>OZ018323.1:139357623-140572623 GCA_963969495.1 Ceratothoa steindachneri | reverse complement strand
ACATCAATAGGTAGAAGTCTTTCATTAGACCATTTATTTAAAATAACTATTATGTGGCACTGGTTTCAATAACGGACTTGCATATAATTTTTCCATTTCGGAGGTGTTTCATGTGTAAGTAGGCTTTTTAGACTCCTTTTTTTGTTTGGAGGTTGCATCTCTCTTTCGCTTGCTCTACCTTGCATGACCTTAAACGTTTCCACTATTAAAAAAAAACACAACAAAAAATCAATATTTACTCACTAATTATACAGTATATAGGGGCCTACATATCATTATGCATAAAATTATTAACGACAAAATACAATTGTACATTAATTACAGTTGTACTATAGTACAAACTTTAACTTCTAACATTTGCTCCCAAAAGTTTTTATTTTCTTGCCGAATATCGACAAGCTCTTCGGCTGGGTCATCTACATCGGAGTCCATGAATCATCAGTAGCTTCCAAGGCTACATCAATTCCTGTAGACTTATCATCATGATCATCGGACCATGTGTGCAGATAGGCAACAACATATTTAACACTCACAATAAGCCTACCCCAAAATATTGTATTGATAATTTAACAATAAACAAAGTTTATATATAACATAAAACTATATATTTACCCTAGCATAATATCTCTGAGTATTAGGCCTAAGTAACACATACAATGAAACAAAAGGTACTGTGAAAATGAGACTACCTGGTATAGACTGAAATATTGCCTTCATGGTGCTCATTTAAATTGGCAGCTACATTGAATCAGCCACAAAATTATATTATTAAAACTGCTAGAAGTTTTTAGCTGTTTATATCATCAATTAATCACTTGGTTACAGTATTAACTGTAAATAGTAGTAAATTATTGGTCATAGTAATAGTTATAACATGGAACTTACCTTCTGGTAGACATTTTCTAAGTGTTCAGCAACACTGGTAACCTTACTTCACGATAAATAGTATGTTTACATAGGAATTCGATAGTTGATGTTACCAAATAAAAATTTTAAGTTTTCCATGAGCCTGTTTTCATAGAAAAAATTATTTAAAGAGAAACATTAAAATTTACAACAAGTGCATATATTGGGCCTATTTAAATGAGTAAAATGCGCCCGTGGGTTAAGCAGAATTTGATAATAAGCCTTACACAAGTCTATTTCCAAAATAAACAGCCTCTTCAAATAAATGTAGATTCTGATCTATCAAGGGATAGGCTCAGCGTCGGAGACCGTTACGGGGTTCAGTTTCTTAAAGTATACGCAATAATCTGAAGTGGATGGAGGGTTTAATGATTCCCAATTTCAGCAGATTTTCGACTTAGGAGTTGAAAGCAAAACGCAAGTGAATGGACAAGGGGAATGGTTTAGAGCAGATAGGTTCCTGGGCGGTTAGGGCTATATCATGCTCGAAATGGATAGAGCACCCAGGCTTCTCGGAGTTACATCCGAGAATTAGGTCAATATAAGAGTCAAATGCGTCTTCTGAGAAAGTTTCAGCTGGGGATCTAAGTCTAATTCTGGGGCTGCGTCTTCATGGGAACTGTGGAGCGAAAGGAGAGGGTAGTCATTGTCAGATTCGACACATACGGTTTGTATTAAGTTAAGGGGCTCAGAGGGATAAGAGGCTTCCATTACTGCCATAAAATTTTAAAAGCACCATAATATTTTTAAAGCAGGCGCGGCGGTCTACCACTTAAGTATATTCACATTACACAGTATATTACCTGAGGGGGTATGTACTAAATAATCCACGGGGGCGCGTCCTTCTAAGAATTGGGACTGGAGCTTATTTGTCTCCCTGGGTAGGAGAAGCAGCACCTCGTCACCGGGCCTGAATCGCCTTTCTTTTGACCTAACATCAAAATAGCTGCTCATTAGTGTCACAACAAAACTTCTCAGAGAATCTTTCGTTATTTCATCTGGCACGGTGCTGCTAAAGAAATTACCGTGTTTTGCAGGTCGTATGACATTTGCCAGAAGACTACAGCAAAAGGACGAATACCACCTGACCCCCTCCAGAAGACACCAATTGTCTCGGAGCATTTTTTAAAGTGGCCATAGACCTAATTGGCCCAATTCACCCCCTGTCTAGCGAAGAACACTCGTACGTCCTCTCTCTTGCTGACTTTGCAACGAGATTACTCGACGTTTTTTCCTTTAAAAAAATGGATAGCATGACTTGTGCGGAGGCCCCTATTGCTCTCTTTTCCGGCGTCGGTATCCCAAAGGAGATCTTGTCCGACAGAGGTAGACAGTTCACCTCTGAGCCAATGGAACACGTCGGCAAGTCCTTGTTTACTTTCCCTTTTCAACCCGCTGCTAACGGCGTCTATCAAAAATTGAATGGCACTCTGAAGACCATTCTGAAAAGGTTATGCAATGCTCAGCCCCAAGAATGGCATTGATACCTGCCGGTTGCCCTGTTAACCTGCAGAGAAATCCCCCACAGAACCTTTGGATTTGGCCCCTTCGAGCTCTTGTATGACCAAAATGTGCGCGGACCAATGAGCATTTTGAAATTTTTTCTATTATACGCCTGGATGTGGAGATCAAGTCTTCGTATTCTTACCTGCTAGATCTTCGGAACAGCTTAAAAAAATGCGCTGATATAGCGTACAAAAGGTTGGCCCTAAATTTATAAAAATATAGGACCTATTTTGAAGTTAGGTCCAAAGAAAGGAGATTCAAGCCCGGTGAAGAGGTACTGCTCCTCCTACCGATGGATACAGGCAAGCTCTTAGCCCAATGGAGAGGCCCTTTCCCAATCTTAGAATCCCTCGTACCTGTGGATTACATAGTACAGCCCCCCTCAGGGAACAAATTGTTTCATGTGAATATGCTTAAGCGCTATTACCGCCGCGCATGCATTAATGAAGAGGCAGTGATGGAAGCCTCTTATGCATCTGAGACTCTTATTTTAATCCAAACTCTGTGTCCAAGCGGACGAAAACTACCCTCCCCTTTCGTTCTCCGGTTCCCTTTGTTACCTCCACCCTGGAACTCGATTTAAACTCCCGGTTTGAACCCTTTCAAAGACGCAGTTAGATCTTTTGTTAACTGAATTGCCCGATGTAATTTATGAGAAGCCTGGTTGCTCTTTATATTTTAAGCATGATATAGCCCTAAACACCCAGAAGCCTATTAGATCTTAGGCGCACCCTGTACCCGTTCACTTGCACCCTACTTTTAATGCTGAAATAGAAAATTTGTTAAAGTTAGGAATAATTGAACCCTCAATGTCAGATTTTTGTTCTCCAATTGTTATGGTCAGAAAGCCAGATCAGTCTTTTCGCATGTGTGTATACTTTAGAAAGCTGAACGCCGTAATAGTTTTCGGCGCTGAGCCTATCCCTTTGATAGAACAGAGCCTACATTTATTTGAAGAGGCCAAGTTTATTTCAGAGATAGATTTGTGTAAGGTCTCCTATCAAATCTTTTCTAAGGATATTGCCCCGAAATACACAGCATTTCCCACAGAAAAGGGCCATATGCAGTTTAAGCGCCCTCTTTTTGGTTTAGTTACTGCGTGTAGTAACTATAATCAAATGATGCCAGGTATTACCTCCCTACAGTCGCTCCTCAATAGTCTTCGTGAAAACGGCCGCACTATAGGCCCTAGCAAGTTACATTTCGCCTATAGCACTATCAATTACTTCGATTTCCACATTGGCGAAAATCAAATGGCCCCTCAAAAGGAAAGGGTAAAGGTAATCGCCGACATGCCCCTTCCGCGTACTAAAAATCAATTACGCTCTTTTCTCAGCCCGACATCCTTTTACCAACGTTTTGTCGTTAATTTTGCTGCCTCAGCGTCCCCCTTTAGCTCTCTACTAAAGTAAAGTTTCCCTGGACCCCTCGCATGGAACTCCAAAGCGACCGCCCACTTTCATCATCTGAAGGAAAGACTAACATCATCTGCCATACTGAGACTCTCGAACACGAACAAACCTTTTGGGATACGAACGGATGCCCTTAATGGAGGCATTGGTTGCGTCTTGCTCCAGTATGAAGAAGACGGCAACAGTTACCCTATTGTGTAGGCTAGTCACAAGCTCTCGTCCGCGAAAGGAACTATGAGGTCATAGAACTTAAAGCTCTAGCGATCGTATGGAGTTTTCAGAAATTCCAAACATATTTGTTAGATAAGAAGTTCGTGATCGAAACCGATCATCGCCCATTGAATTACTTAAAGAATTGTAAAAGCCAGAACAGAAGGCTTATGCGTTGGAGTTTACTTCTAATGGAATACCAATTCTTAATAAGGTACATTAAAGGGACAGAAAACTGTAGCGCAGACTGTCTAAGTAGGAATCCGGTCGATGATCCTTCCCCTGCGGAGTAAACTGTGTTAAACATTGTACTCCCGTGCACATAATCAGCTCTGTGTCCTCGTTGTGTTTTTATAATTCTAGAACTCCGTCTTAACCGTGTATGTTTATGTTCCTTGGTTCTCATGTAAAATTTTGTTGTCCTTTGCATGTGTTTTTTCTTTGGTTTTTGTATGGTATTCTTCTTTATTTTTGTAAATATATTTTTCCACTACACTTTTATAAATGAATCCTTTTGATTTTTTTAGTAACTCGCATGTATTAACTTTGTGTGTGTGTGTTTTGTTTTTTTGCCCTGGTTAACGACCAATCCCTTTAAGTATACCCTGCGCCAGGGATTAAACGGAAGTAATTCATTCACTTAGTGACCGCTGTGTCTACTTCAATTTAACCCTTAACGTACATAAGAAAACCAGCAGTATTTTTTTAGAAAAATGTTATGGACTGGATGTATATGAGTGGTAGTTGATGTTTTTGTCAAAAAATATCAAATAATTTCTTATATATGGAAATAGAGCATGGCACATATGTGTGCCATTGAGCCTCAGGGGTAATTATTTATAGTTTACAAGAATCTTTACTCTTACTGCTTATAACAGCATTTTCTATTAATATTATAAGGATTAAAAATAATATTATAATGTAATATGATTTATTAAACATTTAAAAACATAGTTAACATATTTATGTCTATTATTTTCTCAAATATGTGATATTTATTCGGGAATTTAAATTATTTATCTAAAAGTAGATTTATAATGCAAGAAAAACCTACATTGAATGGAAATATTTTAAACTAAATATAATATTTATACAACATTAAGTATGTAGGTATCACTTTAGAGTTATTCATGATATTTTTCCAAGCAATTTCTACCACTTACATAACAAAGGTAAAATACCACATTCAACACACATATTATTGGTTCTGCTATAAATTTTATTTTTAGTGAACACTTTGCAACGTTGTTTGGAATCATATTTTCGCATTGAATGTGTTGGTGTTGGGGATTGTAGATAGTATTTTGATTTGGGGGGGTTGACAGCAACAGAGGTTGATAGTGGGGCTCTTTTTCTATTGGACAATTTTCCAATCAATCTACGAGCTACAATTCTTATCTATAAAAATGTTACAACCAATATTTTGAATTTTTTCTGTAAGTTTTAGAACAACTCCTTCGCCCAACCCGCATTCTATTTTTTCATTTTTTTTACCAGTATAGAGGTCAAATTCGAACAAATATCCTGATTTAGAATCACATCTGCACCACATTTTGAAACCCCATTTGATTGGTTTACCTTTTACATACTGCCTTAGTATATTATGACCCTCGAATTTAATCATGTGCTCGTCAATTGATTGACATTTAGTTGGATTCATGGCAGACAGAAATGCTTGGTTAAAATGATGTAATACAGTTCTGACTTTGTAAGCTCTATCGTGTAATGGATCATCTCGCGCTTTCATTTGCTCATTGTTGTTAAAATCT
The DNA here is from genome assembly GCA_963969495.1 of Ceratothoa steindachneri. Lineage (NCBI taxonomy): Eukaryota > Metazoa > Arthropoda > Malacostraca > Isopoda > Cymothoidae > Ceratothoa > Ceratothoa steindachneri. Next base: position 140,566,820 of record OZ018323.1, on the reverse strand, counting down.
AATAAAGATCTAATTTCTTGGAACCTCTTCAAAAGCATTACATTAGATAGAAATGGAACACCAAGATCTGTTTCACTTGACCAATAATCTCTTATCGATGGCAAAACATGGTATCCCATTACTATGTTCATTCGTAAAAACACACTCAATCCTTCCAAATTAGTTGTAAATACGTGTCCTTTTTGCTGTCCTTAGATTGTAGTTTGAGGAATTACAATTTGATTTAAAAAATTAACAAACCTCGCTACGTTGTTAAATATTTCATAAGAACTTGGATCATCGCTCAAATTGATAAGCACTTTACCATAATCATAGGCTTCCAGATTGTCAGAGTTTCTTCATTTGCTACTCTCTTCTATCTAAAAGTTGCAATCTCACTTGATGTTTCATGTAAAGTAGAGTCAAGTAGGCTACTACTGGATTCAGAGCTTTGTTGTGAACTCAGGACGGGAATGTTAGGTTCTATTATTACATTTATGCCTTCAGTCAGCTCTTCATTTTGAGCATCTTCTAAATCTTGTTCTATAAAATCCATATCTTCTTCATCAAATACGGCTACATCTTCAGTATCACTGTGGTCACATGATAATAATTGTTGGATTTCATTTCCTCATAGAACAATGTGTCTACTTCCCCGTAACATCCTCTATCTGTAATAGAGGCCTATTGAGAATTGTGTTATAAAATAATGTAAATTTATAATATCTTTAGGATAATTATATTTGTATATTATTTGAAAATAATAAAGTACCGATGTATTTTAGTAAAAAGTATTGGCAAACAAATATAATAATAATATTAATATTAATAAAATTAATTATAATAATAATAATGTTAAATAATATTAATAAGAATAAAATAATAATAATAATAATAAGAATAACATTTATAATAATAATCAAAATAATAATAATAATTGATTTTATTAGTAACTAAAATTCTGATATAGAAAATTAGCCCTTAGAAACAATGGCCCGTATTTATACCGTTGACATATTACTAAAAATTTCGGAATAAATATTTACTTTATTTCTTTAAAAATCATTTTCAATCAAAGTATAGATGTTATACTATTATATATCAAAATTGTAGTCCCCAAAACACTTTCTACCACTTACCGAAAGATATAAAAACACAACCACTCTCAACTATGTTCAAGACCCAACTGATGGTTCTTCATAATATGGTCGAAAAACAATTAAGCTGCCAATTAGTTATTAAATATGTATAATATAAACCAAAAATTATATGTATACAATAGAACGAATTAAAAATAATATATAAGAATATTTTATACAGCCAGTTAAAGTTATGGCACACAGGCGTGCCAGTGAGCCACAAAGGGTTAAAGGTCCACCCTTATTGGGCACCTGTAGACTCCGGTCAAAATTTCCCATATGCGACTCCTCCCATGCTTGGGGATGGCCTTTTTTCCTCCTTTTCAAATAAGGAAAACATCATCTTCGGATAGGGAAGCGTGTGATGGAATGCCTTCAAAGGACCACCGTGAAAGGATGCCCCTTGGAAAATCCCCATTATTATTTCAATAGCACGTGAGCCAGCGTGAGAATTTTAGAAATTCGAGGAAGAATCCGTCACTCACTTAATCACCTGTCCCATCTCTGTTTGCGTTCAGACGTCAATCGTCCCCTCTCCCCTGCGATATCGCCGTGCGCGGCCATATTAACCCTAATCCCATATTCCGAGGCAAGTTTGATTGTCTGGAACGACGCGTTATCATTAATTATGTTTGCCTAACCTGGCGCCAAGAAACCCTTAGGGAATGCTGGGCCCTGGGGCATCTATCACAGAGGCCACCCGGCTATTTAACCCAAAATTCACCATCTCTTGAGTAGATTGAAAGCCCGCCATCCACTCCGTCCAGACTGTCATCTGTTTCCCGTGAACCCCCGTAACTCGTCGCCGTACGTTGTCGAAGATCTCGTCAGCAGATCTACCTTCGTTAAGCTTTGGTTCCTGTTCAGAAGAAAGTTATCGGGCCCCTTTCTCCCCGGAGAGTTGTGCGGCTCTCTCATCTTCACCACCCATTCAAGTTTCCCGTGTTTCGAGACTGAGACTCCCTGCCGGTCAGCAGAATCGTCTGGAGTTGAGATTACGTCTCTCTGGAGCAGAGAAAATCTCATTCTTCATCACGAAGTAATCCAGCCCCATCTTCAATTCCTCCGAGTCAGGACTCCCCGAAGTATCTTCTTGAAGTCTTGTGCCGTTGTCTTCCGCCCCCATCCAATTCGCCCGCCCTTGAAGGTGAAGCGATCGTGTATGGTCATCCCAAGATTACTTCATTAATCTTCACTTAATTCATTTAACCACCATAAGTAATTTGTTCCACTTTTTGTATATATATATATATATATATATATATATATATATATATATATATATATATATATATATATATATATATATATATATATATATATTTATATATATACATATCAATTGCACCCTTTTGTTTATATACATATATTAAAATTATATTTTTTGGTATTGTCTTTATATCCTTCAAACTGCAATTTGGCAAGCCATTAATCTAAACCCGGTCAACCGTAAATCGCACTCTTTATTAATCACCCAGCGATAACTTAAGCGGCCTGAGACCAGCTGTCTGCCCGTACTTGTGTAAGAATTTGAGCCCCAAGCTAGTCTACACAGATATACTACAACAGGTATTTTGAGGGGCTTTCTCTCACAGCGGTCCATCGAGGCGAAACCTCTGACAGTTTGATTAGTTAAATCCGATCCAGTTCATTTATATGCACATAACATAGATAACTAAAAACAAAGTGAAATTCATCTACCCTTGAGATTCATTTTTCTGATGATCCAATAATTTATTAAAAAATTACATGTTTTGTGGTATTGGGGATTCGTGTAGCTTCCCTCCCTTTCAATTTCATATGAAAGTGTTTTCTTATTCATTCGAGTACGTACTCCTATTTTTGGAAGTAATAACCATTGTTACCTCAATGTTTCTGGCTAATTCTCCTGCGTTACCTAACATTCTCTCAAAACCTTCATTATTTCTCAATGCTTTCAAATATTAGGTTACTTTCTTAACAGCGTTATTATTTCCAGATTCAGCAAGTTTCTGATTTTGAAGCGTTAAGCTCTTAACGTTTATTTGTAACATCAAATAATGGAAAATACTCATCTAATGCTGAAGAAACAATGGTGTGTACATGTTTTTTTTCGGTTTGCTCTAAGGGATTTTATACTAATATTATATAAGTCGAACATGCTGATTTCTATATTATTCATTTTTTATGTACAGTTTTATCCAATAAATTTATTTAGCTTAAGTAGTTTAGAACACTCGTGAAACACCAGCAATACTCTACCTGAATATTGATATCCCAGTTTCATTGGTACCTCTCCCATTATTTTCTTATCTTTACGAAACTGTTCATACTTATCTTACTATTATCCTTGCAAGGTTTACAAATAATATTTAAAATGGAACAAAAGAGTTATTTTTTATGGCCATTCGCGACTCATGAGCTTTGAAAGCTTCCATTAAATTTTTGGCAGCTCATATTCTGGAATTTTACGTTTGCCAAGAAATCAGTTTCAACTTTTGGATGCCTGCCAGACATTCTTCACAGTTAAAGTCTCGGAGTATTTGAGCTGGGTATCCTTTTTCAAAGTTCGAATTTGAGGACCATCAAAACTACCTTTAGCATCTGATATATTAGTAAATTTACTACGGGATAGCGGAATGCATAAGTCTCTTAATATTAATGTCATGAAAATCTTTCATCAAGGCCAACTTAAGATCAAGCGGTGTGAGCAAAATTATTGTTGGTGGTACAAAGGGCACCGAAACAACATTTTGGTGCCTAGTTCAAAATTCTCTCTGGATAGCCATTCATGCTATGCATAGTGCTTCTTATGTGCTCGCATATAAATTTTCAGAGGAAAGAAACATTGGTATTTTGTCTATCTACTTTCATTCGCAATACAATCGCCAAAATCTATGAAAAATACTGAAATTGTTATATCAGATTTAACTATCTATTTATTAGACTGTATCACCTTGGGGAAAAGCAATTTTTTCTGAGATATACAATTTAACATAGTTACACTTTTCTTTACTAAATTATCAAATTTCTACATTCCAAGACTCGTAGAAGGCACATTATTCGAAAAGGACGATAGCTTGTAACTTGTCTATTCAGTTACACAGACACAGTCGGTGAGAGGATGTGTTCCACTGTATAAAGATTACTTCCATCGTATTCTTCAAAAATACATAAAGTTTGTATACAAGGGCATAGTAAAATTTATGTAAGCTTTTATTTTAAACTTGTGGCATTTGAACTTATTTTATATTCCCTATAATAATTTATCTACTTTCCGGTCATGTTTGCCTCTGCTACTTCGCGTCATAAGTACCAAAACAGCGGCGTGGACTCATTTTTTATTTCGTGTCAGTTTCACCATTCCCACTCAAAGGCAAACATTGGTGCATTTGTCTAGCAAGCTTATATTGCATTTAAAAACCGAGGATATTTTGTAGGGCAAAAGTCAGTTAAAACAAGTGTCAGATCTAGCTCAATAAAAATGGTGTCCCAAATGTTATTTGCCTTTCTTTACTAAATGAATTTAGCGGATTGAATGTACAAAATAAATAATTAAAAATATCTATAGAAATTAAAATTTCGAAAAACATCTATATATTCATCTTATATACCCATAGGCATAAGAAAAGATTAAGTAACTTACTAGGTCATGTTTATACCATAATATTTATTTCCTAATATTAATAATAATGCAACACAATATGTCCTATATAACAAGTAAATTGGCGCATTGATAAAGTTAAAATCGATAAAAAACCTGTTTTTCATATATATTATACACGGCCATTAGTAATAATACCTAACGTATTTACAAATACATATTTATTTATTCTCTGTGTGGACAGTTAAAGGCAAATCTAACCCACTGATTTTATTCTTCTTCTTCTCTTCCTAAGCTTTTCGAAGAAACCTAGAGTGCTTCCTCAAATTTTTGTTAGCCTACATTCATTGTATTAGGGATTAGCTTTTTAAGTTCTTATGAATTTACATGTAAAGTGTCAGTTATTAAAACTTTGTTACGACTCAATTTATCATGAATTCATGAATATAAAAACATATATCACTAATCATAGCTATCCTTTGTTCTGATTTATAAAATGATTCGTGAATTTATAAACAATCTCTATTCAACCAAATTAGTTATACCTGCTGCTCCTTAACAAATTAATTATTTTTTATTCCCCAAAATATGAACTATAAATAAAATCTACAGAAAAAATTCTCATTAATGGTGAAACAATATTTCTTGCAACAAGAATGGGGCTTGTCTTTGCAAATGATAGATCTGAGCAAAAAAATATTTTCTTGTAAAGGATCGAATAACCGATTCAAGGAATTCGCGAACTGGTGTTGTGTTGTTGTGTACAAGTTTTTTGTCCTGGTTGTTCCTCTCCTTATACAACGGCAGCGCTTTAGGGTGGTCCCCCATTTAGTAACAATTGAAGTATATTTGGATATTGATGTGCATCTCTTGTACCATGTGTTCTGGACAGATTCTCATCTTAATCAATAAGACTCCATTCTGTATAATCTGTTTTGTTATTTTGGTTTTTACACATTCAATCTTGAAGACATGAGTGTAACTTCCGAAGAGGAAGACCAGTAATTTGACCTGCACTACGATTTTTTATTTTACCTTTTAGATTTCCTCCTTTGCATGGGAGCCCGCAAATTGGTAGACCTTTCTGCATGAGAGGTTTCTGCTAGCTGGGTCTGGAATTATTGGGGTTAGCCCTATTTTCTGTAGTTTCTGCACTCACTCGATTGCGACTAGCTTTTCTAACACATTTGAGTGTTCTATGATCCTCGTCAAGAAAAGTTTCAGGCGTCCATAGATTGCCTGGCATAATTTTACTTTGTCCGGTTTCCATGATACCTGCATGATGATGCTTAGTAGTATACGGAGGCATTTTCGCCTGCCTCAATTCCCATTAGTGGGTGTTATTCAATCCATCCTCTAATAGAGCGTCAAGCGCTCTTTTATTTTCGTATGTTCTCTTCTATTCGGTGTTTGACAGCTCTATCATCGGAAGAATCTGAAAATGAGAGATTAATAGGCGGATCCTCCTCCCTCTGTTTAATGATCAATGCATCCCTAAATGCCTTCCTATTGATAGTAGCACTCCTAGACCACCCTACCTAATAAATCTAGAGTAGTTCTAAGTGGAGAGGTGGCCAAGTTATATTGCATTTAGCATTTGAAATGTGTGAAAGAAAAAGTATCAAGCTAGGCAAAAAATCTAAAGATAGTCGGTCTTTTAGGGTGGCTACCCTCTCTTTCTCTCATAAAGAAAGTTGAGTGAGAGGTGACGACCCCTTGTCGCGGGAAGAGAGCTTGTGTGTACCTTTGACTTTTCGAGCTATGTCGGCGGGGGTACCTCTTCTGGGTACCCCTGGTAGGGCTTTCCTTATCGATTTGGTCGGAAACGAAGTTCCAGACTAAGTGCGTCATTTCTTCCTTTTTCTACTCTATCCTTCTCCTTTTTTACTTTTATCCTATCTCTCCCACGTATACAAAAAGAAAAGAAAAAAAAGCCTACTCCTATCATGTCACTCTTTCTCTTTTTTTCCCTCTATCTAAATATAAGGACCTAGAAGCTACCTCACGCGTCAGAAGAAAGGCTTTGGAACCTCTATAAACAACGCCAATCGACGTTTACTGGTTGCGAGAAACTAGGACTAGAGGTGTCCTATGCGTTGGAGCACGATGAATGGGATGAGGGTAGTGCCCCGTTAACCCCTTTTCTGGCACGTAATTATTGACCGTTTCCAGTGCTCGTTGACGGGTGCCTCTGGTAGCATCGTTCCGAGGTGACGGCCCTTTGTCCCCACGTTGGTTGCCAGGCCAATAAAAAGCCTTGGGTCGAGTCTCTTGATGTGGCGGGATATCCAGTGAACGCTGCTCCGATATCCTGGCCGTCGTGAAGGGAACTAGTAAAAGTTTAGTACGGGGCGTTCTCCGTTGTTAACCTGGTGAGAAATCGATGGCCCCTTCGGGGACCGTCAGTGCTCCTCGGTTGGGAGCCACGGCACGCCGAGGTTTGACGACTCGATCGGACGAACAGCAGCACATGGAATGTGCCGTCTGAAAGATCCAAAACCTCTCCGATGGATAGGCGGGAGCAACTCACGCGGGGAGAACTCCCCCCTTCCCCCTTTTTTATCATTGGTCACAAGTTTTCAGAGAGAGAGAAAGCGCTCAAAATGACAAGCAAAAAAGGACCCATTCGTCTAAAATATAACTGTGCGGCATGCCAGTTAGAAAAGTGGTGCGTTGAATTTCCGGAGGGCTGCTACTCAAAATGCAGCCCTGAAAGTATCTGCACTACTTGTATATTGACGCGAGAAGTGAAGAAATTAAAAGACATCTATAGAGCCTCAGAGGAGAGAGCTCAAATTCTTGAGAGAAAGGTGAAGAAATTCAAAGCCTTTCCCGCAGCTCATATTCGATGCCTAGAAGAGGCATTGCCCACTGATGTGTCGAAATCTTCTGGTGCTATAGTTCTTACCCAAGCCGAGATTTCGACATCATCCGACGTTAAGACAGCTGAGGCAGGGGAAAAAGAGAAAAAGAAGAAAAGAAAAAGAAGAAAAATAGGAACAAGAATAAAGTTGAAACAAAAGAAGAAGAACCAAAAATAGAAGAAAAACCCATACACAAGAAGAAAAAGGGGAATAAGAAAAATAAAGATAAGAATGGGGAGAGTAAAGAGGAAAAGGAGAGGCCTCTTCGCCAAGGGAAGACCCCGTCTTTAGAGACCAAGTGTCCGAAGATCACCCTCATTGGTGACTCGCAAACACGGGATCTGCAGCCGCTGCTAGCGGCTCGCCTTCGCACTAGCGTGAAGGTAAGCTGCCTGCCAGAACAGGGTAACCACAACATCAGAGTAGAGGCAGAGAAAGCTCAGATTTCTGAGAATTCATTTGTCGCTCAGATGGTGAGTTGCAACGACCTCTACTTCAGAGGGGGTAAGGTTGGCCTTAGTGGCAAGACCATCGAAACGGTGATGGGAGCCGTGGATGACATTGGGCTTAAAACTCGAAAACCTCTCGTGGTTGGCATGCTTCCGAGAAGAGGTCCATATCAAACCGCTCACAAGAGAAACGTCGCAGTAAACCGACGGTTGGCGGATCTCTGCACGGCAGAAGGAGTCTTCTTTGTAAACCCCTACCGCACCTTTTACGGAAGAAACGACCTGTATGCATCTATCCTTTAAAGGGAAAGCTGTCTCGCCAACATGATTCAAGATGTTGTGGAGTGGACCCAAAGAAGTGTCCGGCCCCGAGTAAAGGAGGACGTACGCCAGTACACCCGTGTTACTCCAGGTACTACCTTTTCTAAAGGGCACAAAGAGGGGAGTGACCCCGCCACAAAGAAACAAAGCGGGAAACAGGAGAGCGTAGGTAGTCCTACAGTCGGGGACTTCCTCAAGGTTCTTCTGTTTAATGCGAGGTCTATCAGAAACAAGTTTCTTAAACTCCGTGGCCTCGTAGCAACAGAATAACCTGAGATGGTAGGCATAACGGAGTCGTGGATAAAAACCTCAAGCCTAGACTTTGAAGGTGAATTCACGATTCCCGGTTACCAGCTCTTCCTGAAAAATAGGCCAGATAGAGAGGGTGGTGGTGTGATGTTGAATGTCAAGGATACTTTCAACTCGACGGATTGCAACATCGTATGCGACCATGAACTACTAGGTGTTGACTTAGAGATAAGTCCTGCTAAATACAGGACCCTGGTGCTTTATAGACCTCCTTCCAAACTCGTTGAAAAGGACAGAGATATGTACCAGCTACTAAGAGAACTTGTCGAAGACAGAGTGTGTATCTTTATGGGGGATTTCAACACACAAGTTGACTGGGAAACCAGAAAACCCTGTGGCGAGAACGCACTACTCCTGGAGTTCGCGAACAACGAGTTCTTGACTCAATGGGTGAGAGAGCCAACGAGAGGAGACAATATCCTCGACTTGGTTTTCCCCTCTGAGGATGACATCGTTAAAGACCTCTCTGTTGGTGAAGAGTTCGGTGGCAGTGACAACCGACTAATTAGATTTGTAGTCAAAGTCCCGAAGGCAGGGCCTGCAACTAGTAAATCGAGGAAACTCGATTTGAGAAGAGCAGACTTTGCAGGTCTTCGTGCTGGACTGACTGACGCGAGGCTAGAAGTGTGCGATGCTTTTGAAGACTTGTTGAATAGGTTTAAAACCACATTCATGAGTCTTCAATCACGTTTCTTCCTTCTGAAACGCCTCCGTTGGTCTTCTGTTCAACCAAAGTTGTTTATTAGAGAAATCGGCCAACTGCTTAGGGAGAAGAGAACTGTGTACCGGCAATCGAAAATCTCGGGGGACTTTGCCGAATACCGGAGGCTAGCCAGGAGAGTGAAGTCCAGCATAAGAGCGGCTAAGCGGTCTGAGGAACTCCAAGTGGCGAGACTCAGTAAAGAGAATCCCAAGGAGTTTTTCGGATATGTGAACAGCCGTAAACCAATCCGTCGAACGATTGGCCCTTTGAGAAATGAGGAGGGGATATTAAAGCATTCAGATGCAGAAAATGCTAATCTCTTGAACGACTACGTCTCTTCAGTGTTTACTAAAGATTGTGGTCCTATCCCCCAGCCGACGGATTCCTACTCAGGGAAAAAGCTGGAGGATATGGACTTCACAGAAGTAGAAATAGAAAAGAAGATCACTGACCTAATGACGAATAAGTCACTTGGCCCGGATGGGCTTCTACCTAATGTATTGGTAGAAGTGCGCAATCAAGTGTTACGACACCTGAGCGCAATCTTCAACATGTCAATCCCGACCGAATGCGTTTCTAGAGACTGGCCTGAGGCGGAGGTGACTCCTATCTTTAAGAAAGGAGACTGTAGCCAACCGTCGAACTACCGACCTATCATTCTCTCTTCGATAGTCGGTAAACTCATAGAAAGCATCATGGTGGACAAAATGACTTCACATTTAGAGTCAAACCTGTTACTGAGGAGTTCACAGCACGGCTTCCGAAGGCAACGGTCATGCCTGACGAACCTTGTGGAATTCTTCCACTTCGTCTTCAGTGAGCATGATCGGGACAAGGCGGTGAATGTGGTCTACTTAGACTTTCAGAAAGCTTAGCAATAGAGTACCACACCGCCGCCTTCTCCGGAAAGTGCGATCGCTGGGTATAGACGGAAAAGTATCAGGCTGTATCGAGAACTAGGTAAGTTGCAGATAGCAACGGGTGGTGGTGAATGGACAGGCTTCTAATTGGGTGCCCGTTACTAGCGGGGTGCCTCAAGGTTTTGTCCTGGGACCACTACTATTTATCATCTACATCAACGACATGAAAGGTGACATGGTTGCCAAGATTTCCAAATTTGTCGACGATACCAAGCTTGGTATAAGCGTTGAAAAGAAAGGAAATACTGCAAGCCTGCAGGAAGATCTTCGGAAGATTGGGAAGTAGTCTGATACGTGGCAAATGCCTTTCAACGTACACAATTGCAAACTGATGCATATCGGCCACCAAAATCCTCAATCACCCTATATCCTTAAGGGTACTGCTCTTGAATCCACCAACACTGAGAAGTTCTCGAAACAGTGTATTGAGGTGGAGAAGAAAGCCCAAAGGATGTTAGGGCATATAAAGCGACAGTTTGGATATCGAAACACAAGGAGATAGTACTGTGTCTGTACAACTCCCTCGTCCGACCGCGCCTGGAGTATGCCGTACAATTTTGGACTCCTTCATTCCGAAAAGACATCGAGAGATTAGAACGCTTGCAAGCCAGGGCAACCAAAATGATTCCCTCTATCAGACATAAAAGTTATGAAGATAGATTAAGGGAATTATATATGTTTTTGCTGGAGACCCGGAGACTACGTCGTCAGCTTATCGAAGTATTTAAAATACTTCGAGGCTTCAATAGACTGCACTACGGGGATATTTTCCAGCTCAGTGAGTGGAGAACAAGAAATCACGGTTTTAAACTCGAACTGAAGCGTTACAACCGCAATATGTGTGGAAAAAATTTCACGTACAGTATCTGCGGTAGTCGGAACGCACTCCCGACGGAAGTTGTCAACAGTGAATCTGTTGACCAGTTCAAGTTAAGACTAGATAAAGTCTTGCGAAATCTCCGTTAAGATCCTCGCGAGTGATCTTTGAGGTTGCCAACGGCCTCCTACGAAGATTGCGCCAAAAGTACCCTCCTTGTATGGGCGGTAAGTTCTTCTAGGGTACTTATTTTCCTTGTAACTCCTTGTAGCATAGTGAAAAACAGAAGGAATTTCTAAACAGATCAGTAGAAGCATATCTTTCTTCACTCTTCAATAATCAGTTCTTAGAATTGCCGTGAAAAATTCACGAATTTCTCCTATCGTGTGTCTTTCACACGAGAGCTCTAGGTAGCTCTGCTGAACGTAGAATACATAAAGTAAACTAACGAAGTACTTCTTGAGGAATATTGTGGGGGATAGTAGGAGGGAAAGACAGTCATCACCAGTACAGCCCCGTATCAATCAGCTCTCCCTTTTGGGAGCGGAGGAAGCAGAGTGGCCCCTTTTCAACTCTTCAACAAATCCCTCTCCCTCCTCAAAGGATCCAAGTGGACGCGGATGAAGTATAAAGTCGATAAAGCATAGAGAATATAGAGAAGAAGCAAAAAGTTTGATGTGAGAAAGGGAGTAAGAGAGTGTAAGTTAATCTTTATTAGACATTTTACTTATAGCGGAATGGTTTAATAGAATGAAAAGAATCCATTGTTTAGACCTACTGATTTTATCGTGGATTTCGAAACCCGCTTCCATCTATTACTCGGTTCCTTCTATCTTTTTTTAGTTCTTTCACATCACTTTTGCAATAATATACAGGTATCCGGAGAACCACCAAATCTCTGTTACCCTTTGTTGATCTCCCTTATCCATGTGTATAATGTAGCTTTCATTTCCTTATGTGGTTTTAAGGTCCGAGCTTTGAGCTAGTTTGATGTTTCAATAGTATGTTGCTATGTATGTGTTATATGTTTGTTATTATCTGTTTTCTTTTCTTATTTTCACTTTCTCTATTGTTGTTTGGTTTTCATTTTCCTCTTGCACTTACTCTAATTGGATTATTTCATTTGTTTTGTTTATTACTTTTCACCCCACTATTGTTTTTGTATTAAACTTGTTTACACTTTAGTTCACTTATTATAATTCAACTAACTTTGGATTGTTTGATTTATATTTTCACTTCAGGTCTTTCGTTACAATTTCCTTTTGGTGTAGTTATATTCAATTTGGTGTGTTTTGGGGGTATCTTTTTGTTATCTCGTTTTCTTGAACTAATCGACTCTGCTTTTTATGGTCGGGTTAAATGGCCACGTTGTTTGTTTTTTGTTTTATTTTATCTTCGTTTTTTGGAGAGGGGGAGTAAGTTTGAACTTAGGTAAGCATGAGTGCCACATCAATTCTTAGCTGATATCTTCCATTGGCAAATCGAGTATTAAAGCGATTTGCTGCTCTGACGTTAGTGTGCTCTGTAAATGTTGGAAGTAGTTCTTCTATTTTACATAATATTTTCTCCTCGCTTTTCTTGAGGTTGATATAAAGCGCTTCTATTGCCACGTCTTTGTGTAGACTCCGCTGACTTCTCATTTATCTCCTTCGAGTCCTATTAATTAAATAGAGATTTATTCTGAATCATCTGGACTTCCTTTTTTGGTAGTCCTTGATTCGCTGTTGATTTGGATAGTTTGGTACAGGAGAGCCTCTCGTCCTAGTAACATAAATATTTATTTTGTTCGTCATGCTTAAACCTCTTTAAATCTATACTAAGTTTAGGATCGGCGTTGCCTTTTCTTCTTCTCCTCTATAGGTTGTTTGTAGCATCTTGATGTTTTCTTTAACCCCAAAACTTTAACTTATCTGTGATATTTTTTTAGATCTAGTGATAGACTAGGATATCTGCAGTATTGTTTCTGAGATTGGTACCATTGTCAACTTTCTGCTATTTGTTCTTATGTTCCAGTCCCTTTATTTTTGTTGATGTTCTTGATCTCGAATGCTGGTGACCTTGCCTGAAATAAGTTTGTTCCTGTACTGAGTAATCAATAGCTGGTTTATGTCGTCTCATAACTGGTAGCTTCAGGTCTGCTGCAAATATTAAATACATTGTGAGACTGAGAAAGCACATCTACGGTAGTCCAACTTCCATTTCGAATTTTGTCCTTAATCATCACCTAGGCTTTCCTCTCTGCGATGTAATCGAAAAGAATCTTTTCTAGATTGTGCTCATCTGGAGATTTAAGATATTATATACCAGGGGCGGTCAATAAGTTTTGCGAATCGGTAGGGCAAAACAGAGGAAGGGGGATCGCTGTTTGTGGGGATGTTAGGACAAGTTATGGCAAGTCAGGACCTACAGCTGCACGCTCCTGCCTCGTCTATTTAAGAAGAAGTAGCTAATCGCAGATCGTCAGTCACAAATTTTTGATCAATGGAAAAGGTTGAGCACCACGAAGTGATCAAAGTTTTGACCAAGGAAGGCAAGAATTCAAAAGAGATCCATGAACGCATGGTTACAGTGTACACTGACACTGAACCTTCCTATGCAGCCATTGCTGGCTGGAATAGGGAGTTCCGCCATGGTCGTGAGTCCCTTGAAGATAATCCTCGTCCAGGACTCCCGTCAGACGTGACCAACGAGGACAATGGGGCCCGTGTGGAGAGGATGATCCTCGAAAATCGACGGGTGAAGGTCGAAGAAATCGTGCGAGAACTTGGAATATCACATGGAAGTGTTATGAACATCATCCACGACAATTTGGCCATGACCAAGGTCTTTGCCCTTTCGGTCTCTAGAAACCTCACGCCCCATGATTGACTTCAACGTCGTCAAAGTCCACAGGCCAGAGTTGCACAAGCTTCCCTGCGCAAGTGCAGATTCGAGGAGCTCAATCATCCCTCTACAGTCCAGATCTGGCCCCTAGCGACTCCTTTTTATTCCGCCAGTTCAAGGCTGCACTGCGTGGACGCCGGATTGGGGGCGATGAAGATGTCCAGCTCGCCGTCCAGGAGTGGATTGAACAGGAGTCGGGAGATTTCTGGTTGTCGGGAATTCGAAGCCTCAGGGACAAGTGGTGCAAGTGCATTGAAGTCGAGGGTAGTTATATTGAAAAATAATAAAACACTTTTCCTCATATCTCGTTTCCTTATATCCGAATTGCCAAACTTATTGAACGCCCCTCGTAGTATTCCTCTCACCAAGAAATGTCAAATGCTTTCTAAAAATCTCTCAGGACAAAATCGATGTAGTTTTTAACTGCTTTTGCCTAATGTTTCCAGAAAAGTAATGTATATTAAATAGGGTAACTATTCATTTACTTCGTGTTTATTAATTTAATATTGAACGTGTCGCAGTGTTTAAGGAACTGTTGTGATAGTCACCTTGGATATCATAGTACAAAAAGCATTCCATTCTAAATTTTAAAAGATTTTACTGAGGTGTGAATAAAAAGAGCTTTGCCAGGTAAATTGATTTCTATGTTAGAGAGCATTACAACACATAATTAAAAGCTTGAAGTGTAACAGTAATGTTTAGTCGAGGGTTCTTGCATGTCTACAAACATGTGCTCTACATGGAACCATTTTATCACTCTAAAGCTTCTCTATTTTGTTGATATTGTTTGGGAAAAATTCAGTACAAAGAAATAAAGTAAAGTTAGATTGAAATTTTACCAGTCAGAAGTTTGGTGAAAGAAAACTCGGAGAGAGAAGAGTTAAAATACATGTTATAATTTGTTAGGTTAGTTTGAATTGGACAACCTGAAGGAGAATGGCATGAGGAATTGATTTTTATTAGAAGCAACAAAAAAGCCTTTCGAATCAAGAAGTAAAAAAAAATAAAAAGATAAGAGAATAAAAGAACATAAGAAATATAGAAAGAATAATAAAAAAATAAAAGAATAAATAAATGAATGAAAATATGAAAGAAAGAATGAAAGAAATAATGGTAGGTTGAATGAATTAATAAGAGAAGGAAAAAATAATGAAATAAGGGAACAATGAAAGATTAAAAGAGTGAAAAATAAGAGAACAAATGAATGAAAAAAGAATGATAGAATAAAAGATCGAAATAATTAACGAATGAAAGAATAAAAGAAATAATGAACGAATTAATCAAAGAATGAATGAACGAGAAAGGTATAAGAAAATTAAAAATAAATAAAAATAGTAAAAAATGAAAGAATAAAAGAAAAAGAAAAAAATATAAAAGAAAAATAAAAGAATAAAGAAAGAAAGAACAAAGATTAAAAGAAAGGAAGAAAGAACGATAAATAAAACAAGGAAAGTATGAAATAATAAAAAATTGAAAGAATACATGAATGAATGAAAGAATTATTCAATTTCTAGAATGAAAGAAGGAAAGAAAAAAACGAAATAATTAAAGAATGCAGGAATAAATGAAACAATGAATGAAATAATTAATAATGAAAGAAATGAATTTAAGAATTAATGAAAAAGAATGAAAAAACGAAAAAATTGAGAATAAAATAATAAAAGAAAGAATGAACGAATTAATCAAAGAATGAAGAAAGGAAAAAAGAAATAGGAGAATGAAAGAAATACAAAATGAATAAAACAGTGAAAGAATAATTAATGAATAATAGGATGAATAAAATAATAATTTAATGAAAAAGAATAAATGAGAGAATTAAAAAAAAACTAAATGAAAGAATGAATATAATGTGAGTGAAGGCTGAATAAAAGACTGAATAAAGAATGAATAAAAGAAAATATAAAATAATTAATCGAAGAATCAAACAATGAATATAAGCATGGATGAAAGACTAAATCAAAGAATGAATAAAAGAAACAATGATGAAAACAAATTATGAATAAGAAACCAAATTTCTTAAAGATATAATATCAACGAAAAACAAGAATAAGAAAAATAAAAATAGCAGGGATTAAGGAAAGATGAATCAATAGAGTAAGAAAATCAGAAAGGATAAAGTAGATTTGATTTGATAAAACTAAATTTATTTATAAAATTATGGTTAGCAGGCGAGACAGGGGTCAAGCCCGAAGGGGAAGAGGAAGTGCTGGGAGAAAGAAAAGAACAGCTAAAAAATAAATTGAGAAATTAAAAGAAAAAAGAAAAGAAAAGTAATAAAGTAATTGTAACGAAGGAAGGAGAAAAACAAAGAAAGATTGAAGTCCTTAAGAAAAAATTGATAGAAAGGAATATAATGCAAGATAAATAGGAAAAATCATTAAACAAAAGAAACAAAACGAGAAAAGGGAATAAAAGGGTTGAAGAACAATTAAAAAATGAAGAAAGGAAGAAACGGAAGAGAAATAAGAAAATAAGAAGGATTGCAGACACGAAGAAAAGAAGTAAGAAATAAAGAAATTGCCAAGAAACAGAAGAGTAATGAGAGATGAAAAAGTAAATAAATAGAAAAGGAAAAATAAAGAATTGTTATGGAATCGATACTCTCCCCCTCACAATCGAACCACTGGTCTTTAACCACAACGTCCTAACATTTTGGTTGGCGGCGTAGCCCGACCACTTAACCTCATCTCTCGCCCCTTGTCTCGAAGAAAAGCTGAACGGCCACCCCATACCACATAATGCACTAATCAGCTCAGGTCGGACCCGTGCCCCCAACATGTATTAAAACAGCACGATTTCCACAAAGAGTTGGTATTCAATTTCACCGCATATGCGAAATTAGAGGAGCATCGTCCTAAAGCCAGAATGTCCCTAAGGGCTAGCTGAATGACGCTCTGAGAAAAACCGTTAGAGGAGGAGACGTAATGCAGCCTGTACACGCATCCCCCTTCCCTCCTTCCCCTAGCTCCCAGTGAGATTGCGAAGTATAAACCAAATAACTTTGGAAAAATGGGGTAGATTGCGTTAGTCAAGAAGACGACTAAAATCGCCAAGAAACCCGCTACCAACAGAAGGGACTAAGATGAAGCTCATCCGGAGCCAGTTCCTGGTGGTCACACTGAATTTAGAAGCCTGTCAGAGGTAGATTGTTAGAGAGATCTAGAAAGCGAAGACTGGCAATAGTGCCCGGCAAACCAACGAGAAGGGACTAAGAAGAAGCTCATCCTCGAGCCAGTTCCTGGTGGCCCCCCTGAACTTTAAGTAAACTTTATTTTAAGAAGCAGGTTTAACTTAACTAAATTTCATCAGAGAAATCCGCCTATCATAGTGTAAATCAAATCACAGAGATAGTCCTCGCTCTTGAGGAATACCCTCAAGTGAACTCTCTCAAGCACTCCTTGAGTCAAATGATTCACGCATTGGCTCATCGCTTGCCAGAGCGAATTATTCCCAGAGTAACCTGAAGGGTAGAAGAAACATTCTTTCCCTGTCCCGTGGTAAGATCATTTCCTCCAGAAGGGGAGCCTCTCTCTATCTGCCACACGCCTCGAAGTTCTCTGTGGCTTTAAAGTATTTCCCCTTTCTGCTCATCTGGACGCTGATCCACGCGTCGGCTCGAAAACTACATTCTATGATGACTTAACAATTGAGTTCAAGGTCAGACTCAAATCCGTTTCTCTTGGAATCTCAAAAGGTATTTAACCCCCTGGTATATTTTTCGTTGAGGTCAGTTGAATTTAAGATTAAAGTGAGCTGTGGGTCAACCAATACTATAAATTTAACTATGTAATTTAGAAAGCCTCACTTAAATTAGTTTAATTCATTTTTGTGTATTTAGTGTGTTAAATTTTATTGGTTCATGTTTTTAATTAAAGTTCTAGTTTTCTTAGAAACAATATTTATTCAATCCACGACACGCTGAGCAAGGCACTAGGAACCCTCAAAGATTAACGTAATAATCAGATAAGAATAATAATCATTATAATCCTAATAAAAAAATTGCACTCTTAGATATAAAACGTAATCACGGAGGTTTGAAGTACGTAATCAGCCTATACGTACGAACTCCCATCCATCACTCGGTCCTTCTTATACCATGACAAGAATGATTGAAAGGAGAGTATGCATTTACAAAGAGTAATTTGAAAAAATATGAATGTATGCTAGAAAAAAGAATGAATCATTGAATTAATTTACTTGTATGTATAAATGAAGGAATGATAGGAATAAAGGAAAGAGTGAATAAAAAGGCAGGATAAAATAAAAAAGAGTAGGAAAATCTGAACGGAAAGAAAGGTGGAAGTAAGGTAGGAAGAAAGCTTGGAAAAGTACATACAAGAAGGCTGGAAAATATTATACAAGAAAAAATATTTAAATTGATAATTAATACAAAAATGAATATAGGGAGAAATAAAATCAAATAAAAATAATTAAACAGAAGGTATAGAAAGAAATGTTTGAAAAAAAACGGAAAAAGGACCAAAAAAAGAAAGGAAGAAGGGAGGAATGGTAGAGAGAAAGAAAATAATTATAAGCAAAGAAAGAAGGCAAGTAAAGATAGAAAGACGAAATGTATTTATTCCTACTGTTTATTTTTTATTCAATCATAATATAATTAATTAGAAAACTTGAAGAGAGTTTTTCCCGTTAGAATTTCACAATTAAATTACTTTTTGTAGCGTGAAGTATGGAGTACGAGTGCATTTGGCTCTTAATTAGTTCAGAAAATTAGGAAACTTTTATTTTTACGGGTAAATCTTGTCTATTGAAGAGAAACTAAAGAGTGGATCAAATTTTCTTTAACAAGATGTTAGTTCTTCAAGATAATCAATATTTACCTGATACGATCAATGAAAATTATCTATCTATCTAACAAGTTGATTAGTATGTCAGTTCTCTGATGGAGACTATGATTTATGTAAGATTTCTTATAAGAGAACGATTATTTTGATCTCAATTTCAGGACTAATTTCAATGCATCTCGCTTCATCATTTAGCTGTACAAATACTACCATTTTT
This sequence comes from Ceratothoa steindachneri, assembly GCA_963969495.1. Taxonomy (NCBI): domain Eukaryota; kingdom Metazoa; phylum Arthropoda; class Malacostraca; order Isopoda; family Cymothoidae; genus Ceratothoa; species Ceratothoa steindachneri. The sequence continues at coordinate 140,547,834 of OZ018323.1, read as the reverse complement.
TTATTTAAAAAAGATATTCTCTTAAGGGGAATCTTCTTTAATTTCTTCAGTGTGTCTCACAATAAGTTTTCCTAGATTTATGTCTTATTTTATGTCTCATTCTTACCCTTCAATGGAGGTGGAAAACCCCCAAAGCACTGATTTTAGTTTTTTTCTTCAAAAGAGCATATGTATCTTTTTACATTCGAAATAAAACCTTGTGTTTTTCGATACTAGTATTTGAACTTCGTTCTAATATTATTATTTTACATTTTTTCTAGATTATCCAAAAAAGAAATTTGAAAGAATTATATCTTTTTTAATTTTAGTTAAAAATTTTGCCATTTTGGGAGTCATCCAATCCTTACATTAAATTTATGCCCTATTTTTTTAAAAAAAGGGGGTCTCTATAACGCTATTAGGTAGTTAAATCTTTGCAGCGTAGCTTTACATTCGTTCGAATGATCCAATAAATAGCAAAGATATGCTTATTTAAAGGCATAAAAATAGATTTTTGACAAGGCAAAAAACGAAAAGTACGACATATTTTTTTTTCTCAAATCATTTTAATTCCAATCGGGATAGAATATTATCATTATCTCCGTGTTTTTCTTCAATATTCATTAAATTTATATATTTTTTACATTTTAGTATCCTAGTCCTCCCCCCCGGATTACCGAAACATGGTATTATCTCACGATTGAGTGTTATCAAAATTAGCTATACTCCTTATTTTTGCCATTTTTAACATTTCAGTAAACACAGGGACAATAATGGCTTGCTGTCGACAATTTTCTCTTTACTTTTGGAGCAATTCCTTAACTACCTCTCCTTTATTTATAATTAACTTGATCATTTAATACTGAATGTAACATTTCCACATCGAAATTCAATTTCTTGAGCGAAGCTTCTTCATAGACGAAGTTATGTTCCAGGGCGGCATGTTGCTCTCCAACGCGGATCCTTTTCCGACCAGCAAATTTTGTTTTCTTCGCTCTGGCCGATATTTTTGAATGTAAAATTTCATTCGCATATATAATTAAATTAATTTAATAAGCTATTAGCATTAATTATTAAGGAAATTTGGATAATGTTTAATGAAACATAAACGAAAATCTAGCAATAAAACAAAATTCTGCCTCGCTAAATTTTTTTTTGCCAAAGAATCAAGGATATATCCATTAATAAAAGAGCTATCATCAAGTGCACTACCAATATCTGTAATCATTTCTTAGTTTATAATTTCAATGAAAGTTTCGCCACCTGTGTAATCGCGAGTAATCAGCGCAAATATTTATAACACTATCTTTTCATTTCGTTTCCAATTCATCTTTGTCATGAATTTATGCATTATCTTTGTTTTGGTGTCTAATATTTCCCCAATTGTGATATACATTAAGTAGGGATTTATTCACATACTTCATGTTTGTTGATATTAAATATTGAACGTGTCACAGTGTTAAAAGAAATATTAAGAGAGCGATATCGAAGTACCAAAAGCAATCCATTCTAATTTTAAACGATTTTACGGTAGTGTGAATTTCATGAAGATCTGCGACTTCTAGTTGAAACTATTATTTTAGAATGTGAAGCTGACGTTGTTCTGGTCTATTGAGGAAAACTTCAACATAAAAAAGCGTTGCCCTCGAAATATATTCTTCTTTTTTTTAGCGTTCCAGCACATAATTACAATCTTGAGGAAGTCTAAACAAAGTTAGGTTTTATCGAAACTTCTCTCAAGCCTACAAACACAATATCGGTCTACTATACGCTATTTCCTGACTTTAAAGTACGTCCAATTTGTTGAAGTTTTTTAAATAGTTGACTACAAAGAAATTATATGAAATTGGATGGAAAACCTACAGAGTAAAGAGTAGCAGTAAAAGTTTTAATTAGTTAGGTTAAATTGGATTGGATATGGTTATAAAAGATATATATTAGAATTGAGTTTTATTTTGAAGGAACAAAAAAAGCATTTCGAGGCAAGAAATATCATATTTATCAACTGCGTTCAGTCCCAATTTTAAAAGAAATTAATCCAGTTGCTCTATAAAAAAGCATTTTATGTTTGCAAAAATTAAGTAACAAAAATTTTATTCTCCTTTAGGACGACCAATGGTTTAGTAATTATTTTTTATTAGTTTTATGTAATACTTATTGATAATGGTTGTATTAACATTCACACAATGAAAATTGAATTAAATATTTACGTTCCCTCCTCTAAACGCATACACGTTCAGAGCGAGTGTTAACAAGGCTCACATTCAGGAACATCTTCAACGTGGCAACTTAGAACACCCACCTCTCTATCTAAAGCCCATATTTCCTTGTTCGGGTCTCTATCAGATTTTTCTCCACTTGTGGATGAATTCCGGCGTGCGAACACAGTTAAAACGTCCGCTGTGTTCCCTTCTGCTAGCCAAGGCTTTGTATTCACCATTGCAGCTGCCCATGTCACGTCTTACAGCCTTTAATATGTCAACGGAGCATAAGCACATTTCATGACATCAACACTTTGATACTCGGTGCGACTAATCATGCTGCAGGTAGTTTTCCTTTGGCAATATTCAGATAGCATTCAGTCCTCCATGTGAGCTAACTTTTTCTCACGTAAAGCCTTACTCTCTATGTTATCCAATGTTGTTGACTGTTCACCAATACATTAACTGTTTTTAATAAAGGAGTCATTATATATATATATATATATATATATATATATATATATATACATATATACAAAAAATCCCAGAGGAAAATGAAAAGCAGATTCCAAGTACTCTCGAACTTGTTCGAGAGTATATATATATATATATATATATATATATATATATATATATATGAGAAACAACAGTGATGCCTCGCCCATGTACAACGAAAGGAGACAGAATAGAAAAAATATTATTAAAGACGGGTTTAGATTCCGGATATAGAGGATAAAACCAAACAGATAATGTCTACTTCCGGAAATTTTAACTGTGAGAAAATAATGTAGACATTTAGTTCACAAAACTAGGTACATATACACGCAAATATGAATATATAAAAATAAACAAGCGAAACATAACTAAATTAAAAAATAAATTGGCTAAGATTTAGAATCGACATTTCAAATCTTTGTAAAATTATTCGCTTTTTCTAGAGAATGAACTGAACAAGTTCGAAAGTACTTGAAAACCGCCTTTCATTTTCCTATGGAATTTTTTGCATTTATTGCTCTACGCACGTGCTACTTTGTGAGTTTCTCATATATATATATATATATATATATATATATATATATATATATATATATATATATATATATTATTGAGGGCGACTGCTAACTTATTGTTAATTGTTTTCTTTTCGAGTTTCTGGCTTTGTCTTATATTCCGCCTTTGGTCTTGGCTTAACCCGTGGATTAGTTCCCCCAAATTTATTAGAAAGTCGTGACGCACAAGAGCAGAACACTGGTTCACTAAGCTTAACAAAATTCTTTATTGTCCTGATGCGTTTAGACATATACAAATATCATTTTCAAAGGTTAAAGCGTTGTGACTAGAGAAAAAGCTACAGAGCTTTATATATGTGATTAGTTGCTTTGACATTTATACAAATATATTTATAGGAAATAGCATTTCTTTAAACACGTGAAGGTTGAGACTTTCTAATGGTAACAGGATTAAGATGGGGAGGGATTATTACTAGCGGCAGGTGGACGGGAGAGAGGCCAACTGAATTGTGCAATTGTTCGAATTTTTTATTTCGGTTGTTTTTCCTTTATGTATATGGCCTCTAATATAGGCAACTGTATTCTGTTTGAAGCATCTGACAAGATTTCGGTGTTCTATTTAAGTGATTTCTGGTCTATTTGTTTTTCATATGTTGTTCCAAAGTATGTGTCCTGGGGGCTGCGTTGCTTAAGTGATAGGTCATTCTTCGTGTTAGCTTATTATGAATGAGGTTGGCGTTCACAGTCTCCCATTTTATAAGTATATTCATATATCATGTTACTTCTCTGCCTAGATGTTACATAGTGTCCTGGTTTGTTTCTTATTATAAAATTGTAGGTGCGTTTGTTATTGTAGTAAATTATGAGGGATACATTATTCTCATTGTGTGTTGCTTTAAATCCGGCGTTTATGATTTCCTTTATAACTCTTCCACCTGTTTTTAGGATGTGCTCATGGTGTTCTTGTAGTCTTTAAGTTTATCAATGTTTCTTACTGGTTGTTGATTGGTACTGTCTTTAGCTGACATATACCATCTTTCAATTTGTCGCTAAACCATTGTGTAGCACGCTCGAGTTCTTCGTGTGTAGCTTTCCATGTTGAGAATGAGTTAACGGACGATTGATTGTATGATTTTATTATGCTTTTTTTTGTGACGTTCGGGACATTCGCATTTTTCATTCATGCACAAAACTGGATTTGTATTTTGGACGTAAACGTGGGTTGTTATTTTATTGTTATGTGTAGTGATAAGAGTATCTAGAAATGCGATTTGGTTATTTTGGCTATTTTCGATTGTATATATAAGAGAAGAGCAGTGTTTGAATGTTTCTAGTAGTTCTTGCATTTCTTCTTTAGTTTCTATATTTATGTATATATCGTCTATTTATATGTGGTTTTGGTATCCTTGAAAAAGCTCGTTCTTCCACTGTTCTAATGTAAAAGTGTTCAGAGAGTACTACAAAGGGAGAACCCATTGCAACACTATCGTTTTGAATGCACAGATCGCCGTTTGGTCCATAGAAGCGGCCTTCCATAGTCAGGTTAAAAGGAATTCCTTCAAGGCATCTCTCGGTATGCTAAGAGGAGGACGGGAGGCGTTTTGGTCCTATACCCCTTTTCGTGAATAGGTAAAAGAAAAATCAACGATTCTAAGTCCATGGAGGCTATGATTCTTTTGAAGGTGGTAGAGCGGATTAGATCAATGATGTCGGCCGAAAATTTCAGGCTAAATTTGTTGGGCATGAAAGAGGTAAGTATCTTAACGATCGATCCCCTCTTTTGGGAAACTAATCCAGGGATTAAGCAAGAGCAAAAGCGGAATGAAAGACAAATCAAGGGACTTAAAAACAAAATAGTTAACAATAAGTTAGCAGTTGCCTTTAATAAAATATGTTATGAAGAAAATATACTGCCCAACTATACGAATAAATATATATATATATATATATATATATATATATATATATTGGAATAAATTTCGTTTTCACTCTATTACACCTTTAAATTCACTAAAATATCATTTATTATACAGAAGACCTTTTTAAAATAATATTATAACTCAAGAAATGAAAAGATATTTAGTCATAATTGATATACATGCAAAGCATAAGTGATTTATAAATTAGGAACTTTCTAAATGTTGTAAGATTTTTTTACGTAAAGTTTGGTTGAAATTGGAGGCTTGTACATCACCCAGAGTGATGAACACCAAATTTCTAGCAACTAGGATTGTTTTAGGAGTGGTAAGTAGCGAAGATCATGTCATACAACCCTACTTCTTTCCACAGGGTCGTAAAATTAATGCTGCTGGAAACATTGCGATGCTATAAACTCTTATCAAGCCTCAGATAAATGAAGTCCGCAATGGAAAGCCATCCGTATTTCAGCCCTAATAAGCTAAGAATGGTTGTCCAGACAAAGTTTCCGCTCATGTAACACCCAATATGTGGTCTCTAAATTCGCCAGAGTTGCATCATGTGGACTGATACATGTGGAGCGTGTTGAAAGAATGACGAATCGACATGCTCATAATGGCATAATTTTACTGAAGGCAACCATTGTCCAAATGATGTGCGAAATGAATAAGTACCATATAGTCTCAGCATGTTAGCAGTTTCAGTCTCACATTGAAGCAATTATCAAATCCGAAGGCGGTTTCATAGAATAATTGATTAAATTCCATTATCGAGCCTAATTGCAAAAATGTCCATTAAAATATATTTTTTTATTAACATACCCAATATGATTCTAAATACACCTCGTACCCTGTAGATAAAATTACTAAGTAGGAGATAACTCTTATCAAGCATATCACCCGGGTAACGGTGGTTGGTGGTGTAGTATATGAAGTCAATGAATCTCCATTGGCTACATTTTCCCTACCTATATTGGGCAAACGCAGCTGAATCTCTGGTGGATCGTATCCATAATGATATACCTTGGAGTGTCTCTCTCATTACCCTTTGGGGAAAAAGCACCTGTCTATAAAAAAAGGTAGGAAAACTCTAAGATATGGGGTGCTGAAAATCATACAGCTTACGAAACTGGCTGTCTACGGTTAAATCCTCTAATAACCTTCAATATTTTCGTAATTTCAAGTCTCGGTTTGCTCTATCAAGTAGAAGTACTTAAAAAAATAGAATAAAACATAATTCTCTTGAGGGAAATTATAAAAAAACGAAAGCTAACTATACAAATGAAAAGAGGTCCAATTATTTTGTATATAATAGTGTGAATGACATATAATGCAGCAAGGTTCTGCATACACTGAAAAATTACCTCATTCCTAAGATAAATTATATAAATCCCCGATGGATCAGTTGAACAACCAATTTAAAGTTAAAAAATCCATTTTATACAATTAATCTTAGCGTACCCACTTACATCTCACGAATATTAACAACTTGAAGACTTCTTTGCGGCATCCATGAAGGTACAAACACAAAGAAACCATCATTTCACATTTACTATGAAATTCTCCAATTCAAAGATTGAAAAACAAAGACAAGAAAGTTTATCGGGAGAAAAATTGATCGTATTTGAATAATTAAACGTGGAAATAGATTATTATACTTTACAGAAAGAGCGCGCCTCTTTACATTAAGAAATTCTTCTTCTGAAAGATACAAATCAGAAGGTGAATATAGATAGGATGATATAGAACAAAAAATGACTTTGATTATATAATCTTAAACAGGAAAATTGTTAATCAGCTCTGAAAACATAGGTAGCGCAAAAGGATTACTGAAGGATAACTTCAGTAATACCTTCCAAATTCTGCCTGCAGTGAATTTAATGAACTTAATAATCCAGTCAAAGATTTCTCCTTATATAACTTAACAATAATATGCTACAAATTATACTTAAATATGCGACGCTGTTAATAAAAATTAAACCCTTTATTTTAAAGAGTAAAAGGTTAAGCTCTGAATTTTTTCAGGAAAGTTAGTAGGTGTATCAGCCACAGCCTCTTCCTCACTTCCCGTGGGGCATAAAATAAAAAATATTTTTAATGGGTTCTGGAAACTGACGAAAGAGATCTTCTGTACATAAGTTTGCCCTGAAAAATGATATGAATAGCTTGTGATAAGAGCGAAACCAGGTAGTATTTTGACCTTGATCCTCATACAAAATATTCTTACGCAAAAAGAGAGACAGATAGAGACACGATGTGTGTTTTCTCCGGTCGCAAATTTTTATTAGTTTGGAGAAGGGTCAAAAATTTTAAAATTTTCATGAATTCCTTTTGAGTTTTGGGAGTGGAGAGCTGTGTGATTGGGCACACTTTATATGGAAAGGGCTTATCTCTTTATATTTTGATAGGTTTGTAACGATATCAAATTCTGCGAGGCGAGAGAAGATTTTTGAGTTGTTTCAGTACTCTTCTGTACTAAAGGATGCAACCAATACGTCATTAAAGTAGGTAAGGCAGAAGTCTATAACACATATGAACTCAACAAATATCTGTTAGAAAGTTTACGCTGACATTTTCAGGCCAAAAGGCACCATGTTCGTGGCTGCGGATTTTTCTGTATCGTTTTGTTAAGGTGATCCAATGAATCTTCTTTGAAACTTAATTTTAAAAAATATGGATTATCCCGTAAAATTGTTCATGCAAACGATATGAATAGTAAGTGATGCGAATATACTTTTGTTTGGGGATTCATTCATATATAGTACTCAACAAGTTTACAATCGTGTCCTGATTTCTTGGGTCAGTAATTTATTCAGTGAGGAAGAATGACTAGTAAAAGAGGAGAATATTTATAGTTTGAGCATATGCTCGATTTCCCTTTGGATATTTTGCGATGCGTTTGGTGCGGAGTAAATGGGTTAGGTTATGAAAAATATTGAAATGGACCGTTATAAAATTTCTGTCTGACGGAGGATTGTAATTCAAGGTAGGTCAAATCTAATCTAATCCCATAAGTGAATATCGTAGGGTGCTCCCACTCCTGACACAAGTTAATATAATATATATATATTACTATATGTCTTAGGTTGATGTTAGAACCCAACCTTCTTTAAAATTCGTCATCCCAAGGGAGAGAGGCCTATGAACGGATTAGTCCGTTATGAGCGCATGTAAAATTATAAATACAAAACAGAGTGCAATTAAGTTTCGGAGCGCAATTTTAGGTTGGCCAATGCTTAGTTATCTTGGACAGGTTTTAAGGTAATATAAATAGAGTACAAAAATATACTTTACTACTATGTAGATAATATATTTACAAAATTAAAAGGGTTTTAATTAAAGTATATAAACATGAGAGTCGAACACGAATCTCGGCTTTAAATAGCTACCTGGGCGGATTGACCGCCGTACATACAACGAATAATGAGAAATGGGACGCACAAATGACCTTGAAACAACTCGAAGCCAAATGACGTAGGCATAAACAAGGGGGAGAGGAGCTTGCACGGGAGAGTTGCGCATTGCGGTTACCTCGAAGATTTGGTCCGAAAGATTAGCCCTACCTTGTTAGAGACGGCATAGAGTCTACAATAATAGCCTCTTGACAAACTACTATTACGCGAGATTAACTCAGATCTTGCCTTCGCGTTTAGAGGACCGAATCGAGAATTTGATGCGTCGGTTTCAGGTAACGGGAACCAACGTGTAATTGGTAGACTCTCGCAAGTTCTAATGGAATACATGGTAACTGGTAAAAGTTTCAGAATAAAAATAATAATATACCGGCTTTCAATAATTTAGTCATGATTCAAGAACGAGGGAAATGTGTGAATTTGAGTGGGAAGCGGACATATCTCTTTCCTCAGTTCAAAGAATTAATAAAGAAAAGATTGTGCTAGGAATATTTAAGTGGGTGTGACTATATTATCCGATATTGTCAAAGAAAACTGTGGAGCCAGATTAATAAAACATTAGTTTTTGGATGAAAACATTTCACAGGCAACTAATGAAAATTACCAAAATATTCCTATCCGAGGTTTTATTAATTTAAGAAAATTTAATGTCCTGTTTTAATCTTTATTTGTTTATCTAGGCATAGCAAATATAGTAAAAATTATATAAGAAGAGGTAAAAAATTAACCAACTTGAGTGAGAGCGCTAAATTTTCATGGAGAAATGGAGCGGAGAGGGCGTGCTAAACCAGCAAATTTCAGTTGTAACAGAGACAAGACAATATGTCTTTTACACCATCCAGTCCTTTGCCCTTTAAAGAAATTGACTCGTTCAGACATTTGGCACAGTGAAAGACCCTGTTTATATTGAATTGGTAGTTCTCTTACAGGATTTAGCTATTTTTTTGTGGCTTGGTCCCGTGGTTACTTTCCCCAATGTTGCTTAAGCTTGACACAACGCGGTTAGGGTATTCGGATGACGGGCGCTGACCTTGGGCTAACTGCACTTGTGGGAAAATACTCCTCTTGCCTTGGGTGTAGTGAAGTATGCTAGGTGAGAGCATCGAATGGATTCTTTTTAGGAAAAGTATTAAGAGTGTATTTGCATTAGCCGCCTTTGGCTTGATCAGGCCGAAATTCGTAGCAAGCATGATTCAGCTGTTTCACAGGTTCCCTAAAACAGTGAAGTCTGCCTGGTCTGATCAAATATCACCCTAAGTTAGCCCAGCTGCCTTTGTTATCTGTTTTCAGACCTTTCAGCTCACATCGGTTTTCTCATGTGTGCATGTTTGTACATCTGTGTGGGAACTTCAACGATTTCACTTGCATCCTTACAATATTTTCTGGGTTTTTTTCTCAATACGTATTAATTGCGGTTCAATATTATTTACATACAAGCATTTTACTTTGTTGGACATTATTTCATTGTTACAACATGTCATATTATTTTAATGTTCAATATATGGGCTCAAATTCAATATTTCATAGTGACAACAGGATGCTCATTTGTGAGGTACCTCGTTGGATCTACTCCACCTTGCAATATGGGCGCCACACTCTTACTCTTTAGTTTGGAAGAATTTCTGAATTAAATTTTGACACTTGTGATGTACAGAGTAATTTAACGTATTATTACCTTTTCATTAAAGACGAAACTCTTCCTCATACTGCCAGAGAAAATATAGTTTCCAAAAAGATATTGCCCTAGCTCAATGAACGAGGGGAGAGGTCAACCTGCCATTTTAACTTAATTCCTGTTGACTATTATCTTTGTTCTGCTCTTTAAAATAATTTCTATTTTAATGCAAAGAAAGTTTTGGAAGGAGTTAATTACAGGAAGAAATCTGCTTCGATTGAATGAATTATTTCAAGATTCTATTGCCAATTTAAAGTGGCTAACAAGAATAATGGCATCATTAATTAAAATAAAAGAGATAATGTACAATTCATTAACAACTATTATTATTACCAAATAAATAAATTAAAAAAAAATTTAACACTATTTAGATTTAAGAATAGATTATAATATCAAGAAGACACTGAATGAAATCAATTATTTAGTTATTCAAAGACTTTCATTTGATTTTATTTCAACTTCTTAAAAAAAACTTTTTAGATACAAGCTAAAAAACAAACAAACAAACATATTATGTATAAATTTATATTTTATAAAAAGCGAGAAGGATATTTAATACTAAGCAAATATTGTAAACTTAGTAATTATATTTAAGAAAAATAACAACTAATTAAATTTTCATTTTCAGGTCACTATATTTCAAAAATATTATTCTCAACTATAATTTGTGACTTTATTCAAACGCAATGACCATCGCATATTTACTTTTATGTTTACTCCCATACATATACATTTACTGGCGAGTAAACTTCCTTCATTGCTAGAGTAAAAAGGCGCGAACTAATGGACAAATCTTTCACTTCCCCAATGACTTACGCACCAAATTACTTGCATCGATCTTTCGTGATCGCATGACAAATATTTCTCGACCTGAAAGCTATATTAACAAACTGAACGCATTGTTGATAAATCGAGGCAGGCAAATTACGTCATTTACATAAATTCTAATAAAATCCTTAAAGACCCAATAAAATACAAATGCTAAATCAAAAATAAAAACGAAAATATCAACGTAACTATATGAACAAGAACAAGATGATGGTGTAAAATCCACTAAGAATGCCTCCAGGGATGGGAAACTGGAGAAAATTATTCTTCGACTTCCAAAAACCCCGGATGCATACGGAAGAGGTTAGCCCTGTGTTCAAATAACGCACCTTAAGCACATAGAGAGGGGAAAACAGAGAAGCCAGGCTTAATGAACAGAGCCCATGCTATACGAAGGGAAAGAAGTAAATACAACTCCGTGTCTAGATCTATGATATATATACATATATATGGATATGAGAAACTGACAAAGTAGCGCATGAGTAGACCAATAATTGCAGAAAATCACACAGAAAAATAAAAAGCGGATTCCAAGTACTTTCGAACTTTGTTCAGTTCATTCCCAAGGAATACATAAAGAATTACTTTACAAGAATGGTATATATAGGAAGAAACTAAGCGACGCTTTGCCTACGGACAACATTAGGATACAAAACAGAGTAGGCGTGAAAAATAGAAATAAATGATCAAAATAAAGGGATTAAATATAGGTACCAAATGGTAAAGATATATCGATAAGATGCGGGAAGGATTTCAATTCTGTTAAACGTGAGAGAGTGTGTGTGAAATGTAGAAGTATAAGTCACATAACTATGAATACATACATATGCAATTATAAATACATTGTTCAATTAACAGATAAAATATAATACATTGAATAAATCAAAGGGCTAAGATTTAAAATGAACAATTTCGTTTCAAATAAACTTTTTAATTACGGGTCCAGTTTAAAGAGACCGTTGGATATATTAAACTTAGGGGAGGAATTAATCAAGTAGCATTCAACAATATTACTTTAAACATAGTCATTTGTGTTGTAAATAAATTAAGGCAAATTCCAATTGATAGGATGTCTATTTATAGATATGTGAACATACATAGGAATCACTATTTTTTTTACCTCTTCTAATATTGTATTTGTGTTGGGTCAAACGAACATTTAATGATTTTTCGTGTTTGCTCAAAATATTGCTTAGGGCAAAGTGCAAAAACGACAGAAAACCCTAACCCCCTATATTCTTGCTATTATTTTGAACCAACATTGTGTACAGAGTAGGCTCATAGTTAAATATGATTAGGATGTTTAAACATTCCAGGAGACGGGAGAGAAAGGTAAAGGCCTCAGAAAACGTTAAATCAAGAGGGTTCTTAAAATTGAATGCGGGAAGGATTTCAATCCTGTAAAACGTCTTTTTTGCCGAATCTAAGCACCTTGCGAGAAATTTGGAAGGGTAGCAGAGGTCATTACCTATTTCAAAGATCTTTAAAATCTCCATATCCATGAATTCCGGGCTGGTGACCCACAACTCTCGGAGTAAATGGGAGTAAATACATAAGGTTTGAATTTATCACTATGACTAGAATAAAAATTAATGTAGGAACCAACCAGCGTAAACAAAGTTCGAAAATACTTGGAATCTGCTTTTCATTTTTCCTGTGGATTTTCTGTAATATATATATATATATATATATATATATATATATATATATATATATATATATATATATATATATATTATAGGATTTTTCAATAAGGTCGCTCAATTTTTAAATGTAAATTAAACAAGTTGTGTGTGATATATGCATTCAATTTATTTAAAATTTGAAAGCAAATTTTATGGCATAAAGTATGAAATATGACATCGTTTAAATGTCCGTCGCGGTTCGCTTGGTGGAACATATTCAGGAGGCCTAATTTTTGATGAATTTGTTGCATAAATTTGGCTGAATTTGCTGGATGGTGTTCGTTATGTGGACTTTGAAGACATCAACTGTTTGCGGATTATTTGCATAGAACTGCGATTTAAGGTAGCCCCAAAGAAATTAATCTAATCGCGTTTAATCGCATGATCTCGGTGGCCAGTTGACGGCGCCGCCGCGCGAGATGACCGTGCCCTGAAATCGCTGATGCAAAATGTCTATCGTGGCGTGCGCAGTGTGGCACGTAGCGCCATCCTATTGGAACCACATGTCGTCAGTATCCATATCAGGCATATAATCCAGTTGAGTACACAAGAAATTGCTTATCATCGTTCTGAAGGTCTCGCCGTTGACGGTTATGGCAATCCCATCTTCCATCTCCAAAAATTAGGGACCGATGATTGCGTTAGACGAAAATCCGCACCAAACAGTAACTTTGTTGGGATGCAATTGGTGCTGGTGTATCTCATGTGGATTGTTTTCTTTCCAAATCCGACAATTTTGCTTGTTCACAAATCCATTCAACTGAAATGGTGCCTTGTCGGAACGTTTGTCAAACGGAGCACTGATTTTGATAATAAAATTTGATGATTTGCACACGCTTTTCACCGATATAACCTTCCATCATGACTTCTCAAGTACTACTGAACATTTCATAGTGAGGTTGCCAGATGTCGCTTTAACAACATGGCCACTATCGCCTGACAAAGCTCGAGCGTCCTTGTTGAAAGACCCTTTATATATATATATATATATATATATATATATATATATATATATATATATATATATATATATATATATATATATATATATATATATATTTATTTATTACACTTACATAGAAATATAAAGGTATGGATCAGCGATAAATTTCAATTTGGAAATATCTTTTCATAAAATAGGAACCGATATATTTTTACTTTTCGAACAGGGGGTTAATATATAAATTTTTTAAAGAATAAGACCTATTTCAAGAAACTTCACTGGAGATCGATGTGATAGCGCAGCTACAGGTCTAAAGAAAGGAATTAAATAAAAATGGAGAATGCTTGATATCATGAAGCGGATGATAGCCACGATACCACAGAAGGGGAGTTATCTCATAACTTCAAACCTTCTAAGAAATTTAATGCATGAATATCCACTATTCAAATAGGATCTTAAACACCAGGTTCCGTGTGTCAGGATACTAGCCTAAAAATAGTGAAGTAATGAGGCCAAATAAGTTATTTAAAAAGAAATATTATCCATCAAAAAGGTCAGACATTTTTACCTAAGTAACATCGAGAATATCCTAGTCAATATATTCCGGGACGAATTTAGGATCCCATAAACTACTATGTGCAACTAAAAACGAATTTCAATTTCATGCAATGTTTGTAATGGAATCTAATAAATAATAATCATCTATCTTATCTAAATACCACAAAAAACAAATTCATATCTAAAAGCAAACTGGAGAAAATCTGAAAAATCTTAGAGAGGATCTAACCCAACCAAACCTTCGGAAGATTGATTATAAATTAGCCCAAATCAATAATTGTATTCTTAGAAATAATTTAAAGATCAAAATACCAAAACATATTAATCTAGAGAGACACCAAAGAAATATAACGCCTCTAAAAAAGATTATAGAGGAATGATCCCATACTACATAATTATAAAACTATTAACGAATGTAGTTATGAAGAAAATACGAGAATTAAAAGAATTAGTAAATAATATAATAATGTAAATATAAAGGCATATATAGAATAAGGTAATGGAAGCACTCTATGATCTTCTTTCAAGCTTAAAAAAATAGGATCAAAGTAAAAAGGATGAAAGGGAAACCAACCAAAGACTTTTTGTAGATAAGAACCAATACGTACCAATCCATACATACCAATGTGGAAGAAAAAATAGATAGAAAAAACTGATAATGGACACTTTAGGAGGTAAAAACCAAATAACTCAAAGGTTTCCAAGTAAAGTTAGAGAACCTTAACAAATATATAACGTCTTTTTGAATACAGGAAATTTCCGGGACGACTACAAAATTACCAAATTAATTTTGATACCCCAATTGGTAAAACCACCGATAACAAAGAACTATTGCCTAAACTCTCTTCTGAGGTTACCTGGAAAATATTAAAAACAAACATATTGAATAATAGATTCCAAGAATTACTCGAAGTTTTACGCACTAAACAATAAACAACAATACAAGGTAAAAAAAAAGAAAAATAAATAATTAAATAACAATTAGCATCTTCACGGGGCAAAATATATAGAGAGAACACATGATATGATGTAATACAAGATCCAACAATTGATATATATATATATATATATATATATATATATATATATATATATATATATATATATATATATATATATATATATATATATATATATATATAATATATATATATATATATATGGGATGACTGCTTCTAGAAAGCCAAAATTACAGAATATTTAAAAGTATCCACATCCCGTTTGATCTGATACATGGGTTATTCTCGAATAAAAAGTGCAGAAAAAATGGAGGATTTTTACTCCGAAAAGGGTGACGTCAGAGCGAGGAAAAGATCAAAGTTAATTGATGTTTTTAGTAGTAAATAAACAGTAATGCTATTTATCTTTAACAAAATCTACGAATTGGTAATGAAATGCACACAAAGATAAGAATAAAAATCGCTTTCTATCCAAGAGACACACTGTTGATTTGTGCATTTTCAGACCAATCGGGGATCTTAGAACCGTTCGTCGGTTCACTCCGAGCATTGGACTTTGTGCCTTGTGGGTATATCAGTTTTGAGGCTACACACAACATCATATTTCAGTCGTACACTGTCTGTTTGAAGTCACTTTAGAATAACTTTTTGCTTCGCAGCCAACAAGAAAATAAGAGAGAAAGTCCCTCCAATGACCTGCGGTGTTTTGTGATAAGATGTTAAATGGTTATTGCATTGATAGTTTTCCATGGTTCAAATCATTTACAAGTGCCTTTTAATGGCTAAATAATCCTTCTGCAATTAAATATCACCACCCAGCGCCAAATCTGATGGCAGATTTGAAATCTCCTGGGGGAATAACCATATGGGTATGGGTCATTTCAAGGTTCTAAATGGGTACAATTTACTCCTTTTGAAAATTGAACTTTCTCTTTTTGAAAAAAAGTGATGCCTAGACCTAGCGCTTCGCCGCAAGTAAAAAGCGATGCCTAGACCTGGCGCTTTGCTACAGGTAAAAAGGAACCTATTATAAAACAAACCTAGCTCCCCAAAGCCAGATTATCTTGTCTCATGTCCAAACTGTGATAAAACCTATATAGGACAAGCAGAAATAAGTTCGGTCTAAATCCTAGGACCATAAATGCAATATCATAACAAACGATGGAATTGATACACTTATCAATCACATCCAAGAAACTAAACATTCAGTTAACTAGAATTAGCCCAAAGTGCTATTAACCTCAATAAACGTTAAATAGTGAAATCCACTCCTTTAAATGATTCAAAATCATTGTTCTAGGAGTGCCCCAGGAAAGTGTATTTGGTCCCATTCTTTTTTTATTTATACAATAGATTTAATGCTGGTGTTGGCTCAAGGTCTTTTAAATTTTCTGATCTAAGACTGTTCAACAAGTTACCCGAACAAGTGGAAATGTAAACATTTTTAAAAAGAGGTCAAAAACATTTCTATTTAAAGATTGCTATGACTTAGGGGAAAAAACTATTAGGGAAGAGTATGTCATAAACTAAACTTTTAAGCTATTATTCTACTGCAGCAGTTAACTACATTGCTATATGCGATGGACTTTGGGTCCTAATATAAATATACCCAATTGTAATGTTTGTAAAACTGAAATTTAAAAATTAATGAAACACTGGAATTTAGTAATATCACAGACAACATTCATTCTAGGTTACTCAAAGAAGGTGTAGAGAGTATTGAGGCAGCTCTTGAGAAGATATATACTAGATCACTAGAGTTTGGAGAAATACCTAATGATTGTAAATTAGCGAATGTAGTGCCATTTTTTAAAAAGTAAATTAAAGACAAACCGAATACCTTTAGGTCGGTAAGCTTAACTTCTATAGTTTATAAAATTCTTGAGAAGATAGATAAGAAGGGGATTTCTGACCACCTAGAGTGTGGTAGGTTAATAAATGAGGCTTAGCATGCGTTTAAAAGAGGTAGATCGTGTTTAGCAAATTCACTAGGTGTTATGGATTATGTTACTAAACAATTAGATAAGGGAGGGAATGTTGATGTAATTTACTTAGATTTTAGCAAAGTTTTTGATAAGGTTCCATATAGGAGACTAGTTCACCAATTGAAAATGCATTGGATATGTGGTAAAGTTTTGAATTTGATAGCTGAATGGCTGAAAGACAGGATACAGACAGTTGTGCTGAATGGATTGAGGCCACAGTGGAGGGACGTTATCAGTGGCGTATCTCAAAGATCCGTTCTAAGCCCTTTATTATTCATAGTTTATATAAATGATCTTGGGGAGGCTGTAAATAGCCAAGTTTGAATTTTTGCTGCTGACACTAAATTGGTGCTGTAGTTAAAGAAGTTGAAGGTAGCTTTAAAGTGCAGAGTGACTTAAATAAGTTATTAGCTTGGGCTTAGAAGTAGCAAATGACTTTTAACCTTAAAAAATGTAAAGTTCTTAACATGGAAATGGATAATAGGAAATTTACCTAAGAAATGGATGGGCATTGGCTGAATTCAGTTGAGGATAAGAAGGAATTAGGCATAGTAGTAGATAGGTCACTGAAGTTTTAAAAGCAGTGTATTAAGGCAAAAATATAGAGCAAATAGGTTGCTAGGATATAATAAGAGGAATGTTAGCTACAAGAGTAAAGAAGTTATCCTTAAACTCTACAACTCCTATCTCAGGCCACATTTATAGTACTGTATACAAGCATGGTCACTACATTTTAGACATGACATCAACTTGCTAGAGTCGGTACAAAGGAGGGCAACAAAAATTTTACCTTCCTCAAAGCACTTCGAATATGAAAATAGACTGAGGGTACTAAATATGTTTTCATTTGAAAGAAGATGTGTGAGGGGAGATATATTTAAGCTTTTTAAAATCTGTTCCTGGGATGGATAAGTTGGATTTTATGAATAGGACTAGAGGTAACCACTTAAAAATTAAAATGAATGGGGAATTCCAAGTACTTTCGAACTTGTTTAGTTCATTTTCAAGGACTGATGAATTATTTTATAAAGCTGGTATATATATATATATAAGAGATATCAAAGTGCTGCCCAGCTCCTGTACAGCGAAAGGAAAAAACTAGAAAAATAATAGCAGAAATGGAATTAAATACCGGATACGAAGGGTAAAGGCATAAAGATAAGACTCTTCCGGAACTTCTAACTGTGAGAAAAGAATGTAGACAAAATAGGTCACAAAGCTATGAGTACATATACATGCAATTATAAATACATTGAAATAAACAAAAGAAATCCAGCAAATTTACTAAATCAAAGGGATAAGTTTAAAAAGGGACAATTTTGTTACAAATAAGCCTTTTAATTACAGGGTTCAGTTTAAAGAGACTGAATGATATATTGAAATTATGTGAAAAATTAATGAATGAAAATTTGACAATATTTATTTTAACATATTCATTTGAGGTGTAAATAAACTTAGCCGAATTCCAATTGATAGGATGCCTATTTTAAGATCCAAGAATTTCGGGCTGGTGACCCGCAACCCCCGGAGAAACAATGAAATAAGTACAGACCGTTTGACTTTATCATTATGACCTGAGTAAAAATTAATATAAGAACCGGCGTTGGTAGGCTTCCGATAGTCGTAAAATTTAAATCCAGTTGGAGTCCTGTGAAAAAGTAGATCTAGGAATGGGACGACGCCATTTTGTTCGAGTTCAAGGGTAAATTTAATAAAGGGAACCATCGATTTCAGTTCAGTAAGAAAATCATTGTCATCTAAAGTTGGCCACAAACAAATAATATCGTCTATACATCGGAACCAAACAAGGGGAGAATCAATGATGGTGGGGAGTAAAGTAGTTTAAAAAAACTCCATATATAGATTAGAGATGACAGGAGATAAAAAATTTCCCATATCTATGGTATAGCTATGGGAAATTGCTTATATCCTATTCTCTCTAATCTATATGTGGAGTTTTGATTGATCTGATGATCAATCTTCCGTTTTTTAAAGGTACTTCAACCTACTCCATCCTAACATTAAAGTCACTCTTTTACAAGAAAAAGAGGGTAAACATCCACTATCTTTATATCTTCACCATATTTGTACATAGGAAATCCACATTCCTGGGTTTGGGTATCAACTTTTACAGCTCTTGTGACCTGACCTGCAAAAAAGTCCCCTCAAACTATTTACTGGGGCACAAATAATTTAAATATCTTAAAGAAAGGCTTTCCTTTATCATTGGCTGCAAAGTGTAGCCGACCCTTTTGAGATAAGTTATACAGTTTTTTCCAATTTGTCCATGTTTCGAGGGACCTTTGTTTCTGCCTTTTCCCAGACATCATTTCCTTACTTTACTTTGAATTACCTCACTAACTCATTTTATAAATAACTCTCATTTAGGCAAGATATTACATTTTAAAGACATGCTTCCTTTTGAGATGAGCTCCTTGACTGTGGACTAATTTATTGGGCGATTTGCCACCAGGATAATTATATGGGAAGTACCATCCGCTCGTGGAAGCAATGAGTCTGATCCCATTTAGAAATAAGGCTACCTAATGTCAGCAGTACTTACCAATAAAGAAAATTCCCCTGCAGAGATAATTCTATTTTATTTAAAACAGACATTTCTCGCCTAAAACTTTGAAATCATATTTTAAATAAACAGTTAAATCCCACACTTAAAGCAATTACTCCTCTTTCCCCTTTCTAGTCGCATAATGTCTTACGCGTTCCCAATAACTTCGTTAAGCCCCATTAGTCCATTCATTTCCTTCATTAAGCATTCATCGGTGAACACAGTGCAAAATAATAGGTATATATATATAATTATAATGAAAAACTCAAAAAATATCACGTCACGTTAGTAATGAGAGCGATGTCCCGCAGGAAAATAAGGAAAAGTTGTTTCCGAGTACTTTTCAACTATATTCAGTTCCTTATCAAGGATAGCTACAAGAGAAATTAATATAACAAAGTTATATATATATATATATATATATATATATATATATATATATATATATATATATATATATATATATATATATATATATATATATATATATAACAAAGAAATAAATAAAGCAGCGCCTCTAAGACAAGAACTCACCAATGAAGATGTAGAGAGGAAAAGTAAAAGCACATCAAGATTTATTAGGAGCGAGTAGCAAGGACAAACGAAGTGGCAGAAAAGGTTGAGAACAAAGCCAATAGAAATTAAATTATTACCGAAAAAAGAAATAGCCTGAATAGAAAACTTAGGGGAGACACGAAAAGAAGCTAAAAGGAGTAAGAGAAATTAATAAAACAGTGTTTAAATACAAAATCAATGAAATAATTGAAATAACAAACTGGCTAGCCACAACTATGAAAATTAGAAACAGAACTAAGAATATAAGTACATACCGATTTCTGTTACAATAATTTTTTTGAAAACACGATCAATTTTGAAAAGGCGACGGGGAAATGCTAAATTATTAGACAGGCTTATAAAAAACATTCAACAATAATTCTCTTTATAACGTCATTAGATCGATAAATAAATTTAGCTGAATTCAAATTAATTAAATGGTCCTTCTCAGACGTATGAAAAAAACCGCACTGTCTTTTTAGTAGGTTTGCGAAAGATGGAATATTTAAAACCAGTCTGGGTCCATCGAATAATAAAATAGAGAAAGGGAATGATTCTTTTATTTTCAACCTCAAGGGTAAATTTAAAATAAGAGACGAGTGAATTAAGTTTAGTAAGGAAACTGTATCTTTTTAATATCTTTAGAATTAGGCCACAAACAAATGACACCATCAATGTACCTGTACAAAACAATAGCAAAGTTTAAGAGAGTAGGGAGTAGTCTTTCCAATACAGTTTTGACTATACTTGTACAGGGATGAAGGATCACGTTTAATTAAAAGAAAAACCGCAGAAGAAGACAAGTTCGCGAACTGTGAAAAAAGACAATTTTGTGAACATTTAGTTACACCCAAATAATAATAATTGACTTCCCCATAAATGGCGCAACGGTAAATGTCTCTGCAGGCGATCCTTGAAATAGAATAAGGACCCTATTCGCAATGGATTGAATTTTTGCATTTAACTGGAGATATTTAACATTTATTTAATTTTGAACTTGCCGCTACTACATATTATTAGGAGGCAAAATAACAATAAGCAAAGTCACATAAGCTATAAAGACAGAATGCCAATAATAATCCTCTGTTGATCCAAAATAAACTTCATTTTGATCTTTGCACGAAGATTTTTCTTGTCAAGTAATTCGTAATAACACTAGCTAAGAAAATCTCTAAAGGATTTGAGTAGTCTAAAGATTACGATAATCACTTTAGACAAGTTAAAATAAAAAGTCTTCGTGTGTTCTCAAATTCAGAAAATCATGAAAACCGATAATAATCAGCAGACATCATTTGACTTTAAGCTGGAACCTGGAACTTAAGCCGTCAGCTCGAACGAAAATGTGATGGGTGGAATAAAATATTGCCGGGTCTTAGCGAAGATTTCGAAATGTGTGAAGTAGAGGCATAACGTTTCTATTAGAACAATAGCGCGATGTAACATCGATCCCAGTGATTCTGAAGGAAAGAATGTTCGTGGATGCCACTTCATTCCTAACCTTTGATAGTTAGTGTAGCTAGTAAATCTTGGACTCTTTCTTTCTCCTGAATTTATCATAAGAGTGTTTTGAATTATTACCCTAAATGTTACTATGATTCCACTTTCTTTCATAGCTCTATTCTCTTGAATTTTAATCACTGGCACCAAATTTATTGCACTATTTATGTTTCTTATTCTCTCTTTCTTTCTTTCCATCGGATTCTTGTTATTAGGTTGATTACATATGTTATTTTTTCCCCTTCTCAGGTATATTTTTGCATACTGACAGGTTGTTATAGAGTGATGTTGCTAGGCATAGCAGTAGTGTATTAATCATTACTGTATATATTTTCTCTTTATGCTTTTCTTTTAAATTTCTGAACTTGTGCAGATGTGTCAGTCCTTTTGATGTTCTCTGTAGTCTCTCATTTAAATATTTCATATATTTATCTTGTATTTGTTATTTTCATCACAGGAACATTGTGCTTCTGTGAATAGCAGTATCGAACACCGTCTACAATTTTATCCGCCATAAAACTTCTACAAATTACAAATATTTTAACTTTTCTTTATCTTCCTTGATTTATAATACTCGCTATGCTATCTCTGCTTTTCATGGGAGTATTTTTTTATGATGTGTTATCACCTGAGTAATTGTAAGGTTTTGGTTATTTTTTTCGGTGTTAATACTAATTGCCACTTTCCTTCCTGTTTTTTCTGTACTCACATTTTTGGTCATTATACTTAGCATTTTCTTCTATGAATTATGATATATCACTCTGTTATTCATTTATGGTCAAATATTTAACCACGATGTTATGTTTTACTGGTGGTTTTCCGGGTTTTGGTCTAGAAATCTTTTTTGCGATTTTGTATTCATCTGGAAAGTATTCCGTATTCAAAGTGTCCTGAAAATGAGTTCTTTCCAAATAGTTAGGAAAATCCAATTCTAAGCCAAAATGATTGAGTTAAGAAGTTAAAAACCTTATTAAACCAAGGATTATTGTGTACAATTCTGCCAAAATGTCAAAGAGACTAGTGAAAGATTTGTCGCTTAAGAAGTGACGTACAAAGAACTGTAAATAAAGCAAAGAGGGATTTAGAAATTGCCTCTACCAAGAGTGCCAAACCATTTTTGTAGTAGTATGCTAATAATAACCGTACTGTATTAAAGTCAGTAACACCAGTAAAAAAACAAACTTAACTTTGTTCATTTCCACATTAATTTGGTGGGGGTTTCCTGAAAGGTAAATTTGCATTACTATTAGCGAAGGAAAAATTGACTCATTCCTAAAAGTTATGAGAATAATGTTTTTCGACGAGTTAATTGCCCACTTCAACTACCTTTCTAATCGAAGACCATATCTCCCTGCCTGATAATGAAAATCACATAAAAATTAGAATGATATTCTACTAAGCCTAGGGGATCAGAGACCGGCACTAGGTGGTGTAATAGAATTCATAAGCCTTTGCCACAAACTCGAGAGTAGAAAATACTCTATTGCTCAGAGGGGACCACCAGTTCAAAATCAGAGAGTGCAGATACAGAGACCACATAAGCCGCCTACTTAGTGGAAGAGTCATCTCTTCCTCTGTGCGAACTGTATAGAGAAGCGTACATAGCCGTAGAGGAATATGGCATATTACCTTCATTAAAAGGATCAAATCGATTTTCAAGCGGCTTTCTCTAATATTGAAAACTTCCCAAGTTTAGAATTTGTCACAGTCGATTTTAATATTGTATCATTGGGGTTTGGTGCGCGTTCCCCGACTTTTTTTTTAAATTTTACCACTACTGCAGTAACTTAATTTTAGATATTTATTTCATCTTGTAAAAATAATATTTTTAACATATATTTAAAAAAATCTTTCGGCGTTTGAATTAAGTCTATTTGTTTATCACTTAACCTTCGAAGTCCAGTGAAAAAACCTTTTAACTAGATCTATATTTTCGTCTTTTCTACGCCATACGAAATCGCATAAATACAAATCTAATATGAAACGCTGCGTCTCAAAACAACGTCTATTTGGACGTTTTAGGTGCTTCCAGGTATTGTCAAATTTGTGAGTTTGAATCTTCTTTCTGAAACGAACTCGACACCATGATTGACGGTTTTATTTTTGTGCTACCCAGGAATATCGGCATTATGGTGGCACGCCTTTAAAATGTCACTAAATATTGCAGAAAGGTTGAACTTCAAGCCTGATATCTTCTTTTAGAGTTTAGCGATCCCATGATGAAACAAGGTAGAGAAAAACCTCACGAATTTCTCGGTAGGCACCTATAAATACCCATTGGTGTAGAAGAACTATTATCTCGTTATATTTTATTAACGAATACTCTTTCATCAATTTATATTTTCCCACGGCTTTAAATTCGAAAAGTCTTACCAAGATTATCATTCACATTCACTTCCTGATTCGTACATGCTTTGATCTCCAACTACTCCTTTAAAAATGTCAGCTTCTTGATCCATGGGTAGATTATCGCAGCTTTGTCTATTTATAAGAAGCTCAATCTATTTTTGCGGCTACAATGTTGTTCGGTCATAACAAACGGTCATTCACGCGTGCGCGTAAACTGCCGGGCGCGTGGGGTGAAATGTTTACTCATTGTAAATATATTATATGATAATTTTAGGATATTATATTAGGGCGGGTCATACTTTAGAATTTTATGAAACTGGTGATGAGGGGTTTTCAAATGATGAATAGTGGTAAAAAGAACATACTTTTGGCACAAAGGTTAAATTCTTATTGATCTTATTTATCTACATCAATTTGAAGTTGAAATATTGTTAATTCTGGGTCATTTACTATATTTTACTATTATTTTAGTTACCCATAAAAGATAAAATTTACTGTTTTCTATCATCAATACAATTATGTGGTCTGAAAGATATTTGTCTAAAAAGATGTAAGAATGTATTAGAGAAATATGAGAAGTAGGAAACCTATTAAAACTAATCTTAATTTAGTTTGGCCTAACTCCAAAATTGCAAATAGCCTGTACTCATTACTCAGTGGAAGGCAATATTCCAGTAGTATTGCTAGCTCTGGTAAATATTGTAACTGGTAACTCTTTATAGAGCATTTAAATTTTATTTGAATGCTATTAAAACTTGTGGATCATTTTAAAATAACATATAATTATTTGAGAGAGATTATTTCTTAATCTAAGTGCCATCTTTTCATTTGCCGATATACATGCGATTAGTGTGACAATGGCGAAAATCAAGACAAGGTCCAAATCAAGTTCTCATCCGACTAATTTTGTTGGGACTGGGCAAGAGCTGATGGTGTCTGAGTTACGAGTACCATCAAAAAGACATATTCTGAGGTACCGCATCTACCTGAGGGAGCAAATGGAAGATGACCGGAGAAATTATGAAGTGGAGAAGCTTGTAAAAGACATGTATCAGGGCTTGATTAATCAGTGGACCAAAGCAATAATATCTTCAAACCAACTGCTGTAAATCAAAAGGTCACAATAATATCAAAGCTTAAGGAGGTGCGGAAGGAGGCAGTAAAAGTTTACATTGGTAAAGGAAAAATTGAAGTAAAAGAGAGGTTATTGCAAAACTAGATAAGTCATTTGATATATTGACATGCAAATGTCAAATTTCCAGTTGTGGAGAAGTAGGTTGTAGTTGCTGTGAGACTGAAGCCCACATTAACTGTTGTTGTAGTAAAGAGAAAAAAAATACCTACTAGGGAATTTGCCCTTATTAAAGGACAAAAGCCGAAGGTTAAAAGTAAAGGTACCTTTCAAATCGGAGATCCTGTTATTCCAGAGCATAATAGACAATTAAGAGCTTCAGAATAGAAAGAAAAAGAAAGGTTAGCAGAAAGAAAGAGAAAAAGTAAGGAGGAAAGCGCTGTTTCAGCAGAAAAAGCAGCAAGAAAAGAAATCGAGCATTTGTTGGCCGAAGGCGAAGATCTGGAGGCCGAAAATTCTGATGGTAACAACATTTTGAGGTGAAATCTTCCACCAGGAATATAAAAAATTATCATGAATTTCCAATTTTGCTCTTGCTAGTATAAGGTATGGTGTCGGGTTTTTTTTTTTGGGGGGGAGGTTAAGAGCTCCTCTGACGACTCCCTACTTGGGCATTAGTCGCCGTATTAATGGTATGTTGTCGGATTGAGACCAACTGCAGCTATATCAATAGCAGCTTTAATAGATGCTGCATTCATTACTGAGGAAGATACAAGTAAAGTAATTGATAAGTAAAAGTTAAGAGAGCACAGGAAAAGCTAATGACAGGTATTGAACATGAATTTAAGGAAAACTTCAGGAAGGATGGAGAAATTTCTTGTGTTCTCTTTGATGGACGAATTTATGTGAAAAATTTTATGATTGAGGCAGAGGGAAGTGAAAAATTGTTTCCAGCAAAAAACAGAAGAGGAGCATTACATTGTCATCCGTGAACCTGGGAGCAATTACCTTTTCCACTTTGTTGCACAAAAGGCTACAAAAGAAGAATAACATGCAGAGAAGATTGCTATTGCTATGGATGGCTGAGAGAAAGGTGTTTGTATAAAAGCTTAATGGCCATTGTAAGAGACTCCACGAATGTAAACACAGGTGTAAATGCTGGAGTAATGCGAAAAATGGAGCTCCATTTTGGCAGAAAGCTTGTTTGGTTGGTCTGTAACCTGCACACTAGGGAACTCCCTCTCGATCATCTAATTATCAACCTGGATGGCTCATAACTATCTAACAAGAGATATTCAGGACCAATAGGAAAGCTCATTGACTCTGTTTCAGACTTTGATATCCACCCAAATTTCACTCAAATATCTTTAGGTCCTCCTCTTACTAAGATTCCTCAGAAGGTCGTGCAAGATCTTTCCACTGATCAACATTACGACTATAGAATTGTATTGACAATCAGAGATATAGTGCTTCCTACAAGGCTTTTTCTTTTGGAAATAGGACCAGTAAACCACAGTCGTTGGATAACCACAGCTAACAGACTTCTTCGGCTGTGGTGTCAAAGCATGAGCTCATAGGAAAAGCCTTTAGGAATCTACGACTGATTGTTGACTATATCATTGGTGTATATTACCTATGCTTGTTTAACGTTAAGATTAAGCACTCTTGGACCGAGGGATTTAGGCACATTCTTCATTAACTTCACTGCCTTATTTCTCAGAGGAAGGAGGTGTTGTATATTGTTTTGCCAACTGTTAAGAGATAAGCTTGGTATGCATACAGTGAAGCCATCCTCCAAATCGTCCTATGCTCTGAAGATCAGACGGAAAGAACTGAAGGGGTGAAAAGAATCCAGACTATCAGGGGAGAAGAGGATCAGGATACTCAACTGGGAGACTCCTTAGTAAGGCTTAGAATGACAGCAGATATCAATTGTAATGCTACCAGGATTCGAGATCTGTTCATTTGGTCAGGGGATGTCTCGGAGCCACCTCTCACTTGCTCTTGAAGTACTTCTAAATTGAAAAACATGATTGACTCTCCTATGATAGTACCTGACTGGCCTTCTCACATACAGAACGTTAAGAGGGTTGTAAGAATGGTGACTAAGGCTTCTTCCAAGTATTTCTCACATGAAAAGAGGGATGGAGGAATCAGGGAACAAGAGACGAGTAGAGGTCTGATGTCCAGGAATGAGTCAAAACAAGATTTATGTGCCTTGGTGAAGCTTAACTTTTAAATATGACCCAAAGTGACCCAGGCAGTTGTTATATGTGGAGCTTTGCATACATTTTTCTCACTCAATAAACATGTAAATTTGAAGTTATTTTGTGCTTGTGTGTACTTGGATTAAATAAAAATAGGTTACATAAGCTCGTGACGAAAAGGAAAAATTTACTTTTATTTAAATGGAAATTAATTTAGGTAGGAGCAATTGTATAACAAAATAAAGTCCTTTTTCAAAATCTACACTGGAAAAACTATCATTCAAGCACCCCTCATTAAAGGATTAATTGATAATATATGGTTGCCCTAAAGTATGACCCGCCCTAATTTTATATGATAGGGGTTTACGCAACTCTATTGAGCCTGCCTTCATTACAAAAATAATAATAATAATCAGCAATTGAAGATATTTTTGTGTCACGATATAAGAATTTAAAACAATATGCATCTGTATTTATTTAGAAAAGGACTTTTAATCCTGGGCAACACCGGTTACCTATACTACTGGTAGATAATGAAAGCAACCCGCTCGCAAACCACGTTTCCCTCCTGAAAGAAACAAATTCCTTACATCCACTTTCTGAGCAACGCTACTGAGTCGATCCACCACGAATGCTTATGTGTACCGAATCCTTAGGGATCCAAAACTTACATAAACTTTATTATGATGTCGAATTCCTAGAAAAAGTTTACCGCATTTTCCCCGTTTACAAATGCAACCACAGGATTTTAACAATCCCTTACAGTATCACTGGTAATCACAATTCTGATAAAGATAATATTATTAACAAACAACTAATATATAAGTAATTTATTTTAATTTAATAGTTCAAACTAATTTAATTTAATAATTAACTGACCTTTCCTAACCTTACTCTAAAAGTACTAATTACCCCCTAAACAAAACACATATTTGGAATCAGCATTAACCGCCTAAATCCCTAATATTATAGGATTAATCCGATATCATAAAAGCATAATCAAACCTCGAAAGAAAATTTAAAGTCAATTGAATCGAAGTGATTATGGAAGGCGCTTTATTATAGATATTTGCATTCTTTAAAGAATATAGAGAACTTTCCATAGTTAAGTAGCGAAAAATTAGAAATATGATGTTATAACGAAGGATAGATTGGCAGACGTTTTTTCATTGAGACCTTGGTTTGAAGCCCCCAAATAATGCTTTGGTTAGGTAGAGATTTAGGTAGGTTAGTAGTTTTAGTTTGTTTTAAGTTAATTTTTATCGGTTCTTTTAGTTTTTAAGGAAGCTGTCAGGTTTTGTATTTAGGTTTTCCCATGGAAAGAAGCCAAAAACGAAGGTCTATTCTAGCGGCAAGCTGTGCTATAGCCTTAACCTCTTTGGATAAATGGATGTGAAAGAATGAGAGAGAGAAAGAATTCACTCCCCCGCCCCACTGACTTCCCCAGTTCCCCATTGACCGCTCTAAATTCGTCTTCCCTATATACTGTGAAAATTAGAACATTGGAAATACCATTAAGTGGGTATCGCAACTCCGCGATATAGAACCTTACGCGACCCAAGGCAATTAAGAAAGAATGTTGGCGATGAATCTGTCTCCCCATCTAGATAATCTTGGGGTATATATTCGACAGTTCAGAATTCCCATGCATATTGTGTCTGAAGCCGCCGTCCAGTACGTTACGTGTAACGTCTTCGTTAGTCGAGAAGAAATCCACTACATTCTCGTCCAGAGAAGAATTAATTGATTGTCGAAGAGCAAAGCAAGAGCTAGTCGTCACTCAGTGTTTTTCGGAGAAATAATTAGGCACACTTCAACCCTTTTCAGCAAGTTTTCTGATTTTACGGATCAGTAAAGCCATCCCCGAAGCACCCTTCGTTTGCCTCTTAAGGATAAGAGCCACCCACCCACACCCACTTCAGTCTCCCGAAGTTGAATTGAGTTTCTCGTGAGACGCCCACAAGTTTAAGGTCGAACTTGCCTACCTGGTCCTGCTCGCCCCACATCTAGGTAAAAAGGGATTTAACCCCCGCTTCGTCACGCTTCTCATACCTTTACCGCGTCGAAGCTCAAGATCCTTTTTGCTCTAGAACTTGGATAATTGCAAAATCATTATTTAATTAGTTATTACTCGCTTCAAACTTAATTAATAGTGTTAATCATCTTAGCAGTGAACTATCAATTTTTAATTGCATTGCCATTTAACTTGCCCTATATGTATATGTAATCTTAAGTCCTATTAAAGTATATTTTGGTTTGAATATTCCTTGGCCTAATAAATGTGTATGTAAAGCACTCTTAGGACCATCCCAGGTGGAGCTTTAATTTCGGTCGCCCAGTAGGCCTGTGTGCGTATAACGGCGAACACCGGCCATACCAAGACAATGGATAGAGTAAAACTAAACGTGTTTAATTGTAACGTAAATGGCAATGTTTGCAGTGATGGTATCCGGTTGGTATAGCAATGAATAACAACCTTCACATTGCATCGGGTATGCCTAAGGGAACGATTTTAATCTACGCCAAAAATGTTAAAGTCCCTCAGACTTGCCCAAGGCCGTATGAATTTATCTATTAATTCCTATACTAAAGAACTTACCGTGTTTAAGTAACCCACTACCCTTAACCTTTTACATCGTAGTAAAATTACTATCATCTTTACTAATATATATGTATTTCTTGATTCGGGGCAATGAATAACAACAGACAATTTTGATACTTCTCTATAATAAATTTAAAAAATTGTTTAAAGTTTTCAGTTTTTCTGTTTAGAATTGCCAGAAACTTTGAACAACGAAGATTGTGTCACTTATTAACCATGGCAATTTGATTCATAGCGCTTTATTTCTTTTTAGTAAACATTGATCGTGCCAGTTGGATTTATTTGAATTTTCCAGCTAAATAATGCGAAAACTCCTCTGGAATAATTTATGTGAAGTAAGTTTGAATAAGTTCAATGACCGTTTCCTTCATACACGATTGCTCACTAATATATTGCACATGTTTTTCGGAGGGAAATAGGTAATTGGCTTGGGACTTTGTTGTTTGTGTCAAAACATGGAAAAGTAAGTAAGGAAATTAGGTCAGAATAGATGTTTTTAATAGTTCATTATAAAAAAGACATATTTGAGGACAAATAGAAGTTAATATAAAGAATGGTCCAAAGAAGAAGGCAGGGAAGTTCAATTTGACTTTTCTCATATAAAGTTCACCAAATTTGTATTGTCTTTCACTGTTATCAGAGAACAAAAAAAATCACAATCTTTCTGGCAATAATTCCCTCACAATTTTTTTAAGAATAACGCGTGGTAGATAAAATGTGACATCAGAAGTATTTAGAGTAGAACTTAAGAAATAATCCATATTAGTTATTTATTTTTACTTAGCAAAAATATTGCATCCTTTTTTTTTCTCGCACTTTAATGTGAAGTTTCTTGGTTGAAAAGTTTTGCTTTTGTGAACGTAAGTTTATTATATATAGACTATCTCTTAATATAGGAATTTCAACTACTTAAGTCTAGCATCAGTGTCTGATTCGTTATGTTGTGTTAGAGTAGTTGTTGAAAATCACGTAGATGTTACGAAAATTCTATATGCTTCCTTTTGACGATACTATCATGCTTTATTTTAAACCCAAGCTGGTAATCTGCTCGTGTGCAGAGTTGAAATTAAAAAATGTGATATGTATTTTGTGTGAATAATAATGCATGATAAAATTCAACAATTATAAGTGTGACAAATAATATGTGTGAACACGAATGAGGAAGAAAATATCGCCGATCTTTTTTCTATAATTCATCCGATTAAATTTATAATAAATCTAGCAAATTTTTTTAACATTTTAGTTTCTCATATGTATATATTTCCTCAATAAACAGTAATGATATTTTTCTCTATTAACATATTGACTAGAAATGTATACGTCTCTGGTATTTTTTCCCTCCTGGTCAAAAATCTTGAAATCTTTAGCCCATTGTTCGAAATTCTGTTCCAAAGCAATTCTTTAAGGTCCTCTTGCGATGGAATTTTCCTTCTCTCTGTCTCCTCCTCATAACTCAACCGACAATCAATTATAATAAAGATTTTTCTCTCCTAATAATTGAGCTAATTGACTTTTTATTTTCGCCATAACATGTTTTAATTCTATAAAAGATTATGCTAACCGTTCATAAGACTAGAAAATACACGATTTTATAATTAAACAAGACTGCACTACCTCATACACGTGCCTATATAGAGGATTGTTTATGCTTTGCTTTCCTTTCTGTAAAAGTGGTGAGATAAGATTAAAAGTGATCAAAGTAGATAGAAAATAGAAAGCTAATAGCAAAAATGGAATAAAGAACTAGGTTTGCACAAAGTTGCACAGGCACCAGGATCTCTAGCTATTTCTGCTGTATTTTTTTTAAACGACTAAAAAAATTGTCCTGTACGAAGACTATCCTAATAATTCATAAGACTAGAAAATACACGATTTCATAATGAAATAAGACTGTACCATCTCCTACAATTGAGTCTATACAGGATTATTTATGGTTTGCTTTACCTTGCTTAGAAGTGATGTGTAGTAAATAGATATATATTAAAAAAGTAGTGGCGGAAATGAAGGAAAGTACTAGACTTGCATAGAGTTTCACAGGTACCAGGAGATCGGGTTAATTTCTGCTGTTTTTTGTTATTCTGTTGTTTTTCTCTCTCTTCTATGTTATTTAGCAAATATTTATTCACCAGTAGAAGCGTTCTCTTTGGCAGTGACCTAAATACGAGATGTCCAGCAATGAATCAATAATATGTATTGTTAAATTTTGTTAGTTATTAGTAAATTTTGACTAAGATTGGGTTCATTGAGCTTATATTTTAGCTCGGTTTATTTGACTATATATTGTCATCTTTTTTTTTCCTTCATTATTTTCATAGTAATATGTTTGTTTGATTGTCTTATTTAATTTCACCTTGTTACAGTGAGTTCGTCGATTTGTTAGTGTGTGTCAGGGAAATTATTTCACATATTCATTGTTATCCTACTCGAAAGCATTTTTAGCATCACACTCATCGCAAGTTTTAATCTAAGAGCATTGGCTGAGAGAAAATAGGTATCATTATTGAATTTGGAAGTTGGAAACATTTAGTAGCAAAATTAAATTGAGTTGATTTGTAATGCGTTCCTTATCTTATTTCTATTATTACTCCAAACAATATCCAAGATGTTATTTCCACCTGTAGGTCAAGCGTAGTATTAATACAATAAAGCTATCATTCATAAAATTTAATAATTTTGACTAAGCAAGGTCGGTATTAGTCTAATTAAAGTTAATATTACGATATCTGAAATCGCCAAATGAATTACAGTTCTTGGCTTTGCTAAGTTCTCCGAGACAATAAAACCCCAATTTTCATTTGGTAGAAGGAGATATTTAAAAGAGAATCTTGTTAAAAGATATTTTGCAAGTATAAATTGAATAGTATATGTATATTAATTTCAGGCTCCTAGAATGTTAGCTCCATTTGGATTTTGATAACCTTTGCAGGAAAGTATTTCCCAGCAACCATCTCCAAACAAATGTTTCTTTGCAAAAACGTTGAGCCAGGCAAGCTGAAATTCCCTATTTCAAAACGAATATAAATTCGTCATTTTCGTTTAGAAAATTAGGCCAACAACTAATATAATAAATAAAATTTGAATGCATTCCCTCTTGTCAAAACATGTGTCGTTTGTACAAAAAGAATAGAAAAATATAACCTGCTATTAATGTGCGAGACTTTATTAAAGAAGCATTTTCCTGAAGCCAATCTGGGCTGTAGACCTGAAACAATAATTTAATAGCTTTTTTTCTAAATTATTCTCAATAACGTCATATTGAGCGTGTGAAATGAAATGAAATATAAACTGGTAATTGCCTGGACCTTCGTCAGCAAAATACGAAATGGAGTTACATAATTAAATCGTTCAGTTTAGCAGCCAGATCCCCATAGCATCTTCCTTTATTGGGACACCTAATCTTGAAATTCCTCGACCCTCAACCCTATCTGAATGAGTAACCATCCATTACTGTAAGAAGAGAAATTTCAAAAAGCATTTTTAATAAGATGACGTTTACTTTAAAAGTTAAATGGAATGCAAGTGTTCCCGCAGATCTTCGCCCTTCTATTTTTTTAATTAAATAATAACGTTCAATTCAATACGGTTCGGAAAGGTGAATATTAAGAATTCCTTAATCCGCTACAAGATTCACTTGGAATTCATCGACCCTCTTCACGAACTTCTAACGGCGCGAGATCACACAAGGCAAGAATTTGGATGGCTGGCACTAAGATATAATAATACTTCTTCACTAAGTTGATAATAAAACAGACTTTACAAACTAGAAACCCATCAAACTTATCTTGTGTGTCTATAAAAACCAGCCAAGACTCTTTGTCAACAGACTGAAAAATCAGCAAGACGAACTATAAGTTTTTGGGGTTTAGTGTCGTTCGTTGTTAGCGGCCAAGAGACGGTTGACTAAATGTTCACCGGTTGGGGTCGACTTGGCGGTTTCACTGTATAAGTACTAACATTGCCGAATGTTGCTTTACTTCGACGCAGCACTCGCGAAGTACTCGGTTGAATTTAGGCTGACTCCAATTTGTAGAAGATTATATTCTGGCTTGATTTTAGTAAAGTAGGCTGGATAAGAGAACCGATTGATCACCCGTAGGAAGAAGAAAATCTTGGAAGACGGATTCAAGGAATCTTTAATGAGCGAAGAACTAAGTAAGCTTAGGCGCATTGAATTTGATTAAACTGTAGGTCGTTTATTTAAGGTAGGCTTACTAATGTTTGGTTCTAATTTGGCCTATGCTTCCTTGAAAGCAGAGTCATCTCTTCATGATCTTTTCTGCTTTTTATCTCCTGTCCGACAATCTCTGACTGCCCTGGGGTCTACCCAAGGCGGGATTTAATGTGTGGAAAACAGTCGGATGGCCCACTGTTAGTCAATGATACAGATTAGGTGAAGCTTAGTTGAATCGATGTGTATTTGGGTGTACATGGGGATAGAGAGAATTTTTATCCCAAATTTCAAGAACAAGATTTCGTGTTTCACAGCTTTGTGATAGTAAATAGATGTCTGCATCTTTCCTGTTTTAAGCTCGGTGTCAGTGACTGCAGCTGCTTGGGAGTTTGTTTTTACATTTGTGGCGTTTTCCAGAATTTATGCGACTATAAATGGTCGAGAGATAATATGCAATAGCCACTTTACTGCGTATGGTCTCGTTTGCGCGTGTAACTGTATATGCGTGTGAAAATTCTCGAATTTATTTTTGCTTAACATTTAAAAGAACTATATTATATTATTATATACATGATCAAATGTTGTATATTCTTATTTACATCAAGAAATGTTGTATATGATTATTAACATGACAAAATATTTTTTTATTATTATTTACATGTCCAAATGATTTACAATTTTAGTAGATTAATTGCATTTGCATAATTATTTGCGTGCCCATTCCAACACTTCATAGGAGATAACAAGATGACATGCGAAAAGGTTTCTCAACGATTACCACAGAGGTACATACTCTCGCCCAACTTATTCAGAAAAATTTAGAGTAAAAATTTCTTATATATTTTATAATTGTATATTCTCTAAAAACATTTGATTCAATAGAAGCACCAACCATCATAACGGTCTTGAAGAATCAAGTTATAGATAAAGGTTTATATAAATATCTCTTAACACACATACCTAAATTGCCGAACCTACATTAGTTTGCATAAGGATTCAGACATCTATCAATTACAGAAAGATGTAACTGGAGATCCCCTCTCTCCGAAGTTATTCACTTCCTCTGTCAAAGAACTTTTTAGGAGACTAGACAAGAACACAAAGTCATTAATATCGCTGGAGATTACTTCAATCGTATGCCATTCGTAGATGATATTTTACTTAAAGTTGGTAAACTAGATAGGCCTTTGTGGCTTTTGTAATCCACAAAATTATGTTAAGAGATTCAAACAGAGAACCGGTTAATTGCAATCTGAAAACCCTCATCGGACAACTGTCACATAGACAAATGCCACCAGGAACAAACGAATCTTGGAGATCTACCAAAATGGATAATGTCAGTGAACTGTCTACCATTATATGCACGCCGTAAAATTTAATGAATATTTACACATACACACATGTAATCATTGCTTCATTAAAGTATATCTATATTACAGGGTCACCTCAAAGAAACGGGCCCCAACTTTCGATAGGCCTCATTTCTTAACTTTCTGCAAGGATTGAATGAAACTTTGGTAATAAGGAGTTTATTGTGTTTAAAAACATTATATCACAACATGAGAGTCCTTCGACTTTTCGAGATAACCTCCATTTTGCCCTGTGCATTTCTTGAGGCACAGCACAAAGTTGTCATGACTTCTTTACAAACTGACCTAGTAAAGGCTCTAATCTCCTCTCTGATGGCTTCCTTGAGTTCCGTGATGGTCCTGGATCTCCCAGCGTGCATTCTGTCTTTAAAGTAACCCCAGAGAAAGAAATCTCGGGGACTAAGGTCTTGAATGAGGCGTCCTGAATTGCAGTGAGGTTCTCCACTGTCCCATAGTTCTCGAAGTGGTCCACCCAGTACTGAATACTGCTCTTGGAGGGGGTTTTTTTCACATTAAAACTGATGCTCGAAAGCGTCTTGCACTTTATGAAAGAGCCTGTCTTGAGATCTAGTTGTGTTCTCAGGCGTGGCTTCTGCCATGTCCTGCAAAGTAAGGGAGATTAGTGAATGAATGAAGGATATATCACAGAAAGTGTGTGCAGGCTCGTTTTGGGGGGATCACCCTGTACTATCTAAGTATAGAATTTATCCATTAAAATAAAAAGGTCATTAAAATCTAAATGCATACGTACAATATCAGATGCACAGAGGCAAAAACACGAACTATTTTTTCAGAAAAGAAAGCGGTTAATTCTAAATAGATGGATACAAATACATACATAACCCCATAAATTATACAGAAACATTTATTAAACAAATTAATTTAATTTTACAAGAACGCATTTTAATACATATGTATGAAACTTAAATTGATATGTGCATGCATACATAGACACACATCCACGTACATACATACGTACATTGAAAGAAAAAACACAAACTCACAAGGTATATACGAAGTTTTTATTTAATAGTTCCGATTTAAATATTGATTATGCAATAAGCAGATTGGATTGCAAGGATCAACTTGGGATAAATCAAACCACGTTATATATGAGATTAAATATCCTTTCGATCTTGATAAATATTTAAACTGCAAACAAATGGCAGCTGTAAGCAGGCTGAATTAGAGATGAGGATTATCATGGCTTGACTCCCACCTTTCAACCATATATAAATAGAGGAATCTTTTTTAAAAAAAAAGATGAGTCAAAATTTCAAAGCCTTTTAGTTTCAGTACTCTAAACTTATCTGGCAGCTAGTCATTACTCATCTCTTACTTGATGGCGCAATCAGCATTCTAACTGCAGTCATAGTACAAATATGCAAAGAAGAATTAGTTAATCAACTTCTTGAACATAATCACGATCTTGATACAAGAAACAAAATGTTTTATTGTTACGAGACGAAATAAAGCAAAATGCTATAAATAATCAACAAACTGCTCAAAAACTCATCGCACAGGCATTAGATGGCATTTTGGGAGTAGGTACTTAAATTTACTCCGTATTTACCATATTAGGCGTGTTAAAAGAAATCTATAAATGCTTCACATCCCATTGCAAATAACTTATAATGGAGATTAATATAGAAAGAAAGTTCTGTCGAGGATTTCCTGATTTACGATGGCAACCAGATAATCAACGTTTGTTAGTATTTTATTCAGGGATAAACGGTTTCTTGAAAGAATATTAAAGATGCGCAACCGTATTTTACCAATTTTATTGTCTATGTTATAATCCAGTAACTTCTTGCAATAAACCACAAGCTTAATCCTAAGACTATTCCTATTGATTACGAACCAGCTGCTAAGACCACCGTTCAAGAGGTATCTCTAAATTTGATAGTCAACAGTTTTTTTTCCATTTGTTCAACGCCGTATTTCGCAAAGTGCAATCTGAGGGATTGCATCCAAGATATCAAACTGATGCTAACTTTACTCTCAATACTCCTATGCTATGCTATTATTTACTTAGAGAAAGTTATTGCTACATTTGTAAAACGGCTAAAAATTATGACTCAGTGGCTGATTATTTCCAGGATAATTACATTTGTATCTTGCATGGCCGTAACAAAAAAGCGCCATGTTTTACGATTCATTATAGGAATAGACACCAGCGCGTTATTGATGACCTCCTACGCACTAACAACTCTTATGGAGACTGACGTGACCTTTTCCAAAAAATCATAACATTATTTCATCCTAACATATGAATGAGTCTTTCTTCAAGTGTTGAAAAAGGAATAAAGACTTAACAACACAGTCATAGGCAAAATTTTGCAGAACCTAGGAAGAAAAAGTATCAAGATTTGTCGAATTGTAACTATTGAAAGGCATTATGAGTCCCACGAAGTGGTAGTTATTTAAGAGGAAATGCACATAATTTGAAATTTTAATATACGTTTTTAAAATGGTATCCTATGTTTCTGTGCCCAAATCAAATCTATTGAACTTTATGTTTAATATGACATTTATAGTTAGAAATAGGATGTTGATATAATACTCTTAAATGTTTGCGTTTCATTTTTCATTTTAAATATTTGCCTTTCATCCAATGTTTGTATAACTTTTTCTTCTTTAAAATATCTCCCCCAAAACACAATTTGCTTGTTTCTATTACTAAAGGTCTAAGATAAAAGGGTAATCATTGTGATAGAACGGGTTGAGGCCGCGATAATTTCAACCCCTATCAAATGTTATTTAAAACCACGATGCTACCCACGTGCATCTTCGCTTTGAAGCCTGGGTCCTTATCGCAGCCACCTGAGTCAATGTTTAAACAAGGAGGTTTATCTTCCCCCGTGTGCCCCATTCGCCGACCTCGCCAGATTGAGTTAGGCTTATGGGCAGATAAGGCATTGTTTCCAGGCTCGGCTGTGCATTCCCTCGAAACTCGACACTCCATTGTCTCCCACGCCAAGGGGATGTCCTGACTATTTATTTGGAAACTTTACCACTAAGATCAGATTGGAGATCCAGATTTTCGTCGCGAAACATCACTACGACCCACTCTCACCTTGTGCGCCAAGGAACCTCGACCTCGATATTCACCATCACTCGTCCAGAAGAAGGACAATATCCCTTGAGTGCCAAGGTTCGAGCCTTCGTGAAGCCAAGTCCACAAGGCTTTCCCTGTTGTTCAGAAAAAGAACAACATTAGAACAGCAATTGTTCTTTTGAGCCAGTTGACAAGAAATCGTTCTCACCCCCCTCCCCTGTTGTTCAGAAAGAGAACAACGTTAGAATAGCCATTGTTCTTTTGAGCCCGTTCGCCAAGAAACGGTTCTCACCCTTTCCCCTGTTGTCTAGACGAGCACAACGTTAGAACAGCCATTGTTCGTTCTAGCCCGTTGACAAGAAATGGTTCTCACCCCCCCCCCCTGTTGTTCAGAAGAGAACAGCGTATAACAGCCATGGTTCTTTTGAGCCCGTTCGCCAAGAAACGATTTTCACCCTTCCCCCCTGTTGTTCAGAAGAGAACAACATTAGAACAGCCATTGTTCTTGAGCCCGTATACAAGAGACGGTTCTCACCCCCCTTTTTGTTCAGAAGAGAACAACGTAGAACAGCCAATTGTTTTTCAAGCCCACTCGTCAAGAAACGGTTCTCATTCCCAAGACGCCACGTCAGGATCATTTAATTCCCTCCCCTTCGGCTGGAACTCGCCAGTGGACCGAAAATTCCTTCACGTCGCCTTCCTCTGCACAACAAGTATAATTACGTAAGCCGAACGTTACCTTTGAGTATTTAACCCTTTTGTCAATTCTATCCTGTACTTTAAATGGTTTAGCAAACCATCCCTTCCCTTTAACTTTATATTTGTTTTACCTTTTTAAATCTTTTAATCCTCGGATTAGCTCGATACCCCCCGACCCTTTCCATTCCCTGTTTATGTCAATATTTTCCGTTTTGTGTGTTGTTGATAGTTATTATTAATAAAACTCTATTTTATTAATGATAGCAATATTATTATCCTTGAGCTCAGTTCCACTTCTTAAGCATATCGAAGATACCTAATATCGGCCCGCCTAGACATCCACGCACTCTAAAGATAAATAAGTAAGTTCCCTCAACGAATAGTTATATATGGTATATCGTCGAGAGTCCATTCTACGACAATAAAATTAAAGCGAATGCAACAAACCTTAAATTATATCCCTTAGCATTGTCTGAATTTTGCAAATAGTTGGATGACCAAGTAATTGGGTGGCCATTTCCAAATTGACCAAAAGCAGGACATTGGGTATGCGAAAGGATGAATAGGAACCGCAAAGGATGAAAACACTACGGTCGTTACTATGGCGGGAATATATACATAATACATATTAGGGTATTTTTCCCCCCCAAAAATT
Source organism: Ceratothoa steindachneri (assembly GCA_963969495.1). NCBI lineage: Eukaryota > Metazoa > Arthropoda > Malacostraca > Isopoda > Cymothoidae > Ceratothoa > Ceratothoa steindachneri. The sequence goes on along the minus strand of OZ018323.1, from coordinate 140,507,881 downwards.
TTGAAGTTTCACTCTAATCCTTAATTTTTGTTCCATTAGGTATAAAAACAATGATCGCTGAATATCGTGCAATTCAATAATATTTAGGGGTGCTCCTTGAAGATTTAACATTTACCTTAATATTTATGAGAGAAAAACAATGCCTTTTGAATAGTTTTTTGTTAAAAGCTGGATCTCGCAAAAAATTCGTGTCATGATGGATGTTCTAACTATAAAAACGTTTTGTTCTTGTAATTTTTTCCATTATCTTAACAGGAAATGACAAATCGCCCAGAAAATGAAAAAAGGACAAAATATTCATTAATGCATTAATATGAATTAAAGAATATTTTGTCTTTTTTTTAAATAAATGCATTGCGTATATTTATCTTAAGTATTTGTGAATGCAAATAGTCGCTGTTTTAATTAACATGATATTTGCACGGTTACAATTGATTGTTAAATTGTAAGAGTTCAGCCATAGCAAATTGAATACCTGCAATATTGAGTTAATTTGCTATGTTATCAGGATACGGGAAGTGGACCCACTCTTACTTGTATCCGACCAACCTTTTTCCCCAACCACCACCCATTTAAAGAGGATGATTATTTGAGACTTAGCGGGCCGGCTCACGGCGGCCTATAACTGAGTAGCTGTTATACTATTACTGCCACTCATTGATGCTTGAGCAAGGTTTTCTTCCGGCTGTCAGGAAACTTGAGTCTGTGCTCCGAAACTACTTTAAGCAAAAACTGAATCTGATCTTCATCTCGTGTTAAATGGCAATTCTATTCTTGAATCAATGTGATCCCTCGTTCTACATTGTCATTGACAACCTTGAGGTTAGAAATGACAGACTAGGCTGTCTTAAAATCAATTTTGCTTTTGCAGCAATAATTGTGCAGTAATTTTTCCTCTTTGATCAGATTGTACCAGTAGCATTTATTCAGTTTATTTTCAGATCCAAGATTACATTATATCAGGTAAAAAAAAATTCAAAATACAGCCTGGGCTGCGTAGGTTCAGGGTAATCAGAAAGGGATTTCCGGATTACTCTACTTCTTAAACGTTCATTGGATGACTGATTTTCTGATTTGCCTTCAGATATTTTCAAATTTTAGGGCATTCCAGTTGAGCTCACCAAGACCCCTGATTTGAAGCCAAGTCGTATTTGCTTTTGTCTTATGGATTGTTTGCAGGAATAACGTCCATAATAAGGTGTCGTAGATTCGTCAATACTGAGAACTTCATGAAGATTTACAAACTGCTTAATCTTCTCATTTAAAGGATCCTTCAAAGGTTTCCCTCTAGTCAACTTTGCATTACCAACTTAGCATTGTCACTACAATGAAGAAACTTCTTGATTTATTGAAACTTATTTATGCTCATAGTTTCAGCCAAAAATAGGACATTCAAGATCTTGTGCTTTGCTCTAATAATCCTCCTCACTTCATTTGATATCATATCCTGATTTAAACAGAAGTCCTATAAAATTTATAAATTCTTCTATTGTAACTTAGAGTTTGGGGAAGTTCTTCTAGTTTTTTGCATAAAGTTTAGTTTCATGCACAAGAAGTTCAATAAGAACTTCAAAAACATTTATAAAAATATCCCATTCACTTGAAGAAGACAGCTCTGGAAACTTCTGTGACAGTTTCTTGGCAGCATATTCAGGCTCATAAATCTTCTCGGCTTCCGATTCCCTCTCTATCATTCCAATGTTATTCTTCTTCCAGTTTCTTCTGTCTATTACATTCTTTATCATCTTGTGCAATGATAAGATTCACTTTGTTCTCTATTTCAACTGAAAGACCCGAAGGCTCTTGAAAATCATCATCGTTTAGAACTTTTTCATCACTTCCAATTCCACTTTCTTGAATATCTGTAATAATAAGGGAACAAAATTTAAAATGTGACTATCTTCATTTCATGAATGGTAAAATTTAAATTATTTTTGTTAATATATGCAAAGAAAACATGATATCAAAGGAAAGAATAAAGACAAACATTTATGATTCAAATAGGCACATCCTGAATTTGGTGTGTATGTGCATGTCTCTATATTTATGTTCATGCATTTTGTGTGCACTAGTGTGTTAAATTTAAAGATTCTATATATGTCAGTAAGAAAGTTTATATGTAATGAGAATACCTGAATGTTTATGTATGTGGATACATGCTAGTTAGTATTGCATGCATTCGTATATATCTGTGTATATATGTATACGTTTCCAAAGCGATTTGCGTACGTGTGTGTGGATCCATTCTACACGATTACCGAAAAAATTCTTCCATACTGAATTATCTTTCTTTCTCAATAATCAACCATCGTTTGTATATATGGATACCACTAAGTCCCATTGACTCCCTTGGCAGTTAAAGAGGAAAAAAAATCGAAATAAATTTAGATATTAGAACTAATCTTACAATATAGCGCTTATATTGAAGAGAAATGATATTCATTGTAGTTTTGAAGGTGAGAAATGTGTGAAGTGAAATTTACTATTTTCAAACTATTAAATAGTTGTGTGGGTGAAATAAGTAAAAAAAAATTTAGGCCTCACTAAAATGCGTTAAACTTCCATGATTTTATATTAAAATTTAAGACAAGCTTCCATCCCTTGACGTACTCAGACGTCTTGTTTCTAAGTTATACATAAAATTATTCTGTTCCGAAATTTTGGCTCAATTTCTGCTTTGAACACATGACGAGCATGAAAACTAAGGATGTATTGAAAAATTCAGGAGATAAAGTATTACACTAGGCAATATTTTTTTTTATTTCCTCTTACATGGGATTTTTTATGCTATTAGAAGTTTATTATATTTCTGAAATTACCCCTTCTCATCTTTTGTTTCAGATCTAATGCAGACTTTTTTCAAGTAGCCAAATGCATAAATGACAATAATGCATAGTTATATCTGTGGCTGGTAGACAATTGTTCGTCAAAGGCGTATATAGCTAAAATTTATCTCCTATTTGAGAGACTAAGAAACAAGGTCTGCCCACCAAAATGTCCGGTGTCTTTACTTATTCTGAATTAATATAATCTAGCTAGCCTAGTATAAGCTAGCAGAGTATAGCCTACTTTATCCTACCTTAGCTTAGTATAGCCTAGCCTCTTTTATCCTAGTATAGCCTAGCCTAGCTCAGTAGGCCCTAGTCTAACCTATCATATTATAGTGCAGCCTAGCCTAGTATAGCCTTGCCTAGCGCATCATCGCCTAGCGCAGCATTGCCGAGTTCATCGTAGTTTGCTATAGCCTAGTGTAGCCTAGCCTAGCGTTGCATAGAGTAGTATTTCCTAGTATAGTCAAGCTAGTATAGGCTACTATAGCATAGTCAATATATCCTTGTATACGATAGTCTAGCCAGCATATCATACTATAGGCTAGATTGGTATAGCATATCCTAGCAGAACCACATATAAGATAATATAACCAAGCATATTATATTATAGCTAACCTAGTATATCATAGACTAGTATAGCAGACAATAACCTAGACTAGAATAATCTTGCATAGCTGACGCTATAATAGCCTTGGTTAGGTATCCTATAGTACCCTAACATAGTATTACCTAGCATAGCTCTTCCTAGGCTATTATACTTTAGCCTACCATAGCAAGGTTTAGTATATCCCTATAGTCTAGTATAGCTTAGCATAGCTTAGCCTAGCCTAGCATAGTATAACCTACCCTAGCATTAACTATCCTAGACAAGTATAGTTTATTATTTTCTAGCCTAATATACTATATGATATCTTAGCTTAGTATTTTATAGCCTAAATTACTATAGTATATCTTATCCTTGTACATTATTTCTTATTATAGCATAGTACAGCCTAAATTACTATAGTATATCTTACCCTTGTACATTATTTCTTAGCATAGCATAGTATAGCCTAAATTATTATAGTAAATCTTACCCTTGTACATTATTTCTTAGCATAGCATAGTATAGCCTAGTCTATAATAGTCTAGCAGAGTATAGCCTATTCTAGGCTTGCCTCGCAGAGTATAGCATATTTATAGCCTAGTCTAGTCTAGCAGAGTATCGGCCGAATTGTTATGATGTTTTTGCTAAAATAAAATAGTTCCCTAGCTAACATTGGGAAGACTTTGTCAATTATATCATTCGAAAGAGAATGTAAAACAACATAAGGGTTTCAAATTTTGCTAGATCGGCCCAATAGTTATGATGGTCTAGTCAAAACAAATAATTCCCATGGTAACCTTGGGAGGACTTTAGCAATTATCTCATTCGAAAGAGAATGTTAAACAACATAAGTGCTTTAGTTTTTTTCGAATCAGCCGAATAGTTATGATGTTATTGCCAAAACAAAATAATTTCTGGATAACCTTTGGAGGACTTTGGCAACGATAGCATTCGAATGAGAATGAAAACAACAAAAAGTTTTCAAATATTTTTTGAATCGGCCGAATAGTTATGATGCTATTACAAAAACTAAAAAAAAGCAAAACTGGGGCCGACCGACCGCCCGACCGATCGACCTAGATAGTGAGATGTAGAGTCGCTCTTGATTACACTCACACGCGACTAAAAAGCTGTTATAAATGTAATGATGAGAATTACTGACTTAAACGGTTGAATAATTCGTGCTATCCTTAAATCTGAATTTAAAATGTGCATTCAAAGTTGCCGAATATATTCGCATCAACTTCAACTGGTTCGTATGAAAAAAAGTAGCTTAAAGAAACTAACAATTCGTTTTTAAATAAAATTATATTAGTTTTATTCGTTAATGTGACATTATCAACATACATGAAGTTAGAAGTTTAAAATTTTAAAAATTACATATTATGAAGAAGGAAATTCTTACCCGAATGGCTCATAGTTCAAGAGAGGAATCGTCTATTTGCACACATTAGTAGAAGAATAAAGAGAAAGGGATGGAATCTAACGATGCAATCATGCAAAGGCTAAAAATCAATCGCATGTTGAGGTCATCACAAATAAATCCTTCCTCTAAGATCAGAGTCAGACAAATCTTGTTGTGGCATCAAATGCCGACGTGCAAGAAAACCCTTAGGTCACACCCATGGACTGACGCCATGAAAAGTTATTGCCTTTTCCGCCGATTTATCCATCCTATGATTTAACCTTACCCAGCTTTTCGCAACCATCAAAGGCTCATATAGTCTCTGCTCGATGCAACTGCTCTATTCTAATCGTTCTCAGATTGCTATCTCTCACACTCCATCAAGTGTCAAGGCAGACCTTCTGAGCATCAATAAACATTTGCTACATCCTTGCTGATATATGTTTATACTTTATAGGCTACGAATAAGAAATATTTCTGTGTCGCAGTCAGATTAAAAACATTGGATGACATGATCTTAAAGAGATCATGTCTTAACTTAACCTTCCACTCCATCACGATCAATTCCGAACAAAGGACTCATTTTCTCCAGATTATTATAAGATTAAACTCCTTCGATGGGCAAAACTGGTGATTCCTATTCCATTATTTTTTACCATTAAAGCGGTTGTTGTGGCCGTGTGAAAAATCGGCATAAAGATGAAACATTTTCCTTTCTTGTGTTTTTCTTTTGTGTTTGCTCTGTTTCTTCTTCTTTTTTCTCTCTCTCTTTCTCGGTGGTGGCAGTGGTGGTGGTGTAATAATGTTAGTAGTAGTAGTGAGGGTAGTGTTGTAGTCTTAGTGGTGGTGTGGTAGTGATAGTGGTAATAATGATGGTGGTGGCAGTGGTGTAGCAGTAATGGTAGTAGTGTTAGTGGTGGTGGTGGTATTGTAGAAGTGATGATGGTGGTGGTAGTAGTTGTGGTGGTGTAGTATAGTGGTGGTGGTGTTGTAGAAGTGATGATGATGGTGTTAGTAGTTGTGGTGGTGTATTATACTGGTGGTATTGGTGTAGTAGTAGTGTTGGTGTATTAGAAGTGGTGGTGTAGTAGTAATGGTTTTGGAGGTAATGGTGGTGTCGTAGGTATAGTAGTAGTGATGGTGGCGTAGTCGTAGTGCTTGTGTAGGTACTGTAGTAGCATTGGTAGTGGTGGGTAGAAGTATTGGTGGTGGTGGTTGTAGTCTCAAATTCAAAACAAGAACCAAAGAACCCAAATAGCAGTCAAACTCAAACAAGGATCCAATTAGCAAATCTGGAATTAAAAAAAGATTTAAAAATTCCTCGCGGCTAAACTATTAAAGTTAGACACTTATTTTTGGTCTCATTCAACAGATAATTACACAGGCCTGCGTTTGAAAAAAAATTTATGTTCCTCAGGATTTCTTTGTGGTTTCTTAATGAATCCAACCTCCTGAGCTCAAAAATAAATGTATATTTGTTCAATCAAGTCAGATTTTCTCAGTACAGCATAACACCATTTTCATTGAGATTACCTCATTTTTTCTCAATTTAAAAAAAAAAAACCTTTCTCTATCTAATAATGCATTATTACTGTTATATCATATAAACAGGAATACACGTATGTAAACTATAATTCTTTGAATAAACAAAAAATAAAAGAATGCAACATAATAAAGAAAATAATTATAATTTCGAAGAACAGACGCTCTTGATGATTTTCGTTTGTGTCTGTTATCTGGTGCATCACGCTTCAAACACCAACAGTAGTCAGCAAGCATGTTTCCGTTCCATTTACACTGGTACCTAGATTCCATTGTTTTTATGTCCTGGTGGAATCTTTGCCCCTGTTCTTTACTGTAATCCCCGCAGTTGTCGGGAAAATAATCCAGATGGGACTGTAAAAAGTATATCTTTATAGACATTCGAGCTCCTAAATGTTTGAGACTTGTTAAGAGCTGATTGACCAGGGCAACATATTCTTCTAGGCTTCTTTTATTGCAAAGAAAATTGTTAACTAGAGCTTTGAAAGCTTTCCAGGCATCTTTTTCTATGTCCTTCATTGATGCATCAAATTGCTGATCAAGTTCCTGATTTGAAGTCCATCAAAAATTCCCCCATGGAGCTTAGCGTCACTGATTTGTGAAAATTTTTGAAGAAGAAATTTAAAAGCTTGGCCTACTTTATTAAGGGTTTTGACATAATTTTTTATTATGCCAAGCTTTATATGCAGTGGAGGGAGGAGTATTTTTTGAGGAGGCACTAAAGGTTCAGCTATCACATTGTTTGATCTAATTCTAAATGCTTCTCGTGGAGGCCAAACCTTCTTCTCATAGTGCATACTATCTGCACGGCTGTCCCATAAACATAGGAAACAGGGATGCTTCGTTTAGCTTGTTTGCGTGCCAAGCGTAAGAGACACTACCTGAAAAAAATTTAGCACGGTATGTAAATTCAGTGTAATATTTCTAAAAACAAATTCAAAGTAATATTTCTTAAAACAATAAGAATATGAATATGTACTGAAAAATCCTGTATGCCGATGCATTAAATCATCGTATTGGAACTAATATGTGCATCTTATTTTGAGTTTATTGAGTTGTGTTGTATACCTTCTCAATTAGGATAAGTTCCCCATTAACCCAATAGGATGCACTAACCTATAGGGACACACTTCAACAAAAAATATAACTCAAAAATGACTCATGATTTCAAGATTTGCATTCTTGTAAAATGTAAGTTGACCAAAAGGTGTATACAAGTATTAACAATTAAAAATGAAAATGTCAATATCAAAAAGCTTAGAAATGCCAAGTGTAAAATTATCATACCTTTAAGTCACCACATATCCTCCACTTATAGCTAGAGTAATTTATTGCATCCAGCAATTTTTTCATATTTTCATAACTTTTAGTAAGTTGGATTGAATGGCCTATAGGAACGGAAGCTATCTTGTTACCAATATTCAGTAAGACAGCTTTTAAACTTCTACTGGAGGAATCTATGAACAGTCTCCATTCTAATTGGTTGTAGGGTATTCCAAGAGCCTCAACAAGTCCTTTAATATTGGCGCAGTATACTAAAGAGCTGGAAGAATGCTGTAAAAAATAGCTTCAAAACTCTTTTTCTCTATTTCTGTACCCCCCTAAATGTTGTTTCTTAAGCGAGAAGATTACTTTCACGAAGTCGAGAGCCAATAAGTTGTGTATTCGCCTTTGAAACCCCCAGATCACTGGTCAGGTCATTTAACTGAACTTGAGTGAATGGTCTTGCGACCATATCATGTGTGAAAACCTGATAAGACTCAGAGGTGTCATAATCTTGGTCAACTTCCATATTAATCTCTTCATGTATCTCTATATGTTCAGGGGGAGAAGGTATAGGAATTCTTGGGCAATGGGGCAGGGGTTTGATGGCAGAAGGAACATCCGGATATGCCACACTATGTTTATTCTTCTTATTTATACCTGTGGAAAATATAATTGCATATTACATAAAGGAATTGATTTGGAGTTGCAGATAGTACATAAATGTTTAGTAAAGGATATGTTCATGCAGAAGTGAACTATGTTAGTTTTTAATTTTATGCTAAGTCTTTGCATAATAATGACATTTTCCGGAGCCAGTATAACACAGAAAGCTTAAATACTTGATACAATGCTCACCTTTATGATTTGTCATGCAAAAATAGCAGTCCGTAGTCTGGTCCTTGCCATCTCCCCACACCATGGGAACACCAAAAGAGAGGGACTTCTGTTCGCCCTGACTCCAGCGTCTTAAACTTATGTAGCATCCCTTGCAGCAGATATGTGGTGCAAAACTTTTATCTTGATCTCTTAGCCTTACTCCAAAATATGCATGATACAAAGATTTAATTACAGGAGGGATTGTACTTTGCTGCTCGGGAAAAGTCACTTTGCCGCAAACATAGCAAAATCTGTCGGAGCTATTCTTACATTTTCTGTTCATTTTTAACTCAACCACTATTATTATTATTCTTATTATTATAATGCTGAGCAATTTTTAACCTGCAAAATATAAACCTATTTGCATATTTACTTAAAAAGTACACAAAATTTACTGCGAATAGAGCAGTGCAAAAACTATTGAAATTTGATGTAATATAGGAGATGTATAAACTATAAAATTATGATCACCCCCTGTATCGCAAAAACTGGAGGTGATAGAGAAAAACGGATGACAGATTCAGATTTAGGAGGTCAATTTTATTAAGAAACACTATAGAAAACCTAAGGTACATTTTTGAGGCAGACCAGTGCTAGCGAGACCTCTTGGGGGCCCTAATCCCATGGATGAAACCATTGGACTGCGTGGATTTCCCCAAGATCAATGAAATGCTGCAAATGAAAAAGGAAAACCTGGTTTCTCCACCGGGACAAAAATCGGCACAAAGAAAATTATCACTTTTCTGCCGATTTTTCCGATTAAAGAACTCTATTGAAAATGATTAATTAATTAATTAGTGGTGTGTCTGAAATGTCATTGAGAAATACTTTTCCTGTCGGCAATTTTGAGCAGGTAAAATCCAGCAAACGTCACCTGAAACATATGTTCCTGAAATTTGGAGCTGCTGTAATTTACAACCCTTCACAAATATTCCTCAAAGCGAATATTTATTAATTACACAAACTAACGATGATTAAGACCTAAATAGAAATGGTATGAGAAACTTGGTCGGAAGATTGCATTAAAACCTAAATAAGAAGATTGCATTTGTAGAACCTAAGTAAAATATTTAGTGAAATTTGTGTGAATAAATTATTTTTAAAATGGAAACACTTCTCATATAGTTAGTTGTTTTGGAATTGAATTAACGCCCATTTGTTCCGTTTAATGCTAAGCTACTATTTGACGTATGATCCAAACTAGAGATTGATTCTTATCATTAATAGTGTTTATGCCTAGAAAATATATTTGGTCAATAATACAATTTTAAACATTAATTTTAACCTTAGTAATATATTTATAGTGGCGGGAGGAAATTAACAGGAGTCTAAAGTTTGCAATTTTAACTATTCCAAGGGTAAATACCTTTAGTGGAAATTCTTGTCTGGTTACCTAATAACGGGGTCGTCTTTTTTGTCGATACAAAATAAAACGCAGAAGGAGGCAACAGAATGTAATAATTCCGTATTGATAAAGGTAATCGTCTCTTAAAAGAGGTTTGATAATTGTATTCTATATATGGATTTAAGTAACAATTGTGGAGGTAATTAAAAAAATTATGCATATATTTTCTTGTCTACGTATACTTGTCTTCCTTTCTCATCTACCTACACTCTGTACAGACAATGCAATAATCGATTGTTTGTTTGCTTATGTATAAGAATGACGTCAGTAAAATTAACTGAAACAGAATAAAAGAATTTTGGGTCAAATTAAGTGGTCCATATGCATATCTTTAAAAGAGGGTATATTCTTTCAGTCTTGACCAACAATAAGAAAAATATAATTTTCTAATTGGATTATAAAAAATGTAATGTGAAAAATAGAGCGCGCTATAAAAGTAAAGAGAAAGAAAGAGAGCACTATAAAAGTAATGCAAAAAATAGAATCTTTAAAATGACAAGAAAATTTCTATTTTTTTAATGTGTAGATATTGAGTAATCATATTTTATTTTCAGTTTTCCTTTAGGGCTCTTACCCAATGGATTGACAATTTGATCTAAACACTGTTGTGCCATTAACTTCAAGTGACGGCCTCAAGTAAATGATACGGTGGATGCAAGATAAATCACTTTTAATAGAAAATATCAAATATGCATGAAAGAACTGAAATAAAAGATAAATTTCAATGGATATGTCAAAAAAAGCAATGCAATAAACGTAATTCAAAAGTGTTTATACGTAAGAATTCCCTTTTTTCGAGGCCACATTTGAGTCTTCCCAATAGATACATCTAATATTTTTGTGGTGAATAAAATCCAGTGAAAAACAAGCATCTCTGCAAGCACATGTTTTTTTGAGAATCACCTTATATATATATACAATATATTCAGAGAAGAATGTCATAAAATTTACATGGGAATTGTTGAGAAGAGAGATGCATCAACCTTTCTGCCAAGTTAGTGAAAAAGTGGATCGTGCAGGTTTTATTGTATATAGCGATCAGTGAAAACCATACAGGAACATTCAAGGCTCAAGATTTAATCACGAAACAGTAAATCATTCAATTAATTTTATAGATCCATATAAAGGTGTGCACACCCAAACATTTGATTTGTATTGGAATCGGTTCCAATACAAAACTAAGAAGATGAAAGAAAATTTTAAACACTTATAAAATTCTCACTTACAGGAAATTATTTGGCGGGTTCGATACAGTGATGATCCATTTAACAATTCTGTTCACACATAGCTGTACAATACAACTTTCGATTCGTAGTGTCATATCAATACAGTTAATTCTTTGAATATTTTAATTTGTAATAATTTTAATATTTTTTTAATTTTTGTATTGCATTAATTTTGTTTAAAGAAATGTGAAGTTGATTATTGTTATCATATTTTAGCTCAAACTAACAATTGCTCCCTTTTATTGAGAACCAGAGGATTAACATGAAAAATAGACCGCACCATAAAAGTAATAAGAAAAAATATAAAACCATGAAATAAACATGTGTCCTCGCGTTCATGAGAGAGATATAGTTTCCATTGGCCACTCGTTCAACTAATTCTCGTTTATCCTTTGAATTCTGAATTAACTTCACTCATTTTCATAGGCCATCCGATCGACCTAACGAAACAAGTATTAAAAGCCCGGCTATTCGTGAGAATTCTTTTCACGCGCGTAGCTGAGTGATCGAAGGTATTGCTAAAACTGAGATCAAGGTGATGCTCGCTGCCTCAGTGTGCTTGGTTTGATCCTCACCCCTGCAAGGATTTTTTTTCGTAATCAGGAAAAAACAATTTTCCAAAGAGTTATTTCGTTTCTCTTCTGTTTCTTTGCGGTATGATTTATTTTATTTTTTCATTCTCTCGCGTTTATGAGAAATATATATATATATATATATATATATATATATATATATATATATATATATATATATATATATATATATATATATATATATATATATATATATATTATATGCTAGAAGATATTAAATTGTGAACATTGTTTGGCCTTTCTGATTTATATATCGGATTGATTAAATTGTTAGGGCAGAAATTGAATGAGTGAAAGCGAAGGAAAAGAGATATACCAATATCTACAAATGTTCTAAACCTTTGACTTTGACTTTGTATAAGTGCGGGTGCATGTGAGGGGAGACGATAGGGTGTGGGGGGGGACAGAGAAAATAGACAAGTGGAGAAGAGAGAAAAAATGTGTGGAAGAGGTGGAAAGAGATGCCTAGGGTCTGGTGATCAGACTTATCACTTTCATTTATTTTCTTGGTTGTGTGAATTAATTTTTGTTGTTTTTGGTTTTTGGTAACAATTATAAAGTTATAAAATTATAAAATTATAATTATTATGGCGTTCAAGCCATTTGTCTTAGCAGCTTTAGTATTTTTATGGTTTGTGTTGTGCATTGCCTGTTTTGTATATGTTTTTAACTATATTTAAGTGCGTGCTTGTTGTATTGTTTTATTGTATGTGTATTTTATTAGTATAATTGTTTCTTCTTTCTTCTTTCTTCTTTTGTAGTTTACTTCTTTCGAAGTTCTCTTCTTAATCGGTGAGTTTTTCAATTCTTGGTAGGGTTGTCTTTATCGGTAACTTGTCGTAGTAAGGTTTCGAGTATCTTCATTGTTTTTGTGATTGATCTTGTATCACAGGTTTCTTCATTCTCATTTTACGCATAGAACGGCACTTCGTCTCCGCCAGCCACTCGGTTGGCGGAGCTGGGGAATCTGGGGCGACATTCAGCTCTTCTGTTCTGGTTAATCATCTGGGTGATTTCATCACTCAGTTCACGATTAACCAGATCCTGCATTTTCCGGGTCCGTTCTTCTATGACTTTGTTAATGGGAATTATCCCCGCCTCTCTGTGCAGGTCTTCTTGCCGTCTTCTTTCATGCCTGCGTGTACCCGTTATTAGGTACATGCATTTATTTTGCACTACTTGAAGACGCCTCTTTTGTCTTTTTGAGACACATGAGAGGGTGGAGGCGGGGTAAAGCAACGTAGATCTTACAACGGCATTGTAGATCTTCTTCTTGTTGCTTTCACGTAGATTTCTGAAGCTGTATAGAGTTCTGACAGCGGACGAGGCTCGAGAAATTCTTTCTTCGACGTGCTTTTTGTACCCGGTAGAGGTGATTTTCATACCGAGTACATTGCATTCGTTGGTGTAGGGGTATCGCGTATGCCCCACACGCACGTCTTCCCTTAAGGTGCGTCCGATGGGGACCACCTTGAATTTCTCTTGGTTTGTTCTTATTTTCCACTGAGCCTCGTAGTTGTTAAGGTTCGCGATTTCCATCGCTGTCATGCGAGCTTGCCACGGCGCATGCCTCCATGGAGATACGATTATCTGGCTGAAATCATCGGCGTATTGAATATTGAGGAAATTGGGGTACACAGGGTCTGGGACGTCCACGGTGTATATCGAGTAAAGGGTGGGGGGCAGACACCCCCCCCTGCGGGAGGCCCGCAGTGAGCGGAAACTTTGGTCCGTCCGTGCACCCTAGACTGACATACGCCGCTCTCTCCATGACATAGTCACAGAGAGTTCTTTCTAAGTTTTCACTTAGACCCAGCCTTAAGATCTTATACTGCATGCCCCGCTGCCACACCTTATCAAACGCCTTTGACACATCCCGACAAACGATATCCACATAACTCCTGTCCCGTTTGGCTTGGGAAAGCTTTTGCGTTATGACATTAATTGCCATTTCCGTACTTCGCTTCTTTCTAAACCCGAATTGGCAAGGGTTGTAGAGGGAGTTTTCTTCTTAGGTGAGACACCAGTCTTCCGTTGAGGATCTTCTCAAAGAGTTTCCCACCAAATTCCAGGAGTGAGTTTGGGCGGTAGCTCTCTCTCAACGTAGGGTCCTTTCCATGCTTGGGCAAAAAGATCATTTTTGCCGTTTTGTAAGCATCTGGAAAGTACCCTGTATTCAGACATGCGTTAAAAATTCGTCTCATTCCTTCGATGATGTTGGCTGGTGCCTTTTCAAAGTTAAGCTTCGTAAGCCCCGATTGGCCTGGGGCTTTCTGTCGGAATGAGCGGAGTGCGCCAAGGATCTCTTCTTCTGTGATCTCGGCGTCTCCGTCACGCAGTCTATCCACCTGGTGATGAGAATGCGTTCGATGTATTACCGTGTTAAGCTCGTCTACGATGTTATTTTCAAACTCTATATCAAAATCTTCGTTTTCATCTTCCGATATGCTGAAGATTTTTTCCCAATAACGCCGGAATATCACTTCGATGATATTATCTGCAGTTTCAATGGATCCATCTTCTTTTTGGATTTCCATTTTCTTCTTTTTTCCACATGATCCTCTGAGACTTTTTACTTTCTTCCAAAAGTCCTTGGGAGATGCATTCTAAACCTTTCTATGTTATTTTCTTATGACCTATGATTCCAGTATAGGCACCCATTAGGGTCATATTACATTAATCAGTTTAAGAGTTGACGAAAATGAATTTATTGAAATTATCATAAAACTTTGTGAAAAGGGAAACAGTCTTTTTTTTATCTAATCTCAGAAAAATAAAAGTTTCGAAGCTTTTTTAGAAATGTTATTTTAAATGTCTAATCCCTGGATAAAGTTTCAAAGATAAAACTATCTTAAAATTCCTTTGTATCATGCTTGTAAATGCCTAATAAGTTTCAAGAAAATCTTGTTATTCTTGCTTTTACGATGTAATAGGGCAAATATATCAGTATTATTTCTGAAGCTAGATTAGGTATACTTCTGCGCAAGATACATATTATGTCCGTCAATGGGTATCGTAGCTTTTTATTAAAGGCTATTAAAACCAAATAAATCTTAAATCAATTTTAACTAAATTTTTGTCAATGCGGAGGGTGCAATTTTCTAACAGCAATTGACTCTCTGGACACGATATAAAATATATTAAATTCCCTTGTCTATGATCAATCGTGGATATCTCCACATTTTGTTGTGGGTAGAGGGAGGGGACATCAAGACTAAGGCAAAATGACGGCTGTAATAATTATAGTACCTACAAGTACTTAGAAATAAAATTGACTTTTTCATTCTCTTTACTTATTATTAATTGTATTTGTCATTTTGAGCTCACTTATTGAAACCTCTTTTTGACAAATTTATGCTTCGTTCTTTTTAGAAACATATATAATATATATATATATATATATATATATATATATATATATATATATATATATATATATATTTAAATTTGGTGTGACATTCTTTCCAAATAGATGTAGGTATGATTAGTTTATTGTTGCCAGTGAAAATGAGTCTACATCAAGTTTGATTTTTCTCTCACACAATTTCCTATTGAAGAAAATCAAGTCCAAAAAAGATTCAAATTCGTTGACGTCGAATCAATCGGTGTTTATTCACGTCTAGAAGGAAAACATTTCCAATTGATGGATTTTAAGTGGCTTTATTGTATAAAATAATTGTAGACTCTCCTTAAGCTTGGTTCATAGATTTGCCTTGATATTTCTTTTTCGCCTTTAGGAGGAGAATTGAGTGATAAACCATGATGTAACAGTCCGATTATTTTCTAGGGTTTTATTATTGTTTTTTTGTTTTCACTTCTTTTCTCCCATGTTCCTGTCTTCTCACTTATTTATTTTATGGTTGTTTAATCTGCCACTCTTGTATTATATCGGTTGCTTTTGAGAGTCAAGGGAAGACTGAAAAGAAAATTCAGCTAGCTTTATTATTTTAATAAATCTTTGAAAGCTATTTATACCTTTTTAGAGATAATGTTTGCAAATTTGACTTCAATTCATCATCTCTTATATTTTATCACCGAGAGGCATTGTAGTACTCTTTCTTGACCCTATTCCCATTGACCTATCTTCCATTGACTCCAAGGTGTATTGTTCTTTTCTGTGCCTCCTCTACGGGCAACGTCCAGGACGCAGCGCCAGCTGATGGAAGTCTGCAAAGACTACTACGTGCCAGATAAGGGGACACATTTTGGTGAATGTCAGATTATAGCAGAGTTCCTTTGTGGTACCTGTATCGGTACATTGACAAGCGGATTTCTTCCGCTTTTGGATGCTTCTGGAAGGATAATACTTCTTCAGGATATCCCAGGTTACATTGTAGTAGAGCTAACTTTAGCTGACGCTGTATTCCAGGCTTTGTTGGAGGTAGGACTCTTTGTGGATCCTTTGTCATGGCATGGTTTATTTATGGAATCTGTCGTTCATTTTGTTTCTTTTTCTTATCTATTTCTTTACTATTCTTGGAACATTTTATTTATACCATTCGCACAAGATTGTGCACTTTGTTCGTTGCCAACATTATGGAATCTTAACAATAAAAAGCATTTTTGGCCCCATTATTTATGGTTTTATTAAGTTTAGAGGGTAGATTTTTTTGTTCGTGCATATTTCTATTATACATCATTATCTTTTTTTCAACAGCTAATAATTTCTTTATTATTTCTTCAGTAAGTGAATATGAACTAGTTGTAGCTGTTTTAGCCCCTTTTTCTGTTTATTTTTCATACTATCACCATAAGTTCCTTTTCTTTGGCCTCCTAGATCATGGTCCTCCCACTCTATGTTAAACTCCCAATCTACCGTAAACATCATCTGAACGAGGGCACCAAGAATGAGATAGTTCACGCCTCCAAGAAGATGAAATTGAGATGATTCTGATTCTCTCGTTTAATGACAGGAAGTATCGTCTCCCTGAAGAGAAATTTAGGGAACGTTAATTATATCCTTTTTCCCCCTTACCCGCAAGTCTCCCATTTGGGTTCCGAAATGTTGCATCTATATTTGTTTATATATTCCTTTTCTCTATCTTTAGCATTTTTTATATCATCCTTGGTTAGATTTTTTTAGTAAATTACCGTCCTTTGAAGAGGAAACCTAAGGACGAAATAAAGATATTTTCTTCTCTTTGTAATTGATCCCAATAAATAGTCTCCTGAGATTCTACGAACATATTATCATGTAAACATTTTAACGCTCTAATCTTTTCATTTTATCTACAGCTCCAATTTTAACCCATTTTTGAGTATGATCCCTCATCGCTTTCGTCTTATTTTGAATGATAAATACATAATTTGATTTGCGTGATTATGGGCAATAAAAACCGTAACTTAGGGTTACTCTCCACTAACAACAAATGAGGTGTCAATATATTCGGGCTGTATCAATAAGTTTTAACCAACTAGCGTTCATTACCCTTATATGTTTGCGTGTATAAAGCTGGAAATTAAGAATAGAATCTTTCTTTCCTAGTTTAAGAAATTATTTTTAAAACTAGTGGCGAAGTTCTGGAACTTAAAATGTTTGAAAGAAAATAATCTAAAAATGAGCTGAAGCTTATCATAAGTGTCTCGTTTTTCTTACTCATATGAATTAGGACCGGAGGGGAATCAACTGCCCTAACTCAATAATCAAACGCATTCTCATAATCCTCCCTTAATCTACACAGCGATTCTATTAATGAGAGATCGGGGTTACTGACCGTTCCTCGTCTCGATGGAATTAGGGGCCAGGAAGCTGGGTTAAAATCAATTCGCACAACCCTATATCTCTCTTATTTTCGAATCTCAAACGACTTCACAAATTGCTTTTGTGACCTTAAAATCACCAATGCGAACGAACTTAATAACAATTAAATGAAAAGTCATCAATTTCAGCGCTCACCCTAGACGAAGCAAAGGGAAGGAAACAAATCAATAACAGAGGATCCATAATTTGCTCTATTGAAATTTCATTATTGAAGTCATCCCTTGAATAATTATGAACCCCTTTGTCGTTGTTTTTTATTATTTTTTAAGAACGTTTAGCGCCTCTTTCTTCCTCTTCCGGGTATAAACAGGGCTAAAAAGGAGAGTAGGAATCATGCTACAGCAAGTTGTTTCTATTTGTTGAGTTAAATGATTAAATTGCCACACTATAAAAGTGGTTTCTAATTTTTTATCGGATAAGGAAAAGTAATTTGAAGAAAATACATTTGACATATTTATGATTTAGATAGTACTATTTTTAAAAAGCCGATACAATTAAAGGCATCTTCACGTAGATTTGTTTGGAAAGAATTTCGAGAAAATGTGTGAAAGAATAAATAAAATTATTAATAAATACACTAGTTAAAGTGTATGTATCGTAGTAGTGATAGTGGTTCGTGAACCTGCCTTTATCTACGAGGATCTTAACTGGATAGTGGGAAGAGGTTTCAGGAAGTATTATGTGTTGACCCCAAACAGCGTTCAGGTGGAACCTTCGTCGCACCGGGGCAGAGGGACCTGTTTCGCGTCATAGGTACGGGGATATAGATGCCCATAGACCAGAATCCTTGGAACAATGAGTGTGTGTGTTGTTGTATTGCGAAGACAGGAGAGTAGAGAAACTAGTGTGGAAATTGGTATGTGTGTGATAAGAAGTGTAATATCTACCCACCCTTCATTACAGGAGTTGCTACAACTCCACATTCGCTGATGTTTGTGTCCCCTCTTGCCGAGATCGAGCCCGGTACCGTGACGTTAACAGACTAACGGCGTATCCACTTGGCTAGATGCTTTGAAGCGAAGATGATCGTTTGATAGATAATACACGATAAAAAATAAACACAACAAATCCTGCCTTTACTGAATGGAGAGACTTGCGCACCCCTTCAGTCCATAACTCTACAATTCACTTGCTTTTTCTCATTTTTTAATAAAAACTTCCCTTCAAATTAGAAATGTCAAATTTGGATGCTCAATATGGTATACCTTCGTTTAGAAGCTCAATGCTTGGCAAATGCTTTTACCATCGTTGCCTCTTATTTGATTTTTATATCACATGACTATACAATTTTTTATATTTTATAAATAATTAGTTTTCCTAAACGTTTCACTCTATATCGGTAAAAATAACTCTTTTATTGTTTCTTATTCCTTATATTCTTTTAGGAAGCAGCTTTGTGGTATCCATTTATTTTTCCATTCACTCTGGTTGTGTGTACCTATACCTTCCACGTACACATCATGCGATTAATACAAACTTTTGTAGTTCAGTTACAACAGTAGAATTTATATTTTTTCACATTTAATGTCTTATTTTCTAGTTGTAGTCGAGTGTATAAACTGTATTGAGTAACTTCGAGATCATTCTCTCACGCGCAGAGACAACATATTTTACTCGTAAGTTAAAATACTTAAAAATATATTACACGTGCAACATTTTATTGAATCAATGTATTTATTCTAGAAATAAAATCTGGTAACGAAATACGTGAAATATACACATCACTGTGTTCCCTATTTGTATAAACTTTGAAAGAGCAAACTACTGCCTCTAAATTTCTACCTTCTAAAAATTCTCCCAGTAGCCAGAAACTAATAAATTAACTGTTGTGCTTCATATATCAAATTATTTTAACTTGAGTTCTGTCTTAGCTGCAGGAAAGAGTAAATCATCTTCAGACATATATAGAGAAGGTTTGAGAGGAATTACATCGGTTCCCGTAGTGTAAATAAATGACAGCGACTAAGATTTAGTAAATGAAAAATAATAATGCTAAATTTAATTTTAAAATAATGGTTAAGGAGAAACCGGAGGGCGGAAATGAAATCGGCTAGGAAAGGTAAACAAAATAGGTTCAAAGGGAGGTCTCGTTGCCAATACACAGTTAATATTGAACTATGAATAACTCATCTATTTTTTTCTCATATACCTTACTTCTTTTCTATTTTACACCTATATTTCATTAAAAGGGAATCTTAAGTTATATTACAAAAAGATAGCAATTCTGCGCTCCAAAATTGAAAATAGAGTAAAATTAATAACCAAATTAATAAAATGTCGGAATTAAAAAAAAACACAAGTAAGAAAGCATCGAAAACACAAACACACTTGAGGTCATTCCAAACTTAGGAATAAAGATTAAATTAATAACATGAATATACATACAAAAGAATAAAATAACAAAAAAACATGAATCTTTGTGATAATAATTACAAGTGATGTTACTTTATGTATAATAAACTCCTAAGGTACAGTTTTTTATCACAAGTTTAAATACACCTAGGTATATTGCTAAATGAATTAGTTTTTACGCATTTTTCATAATAAACTTTCTACTAGATACTTTACATATTAAATGCTGAATGTCTTAGGCAACAAAAGGGATGAGATAACAAGAGTAACACTATCAAGTGAGGTCCTTCATTGATGTTCTGCCTTTCCTTAGATTCTTCAGAGTAGAAAAAAACTATCAAGTGCCCAAACGTAATTTCATTTCAGAGTTCCATTCCATGAAGATTTGAAGCACAGAACTCGGTAAACATTAATACCTAGTGAAGGAGTAATGGCTACTAGAGAAGAAAAAAAATAATTGGTGAAAAGTTTGAAATGTTGATTAAAAAATCGTTTTCAAGAGGATTAACACAATTATTCCTCATACATCAACAGGAATGCTAATTTTATACCAGACATCACCCTAAGCAGCTATTTCATGCATGACACCATACTCATGTAGCCCATTAAACATACATATAGTGACTATGTTGGAACTCTGCAGAGCTTCAATCAAGACTCGATACAACTGCCTAGTATTGAAGATGGAAGAACTAAAACAGAGTGATCTGAAACAATTACCATGTTACAGCTTAACTTCAAAAGGGTTATATAAAACCCCCCAACCTGAGAAACTACTCCACTTCCCTCTCAAGAGCCATTCTTAACACCAAAACCAACATCCTTCACGGTGAACAGGAGCAAATAAGCTTCAGAATGAATGAGGCCGTCGAAATGAGCTTGACAAAACGAGACAAATATTCAAATAAACCAAGACAAGCAAATCAAGCAACATGAAAATCTTCGCATCTCCCTCTTCAATCCCCTTTCCTCATTACCACTAATATGGCAATTTCAAGATTTCTTATTTCATATAATTTTCATTCCGCCCATCGGTTAATTACTTAGTGCTTATTTTAGGTATATGCTTATATATAATGCGAGTTTTTTGGTAAGACAGAAGGGCGACTGTAATTAGAAGACGTTTCCACTCAAACTAGATCAATTTGTTGAAGTCAGAGTATTTGGCCGTTAAAGTAGAAATAGATATATCACCAGTAGTGATAGCAGCAGCCTAGCAACTGCCTAGACGGAATTACATTCCAATATATAATTTCACGTCTCTCTTCCGCACAGGGCTCGCCAAAATATTAATTTGAGACATGATTGCAGTGTGCAAGGCGAAATACTACTAAGAAAGTAATCGAAATGGAGAAAAATTCGAAATGTTGTTCCAAAGAAAAGTATTAAAAAGGATACACCTAGATATATTTAATATTTCCTACCTGGAATGCGGTTGTAAACCATTAGTTGCAGTAGGCATATACTACATCTCAGATAACATTCACACGCAACCGGACAGCATTGGATGCAGTGTTCGTATTAAAATACAATTGAGTCTCACACAAAATCTAACACAAGTACCCGAAAGAAGATAGAAAGATACAACACAGCTAAATTGTACAGGCACAAAGGAGAACTAACCAACTTTCTTCTAAGCGATTTATCAGAATGAAACAGAGGAAATAGATGAAGGAAATGAAAGATTGAAAACAGCCTCATCCTTATTGAAGCAAAGGTTATAAATAACCCCACATCCTTAATGGAGAGAAAAGATAAAGGAGAAGAATCAAAAGCTGAGCAGTATTTACTATCAAGTAGAGAATCTCGTTCCAAACAGAGAACGGCAATTTACGCAAAATGGAAGATAAGAAGAGATGATAAATCTCATAGAAAAACAATAAGGAAAGATATGGGATAGCTTTATCGAAGAAACAAATAAAAAAAAAGGCTCTAAAAGAAAATTGTAGGATAAATAACAGAATCAAAGGCACACCTTTATGAAGTAAAATAAAATTAAGAAGCCATAAAGATGCAAAAATAAAAGCAAATAGAACTAAATTTTAGACGCCACTGGTAATCAGTGATTTCAATAAGACCTGAAGAAAGTAATAACTTCATCCCAGTAGTCGAAGAAATGGTTCAAGAGAACCTTCAGAAATAAATATAGAAAATAAAGCCGTATTTATCCATTTCAGCAGAAAGTGCCGGCCCCTCAGGAATTACCAGGATCGCACTTACCAAGACACAGGAAAATAAAATCAAAACTATCAAAGATATATTTAATGTGTGCCTGAGCACAAGAATCTTCCGAGACGACTACAAACTCTTCTTGAACGACTAGATGGTGTACGAGTGGTCAGCATGGTGGTTGGAGAAGGGATGAACGCTCAATGGGATACGTTGGAACTGCACCTTATAATTTCAGCTTCTTTAACGGATAAAATAGTTTATTATATTTTATTCCGTTTGATATCTATGATCATTCCTTACTCTTATACAAACACGAAATAACTTATGTATCACCTTTACTTATTTCATAGGGTTAAATAGCATATAATCTATCATTTGTGATTCTGATTTAGTATATATATATATATATATATATATATATATATATATATATATATATATATATATATATAATGTATATCTCTCATGACCGTGAGAGAATAATGAAAATAAATCAATAATACCGCCAAGAAAAAGAAGTTAACGTAATCCTTTTCTTCGGAAAATGTATTTTCCTAATTGCCAAAAAATGAGTGCAAGGAGAAAATCAAACCGAGTAAAAAGAGGAGACGAGCAATCACATTGATCTCAATTAAGGCAACCCATTACGCCACTCAGTTATGTGGAAGTACAAATATTCTCTCAAATGAACAACCTTTAAGGCATGCTTCGTTATGTCGACCAGTAGGACTGAAATAGGAAAATTAATTTGGAATTCAAAAGACAAATGAGAAATAGAGTTAAACACGAGAAAATACTGGAAAAATCAATCATACTACAAAGAAAGAAAAGATTAAGGGAAATAATCTTTCCTCGCCAAAATTTAATATGTAGCATCTCGACATCCTCCATCTCTGGTGTTGCTCCTCGTCTAAGGAAACAGGGGTAAGTAGCACTTTTGCCCAAGAACTGCTAAGAACTTAAATAGTACCGAAACGTGCTTTATCAGTAACTTTTACAAGAGTTCAGTACCAATGGCGAATTGAGTTTAATAAGCTCAATGATTTTTTTTCAGTATAATGTAACACTTCTCAAGTTATGAAGTTATAAGCAATAACAAATTTCTTGGCTGAAAATAACATCGAACTTTGGGACTTTGGCCGCGGTTTCGGCGGAGTTTAACCGAATAGAGAATTTATGGGCGATAAAACAATTTCTGGTTGATAGGCAGAAGCCATCCAATTGTGGGCAGTTATAGCTATTTATTGAACAAAAATAGATCAATATTGGTTAATATAAGATAAAAAATTAGGTTCCCCGCATACCAAAACGAATTAAAGCAGACCTGAAGAACAATGGACATCTTTATATATATTACCTGGGCTAATAAATAGACTGTATTTATTAATAAAATGGGTTGGTTTGAACTCTAAATAACTGCATATTTCAATATTAAATTACAATACAAGCAAACTAAAAAAAGTGGAACGTTTGAGTAGTTCTATTAACTTGCTTATATGAAAAAATATAGTAGTCTTAAAACTTTTGACCACTTTTTTTATTAGTCCAAGTCGTTTTTTGACCGTACTTAGTCGTCTTCGGGAAGTCAATTGTTTGAATTTTTTAACGGACGTGTTGAAGTATAGCTTCGTACTCCCTCATCCTCTTCTGTCCCTCCCACGTTACGGAGTGGGAAAGTAGAGAAAGACTCTTCCTGGGACTGATAGCTGATACTGTAAATTCTATTTTCAAAGATTTTACACACCAATCTTCAACTACAAAATTAACAAAGCGAGCTATATCGTTCTTTTCAGAAGAAAGAAGCTACCGAACAAAGACAAACTCTTCCGTTCTTCCCTAAGTAGGGTATACTTAGGGTAAGTCGGGTAGGAAAGC
Organism: Ceratothoa steindachneri; assembly: GCA_963969495.1. Lineage (NCBI taxonomy): Eukaryota > Metazoa > Arthropoda > Malacostraca > Isopoda > Cymothoidae > Ceratothoa > Ceratothoa steindachneri. The sequence goes on along the minus strand of OZ018323.1, from coordinate 140,483,991 downwards.
TTTGAAGTCTTCTTAGGTACCTTCTTGTGCGGGAGCCTTATCTGAACCGGACAGTTAACTCGGTGCAGGCAGAAGCTTAGCCCGGGACAGGTTATACGCGTGTGAGCGGCGAACACAAGAAGGTTGGGGCAAAAACTGTTAGGAATAGGGCTAGGTAGGTAGGTAGGGTCACCGACTTGCCTGGTGAATAAGCCGTGTAGATAAACGGATAAAATAACTCTCTTAGCCACCTTATCTCGCTCTAGCCTCTCTCTCTTTTATTCATTTTTTCGCCTTTTTGTTAGATGAAGAAATAAGAAGATCGGCTTGATCATCAATGGAATCAACTAAACCGGTCCCTTTGCGCGTCCATATTGGCGCGCAAAAACCCGATCGCACCTCTACATTCAAGATCATCTATGGGGAGCTTGGAGTGGTATTAGTTCGACTTTTGGACTACTCAAACACCTACATTGACATATGCCAGCATCAGAAAGACGTGGATAAACTACTTTCAAAAAGAACCAAGCCTTTACTTGAAGGTATTTGTTTAAAGGCCAAGACTTCACAAATCGAATCCCGAAAGACTGTTTACTCTCACCAGATCGAACCGTGGATTGGATAGCATTCTGCTGACGAGAGAAAAGAGGAGATTGAACGGGCTCAGAATTGGGCTAGAGTAAAGAAGATAATTAAAGTCACCAATAAAAACAATGGAACAGAATACACTCACGTGTTTATAGTTATATTCCAAGAGACCGAAATGGCGAGAAAAGCAAATGTGATCGTGTTGTTGGCATTCCATCTGAAGATAACACCCGAACAGATAAAGAGTGACGAGTTCGTTAGCGTAACAACAAGGTCTGGAGGATTGGTCTTAAATTCAAAATTAGGAGGTTGGGACTACCATAATATCTACAAAAATGCTTTTGCGATTACGTTACATAACGAGGAGGTTATATCTCAGTGGAAAGCTACGAAGGACCGACCTTTGAGATCCCACAGGGGGTCCCACAAGAGGGCTGTATTAGTCCCTCTTCGCATAGTATTTATACTATGGACTTACCGCGACAGTATATGAATCTACACGTTACCTCTAATTCGCTAATTATATTACAATTGTGGCAAATAGTATCTATAAACCCGCCCGGCCAATGGCGAGAATCACGGCAGCAGAAATTAAAAACATAAATAACTACGAACTTAAGTGGAAAATCGGCACAAATGCGGATAAGTTTTCAAAAATTCCAATAGGTAGGCGAAAGACGTCAAGAGTAGAAGTAGAGGGGATCAGATATCGTTACTAACATGAAGGAAGAGTGCTTGAACTGAATAATAGCTAGCGCGGGTACGCTAAAAACGTAGAAGAGCGAACAAACATGGCAAATGCAAGCCTTCCGAAACTATACCAACTCAGAGGACTAAATAGGAATAACAGGATTAAGATCTATAACGCTTTTGTAGAGCAACACTGCTCTAACCGTCAATACCACTGAACAGCCTTCATAAGACAAATGCAATAAAACTTCAAAGAGTTTAGTATTCTGCCCTATATATTAGTTTGAGGAATAAGTTCTTGCGGGTTTTTTTAATGTTGTGTGGATTTATGTTTTGTTGACATGATTTGTGCACATATTAAGAAACAATAATAAATAATGAGAGAAAAATTTGCAAAGGTTAGGCTACGTCTCTTAACAGCGTAGCCTATTAGGCTTTTGCTTAGGCTACGTCTTGAAGTTGAGTAATAAGTAATTGCGGTTTATTTAAAAGTTTTGTTAATTTAATTTTTGTTCTGTAACCTTAAAATGGAATGTCAAGTTAAAAGAAAGGCACATTTTCGACACTTGTTGTTATTCATTTTCAATCGCGACGGGAACAATGCAAACGCATCCAAAGCTCGTCGCGATATTTGTGCTGTGTACGGAGAATATGCTTATAAGAAAGGACAGCTCAATGGTGGTTTTCACGTTTCAAAAACGGTCATTTCAGTCTTAATCACGAAGAACGTTCTGATCGTCCCATTAAGTTGGATGAAGATCGATTGAGCGACCTTCTTCATGAAAATTCTCATCAATAGACTAGAGAATTGGCTGTACAACTGGTGTGTGATCAGAAAACTGTAGTGAATCACATTCATTCGATGAGAAAAGTTCAAAAACTCGGTGCATGGGTTCCGCATGCTTTGTGCGAAAGCAACAAACTTCGACGCTCTACGATTACCGTAGGTTTGCTTGCTTGTCACAAGGCTAGTCATGGATATAAGGACAGATTTCTTCAACGTATCATCACTGGCGACGAAAACTGGTGTGTTTATGTCGACATGAACCATCGAAAACAATGGGTTAGCCCCAATAAAAAAACACTTCCACGATTAAAGCAAGGATTTCATCCACGAAAGACGATGCTGTGTGTGTGGTGGGATTGTGGAGGTATCATTCTTTATGAGCTCCTTGCGAACAACGAGATTGTCAATGCAGAACTCTACGTTCAACAAATGTATCTACTCGCCGAAGCTATTCGTGAAAAGCGACCTCATCGACGTTATGGAGTCCTTCTGCAACACGACAATGCTCGTCCTCACATGGCCAATATGACAAAAGACGCCATCCAAACGCTTAATTGGGTAATCATGCCGCATCCTCCATATTTGCCAGACTTGGCTCCATCGGATTTCCATCTGTTCTGATCGCTCTCCAACAATTTGCGGGGCGTTTCGTTCCAACTGTTGTGGAATTAAGAACTTGGTTAACCGAATTCTTCCAGTCAAAATCCAGAGATTTTTATTGCACAATACATTATTGATTAAATTGCATTTTGTTATCAATTAAAAATGAAGTTTTTCTAAAATTTTTACTAGTAATGAATAAATTTGATAAAACCGCAAGAACTTATTCCTCAACCCAATATAATAACGGCCACGAGGAGGAGAGAACGTAGGAGAATACAGAACTTGCACCAGGAAATCTAACTTCTAGCTACTAATATATCCCTGCACAAAAGGGCGAGCAAGATATGGGATAACCTGAACGACATTCTAGGTGAAGAAGACTTAAGATTTAGGGAAATCCCGCAAATATATAAGAATATCAACAGAGGTAACTTCAGGAGTGGGGAACCGGACCCGAAAGGGGTACCGGCACCTGTTTACACCTATAACTGTGAAATGCAAAGAACATCACAAAAACTAAATCTGCACAGAATAGAAAAAGAAACAAAGAACAAACGAAGAGCAAAGGAAGCGTTAGATCCTCCAAACAACAACATATAAATATAGAAATATAAGATTAAACAAGAAAAAACTAAGAGATGGCTGGTCACCCAGCATTTATAATCAACTCTACTTTTTCCCTTTCTTACTTTACTCTAAACGCCATATCCACTTAACTTTTACTATACTCTTCATCTTTATTAACTTTTTCAAGATGTAAGACGTAGAGGCTCAAACAAAGGAGAATAAAATGAAAAACAGGTAAAGATTAGAGATGAACCAAGATGTGCAACTTTCGTTCGTCGTACATAGATGAATAAAGGAAAAATTCAGAGGCCAAGAACATGGGTTATCTATTTATTAACGGCGGATCGTACTACCATGCATCATTCAACTTCACTTTTTTCATTCGTTTTACACAGCAAGACTACTTAACTCCTTTTGGCTATTCGTGATTGGAAAATCCTGCTATTCTCATGCACGTATTTCTAATGCTACGATATTTGAATGTATAATGGTATTCATGCCCTCCACCCACAAACACGCCCTTGGTCCACGTAGGAGTTACCAAGGAGAGGGAGAGGTGTGATGCCCGTTACTTTTTTGTATACGTCCCGCACCCTTACTGCTCAGAGCATCAGTAGATTCCGAGCTTGATTTAAGGTCGCTGTAAATTTTTACACCGAGATCTTTTTACACGTTGACGTTTGGTATGACTGTTCTGCAAGTATATAGTCGGTTATCGCGTTGTTTTTACCAATGTGGAGGGAGCTGCACTTGACGAGGTTAAATTGATTTGCTATTTTCTCACCCATTCCACCAGTTTTTTATGTTTTTTTTATCAGTTCATGGTGTTCAGATGTTTTTAACGGTCGCCAGGGGAAAGGTTCACAATGAACAGCGAGAAGTATAGTAGCACACAAAAGATTGGACTTAGTTGGTGATAGGACATACGGCATAACGTGGAATCCAAACAACAGTGTCTAGCATGCATGCTATCTCTCCATTCCTCTTTTGTGACCTCTGACCCAAGTGTTCACTGTAAGTCCCATATGTGAGGTTGATAGGCGGGTGTAAATGTAAGGATTTGCAAAGGTATGCCAGTTGATTAAATATCAAGTTTATCTCTATGATTTCTCTTTCTCATCATAGTTATGGTGTTTATCGCAGGTTGACCCGCTTTGAGGCTACCATTTTTGGCCTAAACTTCTGCAACCTACCAGTCTAATTTGCGTAGGGAAAGCGACTCATTCCCCCCCCCCCTCCATTTGTGCCCCACTTCCCTTTTCCCCCTTAGGACAGAAGGATATAAATGGGACCGTGAGTCCTTTTAAGTTATTCTGTTGTGAGGATTCTGCCTGATTGCTCCACTAAATCGTTGTCCGTCACTTACCTTAACGTTCATTTTGAAGACTCGTACTGGATTCCTTCGTGCAGCGAGGATTTTCTGCCATTGATTCCTGCCAGCATTGTCACTGCCCCTCTGTCGGCTGCATCGAATTGTGCTCTTCCAGTTATGTTTGCAAGTGTTCTCCTTTGTGAAGCCGTTCACACTGGGCACGAGAAAGCTCTTCCCTAGCTACCTCGCCATCTCCTCTTTGGGGAATTCTGTCATCCGAATTCCTTCTCTCGGATCATTGGGCCTTCGAATCATCGTTCCCCGTGGTCTCGACTCCTTTTGCCACGATATCGCCGTCTATGGGTTTCTCCTCGCCGAAGACCGTCATTGCCTTCACCCCTGTCGACTTGGGTCGAATTTCCTCATCGTCGCCGAGCCTCTTCGCCTGGGTTTCCGACGTAAGTTATTGCTTCACTGCTCTGGTATCAGGTATTTTGGAGTATTTAATTCTTCTTACGTCCCCTTTACATTAATCAAGTGTTATTCTTGTAACTTTGGGCCTTCGGATAAGGGACGTAATACAGGGAGGTTATCCCGGGAAAACCTGTCACTAGAGTAGCGAAGTCTATTTTCATCTTCAACGGCCCGTGTCGTTTCGGCTTCAAACAATTTATCCATATAACCCATTTTTGCATGCGCGAATATCTTTTTGGTTAAAACAACTTGTGGTTGTTCGATGGTGCTAAGCATTTGTTAACAGTTAATTTATTTCATTTTAATTTTGTCGTAAATAATACTGTAAATACTTTTGAGGTGTGTATTTATTTAACTTCTTGCGGACACCTCATAATTTAGCACCGTCCTGATTAATTCTGGTGAATTTCTGGTAGGCCTTTAGATGCCTGGTCTTCTATAAACTTTATGTGTATTTTGGGGGGATCGTGTGAATCGGGTTTCGCGATAGCCTTTACACTCTCTCTAATGTAAGGATATATAATTAACATGGTTAAGTAAAAAAAGGTTTGGTGTTTGTAGGCGTTCAAACCAATATTACTATTTAATTGAATACTGTTTTATAGGATTCGATTTTTTTCTATTTTTCTTTGTTTTTTCCCCAACTATAGTTATCATTTGAAGGCTAATTATACCTGCAGTTTATTTGAGTTTACTAAACCTTATCGTTGCTGTCCATTATAGTCTCTTGGTCTGGTATCCATTTTGTGAAGTCAAGCTTGGTGGTAGTTTTCCGTATAGATATTTTGTCGTGATCGTTTATGTCCATATTCATACCATCTTCTTTTGCTCAGATGTAAATTTCCTATTCTCTTTCTCCTTCTTATAGTCTCTGTAAGCACTGAAATAGGCAGTGGGTTCTGCGTCTTTCCCTTTGGGCTATCTGTTTGGCAAATCTGTGACTGTTTCGTCTTGTATCTTTTATGTGACTGTTTATATCTCTTTACGACTATTGTGTTAAGTAGTTTTATTACTGCCTCTATGTGAAGATTTATTTGTCTCTTTATTTCAAATCTTACATTTGTAATGATGTAGACTGCTTTGTTTTCTTTTACTCATCGAATTATTGTACATAGATTTGGTTGGATAAAATATTGCAAATGGAAAAATTACTCGGTAGATCTTTCTCTTCTTTTCATATAAAGGATTCTCAGCTTTTATATTAGTCAAACTCAGGTTCTCCCATATATATGTATATATATATATATATATATATATATATATATATATATATATACCCTCTCTCCTTAAGAGCATGATCTCCTCCTACAGATATATATGAAAAGAAGTTCCTGTAAATAGTTACATTAATAAAATTATCCCAGCTAGTTTATATTTTCTATTTATCTTTGTAATCGTTGATTCTTCCTATCTCTTCTGCTCTCATTCTGACCTGCATCGCTCATTTTATGCAGAGGCAAGTAATCAGCTGTTTAATATATACGGCCAATTGGATATTAAGGCAGCCCTCAATTCTGGGTGGCGTAATATCTATTGTGTAGATTGAATGAAGAATTGGGCTCAGACACGCACCTTCGGGGAGTCCGGACTCAAGCGCGAACTTTTTCCCTTGCGGTTGCCAATTTCTACATAAGCGTATCTCCCCATTATATAATCACATACTATTTTTTATATTTTAGTGTTCATTCGAAGTTTCAATATTATATATTGCATACACCTCTGCAGTTCTCGGTCGAAACCCTTGGGCACGTCAGAGAGACGATATCCACGCTAACCTTTTATGCAGAGGCAAGTAATCAGCTGTTTAATATATACGGCCAATTGGATATTAAGGCAGCCCTCAATTCTGGGTGGCGTAATATCAATTGTGTAGATTGAATGAAGAATTGGGCTCAGACACGCACCTTCGGGGAGTCCGGACTCAAGCGCGAACTTTTTCCCTTGCGGTTGCCAATTTCTACATAAGCGTATCTCCCCATTATATAATCACATACTATTTTTTATATTTTAGTGTTCATTCGAAGTTTCAATATTATATATTGCATACACCTCTGCAGTTCTCGGTCGAAACCCTTGGGCACGTCAGAGAGACGATATCCACGCTAACCTTTTCCTATTTTTCTCTCGTAATCTTTTCCATCATACACTTTTTACCAAATGGGATATATTTTTTTGATGGTTATCTTCGGGAGACTTCTTTAGTCTATTGATGAGTATTTTTTCAAATACTTTCGTGATAGAGACCAGCAGCGAGAAAATATATAGGTAAATTTGCTGCAGCCCCCCCCCCGTCTTTCTGTGACCCAACGCCCGCCTCCCCCACATATCACCATGTTTGGTGGGCCTGAAAAACAAGAAACGGTGGAGATCATTACAGGAAAGTAGAGTAGTGATTAGATGAAAAGAGAAAAATTTGGAAGAAAGGAGAAGTTGATCTAAGTTGACTCCCTTCTTGAATACAGAGAAGGTGTGGAAGGTAAAAGATAATAATGAAATATTTCCATTATTTTCGAGTTACTGATTAACGTGAAGTAAAAAACACGAGTCCATCATTTACGTATCTTTCATTCTTCTCTTCCATCTTTCCATTCGCTCAGCGCAACCTCTTTATTGATGGTAGGATAGCTGCCAATCACCATCGCACTCTCACTTGTTGATGCGTCTCTATCTTGTAGCAGTTGAAGCATATTTGTATATTAATATGCTTTTATCTTTCTACATTTTCTGATTGAATTCTCATGCTGACCAAAAATAATCCAGTCTGGAAGAACTTATTAACCATTTCTGTTTTCTCACCCACAATTTTGAAACATGCGTAGGGTCTCAGAACTTGATAAATTCTTGTATTACTATACCAGGGTGATTCTTTTCAAATTCTCTTTTAATCTAGTCTTTATTGTGTGACTCTAGCCACCTGCCCATTCTACGAAATATGAAGCTCCTTTTGCCCGTAATTTGGCGGTAAATTGTAGGAGAGAGTCAAATTTCTTGACAGATTTCTATATGTCACACTCTGCGTACTTGATTACTGTGTATCTGCTTGAGATATCTAAGATTCAAATTAACGGCAACTTTCAAAATTCCGAATTAAGTCTTAACGAGTTTACTCTTTTATGGTTTGTTTCCGTTCTCTATAGTCCTTTGGGGTACTCAGATTTGAATAGCACTCCTTAACTTACTAACCTAACTACACCTGCTTCTATTAGGAACCTCCACTAAATTATGGGGTGATGGTCCACAGGACATCCCTTCTTCGCCCCATCAATTGAGGCTGCCTTTCGGGGGACACTATGTCCTTCTTAATAGTGGTTCAGAGTGAATTGATGTTCTAGTTATGTCACTTTAAGTATTTGAAATTGTTAGGAAGATTAGTGGGAAAGTAAGAGAAAATAAGGATATAACCCCTTTTGGGGCCACTATCCTGTCCAATGAAAACAGGAGGAATCTCTGATCAGTCAAGTGGAGGCAATATTTTTCACTTTGCGAAGATTAATGTTTCTAGCCGATTGACGATGTTGCCTCCTTTATCAGGCGCTGAGCTTTTACTGCAGAGTACCTATCAATTACCGTTAATTAGTGTTGTTACGGTAATAATAGTAGTTGGAAATGAAAGGAAAGGAAAGGGGGGGGGTGAGTGACGAAAAATGTTTCGCCGAGAAACCCCGAATCACCCTGCAGTTACTCCAATTGCCCTTGCGGCCTTAGGCAGTAACTTCAAATAACGTTATGTACAGAAGAAGATGAAAGGAAAGAGTAGTGATAGCAGAGTTGGAAACAGAGGAGTAGGGTTGACTGGTGAGCAAGGCTGTCGGTGACCTACATCTTTACCTGGGATCCGAAGGTTGACTGTAACGGAGTATCGGGCATCGCCTCCCTTCCCAGCATGGAAGACCAGGATGGAAGGGGAGGTTTGAAGATTTATACTTTGTCTCTAACTTTCGTTTTATGTCTAGCCATTGTGGCACACCAAGACGACCAAGGACTTTCTAAAAACCTCCAGGAGTAGTAGAGAAACTGGATTTAAGAGCTATCTTGAAAAACTTAGAGAAATCGCACAAGGATATTTTTCAATACCTTAAAAGAGTAAAGAGTAAAGAATAAATTATATATATATATATATATATATATATATATATATATATATATATATATATATATATATATATATATATATATATATACATGTTTTGTTAAAGACCAGGTTGTAATTTGATTTTATCAATTTCATTTTGAAACGTTCCAACTACCGAATGCTGTTTTTTTAATCTGGTTTGATATTAAAGATCAGTTGAGGAAGATCATTCTATTTTTTACAACTAATATGAGTTTTTGCCGTTAGCTTTCGCCTTTTTATGGTATATTCAGGAGGAAGTCTTCATTATTGTTGAAGTGGGGTGGATTTTGTGTTGCCCTTAGTTTTGCCTCCTTTACCGGTGAGGTAGCTCATTTCTTGTAGTGAGCAGCAAAGAATGAAATTGATTTTCGTTTTTTGGTACTTTTATAGGTCAAAGTCGGAGTACCTTGTTCCTTTAGCATAAATGATGAAGTACTCGCTAGAAGCCAGTGCGTTGGGTGTCAAGTTTGGGGACCATCTCTTTAAGGAGAAGAGCCTCTAGAATATTTAGTCGGTGAAGGTCAAGGTTTCTTCTGAGTATGGTAGTGTTTTCGACCAGAGTTTCTCTTGTAATTTGTGTGTTATGCTTTTCTTTGTAATATCGTTTTATTCCTCCTTCTTGCAAATGCATCGTTAGGCGCCAGCTGAAAGTAATAGTGGTCATACCTATATATTGATTATTTGGATGAGGTTTACAGTCCTCATGGGGGCATTGGTATTTGTATACCAAAAGTTGTTTTAATATTTAGGGTTTAATTTGTGCCTCCAACATCTTCAGCGACTGTATCGACTAATGAGAAGATGATGGAATATTAACGATAACAGTTAAACAGTTAGAAGGATGCATTCTATAATGTCTAAAAAGGCGGATAATGAAAAGTTAAAATAATGAAATTGACAATTATTAAGATTAAGGTAAGGAAGACATACTTCTGAAGATGCCTTAAGAAAGGGTAAGGCTTACGGCCAAAATTCAAATTAGTTGTAAAAATAAAATGATCTTCCTCAACTGATCTTTAATCTCCAACCAGATAAAAACAAAACTGCATTCGTTGGTTGGAATATTCCAAAATGAAATTGATAAAATGAATTTGAAAAATAATAGAGAGAAGTGAAGTTATAACATAAACTGACTTCAATATCAAAAATTAAAGGTCACTAGAGTAAACACTAAAATAACCTATTATATTAAATTATAAACATGAAAAAAAAAACGAAATCAAATGTGAATGAATTAAACAGAGCAACTAACAAACCTTTATCGTAGGAGTTGTGAAATTAACGAACTAAACATATAAAAACTACTAAAGAGATTTGTTCAGTTGATCTGTTGGCTAATTAATGTATTGAATGTTGTTGGTTATATAGTGAATAATTTAATTGAGGAGGAGTCACTGTACATCAATAAAATAAATCCAAACCTAAATAATTACTCCTATTTTCTCACTAGTCAATTCTTGTCTTAGAGGCGGTCCTTTATCTTTTACTATCTAATATATACCCTTATTATATTATTTTCTCTTGTAGTTATCCTTGAGCATGAACTGAATAAAGTTCTAAAATACTTGGAAGCACCTTTTTATTTTTCCTGCGGAACATTGCATTCATTGTGAACCTCACGTGCTACTTTGTGAGCTATTCATTTCATATATATATATATATATATATATATATATATATATATATATATATATATATATATATATATATATATATATATATATATATATATATATCGTTTTCGGGCCTACTAGATTCAAACGAATTCTGGTTATTAGCTTCACTCATCGTAGGATGTTGGGCAAGGGAAATAAGATCCATAAGTAGAGAGAGAATTAGCTTGTTTGATTGGGAGAGAGCTGAAAGTGGCCAGTTCCATGGAAGGGAGCCTTTTGGCGAATGTGTCAGATCCCGACAACCTGGCCATTTAATGGCGCGCCAGTAAGTGTGACGCCGCACTCTACGATGAACTTCGTGAAAGAGGTCGGTTATACTAGGCAACTCGTGGACTACTGCATTGAAGACATCAATTTAGAGCTGGCCGATCATGCGGCGTTCAAAGTCGAACGTATGATTATAAAACTGGGAGGTGCCTCCAGACCAACCTCTACACACTTCGTCATGTTCGATCGTGACAGGTCACATGATGTACAAAGTTGGGCTTACGCGAACTCTGTGGAATTTGCTCCAAGGCTATACATGATAATTCCCTATTGTGTATATCCAAGTGTTTCAATTACGGAGAGCCGTACCCTGATTTTTAAAGCAATCTGATGTGTATCTCCAGAAGAAGGAAATTCTGCCAGTTCAAGTAGCGGGCCTAGCCAAGCCTGGGACGTTTTATGTATCAATTTAAATATACGGCTGCCTATGTTCCTGCCCTCTCCAGGCCTACGAACAAGGTCATTTCCGCGCCCATTCCGAACCTTTCTGTGGATTCTACATATCATGGACGCTTCCTTGTTATAGCTGGGGGAACAAAGGGTTCACAACCAGCCTCGGATAAGACAATGGCCTACCTGTACCCCAGCGTGACCGTTTTCCGAAAGGCAAAACAGCCACGTGTTTCCACAGACTCGTTAGACTCACAGGAAGCAACACCCTGGAAGGTTGGCGTGAGACCGTTTTTTAAGGTTCGTAATGCTATTTACAAAAGGAGGAGAAAACAAAAGCAGATTTGGCTCCTTCGCCCCCATCCAAGGGTAAACTAAAAGGTTTGGAAGCAGTGGATCGTCCAAAGTAGGAACACCCGCCTCCGAAACCGCCCTGCCCACCAAACCTTTTGAGGCGGATGTAGGAAAAGACTGGCATAGCGAGCGCAATCTCCTTCAATAAGTCTTCGAAGGTGACAGCGGAATCAGCGTCTTGTTCGGTCCACAGCCCCCAGGCTGGTGACGTCTCTGGTTCTGCACAGGACGTCCCTCTGGAGGGTATCTATCACCTTTGGCTATTTGTTGCCACCCATCTGATGTCAAAGCTTTCTCAGCGGAGGGAGTATTACATTCCACCTTTTCTAAGCACACTTCTTCTTAATCTGGATCCATGCAAGGGTATAGAGATGTCTCCAAGTCGGAGGAGGGGGTCGGTTTCTACGCCGTTTTCCCTCACTGTTTGAAGTCAGCTGGGCTCAACTGGCCACTCAGTCTGTCTTAATGGCTGAGGTGGTTGCAATTCACCGCTCGGTACGAGCATATAACGCATCTTAACCGGTTAGGAGACTAGATTATGATCTTTAGCGTCTAATAGAGCAGTTTAAGTACTCTTTGTGCATTGAAATCTCCATACATATTGATTCGCTGTATCCATGACACCTCAGTGGCCTCAAGCCAGCTCGATTTCAAAATAGTTTTCTGCTGTGTTCGAATGAAATGTGGGAATTGTAGTTAATGAGCGCGCCGCTGAGGGGGCCAAAAAGTCCGCGAAGATTGGAAGATAAGACCAGCGTTTGGCTTTTCCTCACACAACTACATGGCAGGAATCAGGGAAGTCCTCCTGGCTGTTTGGCAAAGAAGATGAGAGACGGGCGAGGGAAACTTAAAGTTGCGTGCCAGAGCACCGCGACTGTTCCCATGGACCTTCTCCTCATAGTAGCGACGGCTTCTGGTCGCTTTCTTCCCTCCTTGAATTGGGCACACTCGAAAGACGCAATGACATTTAAGGAATCACTGGCCCTCACTATATTGCAAAGAGTGCATTGTTCCTCAGACTGTCTGGCACATTTCTGTGGAATGTCTCATTCTGGGTTATTTCTAGGTATGTTCCCTTTTCAGGTACGAATATCAGGATGAACGAGGTCGATACCGTTTATCTCTTGTGCCCGGGACGAGTTGGTGCACACAATCTTGTTGACTATTTGACTTAACAGAGTAGGCAGCCTCCTCCCTCTTATTTGACTTTCTTTGTGGTATGTCCCATGTTCCTGCCCGGTGGAAGGCGGGCTTCCCCCGACGAGGGGACGTGTTTCCTTTTTAGTGTTTTTTTCGTTATTTGTTCTCTTGTTTCTGTTTTCTTTTCTTTTGCTTTGTAAATTTTAGAATAGCCTAATATTCAGGCTAAAATATATTTCCAGATTGTGAATGGTAGAGTCGATAAAATAAAGTTGCCTTAACTTGTTTGTTTACCTTCGAGAAATGAAAAATGTGATGATTGGACACACTCCCAACCAAGGTTTGAAAAAAAGAGGCGAAGACTTTTTTTCGTAAAGTTGTCAGTGTTTGAAATAGTCTTTATGTAAAGGTTGATATTTGTGATCTTATAAAAGGTGACAAGACTTCTTTAGGTGACACTTTAGCAGGTTACCCACCAGGTGACTCAATTCTTATAATGCTACGGAAGGATATCATATTTTCGTATCCGTTTTAGCGTTCAGAATTAATTTGAAATTGAGAAAGTTTTCTCACCGATCAAAATCATTTAAGTTCGTCTCGTCGCAGTATGAATGCGATAAACAAGTAGCGTATTAAATTTCTCTTTCTACCCGAAATCATTTTCGCAGATTTAGGGGGGAATTTTTTTGTAAAACCTATATATGGGCAAATGCGGGAGTTTAAATACCAGTAGAGTTCAAATAATTCGAGATTAATTAAATAGGTAAGAAATAGTAAGACGGTACATACTTGAGGGGATGGGGCAAAACATGAGTGCTTAATATCGATAGTTGAGAGCCTTTCCACGTCTCTGATTCTCTCTTTTCTGTGAAGTTGGAGTCTTTGTTTCAAAGGAAATATGTCATTGCATTTTGATTTTCGAAAAATTACTCTGCCATATAGTACTAAGTGAACTTGACAGCAGTAAGTCGATAAGCACCCCTTCATATAAAATTAAAGCCCTACTCGTCCTGCAAAGCAGTTATGCAATTCTTAAATTTCCTAAGGACTTTCAGTTATGAAACTCGAAGGTAATGGGTTTTATCGTGCGAAACTCTTAAGATAGCTATAAGGAAACTCTCATTATCTAAAAGAAATGGCAGCAATAGAGTTGACTGAAATAACTTTGTTGATAAGTAATGATTCCTCCGGCTTTATTTTCTCTTGATTCAAAATATGACAGATGGGAGGATTCCGCTGGATTACAGTCACTCAGAGGACGTGAGACCAAGCTAGAATCTGAAGGCACACATAAAGGCAAATGGCATTTCTTGATCCTCTCTCGTCTATTTCTTCTCCATTTTCTGGATTTAACATAGGCCCTAGCAGCAAATATATTGGAATAATAATAAAAATATTTGGTTTACTTTGGAAGGTCGCTATTGTAAACATTGTCAATTTTCTCTTTATTCTTATCAAATCCTTTCTGCTTGATAATAGCAAAGCCAACCTTAATTTAATGAAAACCAAACCTTTCATGGCCGGGATATCTCTTTGTTATTCATTAGTGTTTTTATTATGAAAATTCCCTCGCTCCCTTATGAAGTTAAATGATATATGTATATTGCCATGCAAGGCGACCAATTTCAAGGGTAGGTTCATTGAAGTTGAACACTTCGGGTCCCTGGTTGCTGTAGTAATAATTCAGTCCAGTGCTATCCAAACATTTTTACTTTACTTAAATTAATATTTTATCTTGCCATATTTTCAAAAACCTTTTATGGTATTGCTATCATTAATATTCGAAATAAAATACATATGAAAAACTAATATATTAAAAATCAAAATTGCCAGGGTATGAACCAGGGGGCTAAAACTTGTAGCAGAATATTTAAATGCTCCCTCACCCTCGAGCATTTGACTAGTTCAAAGCTGAGTATAGTCCTTTTATTCTCTTTTGCTTTATTCAATTTCCTCTTGTGTACTTATTACTTTAGAGTAGACGGATCATTCGCTCGTTGGATTCTACTTTCTCCATTTATAAAGACAAATATTAGTATTATTTATGGGACTACCGGCGTGAAATTGAAAGATTATTGCAACTCTCCGGCTTAGAAATAGCGACTTGTTTCTTTTAACAAACATTCCAGATTAATTTAATTAATAAATCCTGGTCCCTTATGGTTACTCTATTTAAAATATGCTTTGAAAATTCTTACATGTTGAACGTTGCAGTAACGTTGAAGAAACTATCAAACAAACCATAGTGTTTCTTTGCCTGAAATTACTATTCACATACGCATTAACCTGCCTCATTCCTCATATCCTTTGTCGCTTGTCCTCGTTTCCTCATCGGATATGTGATTGATCTCTTCCGCTGATTGACACGACTAGGCCGAGTGGAAACATCGCTTTCCACATGATTAGCCAAATTAGATCTATGTAATCACAGAATGGGAGTCCAAATTATTTATTTTCAAGAATCATTAAGCAAATCGTACCGCTTAGTTAATTTTGAAATGACAGCTTTTGCAATGAAGTCGATGACTGCCTCATGCTGGCCCATGCTGCATTAGGTACCCGCTTTTAAAGTAACACATACACACTGGCACCGGGGGGTATGCCATTTCCTTGGTTTTAGGTTTCGCTACATTGTTTTGAGTAAATGATAATAACAATAATACCCAATTTTCTCTGGGCATTATTGTTATCATCATTTAATTAAAATTCTGTAGCAAAAACGGTACTATCTCTTCTAGGAGTCCGAATGGAGTAGGAGGGTAGTGAAGCAGGATAAATAAATCTCCTGCTACATGCCTTCCGGCCCCATTGTGGATCTCCCTTAAATGAACGTCCCTGATGTAACATGGGCTAGAATGCCCCCGGTGGCATGTGTGCCCTACAATCCCCCCCAAATACATATGTGGCTATATATCTTCCAAACATTTTGGATCCTCTTTCTTCTCTACTTTCGCTACAGATCTCTAAGTGTAAACTTTTTGCGGTAGATCAACTCGTTGGTTTTCGCTTAAATTTATTTTGGAAAATCTCTTCAAGAATCTTTTGGAAATCAGGACTCTGGTTCCCATATAAAGAAAAAAAAGGAAGGTACTCGAGAGGGAGCAATATTGATAGGGGGGGGTCGATCGTTATTATCTCATATTTTTGGATCGAAAAGGTATGACTAGGTAGACTGGACCGTTCTTATCACGAAGGACATTCACCATCGGAGAGATCAAGAGAGGAAGAAAGAAATACCAGAAGATAATAAAGATAGATATAAATAAATGATGAGACAGAGAACAAGAGCGAAAGAGAAAATGAGATAGAACAAGAGAGAGATAGAGGATAAGATACCGAGAGAGAACAAATGAGAAAAGAAAAGAACAAGTGAGAGAGAGAAAAAAGTGAGAGAGAACTAAAGAGAGACAAAAGGATAAAGGAAGAAAGAGAGAGGGAACCTGAAACAGAACAAGTCACAGTTAAGAAGATATAGAGAACAAGAAATTCAGAACAAAAGATATAACAAGAAAGAATAAGAGAAGAAGAGAAAAAGCGCAACAGAGATAGAGAAAAAGAGAAAAGGACAAAAAGAGAAAGACAACAAGTAAGAGAGCAATAGCAAGAGAAAGAGGACAAGAACGAGAGAGTGAAAGAGAGAGCAAGAGTATAAGAAAAAGAGAGATAGATAGAGTAACAAGGAGTAACAAGGAAAAAGAGTACCCTAGGACACCTTACGGTCCATTCAATGAGGGTACCTTTGGACTAGCAGTCGAGCAAGATGGAGAGAATGTCTGAGAGAGAGAGAGAGAAGTAAAAGAAGATAGATGTCAAATGAGAGGCAGAAACAGAGCGATATAATTAGTCATATACAACGAGAGAGTGAGAGTGAGATAAAAGAAGAGCAGAAAGAAGAACAAAAAGATAAAAAGAGATTAAGAACAAGAGACAGAGTTCATGAGAGAAAAAGAGGAAGAGATCAAGATAGAGAAACAGAGAAAACGAGGGAACAAGAGAGAGAGAGAGAGAGTAAAAAGAAGAGGAAAACTAAATAAGAGAGAAAAAGATAAAGATAATAAAATAGAGTGAAGAAGATCATGAAAAATAATAAGATAAAGAGATAAAGAAAGTAAGCAACAGAAAAGAAAGAAGTAGAGAGATAGGAAGCATAAGATACAAAGAGAACAAGAATGTGAATGACAGAATAAAACCTAGAGTGAGAAAATAACAGAAATAACAAAATAGTGAGGAAAAAAATAGAGAGAGCGTAATATAAATGTAGAGAGAGTAATATAGAGAATTATAGAGAGAACAATAGAGAAAAAGAGGGCATAAGTGAGAAAGAATGAAAAAGGAAAGAGAAAATAAGAAAAATAAGGAGTGAAGAAAGAAGACAGATAGATCAAGAGAGAGAGCAAGAAGGTTTTAGATAATAAGAGAGAAAAAGAGAGAGATCGAAAGATAAAACAAAAGAGGACAAGAAAGAAAACAGAGAACAAGTGAATATGAAAGAACAAGAGAGAGTTAACAATAGAGAAGAAAAAATATGATCAGGAAAGAAAGAGAGAAAAAAATATCACAAGGAGTTATAAGGAAAAGTTGTACCTCAAAGGACATTGCTGTCCATACCGTGGAGGTACTCTTCTAGGAAGGGCCTAACTCAGGGTTGTCTAACCTTCTTTCCTAACGGGCCAAATTAGAGATTGAAGTATATTTGCTGGGCCACAGAAGTACTTAAATATACATTTTAAAAAGTTCAAAGATATATAGAATTACAAACAAAATACTGTATACTAATAGTAAAAAATTAAATTTAACTTATACAAAATAAAATACAATCAAAGTGATTTGGGGGATTGCCTTCATTTTATGATATTCTCAATATCTGGTTTTCAAAGTAAATAAAAATATTAAGTGGGCCACAATGCAGCCCGCGGGCCGTGGGTTGGACGTCCCTGCCCTAACCTATAGAATAAGAGAAAGCATAGCACAGGCAAAGGCTCTCCGCTCCCACCCCTCCTACCCGCTTTTGCAGGAACAGAAAGCAAAAAAGACACCTGATTGTGATGTGAAAAAGGATGTCAATCATGGAATTTTAACAGTATAGCTGAAACCTATTTTCTTGTTTCTATAATCTACGCTCTATATATATATATATATATATATATATATATATATATATATATATATATATATATATATATATATTTTATATATATATATATATATTATATATATATATATACGTAGGGGAGTCAAAAAGTTCTCAGATAAATGGCATAAAATTTTTATTTGTAATAATACTGTAATCATTTTTCTACATAAGCTCCATTAACATCTATACACTTTCTTAATCTATGAATCCAACGGTAAAGACCATCTTTGTAGAATTCACGGGGTTGTCTCTGGCACCAAGTAATGACCTGCTTTTTTGCTTCATCTAATGATTGAAACCGGGTTCCTTTTAGGTGTCCCTTTAAATTTGGAAACAGAAAAAAGTCAGAGGGTGCTAAATCAGGGCTATAAGGGGGATGAGCAAGAGTTTCCCATCGAAATTCCCGTAGCTGAGATCTCACAGCTTTGGACGAATGTGCAGGGGCATTGTCATGGTGGAACAAGATTTGCTTGTGGAGCTTTCCTCGTCGTTTTTTGGCTATTGAAGTTTTCAGCTTCCTTAAAACTCCTTCGTAATAGCTGGATGTAACAGTTTTTTGTCCTTCTAAGAAGTCTATTAAAATAATTCCCTCCGAATCCCCAAAAACTGTAGCCATTATCTTCTTAACGGACCTCTCTGCTGCCCCCCTTGGGTGCCACTCTTTTGATTGATTTTTACTTTCAGGATCAAACTGATACACCCAAGTTTCATCTCCCGTTACGAGGCGCTCAAAAAAACTATCCTCGTTTGCTTCAATCTTGGTCAAAATAGCCAAAGAAAGGTTGGCCCTATGATTCAGCTGGCCTTCTCGCAACGCTTTTGGGACCCAACGTGCTGAAAGCTTGCTCAGGCCAAGATTTTCAGTTAGAATTCCAAATGCTGAGCCATGAGAGATTTCACATGCATTGGCAACTTCATCAATAGTAATACGGCGATCTTTATCCACTAGATTCCTCACAAGCTCGACATTTTCTGGGTTAATGGAGGTGGAGGGTCTCCCTTCACGTGGATCATCTTCAACTTCTTCTCTGCCCCCCTTGAAGCGCTTAATCCAGTCGTAAACTACCGCTCTACATGGCGAAGAGTCACCATAAACCTGTTGTAGAGTGTCAATAATCTTAACAGGCTTCCAATCAAGTTTAGTCAGGAATTTAATGTTCGCTCTTATCTCAAAATTTGCCATTTTATGGGTTCAAAAAAGTAACCTTTTTGAAGCACATCTAATACAAAGAGTCTCGACAAATTGAATGACGAATTTTGTAGGAATTGTTCAGAAAACATGAAAGTCGTGCTTGACCCTGTATTTACTTGTACAAAATCGAACATTTCAATAATCTGGCATTTGTCTGAGAACTTTTTGACTCACCTACGTATATATATATATATATATATATATATATATATATATATATATATATATATTCATAGCTTACGTCATCCAGTCTAGATAGGAATCTACAGACGAACTATTCCTCACCTCAACCGGAAGAGGGTTCCATGTAGCGCAGCAGATCTTATACGAGAAGTAGTTTCCGCAAATACTAGTCTGAAATAGAAGCAAATCCAGCTTGTAACCATGGTTACGGGTTGGATTTGTGTTCAACGTAAACATCCTTATCGAAACCCCTTAAAATCTTGAAGGTCTCTATTAGCTGGTCTCGTAATCGGTGGGTTTCCAAAGAGAAAGAAGCCCCAATTCTTGAAGCCGACGTTGATAGCCTTTGTGAGGGTTTTCGCCCTCCCACTTCTTAAATATGGGACTCACGTCCACCGTGCTCCATTCCTCCGATACCTCCCCGGTTTCTAACGATTCGTTAAAGATCGCATGAGGGGGGGTTAAAAAAGCGTAGAATAGAGGATGATGGTAGAAGGATAATAAAAGTGGATATACAAGGGGCGGTCAATAAGTTTTACAATTCGGATATAAGGAAACGAGATATGAGGAAAAGTGATTTATTATTTTTAAATATAAATACCCACGACTTCAATGCACTTGCGCCACTTGTCCCGGAGGCTTTGAATTCCCGACAACCAGAAATATCCCGATGCTGTTCAATCCACTCCTGGACGGAGAGCTGGACATCTTCATTGTCCCCAAACCGGCGTCCACACAGTGCAGCCTTGAGCTGGCAGAATGAAAAGTAGTCGCTAAGGGCCAGATCTGGACTGTAAGGGGGATGGTTAAGCTCGTCGAATCCACACTTGCGCACGGCAGCTTGTGCAGCTCTGTGCTTGTGAACAGGGGCATTTTCGCGGAGGATTAAGACACCGCATGTCAACTTGCCGCGCCGCTTCTGATGGATGCACTTCTTCAACCCAGCCAGTTCCTCGGGGTAATATTGGCCTGTGATGATCCTTCCGCAAAGTACCTAGTCCACCATCAACACTCCCTCAGAATCCAAGAAGATGGTGGCCATGATCGTCCCGGCTGAGGGTTGGGTTCATGGGGCGTCAGGTTTCAAGGCACCCAACGGGCATAGACCTTTGTCATGGCCAAACTGTCGTGGATGATGTTGATAACACTTCTATGTGATATTCCAAGTTCTCGCTCGGTTTCTTCGAACTTCACCCGTCGATTTTCGAGGATCATCCTCTCCACACAGGGCACAATGTCCTCGTTGGTGACGTCTGACGGGCGTCCTGGAAGGAGGTCATCTTCAAGCGACTCATGACCATGGCGGAACTCCCTATTCCAGCGAGCAATGGTTGCAGAGCAGTGGGCGGTGTCGGTGTCCACTGCAACCATTCTTGCCTTCCTTGGTCAAAAATTTTATCACTGCACGGTGCTCAACCTTCTCAATTGTTGAAAAATTTGTGACTGGCGATTTGCGATCAGCTACTGCTTCTCAAATAGACGAGGCAGGAGCGTGTGGCTGCAGGTCCTGACTTGTCATAAATTGTCCTAACACTCCAACAAACAGCCATCCCCCTTCCTTTGTTTTGCCCTACCGATTCGCAAAACTTATTTAAGAACATAAGAACATAAGAAAAGAAGGAGACTGCAAAAGACGATTCATGACCTACACTTGGCAGCTCCTGTTCCAGTCAACACACAAAAGATTTCTTACCAGAGAAAAGTCATCAATATTGTCACCCATTACAGGAATTCGTCAGATCTAATACACTATACACATAAAATGCATCCAGAGGATTATGTCCCTTCATGCAACCGCAAAATATAATCTCCCCACTCCTTAGAAAAATATATACATGAAAAAAGTCAGTCCCATCTAGCAGCTTCATCCATATATTTATCTAATCTATTCTTAAAACTACCCAAAGAGGAGGGTTCTATCACATGTCTAGTGAGCCTATTCCATTCATCTACCACACGATTTGTAAACCAATTCCTCCCAATCTCCTTCCTAAACCTATACTTATCAAGCTTAAACCCATTGCTACGTGTCCTGTCATGTTCACTAAGTATAAGAACCTTACCCAGATCCCCTTTATTATATCCTTTTACCCATTTGAAGTCTTCAATCAATTTCCCTCTGACTTTTTTCCTTTCCAATGTATGTAGATTTAGTTTTCTGAGCCTTTCACCATAAGGTAAGTTCCTTAGCCCACCAATCATCTTTGTCATCCTTCTTTGCACCGCCTCAAGCAAATCAATATCCTTCCTATAATATGGTGACCAAAATTGGGTAACACTTCAGATTTGGGGCGCACGGCAGATGGCGCTGCTAGTCGGCTACAACTTTGGGCTACAACATATCTCCTATGGCGTCGGAAGGCAGCGTCAAGGGAGAACAATATCGGCGTAATATATTTTTGTATATGACTCAGGATCATCGCATGGTGGCCCCCCTGCAGTGATATCTCCCCCACGAGCAGTCCCCTTGAATTTACTGGGGGGTTTTTCTTCCTAACAGCTTTTCACTGGCAGAAAAACCTAACCTAATAACAAACAATTCTTACTTTTATAGGTTTCTTGATTGGTTTATGCGCCTCTGAATAATCTGAAAGTTTTTCGCGATTATACAAAGTCAAGCTGAATTTGAATAACAAAGAAGCATATGGAGAGCGCTGAAAACACAATAAAGAAAGGAAAACATTTGCAAAACGGGTCCTATTTATAAGCTACGATGTTGCCAGTAAAAAGCTGTTATCGTTCGCAGTAAACAAAAAATACGAAAACAAAACAAAAAACAATAAAAGACATCAAGAAACCTTACCTTACTTAGAAAAAAATTATAAACGAGCAGAGCGCAGATATTTAGTAAATAATAGACGAAAAGTTACAAATCCCCAAAAGAACAAAAAAATGTAACGCAGTGATGGTCACACCTGACGCTACCGTCTGACGTCACAAGAGATATGCTGTAGCCCAAAATTGCAGCCGACCAACAGCGCCATCCATCGTGCGCCCCAAATCTGAAGTATTACCCAAAATTGTACTGCATAGTCTAGATGAGGCCTAACTAGCGCCAGATACAGTTTTAGAATGACTTCAGCACTCTTATTGCTTACACTCCTCCTAATGAATCCCACACTCCTCCTAATGAATCCCTGAACATCCTTCATTCTTTTTATATCCTTCTGCAGGTAAGGAGACCATGCCTGAATATCATACTCAAATTGTGGTCTAATATAAGCTTTATATAATATTCCTACAGACTCAATATTAAAGAAGTGAAAGTTCTGCTTAACTTGCTTCAATACAAAATTAGCTTTCTTCACACACTCTGAAATCTGTATCTCAAACATCAAACCAGATGAGACCAGCACTCCAAAAGGTCTTTTTCAACATCAGGAGAAGCAATTTCATCTCCATTAATTTCATATACAGCTCTTTCATTATTGGTTGATATCAACCATTGATGTGACCACTCCTCCATGCTCCTCATATCTTCCTGCAATCTCCCAATGTCTTCAGGTACCTTAATTTCATTATATACCTTAGTGTCATCTACAAATATCTTGATATTTGACTTTATTGCATTGGGAAGATCATTACTGTAAATGGTAAAAAGCACTGATCCATGTAATCCCGTGTATCACCCAACAACACATACTTATTTAACGCCCCTCGTATATGAATAGAGCAATATAGTGCGAAGAAGATAACCCAAATAAGTAATATAGTATGTGAAGAAGAGACAGACAGAGGAAAGAAAAAAAGACCAAGATAGAGAGCGATTATCGTATCTCTTTCTTTCCATTATTATTCGTCAGAGACCGGAGAAAAAAAGGAAGAGAGTAATTATACTGAAAAGAAAGAGGGAAGAAAATAGCGTGAGTGATTTGCGACCGACCGTGTATGAATTTGAATGCGTCCATTCGTGGGGGAATGAACCTATGTGTAGCGACAGATCCGTTCTGCAGGAGATGAAGTTCTGCGTTTTCGCTTTTAATTTAATTTTAAAATCCGCATAACTTTTTTGATAGATGAAATTGTTTGCGTGTTAAAATGAGGTGGGAGAATTTAAAGAGTCTTTAGAGTATTATATAATTATAGCATTTAGAAAAATACTAACATATTAGTAAAGTACGCATTATTATCATACATATTTATAAATAATATAAATTCTAGAAAGTTTAATTAATATGTTAATATATAAATACAGTCATGGCAAAAGATTTTGACATTAATTTATATATATTTTTGTATTTGTTTTTAAAATTCCCGACATAGGATTATATCATCTTTATTAAAAAGTTACCATTTCAAAAAAACTATTGCTTTGCTGCATCAAATATCGTGCTTTAATCTTGTTTCTGTCCGAGGTGAGTTTCAGTCATTGGAGGTTTGTTATTCGATAAAAAAGTATATTTATTTGGAAAAAAAATGTTTTAATCTGTTTCAATTCAAAAATGGTTCTTTTCCACGAAAGCCGTGTAACCATTCTTACTATGCCCAAACGTGACCTGATATGCAAAGAGATAGATGTTAAGTGTATTGCATCTTTAGTATCATTAATAACGTTGAAACGATTGATTACCCACATGTAAAGAAGTATTCCTTACGCCTAAGCGCTTCAATTGAAATCCAAGGTCGCCTCCCGGTAAGGTCCCAGCTCAAGGTTGGGGTTTCTTTCAGCACCAAGCTCGATCACGATTGGAAAGAAAAAGGTGTGAACGCTTCAGCTCGCAGAGTTAACATAAGAGTTTTTGAAAGAGTTATCAAGTCGGCAAGGACTGCGATGAAGATTCATCTCTCTAAGATAACCCCAACGAATAGGGTCCACTTTTGAAGTAAATATAAAGAATGGACTGATTAAGACTACACAGCAAAGGGATATTCCCCGATGAATTACTCTTTCGTTTGTTTGGAGATTTTGGAAGATTGCTTTCTATATTTGGAATTTTTCTCATCTAAGAGAACTGGACTACTAAGAGTTTGGCCCAAGAACACTGCCATGAACGTAAAACGTTACCCAAACGTACTTTATCATCACATTTCCTAACATTTCGGGACCAATTTTGGCATGTTCTCTCTAATTTACGCATGAGGGACTTTGTTTCGGGAGCTCAATAGAGAATTTGTGGGTTAAATCAAATTGGAGGATAATACACAGAAATCATTCAATTATGAGGAGTTGCGGGTTCTAATTAAAAACTATGGAATAATATCAGTCAAGTTATCATGATAAATCTGGTCTTCATCATGTCAAAATGAATTAAAACTCTCCTAAGGAGCAAGGGACATCATTGTAAATATTGACCGCGTGCATCAATTCACTGCATTTATTTCAGCCTCAAATTTGAGATAAACATACTAAAATAAAATGTATTCAGTTTAAATTGTAGGATAAACGAAAGGACATAAATTGAAAAATTCATTTAATTACTTAATTACAACTGAATATTTACGAAAAATCGCAAACGCTTAAAAGAATTTCTCCCTCTCCTTCCTTTGGCTTATCCTACAAATTAAACTGAAGCTTTACAGAAGCAGCACAAACCAATATATATCTTCACACGGTGGGCAAGAAGGAAATCAGCTCTATCGTACTCTTGAGAAGACTTCATGTAAGCAAAGTAAGGCTTAACTTGATTTGGAATTCTTAGAAATTTGTCGTTGTAATCGCGTTTTCCCTAATTTCATTTGTTTTAAGTTCTATTGGAAAAGCCTTTCTTCAACTCTATTTCTCTGCCCTCGAAGAAATTTTAAATAACTAAATCAGCTTTAAATTCTATTCTCTCGATAGATTTACGCAGAGTATCATTAAAGCAAAACAAAACATTAAAGCAGTTGATTTGTTTTGTAAATATGTTTGTTATTATACTCTTATAGCTCGAGCTGCTGAAAGCAATGCAAAATCTGTCCTCAAAGTTAATGACTGCAAGCTTCTTAAACTTAACTTATTTCACCCTCGTCTTTACCCAGCTGGCAAAACAGTGAAAAATCTCTCCCACCACCGATTAGTCGCAAGAGAATCGGTTTTCACTTGGTCTAGGATTTAAATTTTCGCCTTTTAAATCAGATCATATCGACTATTTCTTCCCCTTCGAAAAGTTGGTGAATCAATTAATACTTTCCTATAACCAGCCACTTTCGGGATTTTGCCTAAAACACTAGTTTTTTCCGCAGAAATTTCGCCATCTTTCGCGTAAGTTCAAATTCTTCCCGCTTTTTCTGCATATAAATTACCTGCATATCATCGAGTATTTGTTAAGAAATAGTCATTACCAAAGCTTTTAAGGGAAAAACGGTTCTTCTTAATAAATCTGAATACAGAGAAAAAATGAATGTCATTTTGTCAGATAACTCCAAGTTTTAAAAGGTCTCGGAATCTCCCCACTCATTGTTGGAAATCAAAATAAAGGGTATATTCTTAAATTAAAAAATTAACAAAAGGTTTCAGATTCATTTACATTTAAACTTTTGCACGTTTTTGTGTCTTATAGGAGTTCACTTTAGCGGGTTCCTACATGTCACAAGGAGGGCGCCCCCTTCATCCAATTTTAGCATCATATAATCTCCCTTCTTATTATGTAGCAAAATACTTTTTTATCAATCAATTCAAAATTCAAAATAGTTTTATTTTGTCAAAGAATTACTACTTTTTAAGCATCCCTCGGTGCTCTATGGGTTGTTTTGATGTTTCCTCTCTTCTTCCAAATATTACACTAAACCAAACCATCGATATCATTGTCAGACGTGCCTTTCCCCAACCCTTATCTAATTTTTATTGGTTTAATTCTCCACATTTTTAAAGACCTACTAAAGCTAGTGGGTAAAAACAATAATTTTACTTTTAATCACGAAACCCATTGTCAAATAGATAAAGTGGGCATGGCCATTCCTTTTGTCCGTCATTGCTGATATATTCACATCCGAGTTTGAGGAACAATTATTCACCAACCACTGCAAAGCAGCTTACCCATAATGAACCGCCGCTTCGTTGATGACACATACTTTCTTTTTAATGCCAAAGATTGTGTGATAGAATACCTTAATTAATCAAGGTATTCTTAGTAAAATAATGAAAATAAAAATAAAAAATAATAAAAATAAAATAATATAAAAATAAACAACTAAATTTAAATTAATGGAAATAAGACTACGGTTGAATAATAAGTATGAAAAAATAAGCTTGAACGACATCTGAGGTATCTGAAAAGCGTAGCCCTCACTTCCAAGGCAAAATCTCTATATTTTCTTTAATCACTATTTATCACCTCACCTACCAGACAAATCTTTCCTCATTAATATTCATCTAATCTAAAATCTAAATCATTCTCAGTGCTCATTCCTAAACATGACCTGCCACGGTCGAACGACGTCTTGGAATAAATTATCTTTCGGAGCGTTTTTTCTCGCCTCAAAGACCCGGTAAAACAACTTTTCACGTGTTCGATCCCATTTTGGTCGACTAAGCCTTGAGACTGCTATTCATGCCTTCCTCACCTCACGCTAAGACTATTGCAATTCTCTTCTAGTGAATCTCCCTTCTTCGTCACTTCGCTCCCTATAACTAGTTTAAAACTATGCTGCCCGGCTCCTCCTTCGCCGCCCCCGGTTCTCTCGTCCGATGCCTCTGTTACATGAGCTACACTGGTTAGCTATTCACTTCCGTACCCACTATAAAATTCTTCTCATCACCTACAATGCCCTAAACTTCGAGGCTTCACCTTATCTCTCGTCTGTCCTTTCCTGTCTTCAAACTCCTCAGGCACTCCGGTCTAAACTGGCTCCCATCCTGAACACTCCTCGTTCTGTCCTCTGCTCTATGGGTGACCGTTCCTTCTCAGTTTGTGCTCCTAGACTCTGGAATGCTCTTCCTGCCGAAGTCCGAACCTCTCCCTCTCTTACTTCTTTTAAATGTCTCATGAAGACTCATCTCTTCAGAATTGCCATCTCTCCCCTGTAAATTTTCTCTACACTCGCTACACAACTTGCGCTCTGTGAGGGCTAACAGCCCTGAAGGGCGCATTATAAATACTTATTATTATTATCATTATTATTATTATTATATTATTGTTAGGAGAATAAAGAGAGTACAAGTTAGAGTGAACAACGCTAGTATTGCCGTAGACTTTAACAGTATATATATATATATATATATATATATATATATATATATATATATATATATATATATATATAGTGCAAAAGAGTAATGATAAACCACAATATAGGAATCTGAATTTATTTTAAGACCACATAACTAGTTTCAGCTGTCAGCAGCCATTCTCAACTGTGTAATAAAATATTAAGCTAGTACCTTCCAGTATATAAAGGCGAATTAAAGGACAAAACAAAAAGAAATCAGAGTAAACAAAACGGGGAAAAACAAACATTTGGCGTTGTTTCGGCGCGAATTAAAAGACTAAACAAAATGAAACCAGAAGAAGCAGTACGGGAAAACATAAGTATAAATATTAGGTGTGGTTCCAGGGCAAAGATTGAACAGAATGAAATAACAGGAAACAAACTGGAAAAATAAGTATTTGCGTGAATCAGGGGGAGAATGATGCTAAGATAGTTCGGGCAGTTTATAAATAAGTTTGGCAACATAATTCGAGATATATTTGTTAAATTTGTATTGCCCTTCCGATAAATTAAAATTATGGACTTTGTTGATGAATATTGAATCAGCAACTTTCCTCACAATTTAATCGTTTGATTTATAAATAATTGAGGAATGGTTCAAGTCAATCCTATGGTCGTAATTTTGATTTTCTTTTATTTTCTTGTCAAAGTGACCAGACTCACTGATATAAGATAAGTTGCCATTCTGGCAGGGTATAAGATATACGCCGCCATCTTGGTTGGTAGAATGCAGTTTGGTCAACGATTTTTGAATGGTATTTGGATATTTATAGGTAATATTTATGTCGTTTTGGTTCGCATACTATTTTAAGGGTGCTAGGGCTGGAGCATTGGGAAAACTAGACCATTTTTCAAATTCATCCTTTTTTAGGGTGAAGATGGTCTAGAATTTTTTCACGCTCTAGAATGGCATTTTTGTTCGATAAAATTGCGGATGAGGTGATTAAATTCATTTTGAAGGAAAATGTGGTCGCATATTCTGTATGCTCGAAGAAAAAGGGAAGAAAGATCGGATGTCTTAATAAATTTATCATATAATGAGAAGAAATGTATGTAATTATTTGAATTTGTAGGTTTTCTATAGACCAAGCAATTTATCTTATTATTTGAGTGGTGGGTATTTAAGTCAAGAAACGGTAAGTAATTGTTCTGTTCCCATTCTACTTTGAATTTTATCAAGGGGTATAATAAATTGAGATATTTGAAAAATTCATTAAAATTATTATCATCTAAGGGCCATACCGATTGGATGTTATCTACATATCGGAACAAGATAAGAAGTTGGTAATTGATTCTGGGGAAGAGGAACGCTTTGTAGTTTCCCATAAATAGATTGTATAGGATGGGGGAAAGAGGGTTACCCATGCTTAGGCCATATTTTTAGCAGAAAATCTTGTTTTCAGCTGAAAATAAATTATCCGTTACACATAAGCGCACTAATTTAGTAATTTGGGAGAGCGGTAAAGGTAGGTTAATATTTACTCTAGGAAGGAATCTCGATAAAACATCAAGCGCTTCCACCTACCGGGAGTTTAGTGAACAAACTATTTACGTCAAAGCTTAACAGTTTTTTCCCACTAAGGTCAAATATATTAATTTTGGAAATGGGGTCAGATGAGTGGTTAATATGTGAGAGAGAGATTCTACCCACTGCCTTTGTTCGATTTCAGGCAAGCCATTGGGATAGCTTATAACTATAGGAGCCTATGCCTGAGATAATCAGACGAAAACTACGAAACGTCCCTCATCCCCAGAATCCACATTGCATATTGTACGTTAGACAGTTCCCCTTACTTTACTCCTTTCAATTAATTGGAATTACTGTTGCAATTATTAATTCAGTTGATTAGCTCTTGTA
The DNA here is from genome assembly GCA_963969495.1 of Ceratothoa steindachneri. Classification (NCBI taxonomy): domain Eukaryota; kingdom Metazoa; phylum Arthropoda; class Malacostraca; order Isopoda; family Cymothoidae; genus Ceratothoa; species Ceratothoa steindachneri. The sequence continues at coordinate 140,454,556 of OZ018323.1, read as the reverse complement.
CCAGCACCATGAATTTGACCAAGAGTGGCATGTTAGACAAATCCCCTTGTAATACCACTTCCATGTTGATTAGATTACTTTGTTTGCCATTACTAATGTATTTATAGTAACTATAATTTCAATACCGAGATGATGACGCTGTCCCTCGAAATGGTGGTTTATGATTAAAGGAACCGAGAAAGTGCATTCCTTTTCTGCTCCGCTGGTTCTCGTATATAGATTGAAACTTCGGTCTATAAGGAATGGATCACTTGAATATATCTATTTATCTATATACATATAATAAAAATGAAGTCTGTCTGTATGTGTGTGTCCATCTATTGGAAGAAAGGTTTGACAATATACATCAAAACTAAAAGTGTATTCTTATGTAAGATCTCCGAAAATATAATGGAAGTTGTCCCGAGTTTCTAAGTCCTGCCCAAATGGAGCTACGGACACTTTTACAAACTTGCCCTGTCTGTTTCGTCGGGGAAACTTGAGCTTAGTCCAAGCCACCGGGAGACAAGTTAACTTTAACCTCCACTATTATTCACATGTGGGAAGCGAAAGCAACCTGTTCTTCCATGTACCACAAGAAAAGACAAAGAATATTGGCTACCAAAAAGTGTTATGATGTAGCATTGATTAAAAAATATTTTTTAATAAATATAAGAATTTCAATCTATATATTGCTTATGATTTTTTTTTACCCAGGCAACGCCAAGTACCTCATTCACTGGCTCATAAGTCAGCCTTAGAAGCACTAAGAAGGATAATTCGAGACATCAGGGATTGTGAAGCTCGTATGGGAGGTTTCACTATTTTGAGCTAAGCTGATTTCAAGCAGACACTTCCAGTGATCCATAAATTAACCAGGAGAGATGAAGTCCTGGCTTGACTAAAATCATCTTCGTGTCGGAATATTAGAACACTGTCTCTTAACACAAATATGAGAGCAGAGCTCATTGCTATTTTTGCCAAAAAATTCAAACAGTGGGAAAAAGCTATATTGGCTTCGAACAAAAACACTGTCTGCAGAATCAATAAACCTCTACTGCTTTCCCTCTCACGAAGTCCACAAATTTACAAGTCAGTTGATACAGTTTCGGGATCCACTCAAATGATCGAATATTCCACAGAGTTGCTAAACTCTCTAGAACCTCCTGATATAAGTACTTACCAACTTGAACTGAAGTTAGTAAATCTCAATAATGTTTATGCGAAATTTCGATCTAACAAAACTCTCTAATTTCACTCGTCTGGTGGTAAATAATTTGATGCTACCATGTCATAGAGGCAACCATTCTTACTTGAAGTGGAAAAGGAGAGGATGCCTTCATTCAAAGAATATCACTAAATCCATCAGGGTCAGAATTACCATTTACATTCAGAAGAGGACATTACCCAATACGTGTAAATTTTGCAATGTGAATTAAAAAAAATCTTAAGGTGAGACACTATTAGTGGCATAGTTACAATTAGAAGAACCATGTTTTTCTTATGTCAATTTTATGTTGATTGCTCTAGAGTTAAAAGCAAAAGTAATCTATTTATATTTACTCCACAAGAAAAAATTAAGAATATTGTGTATTATGAAGTTCTGGAGCGTTGCTGAACAAAATTAAGATAGTTCATAGAATGAGAGTATTGTTTGTCAAGAATAAAAAAAGAAAAATATCAAATCCGTCATATATATATATATATATATATATATATATATATATATATATATATATATATATATATATATATATATATATATTTATTTATATATATATATATATATATATATATATATATATATATATATATATATATATATATATCTTTTCAGGCATTTGATAACTTGGAATATTATCCATGATTATTTTCGATCAGCATGGAATCAATTTTATTGTACCTATAACTCATAATTTATGCTTCTCTGAATACATTTGTGCTGCTTCTTCATTTTGAACATAGTAATGGCAAATTTAAGGTCTTTGTCGAGTGTAAAGTGAATCAGATCTTGTCCCTTTCCATTACGTTACCCCTTTCCCTATTGAAAACTTTCCATTGATATATTTTGGAGGGTTTAAATTTCTTGGTCATTAGTTTGCAAATCTTGGATTTCTAACTTGATTGAAATACTTGAATGACTCTGTCTTTGCTACTTTTTTCTATTAGTCACTCCAGTTTTGTACATAAGTTTCTATTTCTATTGTGAAAAAATGTTTTCGATTGTATATTTTATAAATATATTGAAAAACTGTATAAGTTTCTGGCTCGTTTCAATCATCCATCGTCGCCCTAAAGCCCCTGAAACTTGTGTGGCTCTTAAATTACCACCGCATATTACTGGCGGCCGAATATAGAATTCGATGAAAAGTAGATTGGAAGAGAGGAACAAAAGAGCTCTGTTCTTTTTATATACATACTAAGAGGGAGAATAGTTTCAGAGCACGAGTTGACGGAAGAAGTATTGCGTCTGAGATTGAGTTGAGTAAGAAGAAGAAGAATGCAAGACAGTGAAAGAAGCTCTGAAAGCAATGAAATAGAAAACGACCCGAGTGGAAAGAAAGTTTAAGGATCGTTCTGATAAAATATAGAAGGAAATAGATGGTCGGATAAATGAGCTATATGACCAACTTTGGATGGAGAAAGATAATGGAATGATGGAAGAGAATGAAGTATTTGACCATGATAGACGAGACAAGGGATTAAGAGTGCCGTCGACTCCAGATTTATCTAAGGAAATAAATGTGCGAAAAATTAACCCGTGACAGAGAGAGAATATGATGGAAGATAGACTGAAGTGCAAAGGATAAAGGGAAATGGAAGCATAAATTTAAAAGTGTTGTGAATGAGTAAATGAAGAAGAATAGGATATGAGATTCATTATACACAAGTGAGGATGCTGAGGGAATGCAAAGTGATAGCGAAGAAAGTTTGAGTGAGAGAGAAGTAAATGTAAAAAGGAGTATTCTAATTCAGAAGGTGTCCAGAGTCAGTAAATATTTTTCATATAGATCTAAAGATGTACTGGAGTTCTTCAGGGAGTTTGAAGGATACGATCTTATGAAATACCCTGAGAATCCTCAGTATTGAGAGAGAATTGCGGCTAGCTTTTCAAGAGCGAAGGAAGAGATTTTTTAGGTAATTACGAAGACTGGTGAGCCTAGATATGATGTAGTGAAAGAACTTATGCTTTCACAAGTGAAGAGAATAAAAATTGGGGTGAAGTTCTGAAAGTTGTATGACTATGAGACAGTTAGAATAAATAAGAATTAAAAATTGATATGTAGATATGTAAGCCCAATGATTGTAGACTATGGCAAGAAAGTGGTATGTGGATGAAAATATAAATTACTGCAAGCCATTAATATGGAAGTTTTTATACACAGTCCTTCGTTCTGTGGCTCAATGTGGAAATAGGCAGGAAAATGGAAAAATACTTTGGTCTAGGAAAAGGTCAGGCTGGGATGATGTGTTAGAAATAATCGAACATAGGAAATATAATGACTATGATAGATGGATAAAAGGTCACATAGATGAGTGGTGGAGAGTAAATGTATAAGCGAGGAAGGGGTTCAAGGAAGGACGTCAACCTCACTATCAAAGTTAAAGAGATGCTCTTAACGCTATCTAAATTAACGTCGTAACAACCTTCTAGGTTCAATGTTATAATAACCAGAAAGCTATGAATGGTCTCCAAAGAGTAAATGCTAGATATGAGACGAATGGTAGGCATAATATGAATGTTACGCTGCAGATGAGTAGAATGAATGCAGGCAGTCAGATAGTGTGTCATAGATGTAAGAAAGTTAGGCGCAAGTTAGCATAATTTAAATGGAAGACTGGTGCATGTTTTGTTTGTGATTAGATTGACTTTGATGTGAAAGATTGTAAACCATCTGTGAGTGATGCCACGGATATGCCAAAGTGGACACCTAATTATAGATTTTACCAACAGGCAAGCTGATGTAAATATACTATTTTGAACTGAAAGAATGTATGTGTGTAAAAGTTGTGCAAAGCATGGCCATTTTGTTATAATGTGTAATGAACCAAGGCAAGCTTGTAGAAACTGTGGTCAATTAGGGCATGCTGCCAGATTGTTTTGGTCTTTAAGTAAGGGACCTGCAGTGACCAAACAACCTGTTCCAAATGTGACTGAAGTAAGTGGTTATGTTTCGTGAAACTAATGCATAAGAGGGTGCATGGAGGTATGTCATTTGTGAGTGTAAATGTAAAGGATGTGTTAGTAGAATTGTCAAAAGTAAAAGTCTTGGCAGCAGTTTGCTATGAATATTGAGTGCGATAATTGAGTTAAAATGACAGAAGTGTTTGGATTTGATTGACTCATGATGTGAAAAGAGTTGGATATATACAGATATTTATGAAAGTATTAGACAGGGTGTAACTGTTGAAGATAGTAGAGGACGTATAATTGGGATTGGCAACTTACCTGAGCCAGTAATTGGGGGCAGTGAAGTTATCAATCAGAATGCATGAAATGTATATAGAGGAAGGTGAAATTTGTGTGAGTAACAAGGTGAACAGTGAATATGGAATAATTTTGGTGTCGCATTTTATGAAAGGAAATAGATTGGTGGTGCATATAAGGAGAGTAAGATTGAAAGGGATATTGGAATTTGGGTGATGATGGACAGATTTTTATCAGAATTTACAGTGAAGTAGCGGTAGTAGCGAAGGATTTTAAGTGAAGTTTGATAATGGCCCTTATTTTGCAGTAAAAGTAGATTCTATAAATTAATTGGGGATTGGTATGGGTGAGTTTTTTTCAGGAGCCCATCTGGCGACTGCGTACTTGGGCATAAGTCGCCTAGTATGGGTGCACGTGATGTGTATTTGGATAGGTATTTTGTGTGTGTAATGGGTTGATAAATACAACTGATACTTTTGTATGCGTGCAATTGAATCCTTGAATGAAGGACCAGCATGTTAGAGGTGTGCAAGTTGGTGATATTAAGGGACACTTGTATACAATTGTAGATAAGGATAGTAGTTTGAATGATGTGAGTGAAGTGTTACTGTTGGTGAATGGACGTATAAGATATTGAAAGATACAGTGAGATTGAAGGCACATTTAACATATCCATTGAAAATGGAAGTCTATAAATTGTTTTTTACCCGAAAGGATGTGATAAGTGAAGGTGACTTAGACTTTGGGAGAGCCCCGCAACCAAAATTGAAAATGTGCTTGAGAGATAATATGCCCATCTACATTTCCCTCCTCCTCTAGCTGAGAAGATAAAATGTACAGTGTGGAGAGGTGTTGCAAATGGGAGCGATTGAAGAGAGTGAAAGTGCATTGGATACAATATTACGATTGTTTTGATATGAAGACAGATGTTAGCTTACTATTTTGTGTGGATTATAAGATGCCAATTGCGGAGGAGAGTAGGCCGGTAACTGCTCTTTTCAACCTGCAATGAATATCGTTTTGAATAGATTTGGAGGCAAGAATGTGTCTGTGTTTGTTGATGATAATTTGATTATGACTGAAGGCTTTGACGTACACATGACCTTGGTGAATGATGTTTTTAAAATTTTGGAAAGAATGGGAGTGAAAGTAAAAGTTTCTAAATGTGAATGGTTTGAAAAATAAAAATATTTTCTCGGCCATAAGGTGACTGAAAGTAGGTAGAGACAGTCTAAAAGGCTTGTTGTGAAAGTACCTTTGTTCTCTAAACCAGAAACAGTAAGGCAACTGTAGTCCTTCTTGGGTTTGATTGAAATCCAGAGAAAATTCTTTCATAATTGCTTTTGAATTGTTGAATAATGACTGAAGGGTAATTTAGTGGTTAGATAGATGGATTGTCTTAATCATATGGAAAATTAGAAGAGGCTGTAGCTGAAGATGTAAATAGAAAAATAGAAAATGCAGACAGGTGAGAGATCTACACAAATGCAAGTGGCTATTGTATTATCGATGTCTAATTCAAGAACAGAAGGTAAATGGTGAGAATATAAGAAGGGTAATTGGACTTGTGTCAAAGGATTTGAATGCAGCAGAACCAAATTACTCGATAATTAAGAGAGAACTTTCTGTTAGACTTTATTTATGTGTGGGGTGAAGTTCGTCATTAATAATGATTATCAGTCATTAGAGAATTTGTAATAAATGAGAGTGGTTGATATTAGGATTGCAATAACTTTGGAAGATTTAAATGATTATGAGTATACGATTGAATATGTCCCCCAGTTAGACTTTTGAAGGTGAAAGTGTAGTGAATAAATCTGAGTACTTACCAAAAGGACTAGTGAAAGGGAAAGATATTAAGAGTGGAGATGATTCCCTGTGGAAAGTGTTTGAAATGATTTGCAGCAATTGAAGGCAGATGGGTTGAAAGTTAGAATGATAGATACATGGCATGACTTAAGGAAGCAGGTTATGACAGGGGTATGTAAGAGGCCCGACAGGATAGGTGTAGCAAAAGTACAGAACTTCATGAAGAGATTAAGTGCAATGTACTTGTCAGGAAATTGGCCAATCCAAAAGGTGATTATTGTTGTGAAAGGATTGTATAGAGTGATTGCGTATATCCATTATGGTGGGAAAAGAACGATTGTCTATATGGTCAAAATAATATAAATTTTACATACTAGTGGTCTGCATATACAAATTTTGAGTAGCGTGCATTAAAAAGGGATGATTGAGAAGAAGACATGAATGAATTGACAAAAATTGAATAGAAACGAATGGAGAAAATAGGGCAGAGTTTGAGTCCGTTGAATGATTGGAAGAAAATATATGTATGGAAAATGATATTCGTATGATACTAACAGTGTACTATTATTATGGGTCTTTAAATAAAAGAGAAAATTATTAGAATCAATTTGCGTGCGTTCTGTGGAATGATTAACACACGACCACAAATTTGAAGTATGAAGAGTTGGTGAGTCGTGTCAAAATGCTAGGAAGTTAAGGATTCGTGAATTGGGGAAGAGAGGGGGGATTTCTTTCGAGAAAAAGAGCAATTACAAGTGAGCCTTGGGAGAGAGTTGAATGAAGAGCAAATGTTTATTTGTCATTTGTTAGGGATTGAATTTCTGCGAAAAAATGAATTGTCATTAGATGAAGAAAACGAATGTGTAATCCAAGGAGACAAAGAGATTACGAGAATAGTGGTTAGGACTAAGTGTGTTAGGGATTTTAATTTAATGATTGAACTAGAAGTGAATGATGAGTGTAGTATATATACGCTTATTCCTGTTCTGTCTTTAGTTTGAATGATTGGATCGGTAAAAATTAAGCATGATTTCGGACAGACAGGAAAGTTTAAATTGTCGAAGTGCATGAAGCAAAGTGTGTTTCACCATTGTATTTTACTGTTGAGAAAGATGGGCTAATACTAAGTGGGAAAGTTGTCGCAAGATGGACAATCTGGGTGTCCGTGTTATACCACCATTATTGAATATCGATTCAAAAGAACCATTGAGTTGGTTGTAATTGCCTGAGTATCGTTGCCGAGAACAATTGCTGCGAATATTAGAATAATTTTTATAGTGGATCATAAATGTAAGTTTGCGTATCCTGCTCCATTAAAAGACAATACCAGTGTGAATGCGTCCCGGCTACTAGAGAAAATGTTTTTCACAATGTGTTTGACGAGTCTTAAGCAATGTTTAAGTGATAATGGACCAGAGTTTGAAGGTGGAGTGTTTGAATGGATGTTGAGAGAGAATGCAGTGGAGCAGGTGAGGACAACTTCGTATATGGCGTCATCGAGCGTTTTGGCAGAGAGAACGGCACGAGCGTTATGTGAGATGCTACAAATGATGACTGAAGATGGGTTTGATTGGGATGTAGGGTTGAGTAAAATAAAATTTTATGTATATTTAGACTAACCATTGTACATTGTGGATGTCTACATGTACATATGTTTGGAACTTTGAGAGGAGAATGAAAGATCGTATGCAACTGGGTGAAAGTGAATAGTATATGGCATGAGAAAAATGTGAATTTTGATGATTTCAAGGTGAGAATAATGAGAAATAAAGATTGGAAAGAATTTATTGGTAAGTTTGAAGGACCATATGCATTTAAAAAAGTGTGAGAGAATGAAGGGACATATTTGTTAGAACGGGAGAATGAAAATGAAATTGAACAGTTACAAACACACCAGAGTTATTTGGGAAAATTGAAAGAATCTCCTGAGTATTTGGTATTTCATCTGGTGTATGAATTGGTATGGTGAGACGAGAAATGGTAAAGCCAGTGAATGAAAGTGACCATATGGATTTAAATGGAAATGAATAGAAATTTGTGGCATAAGACAAAATTGGAAACGGTTGAGGAAGAATAATTGAATGAAAGGTTTATTAGTGAGAATGCGGAAACTGAAAGTGATTGTAAGTGATGAGTGAAGCAGATTTCCTGGATTTAAGTTGAAAGCAATGAGTGGGGAAAATTCCCTAAGTTCAGAGAAGTCAGAAGATGTAAAAGAATTTTCTGTGTCAAAAGGGTGTACTCTAAGTTGGATGAAATCTATAAGTGAGGAAATGATTCAGGTTAAGTATAAAAGTGAATGTATTTGTTGGAAAGGTGTGACTGAATTTTGTAAAGGAGCCAGAGTGTATGATAAGCTATGAAGTGTGATTGGGGAGATGTATATTAGTATGAATAGGGAAGTAAGTGCGAATAGAAGTAATAAGCTGTTTGAAGAAACAGAAACTTATAACACTACTGACCATGACAACTAGACTGGCTAAAATAGACAACCTGTTTCACATTGCAATATACCAGTAGAGGAGCTCGAATGGGTTCAGGATGGTGAGTTGAAGTACCAAAGTAGTGAATAGATAATTAAATGACAGCAGGGTAAGTGAATGTGACAGTTGAAAGATGCATCGAATGGCTTAAAGAATTAGGAATGCGGTAATTGTATGGTTGGTGTATGTGAGAGCTATTCTCCCCATATTATCCTACTATCCTACTAAATATTTTCAGCACTTTGCCTTAGTATTTTCTTATAGTCTATTTATCTGTCTTACTGTGTGAATGTAGTTGGTCACTGAGTATGTATATGTTTATAATTTTCATATGTAATTTTGATATATTACGATATTATGTAACTTAAGAGACTTAATATATAAGAACTGTAATTGTGTTTTTCTATTTTTCAGAAGATTGTGCCGTTAATGTTAATATTAATTTAGAGATTCTTAAGGCTAAATAGAAACCCTCTCTTATAGTTTATGAGAACCTGTATTAGTTCAGGGGTGCAGAGTTGAGCAGACTGAATTTTGATTGAAGGTAAAGTGCTGGAGACAGTTGATAGCAATTAGGAGGAGACGTTGGACTGGCGACGGAGTCCTGCCTGGTCCGGCAACCGGAGAACAAGCCCCTATGCCAAACAAACTGTAGGCTGTGGCCTCCCCGCTCCTCTCTCTTGAGAGGAGTTGAATGTTGGAATAATATTAGCGACTGTTTCATATTTTTCGCTGAATAGATTTTTTAGTGTTGATTGCTGAAATTTGTACATATTTTGTTTGTTTCAATATTTGGTCATTTTGTTGTAAATCTTGATTTTCTTTTGTTATTGAAATTCTTAAACGAGTTTCTTTGCAATTTTTTCTATTAGTTATTCTTTTTTTTGTATATAGTTTTTCCATTTCCATTTCCATTGTAAATAAATATTTTGTGAGTTGTATATTTTTGTTATATTTTGACAAACTTGGTGTCTGACATCTTCCAATCATCCATCGTCACCCTCGGAGCCCCTGAAATATGTGTAGCAAATTCCTATGTACTAGCAGATGTTGGTATTTGCGTTTGAGCTTGTGTTTTCGAGAGAATCATAAGTTTCCTTAAGCTAATCTTTGACTACCCTCGGAAACTCTTTTCCTCTTTTCTTGAACTCTATGTGTATCATTAACGCTTTTGGTCTTGTTTTACTTTATGGTATAGTCTGTGATGGTCAGTTGTTTAAGTGATACCTTCGCCATTTGGTCGGATTTGACACAAAAAATGATATCCCATTTAATATCATTCAATTCAGTGGGTATTTCTTATAGGTGTAGGTCTTCAGATGGTGTTCTGTAGTTTTCGGTTTCAATAAACAAAACTTTATTTAGGTTTTAGATATTGTCGTTAAGATTTAAATGTCAGCAGTTCCAATCTGGCTCACAGCACTTCTGTCCACACAAACTCTGTGGTTGTACCTTAGTTTAAATAGGATAATCACAAAGGAAAGTAGGAATTTCTTAGGAATTATTTAACGAACAGAGGTTTTGAAGAATTTCCTGGAGGCGGTATAACAGGGGATAGTAGTGGACGTAATTCAGTGGATGAACATTTCTAAGGCTTTCATTGTCAAACCAATGAATTGGACTGCAGTTATGAACCACCTGTTTGTCAGGATGTTTATCGTAGTTAGCTAAGAGCTAAGTGATGAATATAGGCCGTTTGGATAAGATGGGTTAGATAGTGGAGTCCTTGGAAAATTCAGATAAATGTCTTGTTTCAGGTAACATGGAAAATCATTTGCTTTTCTGCCGAAATCTAAAGGCAAGAAACTAAAAAGTGGCTTGGACTTATCATTATCACGCTACATATTGGGGGAGAAGATTGTGTCAATGGGCAGAAAAGTAACTTGCCTTCAATATGGGAAGCTAGAACACGTTCAATGAGGTTGAAATCTTACGGGGTTAGCCTTTTACCCATGTAGGATCAAAGTGCATAAATTAGGAGAGTGCACTTTGTGTCAAAGGTTATACGGAACTAGTGTAGTGATAATGAATAATATTTAGGTTGATTATTCCAAAGCAGGTAAGTTGAAAGAGCTTCTCTGACATTAACGAGAGCTAAGCTTGACGATTTTGCATAAGGGGAGTTAGATGCTCAAATTATGTGGAGACCTTTTGGGAAAGGTTTTCACTCGTGTCGGAGCAGTCGTTGCAAAAAAGATATCAACTGCTCCACGGGCAGAGGTATAAGTGGATAATCCGTTCCCAAAAGGAGAGAAATCTGGATTAACCTAGAAATTGACAGCAATCATTGGCCTGGAATGATGGGCTTGAACGGCCCCTTATTGTAATTAGCTTTAAGACATATAATTAAATGATAGTTGAGAAGATGTTAAACGGAATACCTGGGAAGACGAATTCCACGACTCTCGGGCTTGACGCAGGCGCTCGGTCACAAAGCCTATTGGATTCTCTGATGCATAGAGAACTACCTCAGTTCGGTTGAGAAAGTGGGCCTACAACAGCTTTTTATAGGGATTGCCGGAATTGCCTATTTTATCGACCTGTCTTGCCACCTCATCTTTTCGCCTGTGTAAGGAAGCCCGGAACTTTCGTGTCGCGTGCGGAATGACCTGGTAAATATGAGTAAGGTAAATACCTGAAGGAGTGTTGCGAGGACAGATAGGAATAAACTTTGCTGTTCTCATTCTCACCTGTTGAAAAAACAACCACCTGTCTTACCCATTTCTGTAATTGAAAGATGTCTCAATTCTATGCAATCTAATGTATAATTTTCAATTTTGATATGTGTTCTATGATATTTATCTATATCAGAGTTAAACGTGTATTCCTAAATTTGTTATGATCACTGGTATTTTTATTTAAACTAAATGCTTTGTGGTATTCCGAAAATCCAAAGTATAGATGGATGTTGAACTCTGAAATTTTCTCTATGAGCTGGTTGAGAGTATGTTTGTAGAAAATCGTTGAGAACCATTTTCTATCATGCTTGTTCTCTTAGTTGTTGGTAATCTAGATGGTTGTAAGTTTGTTGATAATGATTCTTGGGAATAGTCTAAAGATACATGAGAGAAGGCTGATTGGTCTGTAGTTTCTTAGGTCTTTATTATCTCTTTTGTGTATAAAGATTATTAGAGCATTTTTGCAGTCCTTCAAAATCTTGCCTTTTTAAAACATTCAAAGATAGGGCCACCTAGTTTATTCACAATGACATTTTCCGAATCTTGTAGCAAGTCTGAAATGATGTTGTCCGGACCTAGTGATTTGTGACTCTTGATTTATTTAATTGCAAATTCAATTTCTGATTTTAGAACGAATGGGAAATTATTGGGGGTTGGTGTTTGGTTGTTTTTCTGAAAGGTATTGTTGCTTGATGGGTAATTCTTTGTTCTTTTAACAATTCTTTCTCGATCCTTGTTGAATATACCGTCTTTAACCTTTATACCAACTCTTGTCACATTATCCTTTTAGGACTTACTTTTATTCCCTCTCCTTATTTCTGCGTTTTAAGAATAGTTGTTTCATATTTTCTGACATTAGCTCTGTTTCTTTTAAATGAGCTTGTTTAATTCTGATCATTCAACTTGTTGGTTAGCGTTGGATACTTTAGTGTTTCTTTTGAGAGTATGATGTTCCCTTTTATATTACCTTGTATTTTTTAGCACTGTCAGTCATGTGTTTCATCAAGAAATTGTCAATCGCTTGTATATTGCTGTTGCTCCTGGCGTCAATGCGATTTCATATTAAGCTCTTCGAAGATGGCTTTGGTAAACTTGAACGAGATTTTTCTTCTGGATATTAATTGGATATATTTTTAAGTTAATTAAACTTCATGTCAATGCAAATTCCGAGGTATTTTTCCTTTTGTAGTGAGTCTAGCTATCTCTTTATCTATCTGCCCCTTTTATATATTTTTCTCTTGCTCTAGAATAATTTCGGGACACTTGATAAACTCTGTTGAATGTATTGATAAATCATACTCTCTAATTAAATCTTTTCAGTTCAAAACATCCCATAATATGGGCTATTTTAATTTTAATTACCACTTTTATTGGCTGTTATGAATGGTTCTGCCTCTCGTCCTTGTGGCTCATAAAATAATCATTCAAACTTCTTTCAAAATCTCGATTAACCTTATCTTTTTATTCATTATGAACACGAATCGGACATAATAACGGTTTATCTTTTCGTAAAATCAACCATATGGATGTTTAAAGCTTAATAATTAAACATTAAAACGTAAAAAAATGAATTTAAATTCTTATATACATTTCTATTTTTACTTCGCAAAAATCCTTAAGAAATTGATTGTTTTGTTTCAAATTCTGAGAACACATTTCATGTCTCTTTCAAAATGAACTAAATTTCATTACTTTTACTTTGAAAAGGCAAGACGAGGAAATAAGTTCTCTCAACCCAAAACAGAAATAATGTGAGGTCCAACAGGGTAAAATAATACAAGAAATGCTTCCTAAAATATATTAAATAAATATAAAGCACAATCAGGTCAAAGATACAATAGGATTAAACAACTAACGAAAACACGTCGTTATAAAATAAGCATTGCTTCTCCGGCCAATCGGTAGAGGAATATGACCCCGTCTTACGTTCCTTTTAAATAACTGTAAGGATATTTAAATCATATATTTCATCCAAAAAGAATGAATTCTTCAAGAATGTTATCCACTGCTCAAAAATTGGAGAGCAATGCCAATAATGATAAAAACTCTTTAGAGAATTATCTTTTTATTTGTAATACCTCATCCCATAAGTAATGTGGCATTATTTTGATATTGATTTTTATTTTATGGATAGAGCTAATCGAAATCAGGTTCACTAAACTCAAACCTTAGGTACTTGTATAACTTAGTATCAAGATTTTCTACTAGGCATTGTCATTTTAGAGAGGTTGGCAAGATTTCATAATTATGCAATGGATACCTCACAACTTTTCAGGTGCAAACATGCAACAAGGATCAACATTTGTTCATCTCTCTTTTCTCGACTAAAATACGAACCATATTTAGTAAGAATGCTAGGGCAGAGGAAATCTCGAGTATGTACTAAAATATTAAACTTTATAGACACAAGATTAGTCCTGGGGTAAAATCAATAACTTAGCCAAAACAGAACTCTCATCCACGGCAGATTCTCTTCTACACTTGGTGGGATATGAAAAGCATAATCAATTTCTAATTTCTTAACCCAAACCAGATTATCATCGTAGATATTTCCTCTGTTCAGTTGGACCGTTTACACGAAGCACTTGAAGAAATACAGGACAGCATTTTTCAATTGAAGACAAAGCCTTGCCTCAATATCGCAAGAAATATATAAAAGTTTAACAATTTTCATTGGATACAAAGGAATCTTCTTCCATACTCCCCCCCCACTTAGTCTTATGAAGTGTATTAAAATTATCTTTGTGCTGAAAGGAATCGTTTCCCTGAAAATAGTTCCTCTGCAATCAAGAGGACTACTATTCTCTATTATTCTCGCTGCATGCAACAAATGGTATAGTACTGGTTTTATCTTGATTTTTATTTTAATCTATGATAGTTAATGATGTAATGTCATATTATGTAAAGTCTGTAGGAAGGTATTAGCTAATTGATTAATATTATAAAGTTAGAATTCACTAATCTGTGGAACCAAAACCTACGCTAAAACTTATAATTTCAGAGTTGATTTCCTTTGGAATAATTGTTATTGCATCTCTCGTTCTGTCACTTGATCCTCCGTTCTATCTTATGAACTACAGTCGATAAGCTTTGCAATTTCATCCTCACTCGATTTAAGGTCACACACTCTATAACGTCTCGTTCTTATCCTTCGTTCTCTCTTTGGAGGTTCTCATATTTTCCCCCTCGAAACTCAATTTCATCCACATTAATTTTATAACCACACATTCATACTCAATCTTTGTACCATGCGACATCTTGAAGAATAGCACAGACGCTTATTCTGCAATCTTACTACCACATTTTACACCTAAAATCACCATTTTCGCTCCATTTTACACAATACTCCTCATTCCAAATCATGTTCGTCCCCACAAAACCAAAACATGTAAAATCTCCATCTTTTGAGCCATCGCACCTTTTTCCACTTTTCTTCATCCACTCCATACATTTCTCAGAATCAATACATCCATTAAACTACCAAATTGGGTTAATGCGTTCGCAGAACAATAATTAAGGAGTCAAGGTTTTCCAATCCAGCGACTTTCCTTTGGATTTTGACGCCTTTAACCACTCTACCCACCAATCGGTGGGGATATATTTATAGACCTCACATACGGAGTTTGAGGCTATTTCCATTATTTTTTAACTATATTATAGTAAATGTGTTAGAAAAATTACTCTAGCAAAAATGTTGAAATGGCTGCGTAAGAGTAAGTGATAAGGTATTTGCCGGACTACATTTTGAGAACTCTGCAAAATTTCACATTAAATTTGGAGCCAAAGATGTACAAACTCTTTCCTTTGAAGCTCATATCAATTATTGTTTTAAAGATTTGGAAAATTTATATGAGAAACCATAAATCACTCTACACTACATATTTATAACGCTAAACTTTGAATATTGGTGTAGAAACAGAGGCAATAATGGCTACAACAACTCTCAATATAAAGTTAATTTGAAATCCAATTTAAATTCTGTATATCTTTTCAAATAACTTTTAATTAACTATCATAAGTGATCAAAATATTTTCCCTTGAATTGATCGCTCGTCTGAACGAATCAGCCATGTCTGACGTCGAGCCATTAAATAATACCTGCAGTTAAGAGACATCGATTTTGGGGGGGTGGGAGGGAGAATAATTTCCCCTTAATTAGGGAAACGATGTCAGAATACTTAGAAGGTATTGATTATCCATCACGATCAAAGAAATTAACAGTACTTGTCTTTAATAATGATGGTATATTTAATGCAGTAATTCTCAAACAATTTTTCCCATGCAGCCTTTTATTCTGTATCAAAATGTCAGCCACCCTCACCCCTTTGTCCAAAATAGTCTGATTTTAAAGATATCCTTTAAATAATATCAGAAATTTCAATCATTAATTTTATCTCTGATCTTTAATAATTGCAATTTACTGTACTGCACCATATTTATAATCTGTAGAGTTTTATTTAGAGATTAAATTGAGTCTGGCACTGTGGGTTTAATTTACCCTTTAAGACTGTCCCCATCTTCTCTCTCCTTGGACTATATTCCGACCAGATTGGAAACCCTGATCTAAAGTTGTATTGTTTTGCAGAGAATCTGAAACAATGAAAGGAATTTATAATGTAATTAAGAAGTGTATTGTTATTTGGCAGAATCGTAATTATATGGTGAAACTTGATCGCGGACTTCTTGGTTGAGAATTTATTTATTGAATCTCAAATCTGTTTACAGAGATCTGTAAAGCCAGTGGTGAAGGTAAAGAAGGTTGAAATGTGTTGATGATACACCCAAGAATCGTACTGAATGCAATGTGCGGACTTCGACTAACTGTATACTTTGGGGACATCCTATTTCCCCGTTCACACCTTAATAGGGAACGAAATTTCCATTGGAAACATTCAATGTAACATTGAAGTCATCTGGAATTAACTTGGTACATTTGTTTTACACGTTTGTTTACTGATGTTTAGTGGCCTCACACGTTTCTCAGGCGAAGGGTCTCGAAATTGAATCCCCGACATACGAGTCGTAGTCTTATACCTTGAATTCAAATATGCTGAAAATAAATTCTTGTGGAAGAACTGGTCTTAATTGTGTATTCACCACAGATGTGTTAGGGAGAGTATAACACACTCAATTAACTACTCAATTACTGACAAAGAGAGCAAATTCCTCATGACGATTGGTCACCTATGAGGTAAATTCCTTAGTCACTCAAGTCCGTCTCAAGTAAGTTGCTTAAATTGTTTACCCGCACAGAATGGGAACAGATCCTCTTTGGGGGATCCTTCGCACTCATATTTCTTCTCTTTTTATAACTTAATTGCTTTCACATCTTCACAACTGAACAATTCAATTTAGTTGCCCCCTGCGAGGCTTTTCACCCTTTACGACCACATATAATAATAATTGATGTTAGATGTAATATAAACGAGAATATTTGAAGTGCCGAGAAGTAATCGGTTGTGGTTGTTGGCGGGCGGAGGAGCCCAAACTCGCACTAGCTTCACAGTAAGAGGACCTACCTTAACTTTGGAAAAGTGCTATATTTAGGAAACATCCGCTCCCTTTCTAAACGCCCTGAATAGTCAAATCGTTGAATCCATCTTTAATTCTCGATCTAGCTTAATTGTCAAGGATATTCATATTCTGATAAGTAGTGTACCCTACTGCCCCAAAAGACAAGTTTATCTGTCTTAGTTGTGTAGATAAGGCTATTTCTGGAAGATAAAACGCACTCGGGCATTATTCCTTGTGAGCATCTTCATTTTGCCACTTTCATCACTTTTCAAAAACCAATCCTCACAAACTTTTTAATCGAGATACTCTCGTTGTTTTTTTCCATCAGTTTAAAGTTAACTGAAACAATCAAATTGTTGTTGTTACGTCAGCAAATGCTGTTTATATTAAAATCAATCATAAAATTTGTACATGAATGATAGCTGTTGAAGAATGGTGTTGCCAACTGTCCCCTTTGTGAATAGAAGTCACAGTTTTGCCCATTTGAATAACACCACACCCAGAATTAACAATTAAAAAAAACGACTCCCAGTTTTGCCAATTTTAAAAACATGACACTCAGTTTTGCCCATTTGAACAACATGACACTCAGTTTTGCCCATTTGAAAAAGACGACTCCCAGTTTTGCCCATTTGAAAAACATGACACTCAATTTTGCCCAATTGAAACCACAACACCCAGTTTTGCCCATTTGAAAATCACGACTCTCAGTTTTACTCAATTGAAACACGACTCCTAGTTTTGCCCATTTGAAAAACACGACTCCCAGTTTTGTCCATTTGAAAAATTCGACTCCCAGTTTTGTCCATTTGAAAAACACCACTGTTATGGTCAATGAAGATATTAATGAATATCCAATTTTTAAAATTAAATGGTATATTAAAGAACAAATTGCATTTATTATTCATAAATATCAGTAAAAATATCAAGATAAATGCTAATAAATTTAGACATTTTTATTGAAAATTGAGAGACTCTGTGTGGGCGGCAGGGAAAGTTATAAAATTATACAAAATTTAACAAATTTACAAGTTTATAAAATAAACGAATACTGTGGAAAATCTGCTGGATAAATTAAATTATATACTAATTTAATTTTAGTCTAGAGGTGTTCGCAAGTAATCAAGCGCTGTGCATTAACTGCAAATATTAGCAGTGTAACCACTTTAGCATCTTTATATTAGTTAGCAGTTTTTATTAGTCAATAGTAAAAGGGCCCAATTCTCTGGTGGAGTAGTTCACCTTTATTGTTTATTCCTCCTACTTATTAAAATTATTATATGTATCTTTCAATTTTTTCAGCTTTAGTGTGAGAATTCCAGAGTTAAATACAAAGTATATTCGTAAATATTTGCCTAGGTATTAAGTTAGCATCCTATTTTTAAATCATGTACTAAAAACCGGCTTCTTTTTTACTTGCTGTACAATAATACTCTTTGTAAATAAATTGTGAATCCATCTGCACTGCAAAATCATCTGACTATACACCATATAAAAGAAAATAATAAATCGCAGGAATATTTTAAGAGATTCCTAAAAAAATAATAACCGTTCTACAATAATTCCATCCTTTAGGAAATTAAGTGCAAGACAAGAAGATTGAATTATTGTATAATACTATATTTGAAAAGTTATTGTAAAATATTGAAAAAGTCCTAACTTTGGATAAACGCTACTGATACCAGTTATCCAGTAGGTTTCTAATTATGCATCAGGATCTAACAAATATTATCAAAATTTGGCTCATAGTCATAATACAATAAGTTACCTATGACCGAATCAGCTGGTAACCATACTAAAAACAACTTTGTTGAGGTATGCCTGTGTAGACCGTTTCGGTGTAAGCGCGCGTACACTTGCACGGGCAGATAGCCGACACAAGGCCGTCTGCGATAGGCTTTGAAGCAATTTGAGCAGTAGAAGGCCACCCCTTCGATGAGTGCGTTTACAATTGGCCTGGATTTATCTACTGGCTTGCTAAGTTGGAGTTCAAGGAAAAATAAGGATCAAGACCCCAAAATATTATTTTAATATAAATAATAAACGTGTAAATATATACACAAAAAGGGAACAAATTATGCTTTAAAAGAATAGTTAATTTGGCAGGGAGTCTTGAAGGGGAGTGCCTAAAGACGAGGCCGCCCAGTTCTTCGAGAAGAAGATGACTCGATAAGCTTTCCTCTGAAGAGGGGCCAAAGCTTCACGAAGGGTGATCTGCTGGTGAGATCTTAACGACGAGGTACGGTTCGAACAGGCGTTCAGAGAATTTGCTGGAAACAGCCACACGGTCTAAACGGAGTGACTGGCAGGCTCTCAATCTCCTTGAGGAATGGCGGACACAGGGTTAAATAGCCCGGTGGCTGGTCCGTTAGATAACCCCAGGACATAGCCGTCCCAAGAGAAGTCATGACGCAAATCTGTGTAAACTTATTTCGAGATATGGGGTTGGGTCGAACAGTAAAGTTTGCCTCAGCATATGGGATTGAGCTTGTACGGGCGCGTTCGTGGGGGAAGGAAATCTTTGCGCGGCCTAAGGCGATAACTCTGCGTTATCGTGGGGGAAGGAGAGCGATGTGTGCCCCGCTTAAGTAAATACAGCCGGGTCAGGCGACTGAGCGCGAGACAGCTACCTTCTCATTGATTCTAAAATGCCCACGCCAATGAGAACGTGGTCTGGGGCTCAAAGGGGCTGAAAAGGGGTATTTTGAGCGGCTTCCACGGGCATTCTCTTGCAAACTTCATTTTCAACGCAGTTGGATGAATCAATCACTGCAGACGAAAACAGGTTATTAAAGGCATATGTATGATTTTTTGAGAAAAAGAGTGGACCTAAAAAAGAAATGCTTATTTTTTTAAAATGATAAAACTAATATAATAGGAATATCAATATTTACTCCTGCTAAATAGTAATTTCGAAAGGCAATCTTCTGAAAAATATACTAGCATGCACCACTGATGCAGCACCATTACTGGTAGTCCAACATCGCGGTTTGATTTAATCTCTCAGAAAGGAAATTTCCAACGTTTCCTCCATCATTGTGAGATTCTTAGGCATCATGTGACTGCAAAACATTTGATTGCAAGTGTTTAGACATCAGCAAAGGCAAATAATTGCTTTTTAAGAAGATAAAAGCCAATGCCAAAAAAATCATTGGTTGTTTATTCAGATTTGTAATGAAAATAATGAAATATTTGTTAGGTTAATTTTATACATAGTCATCTGAGAGTTTTGGAAAGGAGCATGTTTACCTCATTTTGTTAAACTACAATACTGTCCCAAACTAGATAATAAAATATCAAATTCTATATTTCGTTAAAAATTTCCATGAAACTTGCCTAGTATATTCATCCAAGTTTGCCATTGATACTGTGCGTTTCATTTCCTAGACGAGTGGCTAAAATATTATAAGAAAAGAAATATATATTTGAAGAATTAAATAATAAAAGCTTAAGTTAAAATAAAAAGTTAGTACGTATGCATTACAAAAATGAACACGTGAGTTTTAGAATGCATCTTGTGGTATTACTCATTTAATAGGATGGCGAGAGGAGGCTATGTCGGCAAATCCTTCAGAATGCAGGTTGTCCTTTGGAAAAGTGAAGCAATGACACTGTCTGACATTTCTAGACATTTTATTAGGTCAAAAGGTGTAATTGTAACCATAATATAGCTACATGTAGATAACGAGTTGAGAACGGTTTGCAATTGAAAAAACACTCAATAAAGTATGCACGATGAAACATATGGCCAATAAGGCCAGATTTGAGACAGTAGCTCTATTTAACGTTAGTTTTCCTAGATTCTGAAACTGAATCTATCATACCAGACTATTTCACTTCAAGTAAGAGGAATGTAATTCGTAAAACGATCATCCTGCCTAAAAATAACTGACAAATAAAAAGAATAAAATGACTTGTTTGGCCTACGCTAATAAGCTTATCCTGCGGAGAGCTCAGGAGTAGAAAAGAGTGTTTTTCAGCGATAAAAGAAAATAAATCGGTTTGGATTAGATAAGAATCAGCAAGTAAGGCGTCCTTTAGGAAAATATACTTCCCCTATTCTCTAAAAATTCGGGTAAATTTGGAGGTACCAGGCTATTGTGTAAGAAGTAGTGGCCCTTAATCAGGGAACATTTTGTGACTTAATGCGATACGTAATATTGATTTTACTTTACCTCCTGATCGTTAGGTATGTAGTGGGACTTATCCAGGGTATATGATTAAATAAAATGTTGATATGTGCTCTTTTCTTCTTTGAAAAAAGAAACAATGGGTTCATTGAACCAAGAAAGTGTAAAAATATGTGCCTGTTAAACAGGAACCTACATCTAGCAATTATGAACGGGTGTACCTGCACATTTACGAACCTAACTTCATCCTGAAGACAGATAAGGTCATGCTAAATGTTTTGTGAGTAATATATAGATTTTTTAACTCGTGACGTGAAAAATTATTCAAATATAAAAATTTTTGCAGTTTTTTTTTAAAAGAAAAATAATAAAATTAATAATAAAAAACAAAAATTCTTTCGCTCGCTGAATAAAAAACGGCGTTATGGTTCTGTTCCTGTAGAGGTGAGATCTAGTCTCGCGAGCTTTATTGTTCGATTAAAAAGATGGCATAATCACAAATATCGGTTAAATGAAGGATGTTGTGTAAGTATAAGCACTTTGGTTATATTTTTTTTATAAAAATAATAGTTTGAATGATTTTAATTCGAAAAATGATTCTTTCCAATCAAGGTACGCAACCGATGTTGCTACTAAGGTGGCTTAAAAGCGAGGAGATAGTTCTAAAGGCAGTACTTCAAGGAACATTAAAGATTTTTAAAATACTGCTTACACTCCTGTGAAGATGCCTTCTTCACACCTAAAACTTCAAATGAACTTTAGGATCACCAGCTTGTAAGGTTTCAGCTCAAAGATAGAGTTGCGTCCAATGGGAAGCTTACTCACGATTAGTAAGAAGCATATGTGAATGATTCAGCTCGCGCAGTGACGGAGAGCCTTTTCCAAATATGTCTCAATTCGAAAACAGCTTCGAAGAAACCTCATCTCACAAGGAAGAACTGTACAGATATGGTCTGATTTTGTATAAAATATAGAGAATGGACTGATAAAGACTTGGGAAAATTGATATTTTCTGATGAAGCAAACTCGCTTTTTAGGATCTTTTAGAAGAACCCTCGCTTTTTAGGATCTTCTAGAAGAACTCTCGTTAGGAGGATAAAAGGGGATTGCTTTCACGACTCCTATGTCGTGCTCAGGAAAAAGCATCCAGACACTCTCCATGTTTGGGGCTGCTTCTCATCTACGAGAAGTGGAGCACTATCACATTTGCCTAAGAACACTGGCATAAACCCAAAATGGTACCAAAACGAGCTTCATCACTGCAATTTAAACAGTTAGCACCAATTTGGAGATGATAACTGTATTTTAGTATGATGGTGCACCTTATAACCTAGCAAATAAATAACAAAGTTTTTTGTTGAAAATAACATCGAACTGTTGGGACCTTGGCTCGGAATTCGCTAGATTTAAACTCAAAAGATAAGCTTTGGCTTATAATTATCAAGCTAGCACCAATTTGGAGATGGTAACTGTATTTTAGTATTATGGTGCACCTTATAACCTAGCAAATAAATAACAAAGTTCTTTGTTGAAAATAACATCGAACTGTTGGGACCTTGGCTCGGAATTCACTAGATTTAAACTCCAAAGATAAGCTTTGGCTTATAATTATCAAGCTAGCAGTTGCAAAACAGAAGTCATCCAATACTGAGTAGTTACAGTGATTAATAAAAATGGAGCGATATAAGTTGTTATTAACACAAATTTGGTCTCCAGCATGCAAAAATGAATTGATGAGGTCTTGAAGAACAAGAGACATATTAATATTGCCTGCGTGCATCAATTATGGGTTTGGGCTATAATTTTTCCTATATTTCACTTTCAAATATTGATACAAGCTGTAGGGAAATCTATATCCCACCCTAATAACAGAGGCCCTGTTCGGTCACCACAACGTCCTGGCGTTTGGCAGTGTAACCCGATTACTTACCCCCACCCCCTCTCTCTCCTTGACCCGCTGGCCGCCAGACGCTTTCTCAAACCAAGAGAAGTACAAATCTACACATTTTTGTGCCAGCAAGCATAACAATACGAAGGAAAGGAGACGAGGTGCAATAACAATGGGTAAATAGGCACTATTCTCCCTAAGAGTTGGGATCTAATTTCGCGTCATAGACGAAATTATAGGAGCTACGACCAAAAGCTAGAAGATGCCTTTAGGACTAAGTGAAAGACGCTCGGGGAAGAGTCGTTAGAAGGAGGGGTTTAATTCCTAAGCCCTCAGCCTCCCCCCTTTCCCTATCCCCAGTGGGTTGGTGAAGTATATAGGCGGATAACTGGAGAAAAAGGAAAAAGATCGAGTTAGAGTTCAACACGACGAAGTCCAGCGTCACTGCTCAGCAATCAAAGAAGGGAACAGAGAAGAAGCTCATTCTCAGCCAGTTCTTGGTGGTCACACCAAAAAATGGCATCTTGGTTAAAGGAAAGATCGAGTTAGAGATCGACACGACGAAGTCCGGCAGCAGTGTCCGGCAATCAAAGAAAGAAACAGAAAAGAAGTTCATTCTGAAGCAGTTCCTGGTGGTCACACTGAAAATTATCTTTTGTATTAAGGATCACTCTCAAACATCTCTCGTTAAAGAAACCCTCTATCTCGGTTTGCAACATAAACCAGATATACTCCCCAATGTGAACTCCCTCACCCCTCCCATCCCTCCTAGTCATCAAAGGATTCACGTTTTGCTCATCGCTCGTCATAGCGAACCATCTCAAGATTACCCCGAAAATTGGAAAAAGCCTACCTTCACGGTCCCGTTGTCTAAATCATCTGACTAAGACGACGTGCTTAACGCCATCAGTCGCCCTCACCTAAATCACCTGTTGCTTCAAGCCCTTCTCCTCGCCAGTCAAACCGCTCGGTGTCTGTGAACATGCACACGCGCCTAACCGCAAAACCCTTTTCCCGTCTAAATAAGATCCACGTGTGTTTTTTTTAAAGGTAAAGAAATTCAATTATTATTCTGTGTCAATTAGCGTCCAATATTAAAGTGAGCTTTGGGTCAACCATTACTTAAAATTCATTGGGTTTAGATTAGTAATTCTAACATAGACTCGTTTATTCATAGCTGTATAGTTTTTTTTTTTAGATTTCACTTTTTTATGTTGTAATTAAAGATATATATTTTTTAGAAGTATTTGATTTAATCCTCGAAACGCTGCACATGGCACTAGAAATCCTCAAAGATTAAATAACGTAAAATAATATAGCACTCTTAGAGAAAACGTAATCAAGGAGTTATTCAAGTACGTAACAAACCTAGGTACGTACACCGCTACTCGGCCCTTACAATGCCACGACACAAACATAGTGAAGCAAATTGCAACGTTTTATTAATTCTTATATGAAAAAATATATGAAAAACTATAGTTATCTAAAAACCTTTGGCCATGACTCTAGCCATCCTAGCAATGTGTAGATAGACATTTGATTATCCCAGAGGTTCGAATACGAATAAGACAACTTTGCGAATTTCTAAATTCCTGCATATAAAATTAGTTATTTTCTTTGGTTAGTAACCAAAAAGCAAAATCAGACTTCTGATGCAATAAAGATGTTTCGTGTCTGCCTTGTGGCTGTACGTAGAATATTGCTTCTCACTGCAATCTCTAATAAGGACTGAATTTCTTTCGGAATACGCTCTCAATGCTACTATTTTTGGTCAACAATTCCGAGCTCTTTCCATCCTCAAATAAATCCTTAATAATCGCCAGCACTGTAATCCATTTTATTAAGAGCGTAATAAAATTCGCCAGCGTCTCTTTAATGAGGTGAGGATAAGAGAAGTGCATATCTTATACAAATGATGATTCATATGAAATTCAATGCTGTTATTGAATGTATATTGCAAAATTCTCAGGCTAAATATAGATAAAATATTATGTACTAACAATTAGGAATCATTTACTTTTGGGGGCTATAACATTTCTGAAATTGATAATTTCCAAAACATTTATTTTTAGCGTTAGTTTTTCAGATAGAGGCGTGTGTTTAAGTAAATTTTATTCTATTTATCAATTTAAGTCTCTTTGATATCAATAGTCTTTGTTCCTTATGAGCAACAAAAAGTAACATGAAATGATGCTTTCTTTAGCAGAAAAATAAAGCTAAAAATTTATTTAGCTAAAATTTGTGATAAGAATAGCAAAAGAGTTTGGATATTTGGATTCATATTGTTTCTCAGGAAACATCTTGTTTCCTCCAAAGGTTAGATTCGAGTTTTGTGTAGTGTATCAGAATCCAGTTTTGTTAATGGGTCAACAATTAGATATATTTTTCTGCAGAATGCACTACAAATGTACGATTTATTTTAAGTAGTGAAACTGAATTAATCAATTTACTATGTAGGAAATTTATCTCGCCACCACTGCACCTGTATACAGAGCAGTACACTCAGATCCACCTCTTATTGAAGCCAACTTTTCATTGATTTCCACTTTCATTTATCATAATCACAGCTCGAGGGTTAATTGATTTTAGTAGTAGCAAACACTAAATGACAATGTACGTAAAAGTATTTTCTCTTTTTCATTAGCAAATATCTATCTAGCTTGCGTCCGCCAACAACAGAACACCGAGTTTTATTGACGGATTATTTGAATAGCTATAGTCTCCGTATCCACTTAAGGCCAACCATTAGTATTTCATAATAAAATATTCATGAAGAGCATAATTTATTTAATAATCCGGTGAATACACAAACTGACATCTGCCTAATCTCATATTATGCTAAGAACAACTTTGCCAATTAGGTTCATTACGATTTTTCCAATGAAGTTCTTCTTGGCAGAGAATTTTGTCCCAGATTAGAACAATTTTCTTAATTATTTTAATTTATGATAAAATTTAATAAACGAAAACTCATACATGAACAAAGGAGATTTTACAATGAAGTAAAATATTGCTTTCCCTCTTGCATTCCATAAACATTTCTTCGCAGTGCCCTTTTCTTGATTTAAACAGAGCAATCCCACTTCATTTGGTTTCATGTGATGCATGGTGTTCCAAATCATATTCGAATAACTTGCACACTAGCAAATTTAAAAACAGGCAGTTTTTCTACCTCCTTCACTAGCACCAGCGGTGATGAATGAAATCAATGAAGTAAAGCAAATTCGGTCCTCGAAAAAATATTGACTTCCCACTTTGTATTTTATCGTAAATTCCTGCAATGAATTAAGACTTAAGATTTCTCTAGTTAATATTCCTAACCTTCTACCTTCTAAAACTCGATTCCTCATATTCACGCATTTTCACCAAACATACGAACGGTAACAATTTTATAGACAGATCTTTAGTTATAGATTCTCATAATTCTCAGTTGATCTCAAATCAATGCCCAAGAATGCTATAATCACTCTACGCTACCTATTTAAATGGTCTAGATTGCTAATTACCTCACTATGACTAAAGTAGAAGGCTAGCCTTACGGCCTTGATGTCTCTCATCCCAACAAAAATTCTCCGGTCCTGCCTTTGGCACTTTCGTATGGCCCAGAGAGTGACAATATGGAAACCCTCCCCTCAGGAGGACAGATCCTGAGATCTACCCAAAATAGGACGAAACTGAATCGACAAAAAGACTTTCCTCCTCAACGCATGGAAAAGCTTTGCTTCTGCCAACATCCGTATCATTGAGGTCGCTTCTGATGTTCCTGTCTTAAAATGCTTTCCTTGTCACTCGGCACGCGTTCAAAGCCTCATTAGGCGCTACTTGTCACTTGGATGCTCTCTATGTATATCCTTTTTACTAATCTCTCTATCTCTCTATTATTCTAGAAATTACTCGTATATTGAATTAAATCTAAATGTTGCTTAACTTTAGATTAAGCTTTAAGCCAATGACTAATTTTAAATGTGTAAAATACAGCACCTACTATCCTTGAATATAGAAGGCCTATCTTTGATTCCAATGTCAATATTTTCATATCTAGCCTCTTCTCTGCATGATGCATTCATAATTTTGCTCTATTCTAATTTACGTTGTGTATCTTTCACTTTTCATACAATTAAATCATGCCGTATTGAGCTTCCTTAACCTCCCAAGACACGTGCTTTGAATGCCCGCTAATCTTCTGCCAAAATGCACTCTCTATGGAGAACTAACAGAGGGGAGGTGCACCTACGGTGGCCCGAAAAATAGGTTCAAATATCAAGCCAAGAGGACACTGAAAATCTTCAACATCAACCCTGACCATCTCGAAGCCGCAGCTGCCAAAAGAGGCGCATGGCGTTCTGCCTATTTTTGAAGAGCGACCTACTTCGAAATGGAACCAACTCGACAGCGAAATGAGCGTCGTCATAGGCATCAAAAGAGGACACCTCGGCCTCCTCCACCTCTGGCTCCAGACCTCTAGTGCCATGAGTGCGGACGCAGCTGCGGCTACCGCATCGGTCCCCACAGTCTTTGGCGCACCCACCACCCGAGACTACTATGATGCCATCCGTCATCATCGAGCTCGATGGAATACCCTAAGCAAGTAAGCAAGTGTGATACTCAACAAAGCAGATCTACTCCTCCCATTCCGTTGTTGCAAAGCTTCACAATATTTGGGTAAACGATTACTATCACTTATTTCTTCTCTTTTGATCACCCTTTTCATTTGCCCGTATAGCGAGATGCACTGTCACTTCTGTTTGTTGCCACCCTAACATCACCCTTTTCATTACATGCAAGAATAGCAATCTTCTTTTCTCTTTTCTGAAATAGTTCTTCGTCCCCTACTTCTTTTTCTTGATGTTTGACACTGAGACATCGTTGATCCTGTCCTTACGAATTGTACTGTCAGACTAATATCAGCTTCCTGGAAAGTCTGGAGATGAGCTAGTGTTGTAAAACTTGTCAACATATCTACTGTTAACCTTAAGCACGGTTTCTTTGGCCAATGCATTGAAAACAGATTTACCCACAGGCATTCTTTCCACAATCCCAGAGTCATTTCCTAAATATAAGTGGAAATTCATAAATAGTCCTTCATGAGAGCACATAAATCAAAACTTGTAGTCAAATCTCACGGGTTTTCGTCCAATTGATTGTTTGAATCCATGTAACCTATAATTTACTTCAATGGCTTCATCAATAGCCCATGTCATAGGAAGTGGTTGAACAATATCCATGAAGAGCTTAAAGATCTTAGCATCCGATGGCTTCTTTGAGTTTTCCATAAAGTTTAGGCGTGGCAGATTCTTCTCAAATGATTTAATATCATTCCACATCGAGTTACATCCAGATTTCGGGTGTCTAATTGCTTCACCTAATAAATCCATCGGTTTGGAACTGGGTTATAACCTAAGAGAAGAAAGATGCCAAGTACCCGATGCAGTTCTTCTTCGGTAGCGCATGAATCTTTTCCAAATTTAACTTGATGATAACGGTTTGTCTTCGTCTTGATAACCTTAATCCTTCTTTGTCGCCAAAGTATCTGAATATGTGTACAGGTTTAAATCCTTCATCTGCCCATTTTTCTACAAATGGTTTATGTACTTCATGCAATCTGAAATTAACATTTCCTCAACTCATAAACAGGCTTTGAGCGTTTTTGCTCCTTTCTTTTTGGTGGGCCAAGGTCTGCTAAATGATCATCGCATCCAAACTCTTTCTGTTCTTCAAATATTGATGGTCTTTATGCTAAAGAAGGAACAGTGCGAATGTTTCAGTTTGTTTGGTTTGGAGGGGGCAGAAGTCTTTCTTCCTGCAATCGGACATTTTCTTGCTCCACAACAGCTCTATATTTACTGGCATCGTCTACCTCAGATTCTTCCCCATCTTCTTTAAATAATAAAAACAGGTGTTTGACTGCCAATTCAACATCTCTTAGACATCTGAAAGAGAAAACACATGTCCATAAGAAGGAAAGAAAGAAAAAGGATCAGGTGTTTTACCAGAACAAATATTGTAATATTGAGACAAGATCCAGTTATTATATACATTAGTAAAAAAAACATTTTTTTAGGATCTTAAATATATATTTATATTCATACTGACCAGTGGGGATAAGAATATGCCATATTATCAAAATAAAGTAACATATGTGCCTTGACTGAGCTCAATAGAGCCCATTTAATTGGACATCATATTTTCCCTCAAATAAAAAATTTCACACATTAAAACAAGTCTTTATGTGTTACTTTTACCATCACTCAATATAAGAAATTCCATATGCAGCAATATAATAGCTCTCCTTTCTTCATTCAGTTGTTAAATGTGAGTTAAAATATGAATAATAAGCTGAGAAATGTTACGTTTTCTTAAAAGACCTTATAGGGCGAGATTAGTCACGCCTGCCGATGTCTCTTACCATGGAACTCTCCCCTTCGGACGGAGGGGGTAAAACCCCATTCACCCCACTATAAATCCTCAGGCGCCAAAGTTGGAAGGCAGTATCCACCACCCGCCCGCCCCCTGTCAGTAGCCGCTATTCGCGTCCCGTTGGAATCAGCACAATTCTCGCAAAACCCCTCACTCTCCGAGTATTCCCCATTAATTCACGTGAGTCTACCTCGTACCCGTTCTACCCACTCCTCGAAAGCAACGCACTCGGTCTATTTTTCGTGTTCTCATTCGAAAGCAAGATGAATGTTTATCTCGTAATAGTCATTGTCTAAAGTCTATTATTTTAACTGTGCGCCAATTAAAGGTAAAACTTCTTAAAGTTAAAACTTCCGCCCATTTAATCAGGCTTTATATGTTTGTCGTATAATAGGGTCAAGCTAATCCTCTCTGCGTTTTTCAGCCGAGGTCGATGACAGCTAACTGTGTGGAAGATTTATCATACAAGCAGAGGACAAATTAATTGAGCGCAGGTTAACCAAGCAGTCGACTATATTAGAGGTTCCGGGACAATAGAAAACCGGGTACAAAAATAACTTTACTAATATGCAAATTAATATTCTTTTACAAGGTTGAAAGGTGTATAAAACAAGTTATATACACATTAGAAGTATACGAGTCTCGGCGGCTAAAAGGGGGGAGGGACTTGAGGGGACGGTCGCCGTACAAATAAATGAGCAATGTTGACCGAGTGTCGCTCGAATGAGCGTATACGAGCCGACGATGGAGGTTTACACTGGGGGGGTGGGAGTAGAGAGAGCATTTTTACAGGAGAGTTGTGCGTTGGTATTACCTTGGAGATTTGGTCTGAAGGAGTAATCCTTGCCTTGGTGCACAGTTGAAATAATAGTCTCTTGACAATGACTTTTGTCAAGAACACGAATGTAGACGGAGCGCGATGCGTTCGAGGAGTGGGTAGAACGGGTACGAGTTAGACTCACGCAAATTAATCGAGAATACCTGGAGATTAAGGAGTTCTGCAAGAATTGACGGGGGGGGGGCAGTGAATACTGCCTTCCAACTCTGGCGCCGGAGAATTTATAATTAGGTTAATGGGGTTTTACCCCTTCCGTCCGAAGGGAAGAGTTCCATGGTCCAAGGCATCGGCAAGCGAGACTAGTCCATCCCTATTAGCGCAATCGCGAGAAGGCTCCTAGGTCGGCGAGGCGAAACTTTGTCCGACTCCCGATGGGACCTTTTGGGTTTGGTTTCCTGCGATGGCGGGCTTTCAGGCTACCACGGCCTCTCATGATTTCGCACTTCCATTAGCGCAGAGAAAAGGGTCAGCCAAGCGTCTGTTGTCTATCTCTATCTCTCCATTGAGGGCGCGGCAGCCCGCCTCTTCCTTGCACTCAAGAGACTATTATTTCAACTGTGCACCAAGGCAAGGATTACTCCCACCGACCAAATCTCCAAGGTAATACCGACGCACAACTCTCCTGTAAAAATGCTCTCTCTACTCCCACCCTCCCAGTGTAAACCTCCATCGTTGGCTTGTATACGCTCAAGGTCATTCGAGTGACACTCGGTCAATATTGCTCATTTATTTGTACGGCGACCGTCCCCTCAAGTCTCTCCCCCTTTTAGCTGCAGAGACTCGTATACTTCTAATGTGTATATAACTTGTTTTAAAACACCTTTCAACCTTGTAAAAGAATATTAATTTGCATATTAGTAAAGTTATTTTTGTACCCGGTTTTCTATTGTCCCGGAACCTCTAATATAGTCGACTGCTTGGCTAACCTGCGTTCAATTAATTTGTTCTCTGCTTGTATTATAAATCTCCCACACAGATAGCTGCTATCGACCTCGGCTGAAAAACGCAGAGAGAATTAGCTTGACCCTATTATACGACAAACATATAAAGCCCGATTAAATGGGCGGAAGTTTTACCCTTTAAGAAGTTTCACTTTTAATTGGCGCACAGTTGATATAATAGTCTTTAGACAATGACTATTACGGTATGAACTTACATCTTGCTTTCGAATGATAACACGAAACATAGACGTAGTGCGTTGCGTTCGAGGAGCGGTTAGAACGGGTACGAGGTAGACTCACGCGAATTAATAGAGAATACCTGGAGATTGAGGAGTTCTTCAAAAATTGACGGGGGGGTGGGCGGTGGATACTGCCTTCCAACTCTGGCGCCGAAAGATTTATAATGGGGTGAATGGGGTTTTACCCCTTCCGTCCGAAGAGAAGAGTTCCATGGTCCAAGGCATCGGCAAGCGAGACTAGTCCATCCCTATTAGCGCAATCGCGAAAAGGATCCTAGGTCGGTGAGGCGAAACTTTGGCCGACTCCTGATGGGACCTTTTGGGTTTGGTTTCCTGCGATGGCGGGCTTTCAGGCTACCACGGACTCTCATGATTTCGCACTTCCATTAACGCAGACAAAAGGGTCGGCCAGGCGTCTGTTGTCTATCTCTATCTCTCTAATGAGGGCGCGGCAGCCCACCTCTTCCTTGCACATTATCTGATCTCTGAAAGCGTTCGTGGCTTAAAGTCGATAATTACGGTGAATTGGTGGAAAATCCGCTCGTTATTTGTAAACATAGATAGGATTAACCTTGTTAATCTAAATAAGGAAAGGTTTAGATGATTTTACCAAAAGCAAAGAAAAACACTAATGCGGAAGATTGGATAATCGCATGATTTCCGATTAATGCTGCAGCATCCATCGCGCATGTCATGCACGTCTTATCACAATAAATCTCTGTGGAATAATAAGGAGAGAGAGGAGGAATTCCCTCCCTCCATGACTTGTCCAGTTCACCGTTTACCGCTCTAAATTCGTCTGCCTTATATACTGCAAAAATTAGAACAATGGAAAGACCATTAAGGGACATCGCGCCTTTTCGCCATGGGCCCTTATCGCGACCCAAGTCAATTAAGAACATCTGTTGGCGATGAATCTCTCTTCCCGTCTAGATAATTTCGGAGTATATATTCGAGACTTCTTAGTTCTCATACAGATTTTGTCTGAAGCCGCCATCAAGTACGTTAGCCGTAAGGGTTTTGGTTAGTTGAGAGGAAATCGACGACATTCTCGTCCAGAGGAGAATTGAGTGATTGTTAAAGAGCCAAGGAAGAGCTAGTCGTCACTCAATGTTTGTCTTGGAGATTGTTTTAGGCGCGCTTCAACCCTTCTCACCACGTCTTCGGATGTTAAGGATTAGAAAAGACATCTACGAAGCACCCTCCATTTCCCCCTTAAGGATAAGAGGCCCCCAACTTCAGTTTCCCGAAGTTGGATTAAGCGTCTCTTTTGACGCCCACAAGTTCAAGTTCCAACTTACCTACCTGGTCCTACTCGCCGCACATCAAGGTAAAAGTAATTTAACCCCCGCTTCGTCACGCTCCTCCCAACTTTACTGCGTCGAATCTCAAGGATCCCCTTTGCTCTAGAAGTTGCATAATTGTATAAATCATTTCTTAGTTAACTATCCATCGGTTCAAACTCAATTGATAGTGTTAATCATCTTGGCAGTGAACCGTCAATAGTTAATTGAATTGCCATTTAACTTGACCTATATGTAATCTTTAATCCTATTAAAGTATATTTTTTTAGCCGTGTTTAAATATTCCTTAGCCAAGCAACTTTGTTTTTAAAGCTATCTTAGAACCATCCCCAAGTGAAGGCTTAATTTTGGTCGGCCAGTAGGCCATTGTGCGTATAACCGCGTACACCTGGTCATATCACGACAATCTCAGCAACGCGGTTTACGTGTGATGTCTCAAAGATAAAACTCTTTTTGGGCGTTCGTGTCTCAAGTTTTTTATACTCTCATTAAGAATATTTTAAATCTAGGATTCTTTTATGTTAATACACTATTTTTGCTAAAATTCTTCAGACATTTGGATTCAATTCGTAACAAAATTGATTTCAGTCAGCAACTTATGTATATATTATAATTTTTGATAATCATAGGTGATGAATAAGACTTAGGTCATTTTTAATACCATTGACCGAAGTATAACCTGAAACACTAACTTCTGTGTTCCCCTATGTTATTTCCCATAACTTATTTATTCCAATATTTTGCCTGAATGTCTTTGAAATCGTAATTTTCTTTCCTTCTCGAGTAAACACACTAACGTAGGCAGTGAAATTTTATGGAGAACTCTTTGAAGTTCTTTTATTGGGTGCAAGGACTTTCTAATGCAATTTTATGGCGAACTCCTTGGAGTTCTTTTATTGGGTTCGAGGACTTTCTAGTGCAATTTTATGGCGAACTCCTTGGAGTTCTTTTATTGGGTGGGAGGACTTTCTAGTCCAATTTTATGGCGAACTTCTTGGAGTTCTTCTTTTGGGTGCGAGGACTTTCTAGTGCTTCAGAAAGTTGGCTAGGATTTAGTTGAATGTACCAGTCTGAGGTCGCTCCGCCCCCAGTACGTGTCCTGGTCTTAGAACGATGGGTGTCACTATCCTCCATCCCTCGTATTTTGAGTAAGTTTTTTTGTTACAGAATGAGAAGTTTTACATGCCTATTAGTGGATAGACCTACTGCCAGGTGCCCACCAGAGTAGCGAAGCTGTGTAGATTAGAAATCTCACAACCCAGCCATGTATGTCACTTCCTTGCTTTTCTTTTTTCACTCTTCTCAGAGGTCTTCTACCAACGCATTTTTCAATGCCTTGGAAAAGATTTGAGGGCAATATATTTTATTTTCATTCAGTTTTAAAATTTAAGTCAGGAATAATTATTCTGATATTAAAAGTAATTCAGGTTTATTACAAGGTTAGCATTTCAAAAATAATAAAAAATGTGCCTTCCATCGCTGAATCTAAAATCGCGCTCTGATCCTTGCGCCTCCGGTCACTTTCCATGGCTAGAGTTGTTTCTCATCTAAGAAACTAGAGCACTAACAATTTTGCTCAAGAACATTGCCAAGACCTCAAAATTGTATCAAAAGGGCTTCATCAGCACTTTTTCCCAAAGATTTCAGAACCAACTTTGGGATGATAACTGCAAAATCAATAATAAAGTCCTTGCCTGGAAATAACATTGAACCTTTGGCATCTTGGCCCAGGAATTTGCCGGATTTAAATTAAATCCAAAATAGT
Organism: Ceratothoa steindachneri; assembly: GCA_963969495.1. Lineage (NCBI taxonomy): Eukaryota > Metazoa > Arthropoda > Malacostraca > Isopoda > Cymothoidae > Ceratothoa > Ceratothoa steindachneri. The sequence goes on along the minus strand of OZ018323.1, from coordinate 140,420,142 downwards.
ATTTGTGAGCGATAACAAACTTGCGGTTGATAAACAGAAGGCATCCCATTCTGATAATTGAGGGTGTTTATGGGACCAAAGGGTGCGATATCAATCAATATCATTACAAATTAGGTTTGTAGCATGCATAAACGAAATTTTTTAGTCGTGACCAACAAGGGACATCATTATAAATATTAAGTGCGCGCATCAATTGATTGTATTTATTAATAAAATGGGCATATTCTCTATGTTTTACGTATATTTTACCTTCATTTTATGATACAAACATACTAAAAGATTACAACCTTTTATTAGTCTTTTAATTTTTCTCTATAAAAAATAGTTGTCACAAAACCTTTGCCCATCACTGTATACCTTCTTGTAATTATGAATGCACACTCAACCCACGTGAGGCTATGAAAGATGGTTTACTAGCAAGAACTTCAGGAACATTACGAAAGAAAGAACCGCTTAAAGTGTCTTCCTCTCTAAAAACACCGCGACAATGGTATTTGAATCCACCACTTCATGAGAAGCTAAATACTAGAGCTACAATGGTGACTCGCACTCTGATGCTGCTTCAACTTCTAGGTTCAAATGAAAGCCGAACGGGACAACTAGGTACGCCATTGAAAAAGTTTCGTCTTAAACAAAACCATGAGTTTCGTTTCGAAGATGACGCTTGAACGTGTGTATTATTTATTTCCATGGCGATTCTCTTTAAAGCCTTATTGAGAGGTAACAAGGATTAACAAGGAAAATAAGTACCCTAGAAGACCTTAAGGTCCATTCAATGAAAGTATCTTTGGACTAGCTCTCGAGCGGGCACATCCCCGCTCAATTGCCTTATGTCCTCCCGAAACGGCCATTTTCAAGACTTTGTGTAGGCTTGTCTTGAACTGTTTTCCTCTATCAGACATAAAGGTTATGAAGATAGAGTAAGGGAAGTAGATCTTTTCTCGTTGTAAACCCGTAGACTGCGTGGTTAGCTCATCGAAGTTTGCAAAATACTTTGAGAATTCGATAATGTTGAATACGGAGATATTTTACAGCTACCGCAGATACTGTACGTGAAAATTTCCCACACAGATCGCGGTTGTACCGCTTCAGCTCAGGTTTGAAGCCGTGATTTCTTGTTCTGCTCTCATTACGGCTGAAAATATCTCGGTAATAAACATTGTCGAACCCTCAAAGTATTTTGAAAACTTCGATGAGCTAACCACGCAGTCTACGGGTTTCCAACGAGAACAGATCTAATTCCCTTACTCTATCTTCATAACCTTTATGTCTGATAGAGGGAATCAGCTTGGTTGCCCTGGCTTGCGCGTGCTCCAATCTTGCGATGTCCTTTCGAAATGAAGGACTCTAAAATTGTACGACATACTCCAGGTGCGGTTGGACAAGTGAATTGTACAAGTGAATTGGGCTTTCTTCTCTGCCTCAATACACTGCCTCGAGAACTTGAGATGACTAGTTATAGTTACACCAAAGTCCTTCTCATGTTTGTAGATTCAAGAGCAGTGACCTTAAAGATATACTGAGATTGGGGGTTTCGGCTGCCGATATGCATCACTTTGTATCTTTTCACGTTAAAAGGCATTTTCCACGTGTCCGACCACTCTCCAATCTTCCGAAGATCTTCCTGCAGGCGGGCAGTATTTCCATCATTTGCAACGTTAATACCTAGCTTGGTATCGTCGGAAAATTTAAAAATCTTTGCAACCATTTTACCGTCCATGTCATTGACGTAGATAATGAATAGTAGTGGTCGCAAAACAGAACCTTGAGGCCCCCAGCTAATAACTGGCATCAACTCTGAAGCCTTTCTATTCAGCACCACCCGTTGCCGTCTGCCAATTAGGCAGTTCTCTAGCCAACCTGCTATTTTTCCGTCTATGACCAGCGCTCGCGCTTTCCGGAGAAGGCGGCGGTGTGGTACCTTATCAAAGGCTTTCTGAAAGTCTAAGTAGACCACATCCACCGCCTTGTCCGGATCGGGCTCACTAAAGACGAAGTGGAAGAATTGCACAAGGTTCTTCAGGCATGACCGTTGCCTTCGGAAGCCGTACTGGGAACTCATCAGTAGCAGGTTTGACTCTAAATGCGACGTCATTTTGCCCACCATCATGCTTTCCATGAGTTTACTGACTATCAAAGTCAGACTGATAGGTTGGTAGTTCGACGGTTGGCTAGGATCTACTTTCGTGAAGATAGGAGTCACCTCCGTTTCACGCTAGTCTCTAGGAACGCATTTGGTCCAGATTGACATGTTGAAGATTGCGCTCAGGTGTCGTGATACTTGGTCGCGTACTTCTTTTAACTCTTTAGGTAGAAACCTATACAGGCCAGGTGACTTATTCGTCATTAGGTCAGTGATCTTCTTTTCTATTTCTTCTTCGGTGAAGTCCATATCCGCCAGCTTTTCCCCCGAGTAGAAATCCCTTGCCTGGGGGATGGGACCACACTCTTCAGTAAACACTGAAGAGAAGTAGTCGTTGAGAAGGTTAGCATTTTATACAGCTGAGTGCTTTAATGTACCCTCCTCATTCTTCAAAGGGCCAATCGTTCCACGGATTGGTTTACGGCTGTTTACATATCCAAAGAACTCCTTGGGATTCTCTTTACAAAGTCTCGCCATTCGGAGTTCCTCAGACCGCTTAGCCGCCTTTATGCTGGACTTCACTCTCATTGCTATCCTCCAGTATTCCTCAAAGTCACCAGAGATCCTCGAATAACGGTACACATTCCTCTTCTCCCTAAGCAGTTGGACGATTTCTCGATTCACCCACTTTGGTTAAACAGAAGACCAAAGGGGCATTTCAGATGGATGAGATTCGATTGAAGACCTATGAATGTGGTTTTTAAACTGTTCCACGAGTCTTCAACAGCCTCACACACTTCTAGCCTCACGTCAGTCAGTTTAGCATAAAGACCTACGAAGTCTGCTATTCTCAAGTCAAGTTTCCTCGCTTTAATAGTTGCAGGTCCTGCCTTCGGGACTTTAACTATGAATCTAATTAGTCGGTGGTCACTGCCACCAAGCTCTTCGACAACAGAGAGGTCCTCAACGATGTCATCCTCAGAGGTGACAACCAAGTCGAGGATATTGTCTCTCTCATCCATTAAGTCAGGAACTCATTGTTCGCAAATTCCAGGAGTAATGCGTTCTCGCCAGAGGGTTCTCTGGTTTCCCAGTCAACTTTTGTGTTGAAATCTCGCATGACGATACACACTCTCTCTTTTAGAGGTTCGCCCGACAGCTGGTACAGACTCTTGTCCTGTTTTTTGAGTTGGGCAGGGGGTCTGTAAAGCACCAGTGTCCTGTATCTGGCAGGACCTATTTCTAGGTCAAAACTTAGTAGTTAATGGTTGAATACGATGTTGCAATCCGTCGAGTTGAGAGTATCCTTGACATACAACATCACACCGCGACCCTCTCTGCCTGGCCTATCTTTCAGGAAGAGCTCGTAACCGGGAATCGTGAATTCACTTTCAAAATCTGGGCTTGAGTTTTTTTATCCATGACTCCGTTATGGCCACGATCACAGGTTCTTCAGTTGATACGAGGCCACGAAGTTCAAGGAACTTGTTTCTGATAGAACTCGCATTAAACCGAAGAACCTTGAGGAAGTCCCTGACTGTAGGTATTCCCTACGCTCCTTCGTTTCTTGCTTTGTTTCTCTGTGGCGGGGTCACTCCCTTATTTGTGACCTCAGAAAAGTTTCTTCCTAGAGTAACACGGGTGTACTGGCGTACGTCTCCCTTTACTCGGAGTATGACACTTCTTTCCGTCCGCTCCACAACATCCGGGATCATGTTTGTGAGTACAGCTTTCCCTTTAAAGGAAAAGTGTACTTCGTCCCTTTTGTACAGGTTGTTTCTTTCGTAAAAGGTGCGGTAGGGGGTCTACAAAAAAGACTTCTCCTGCCGTACAAAGATCTCTAAAGCGTTGGTTTATGGACACGTTCCTCGCGTGAGCATTGCAGGATGGACCTTGTCTTGGGAGTATCCCGACCACGACACGTCTGCGGGTTTTCAGCCCACAGTCGTCAACTGCTCCCATAACCGTGGTCAGAATCTTTCCGCTGGCGCTGACTTTAGCTCCTCGTAAGTATAGATCGTTGCCACTTGCCATCAGTGCAACTACTGAGCTATCAGATATCTGGGATTTCTCATCCTCCACCCTTATTTCTCCGTTCCCCCTTCCTGGAAGGCAGCTTACCTTTACACTGGTGCGAAGCGGGCTGCTAGCAAGGGTTGTAGATCCCGTGCTTGGGAGTCACCGATCACGATGAGCCTCGCGCATTTGGGTTCAGAGGACAGAGGCTTCCCTTTCAGTAGAGGCTCTTTTGATTAATCTTTATTCCCCACTTGTTTGTTTTTCTTCTTGTTTTTCTTCTTCGTTTTTTCTTCCGTTTCTACTTTCTCTTCTGTTTTATCTATTTTTTCTTTTGTCTTTCCTTTCTTATTATTTCTTTTCTTCTTTTTTACGCCCTGAGTAACCCCAACAGCAGCTAGCTCTGTGACGTCGGATGGGTGTCCTGTCTCTGTCAACGCGGTGCTTGAGGGTTCAACAAAGGAGCCGCCCGCGTCGTTTGTAGTTTCCTGTTGCTCTATCTTGGTGCCTGTCATCTCTGCAATGCTGGCTTCGAGACGAAGGATTCGACTCGCATGCTCAGATTCGAGGATCTTCACTTTTTCTTCTAGATATCGTGATTTTTCCTCAGGAGATATGAACAGTCCTTTGAGCTCCTGCAGTTCTGCCCTTAGAACGCAGTCCGTGCAGATAATTCTAGGGTGTCATTTTGAGAAACACCCCTCCGGGAAATTTACGCACCACTTTTCCTTTTGGCATGTGGAGCACGTATATTTTAGCCCACCAGGTCCTTTCTTTCCAGTCATGCTGAACACTTTATATCTCGGAATTCTTTGTGACCACTCAATAAAAAAGTAGGGGGGTGGTGAGTTTGCCCCGCGTGAGTCGCTCCCGCCTATCCATCGGAGACGTTTCGGATCTTTCAGAAGGCATGCTCCGTGGCTGCTGTTCGTCCGACCGAGTCGTCTAATCTCGGCGTGCCGTGGCTCCCAACCAAGCAGCACTGACGGTTCCCGAAGGGGCCATCGATTTCTCGTAGGTGAACAACGAAGCACGCCCCGTACTAAACTCCTACTAGTTCCCTTTACGACGGCCAGGATCTCGGAGTAGCGCTCAGTGGATATCCCGCCACACCAAGAGACTCGACCCAAGGCTTTTAATTGGCCTGGCAACCAACCTGGGAACAAAGGGCCGTCACCTCGGACCAATGCTACCAGAGGAACCCGTTAACGGTCACTGGGAATGGTCAATAAATACGCGCCAGGGAAGGGGTTGACGGGGTACTACCCTCATCCCATTCATCGTACCTCAACGCCTAGAACACCTCTAGTCCTAGTCTCTCACAACCAGTGAGCGTCGATTGGCGTTGTTTATAGAGGTTCCAAAGCCTCTCTTCTGACGCATGAGGTAGCTGCCAGGTCTTTATAAGTACATAGAAGGAAAAAAGGGTAAGATTGACATGATAGTAGGTTTTGTTTTCTTTTTTTATAATAAGTGGAAGAGATAGGATAAAAGTGAAAAAGGAGAAGGATATAATAGAAAAAAAAGGAAGGAAGGCCGCACTTAGTCTAGAACCTCGTTTTCGACCAAATCGACAAGGAAAGCCATACCAAGAGTTCCCAGAAGAGAGGTACCCCCGCTGACATAGCTCAGAAAGTCAAAGGGACACAAAAGCTCTCTTCAGGCGATTAGGGGGCGTCACCTCTCCCTCTACTTTCTCCGCGTTCAGTTTTGTGCTGTTACATCCTGATTTGATAACTATTTAAGTAGATCCTTTTTTTCTAGCAGCTGCAGGTTTTCCTTTCCAAGGCCTGGAACTAGATAATGATTGTTATCTTAGTTGGTATTTATTCCTAATATCACTACCATTTACCTCATTCCACAAATATTTCCAGGCATTTAATTATCGGATGAAACTCGAGATATTATATGCTGCTATTATTGTTCAAATAATTCCTGGAAAAGCTTGGGTATGTTAGATTTAAATTTTATATATTATGCATTAACATTGAATTAAGGATTCTTAATGAAAAATTCCAATAACTCCTCAAAGGAGACTGTAATACTTTATATGATTATTGCATAATGATGTGATATTATAACATTTTCAGTCTAATTGTTGGAAAAATGTTTTCTTTGATCTTGGCTGTGAAATAAAATAAGTTTTGTATCTAAAATGGTGTGTAAAGGTGTACCTAGGTGCGTGAAACCTTGTATCTCACATAATGGAGCTTCCGAGTTAAGCGGGAGCCTTCATTCTTTTATTAAGTTTTATTTAGTCTTTTTGTCATTTGTTCTTTCTTTTTTTACAATATTTTAGTCTCTATATTTTTTCCTTTTTTTCATTTTTCAGTCTTTATCAAAAAAATTTCTTTATGACATTTATTCTTTCATTTTGGTATTTTTTAGTCTTTATCACATTTTTCTTTCTTTTATCATTTTTTAGTTTTATCACATTAGTTCTTTCTTTTTTGCCATTTTTAGTCTTTATCACATTGGTTGTTTCGTTTTGCTTTTTTTTAATCATTAAGACATTTGTTCATTCCTATTTGTTATTTTAGGTGTTTATGACATTTGTTTGTTTTTTGCCATTCATAAATCCATATGACATTTGTTTTTTTGTTTTTTTGACATTAATAGTCTTTATGACATTTTATCTTACTTTTTGCCATTTTAGCTCCTTATGATATTTGATTTTTTTTTCTCCATTTTTTAGTCATGAAGACATTTTTTCTTTCTATTTTTGCCCTTTTTTAGTCTTTATAACATTTGTTCTTTCGTATTTTGGCCTTTTAGTCGTTCGTAAATTTATTCTTTCATTTTTTGCCCTTTTTTACTCCTTATGACATTTTTTCTTTCTATTTTTGCTATTTTTTACTATTTATGTAATTTGTTCTTTCTTATGTTGCCAGTTTTTCTCTTACGAGACTTACGAGTTAAAAGGGTTGCGCCTCGCGTCGCCCTGCGTTAGTTTGGTTGTCCGCCTCCCCTCCCCTGTGTCTAATCCCTTTCTTCTTTTTCAAAATGTGTGTGTGGATCGTGTGATCACCGTCATTGCTTTGTGTGGGGGGACTCGATAGACTTCTATCTTGCTCCGCCATTCATCTCCTATTTTCTTTTTAGGCCGATTCTTTCAGCTTAACAATAATTATGTGTTCGTTAATAGTTTGAAAGCCCATAATTGTGACTGAGGATGGAAGAGCCGCCTGGATGAAAAATAGGTGAGTGAAAATTCTGTGAAAGGGGATGTGGTTGAATGAATTAGGAGTAAAGATGTTTGAGTGTGGCAGTGAATCAGTGACTGAATGTGCCTTCACTTTTTTCAGCTCTGTGGTACTAATAAGTCGACCGACAGCTGGCTTTTTGGACACAAAAGACCTTCGCGCGTGCGCCTACCTTAGAGTGTTGTCATTGGGGTTAGCGCCTCACCTACTGGAACAGAGCAGTTGGGATTAACAAGTGTCCTAGGTCCCTAAAGTCCTTTGCTCTGCCGAGTTCCGGACCCCTCAGAATCCCGCAGAATATGAGACACCTCCCATTTTCCCTGACTCGTCTCGCTCCGTTAGTTAGTTAAAGGTGCACCCGTCATTCCTATTATCTTTGGGTCTTTGGTTGGCGTTTCTTTAACGCGCATTGTAAATAGCGATTCTTTTGCGTGGCCAAGATCCATTTGTAAGGCCTTTTGTGTAAATATATACCTGTGGTTGTTGGCCAAGGTATTATCGTGAGGCTAACTATATATATATATATATATATATATATATATATATATATAAAGATATTTTGGGTTTAGGTTGAGGGCTGTACGTATTATATTTTGTGTAAATATTTTGGCTGATTATTTGCATTTTTATTATTTACTGGAGTTGTGGTGGATCGCCATTATTTACTATTTCTAAATAAAATTAGAAAATAGACTCTCTCCTCAATACCCTCTCCTTGAACCACCAAGCTCGCCTTGTGGCGGTGGGGAGAATTGGCGAGGGTGTCTTGACCCTGCTGCCACAACATTTGTTCTTTCTTTTTTACTCTTTTTTATCTTTATGACATTTGTTTATTCTTTTTGGATATTTTAGGTTTTTGGGACATTTGTTCTTTCTTTTTGCCATTTATTAGTCCTTATAACATTTGTTTTTCGACATTCATAGTCTTTATAACATTTGATTTTGCTTTTTGCAATTTTAGCTCTTTATGACATCTGTTTTTTTCTTTTTTCCATTTTTTAGTCTTTTGAAATTTTACTTTTCATTTTTGTCATTTTTTTAGTCTTTATTACATTTGTTCTTTCGTTTTTTGGCATTTTAGTCGTTCGGAAATTTATTCTTTCTTTTTTGCCATTATTTACTCTTTATGACATTTTTATTTCTATTTTTGCCATTTTTTACTATTTATGTAATTTGTTCTTTCTTATGTTGCCAGTTTTTCTCTTCCGAGACTTAAAAGGGTTGCGCCTCGCGTCGCCCTGCCACGAATCCCAGATTGAGAATCCAGGCAAAGATATGGGTCATCTCAGGAGAAATTATCTGGGTTTGAAATTTAATTCTATGGCATAAAGTGTGTCTTTTATAGGCTCACATATATTAATTCAGCACAAGGTTCATTTGAGAATTGTAAACTTTAGTAGTTTGCAAGAATCTTATTTCCAAAGCAGAATGCATCGGTTTATAAAATTCTGTTGTTGTATGACTTTTTTTCGATATCTTAACAACCCTTGTGATATAATTATTTTTTATTTTAGTATGTAAATTTAGATCGTATTAAATTTTTATTTTTTTATCATAGCAAAATTCATCTCTAAATGTTTTGCTAAATTTGTAATTAAATTAACGACTAATATAGTGACTAAAAAAATATACATACATAGATAGTTCAAAGGATGAGATTCAGTTAAGAAGTCCTTGGTTTCTAATAGTTACCGACTCGTCTGAAAACGTTTGGGGGACGTTGCTCGCCATGCAAATGAAAGGAAAGAATTTCTTATTTCTGTCTCGTCATTCAATTCATCCCTGTTTTTTTTTTTCAAATCGCTTCAAATTTCAGTTGAAACAAACGTGGAGGTGAAAGGGCAAAGCCTTCGGCTTGATCATGCCAATGAATTGTGATTATTTTAAACAATATCTTTTGTTGTTATTGCATTATTTTTTTCTTTTCCTCCATCAATTATCGCATAAAAAGTGCCCAGAATGCTCAGCCAGGCCTCTTATACAAATTGCTTTATGAAACTAAAAAATTAAATTTGAAGAAACCCTTTTAAAACCACAGGCTACTTTTCACTACTTGGCTTCCAATATTGGAGGCTTAGAATGAATAATAGTCAAATTTAATTACCTTTTTGGGTTTTCGACAAATTTAAATGTAAAATTTGAATTTACTGTCATCGTTAACAAAATTGTTATTTATTTCAAACTACTTTTCAAGAAATAATAAGTGCTGATATAAAACCAACAAAGATGAATTGGGATAGTTTGTATAGGACACAATACAAACTAATTGATTAAAATTAAGATTTGGTTAAAATTCGCAGTAACTTACGCATAGTGAAGCACATATATGTATGTTTTAGAAAGCAAGCTCTGCTCATTCAATAGTGAGTTAGTAAAGCAAATTGTTCTCTTTCTTGCAGGCAGGGACATAAATATGGTGGAAGTTGATAAAGTTTTAGTAGGGTGTGAAATCATTTGTGTTATACTCATCAACTCCATTTAGCTAGCTGTAATGTTATGTACAGAACGCTTAAGTAAAATACAATCTGCAGTCGCACACACCCTATGAGATACTAATAACCATAAATCAAACCAATCTAACAGTTAAAATTTGGTGCAGCGTTACGATGTGGATATTTTGAAAGATACAAAACTGCGGAAAATGAGGTTAAGCCTGTAAATTTTGGCCTCCCTAAAAATGTCATGCTAAAGCATTGGTAGATATAAGGAAATAAACAGTTTTATTCGTAAAGCAAAGTATTAACGGCATTATGTCTTGTCTCATCCTTAAAGCCACTTTAAATTGCAGTTGGAAATTTAGTTGATGAGATACGACATTGATGACTGCAGATGCCATATTTATCCTAATTTTAGAAGAATTATCCTATAAAATAAACATTTAACCTATTAATGGCAAAAGGTGTCATAAAATTAAGTGGATAAGGAAGAAGAAAATATTGATGGGCTTACTAAGATATCTAGATAGTCCTTTTAAGTGTTACATTGTTGATGCTGATCTGTATATAACTCTTCTAACTTTAGTTACAGCAGCGTAAGAAATTATTCGAAGGAATATTTATTTCACCTACAGATGAACCTCGCAAGAAGCAATTTCATTTCGTGATCAATTCTAGATATGGGCCCCCGAGATGACCATTCCTAATTAATAACTCAATCAATTTTAATCCTAGAAGATGAACCCCAAAATATCAATCATAGTTGATAACCCGCAAAAAACTTATCATATATTCATGAATCAAGAAGAGTCAGTGTCTCCTCTAGAATGAGTAGATGCAGCTACATGCATATAAGGCTGCCGAGAATAATTCACAATTACTTCTTGTTACGATTCACTATCTTTATGATAAATCTAAACAATTTTAGAACTAGAAAGCACATAAAGAAATCATAGCTCTGCCGCCTCCATTCTCATTAAAACTATGTAATGGGAAAATGAATCCGGCTCTCCACTCCGGATTGGTCATTAACCAGATTAACCCACCGTACGCCAAATGGGAAAAAAATAACTAAAAACGCCATGTGGGGTCCTGAAAGACCCCAAATTATGTGGGGGATTTCTGCCATATGCAAAAGTTACAAACGTTCAATTTTGTAGATATGTTGCCCAGGAGACAGCGTGTGGAGCCAATCCACCATGTCTCCCTTTTATTTTTATTTTTTAAAAATATTTTTATAAGAACAAAGTTTTCATGAATTTCTGCAAAATTTTGGAAAGTTTGCACATTTAATAATTTTTATGGCATATATCTTTATTTTATTTCAATATTATTCATTCACCATGGTGTAAACATAACAAAATAAATGTATTCTCAGTTATAAAAACATAGAAGGAAAAATTTCACAGTGTCATGGAAAGGAAGTTACACGAAAATTGTGGTTGAATACAAGTTCAGAACGAAAACATTAGTGACATTTATTTTCAGAATACCCCTGAATGATTACCAAATCAAGTGAGCATAAATAAACAAGAGTGACATTTGCATCAGAAAACTCCTGAATGAATTACAAAGCTGGTAAACATTCATTACAATCTAAATATGCATGCTCCTCGTAAATAGCTTTATCACAGTTTCTGCACGACTTCTTTGTCTCTTATTCATCTTTCTAGGACAAAGTCCACATCTTCTTCTTTTCACCTGCTCTCCTTGACTGTGTGCTGCTGATGCTGATGGTGTATTTTCTTCCTTCACAAATGCGTCTATACACATTTAACATGCATTAGCCTATATCTTCCAAATGAAACAGAACGCCCTTTGATTTGTGGCAAGAATAATTGTTCTGGCAGCTTTGCTAGGAACTTTCTTCGCCCTCAAGGCCTTTCATATGCAGTGTGATTTTCCTTCTTGAAAGGAAAATTGTAACCTGCAGCCTCCACCATCTGATAAAAGACAACCGAATGCCATATGTTTAATATGCGCTTGCAAGTGAGTTCTTTACAAGCTGGTCTAATTAGTCAACACCACCTTTTGTTTTGTTGTAATCAAGGATTACATGAGGCTTGAATGATTCTTCTTCCTTTACCTTTTTTCAAAACGCATTGAACTTAACAATACAACTTTTTTTTTTTATTTCTCGCTGGAACATAGCTGCAGATTGTAACTCGTCTGTCCTTGGAAAAGTCAGATTTTTATGAGTGGAATTTACGATCATTTGATGCTTGAAATGATGAAGGAAGTTCCCTTTCATTCTTCCACAAAGTTCCAAGCAGTGTCAATTTCTTGTCAAGTAGTTCTTCGGCGAGACCATAATCAGTAACTAAATTGTCTGTCGTCACGTTTTTTCCAGTGTTTTGAATTGTTGTAATAAGATCACGTACGACTCTTTGGGGTTGTCCTCGTTCAACTATCTCTTTTAGCTTTCCCTTATAAATTTAGGCATTCAGAATATAGGCATCTGTTGCATCAGCCATGCTCCACACTTTGATGCCATACTTATCAGGTTTATTAGGCATATAAACCTCGAGTGAACATTTTTATCTATATGCTAGTAGCAACTCATCAATAGATATGTATGCGCTAACCTTGTAGTTGACTTAACAGGCCACAACATACTTTTGCAAAACATCATGTATAGGTGCCAACTTTCCTTCTTCCCCATCCCTTCGTTCCGTTCGAGTGTTCATGTCGTCAAATCTGATGCACTTTTTAATCTGCAGGAAACGGATACGACTCATGGTAGCTCGATAAATAGGCGGACTTGTCATAGTGCTAAAAGATTCATCAATATGACGCTTATTATCCTTGTCGATTCCACATCTAACGTGAAGTCCTAGCCAACTTATAAGTTCTACAGCATCCACATCGTTCCAATCTGTACAATACACAACACTCCCCCTTTGATTCGTAGCTTCAAGAATTGTTTCAATTATTTCATCTCTTATGAAAAAGCTAAAAGCAGCCTATTCATTATGTGTTGCAAAAGAATTGTAAACACTAGCCTTTTCAGGAACAATATTTTGCGGCAAGTGCTTTCCACGTCTTAGGGGTAGAGTATACCACTTGGTTACTTTGTCTCTTCCTAGCTCAAACTCTTTTCGAGGAGTATCACCATCATTTGAATTATCACTCTCAGTATCACCCACATTATTACTGCTTATCTCACTATCATCATCACTTCCAACAGTAATTTGTGGCTCATAGTCATTTGCATCTGATAAGTCACTACAAGAGTCATTAGAACCATCAATAATAGGAGGATCTTCTTTAATTCCCTCACTTTCACTGTAAAATAGATCAACAGGCAGCGCCATGTTCAATTATAATCTACAATCTGAAAAAAATTGTTATACGGTATGCTAGGTGGGGAACCAGATGACCCCAACGAAGTTTGCTACCTTATCACTCCTAAAGTATAATATCTTTACTTTTCAAATTTTGTGTTCATATGCACAGGCCGAGTAAAAACAAACTTCTGAAAGGCCAGATCCCTAAAACAATAAGTGGCTAAATAGCATGTTATTAAATCTGACCCCATATGGCGTACCGAGGGTTAACTATAACATCTTATAATTCCTTTACCCTGGAAACCTACCAGATGCATTAGGAATCATGTGTATTCTTGTTATTTTGTAAAGTTTCCAAAAAACGATCTTCTCTAAAGAAAAAAACGGATCTCGTATTCTTCCAGATAGATATAAGAAAATCTGCTAGCAAGATCCTAAAGATTTCTTAACTCACCTGTCTAATGTTTCCAGCACGCTCGATTAATGTTATGTAACTCGGTAAACATTGCCCTCGAAATAAATATTTTGATCTCACAGATCAAGATCTTGATCCGGATGAAATTTGGTTTGTTGGTAAGTTATAATTTTTCCATCATTTTGATTAGCCCATCATCTATTATGATACTGCCAAACCTTGGAAAAAATGCAGGACCACGCAATGTCAAAGAATGTAAATATGTGACCAAAAATTGGCTTTCGCATTTGTATCCTCTCGTAAATCTATAGAAATTTTCCTTTATCGTTTCTTGTATAATCTTTCAATTTATTTTGATATAATCACACTGATCGACAGAAAGACACGGGTGATCCTATAACCGCAAAACCCTTTAAATGCACAGGGATGGAAAACCTATGACGTTTTACCAACATACATTGGAATGAGTAACCTATGACGTTCCCCCAACACACACAAATAAAATCAGATCAAGATGTGATCAAAATTAGTGATCTCAAAATAAAATTTTCAAGGGTCAATCTTTACCAAGACACACTAGAGTAATGGAGACAGGTAAAAAGATAAAACCTTCATCAATCAGCTTTTGGTGCAAATTATTTCAAGAAATTAAAAAGTACAGGAGAACTTTAGAAACTGATCATCGCCTACAAATGGTAAGATTTATATATAAATTACTCATTTGTTCTGATTAAACATTAAAATATTTTAAATTAATCATTCAACTCTTAATTACAGAATTAGGAACCAGGCGAAGCTCGTTCATAGAAAAAGGGAAGGGAGGCAGTCAGAAGGGAATGAAGAGTAAAGAAGAGAAGATAAAGGTTTAAAGATATAGAATTAGTTTTACAACTCGTACTTTGTAAGGTCATATTTTAAAATATTATCTATATTTTTTTTAAACATATCAAGTGTAGTTCATTCAATTACATTTCTAGTCAATTTATTTCGAGTTTTTATTATTTTCTAAGAAAATAAATCATTTGATTTCATAATCACATTGTTAAATCTTTTGTTTACTCGTTTGATTCCTTTATTTTTTAATGGCAGATCGGTTATCTAGCTCAAATATTTGACCATAAATTATATCTGTAAACCTGTTTAGTATTTTAATGACCTCAATAAGCTTTTCGTCCTAATCCAAATCTATCCAGTGAAAATAAATTTAGGTTTCTCTTCGTTAAATCTATTTCTAAATTCAAGAAATAATTTGGTCGCTCGATGCGGAACGGGTTTCAGTAGTACAATTTCCTTCCGAATCTATGGTGACCTAAATTACAGAACATACTCTAAATGAGATCTTACACGCGATATAAATAAACAAAAAATGTATAGCTATGTATCCGAGAAACATATTCGCCTGTTGTAAAGCTAAAGGGTAGATTGTTTAGAAGGTTTGAGATAAGTTAAATTAAGGGCACTTAAACATTTTTCCATGTCTACTGTGTTTAAATTTGACTAACCATATTTAAGAGGATAGGCCCTTTGAAGATCATTGTGACTATGTGCAATTCTGTACGCTTGTTCACGTTGAAATGAATCTGCTATCATTCTCACCATTGAATATTTTATCAAAGGTATTTTTTGCACATTTTCTGAGTCATTCTGATATTTTATTTTCATACCTAATTTCATGTCATCAGTAAATTTCGAAATTTTTCGTTTTGAATTCGTATCAATATAATTTCTATACATATAATAAAAAAACAACCCGATAACATATCTCTTAAAAACGCTGCAAGGGCCAGATTTCTATTGACAATAACTCTATGCTTACGGATTTCTAGCCAATCCATAAGAATATGTTATCCTGCTATAGAATGCGCTTTTAGCTTTACTTAACCTTTAATTTAGAATTTTGTTCTAAGCTATTTTGAAATTGAAATAAATTCCATCTATTTTTAGCTTGGGTAAAAATAATCAAGAAATTACCTAAGCATTAGCATCTCAAAAAGCCGTGTTGTGTGCCAATTATTGTTAAGTTATTTACCACAAGATACTCTACGATCCTATCAACCAACTAAGTAAGGGAAATTCGCCTAAATTTGTTGTAGCAGTTTTTATGAGTTTTGTGAAAATTAGTTTATATTTGTCTCTTTTATTACCTCGAAACTACAGGATGTTTGAATATGAAGTATCCCTGTCACATTGATGAAATATTATTAGTATTCTGATATTATATTAAAAAATAGTAGTTGATGTTGTATATAACTAAGAAACGAAAGAACTGTAAGCATCTCCCCCTCAACCTTAATGAGGAGATGTTTGTAAAGTAATTGATGAATTTAGAGGAGGTAAAAATGTAAGAAAGGTATAATCTTAAATGTAAACCAGTAGAGAACGTGACTCTTCATAACTTTCCCAACCTCTTCAATTAAACATGATCTATTTACTGGTATTAGGGCAACGAGGGTACACAAGTTTTCAGTGTTTGGAGCAGCATGTTTGCCTATACTTCATATCACAAACCGTTGCAGAGGGAGCAGGAGTCGATAGTTTAGAGAAGGCTAAAATGCTAGTTTGAAACTCAAATGAGTCTTTCCTATTCTTTCGGAAAATTATGGTGTGGACGAAGACAGCATAATGCTCCTAAGTTTTTCCCACCTCCCTTCCTGGCGGGCCAGGTTATCAAACCTTTCCCTTCCGGCCCGATATGTGATGGTCTCCCGCCGTAAGAAATCGCCAGCTATTTCAGCTAACCACCGAGTTCGTTCTTCTACTGGTTATCGATAGATGGGAGCCCATCTTCGCTTCCGATAGTTGCCGGAAGTTTATAAAGGACGAAATGGAGTAGCTTGACATCTAATCTACTTCAGGCACCATGAGAACCTCTCCCTAGTTTGGAGTATAAAAGATGAATTCTTTTAACCCTCAGAGTAGAGCTTGAATAGCATCTGGCGAGGCCAGAATTGCATTCTATCGGTGTAGCGGTAAATCGTTGAAGTACCAAGTCTCCAAAGAGCAGATCAGTCCCAGTTAGGGAGACTCCTTAACCTGTTGGTTTGCAAGTCAGTGCGAACCCAAGCTCGTAGTCACGTGAAGAGCCAAAGCTACAAACAGCCTCACTATGGTTCCTTAAGCAAGATATATACATCTTGGCTTTTCTCCGTGACCCTAAACGTCGATAGGTTACTTCGCGTCCCCCTCACTGAGGCACAAAAGATTCCTCGGAGTTCAAGAGAGTGGAGCCCTCTTTAACAAGAAGCTCCCATCACCGCCTTCTTCCAGCAGAATCGTGACGGAATTGTGGGATCAAGTCGGTCCCTAGAGAACCTACCTCATCTTCTCCACCCCTTATCTCAACATCTTTACTCACCAGCGCCACCAGAATATAAGGTTCCAAGGAAACGCTTCTCCTTCACATTCCCTAACTTCACCGCGAAGCTTACCAACATTACAAGTGTATAGGGATTTACATATTGGATAGTTATTTACAAGCCAAGTGAGTTATCCGCGATTCACTTATTAATTTATCTCTCAAAGCACCTTCTAAAGAGCAAAAGAAGAGCAATCCTCCGTCTCCTAAGAACCAAGGACAATCACAACCGAAGAAATAGAAGAGAAGCGAAGACAAGGAGAAATAGAAGTGAAACGAAGACAAGAATAAATAGGAGAAAGAGAGAGAGAGAGAGTAGAGAGGGAGAAAATTCGCGTCCCCCTCACTGAGGCACAAAAGATTCCTCGGAGTTCAAGAGAGTGGAGCCCTCTTTAACAAGAAGCTTTCATCACCGCCTTCTTCCAGCAGAATCGTGACGGAATTGTGGGATCAAGTCGGTCCCTAGAGAACCTACCTCATCGTCTCCACCCCTTATCTCAACATCCTCACTCACCAGCGCCACCAGAATATAAGGTTCCAAGGAAACGCTTCTCCTTCACATTCCCTAACTTCACCGCGAAGCTTACCAACATTACAAGTGTATAGGGATTTACATAGTGGATAGTTATTTACAAGTTAAGTGAGTTATCCGCGATTCACTTATTAATTTATCTCTCAAAGCACCTTCTAAAGAGCAAAAGAAGAGCAATCCTCCGTCTCCTAAGAACCAAGGACAATCACAAACGAAGAAATAGAAGAGAAGCGAAGACAAGGAGAAATAGAAGTGAAACGAAGACAAGAATAAATAGGAGAAAGAGAGAGAGAGAGAGTAGAGAGGGAAAAAATTCGTCAACACGAGCGTAAGTTAATAGATCAAGCGAAAATCCGTGCATTTGTGCAAGATAGGCGTGTCTCTTACTTTAACGAGTGCCTCAAAGAAGCGGATCTCTACGCCACAAATCATCAGTTCCATCCTAAGGAGCAAAAGAAGAGCAATCCTCCGTCTCCTAAGAACCGAAGAAACCCCCTCATGTAGTAAAAGTCTCAGACCCCTCTAAACCCAAAGATAACCACCATAAGAAGCAAGAAGAGGTGAAACCCCCAATTTATAATGCTTCGTCGACTAACCTCTACCGGAGTAACCCCATTGTATACTTCTCTTGCGGAACCCCTGGTCACTACAAATTTCAGTGTCCACAAAACTCCCGCTTTTGCCTTGCCCCTGGACAACAGGTCACCAAGTCTCTGCAACTCTCGCTGTCGCAATGCCCGAGGTCCACTGAGCATTCTCAAGGAGTTCCTCACGAACTTTCGATTGGATGAGGAACTAAAGACCTCCTCTTTGTATGTTTTGGACTTGTGTGACAGGCTAGAAAAAAACTCGGAGGTTTGCGTGCAAAATTCCGAGATCAATCTAGAGAAGTATCGAACGTATTTTGATATTAAATCTAAGGCACGAAAATTGAAATCAGGCGATGAAGTTCTGCTTTTACTCCCCGCGGACAACAGCAAACTCCTAAACCGGCTTAGGATCCACGGATTGACAATCAAGCCAGCCAAGTGACACTTTGCTCATAGCACTACTTACTTAGGATTCGAAGTAAGAGAGGGACAATTAGCCTCCCAAGAGGACAAGGTTAACGCAATAGAAGGCATGCCACTCCCTAAAACCAGAAACAGATTAGTTCGTTTCTTGGCTCCGTCTCCTTCTATCGGCGGTTTATCCCCCAATTCGCTTCCATAGCGTCACCTGTCAATGACCTTCTTAAAAAGACCGCACCAGACCCTATCCTATGGAATCCCGCCGATACTGCAAGTT
This sequence comes from Ceratothoa steindachneri, assembly GCA_963969495.1. Classification (NCBI taxonomy): domain Eukaryota; kingdom Metazoa; phylum Arthropoda; class Malacostraca; order Isopoda; family Cymothoidae; genus Ceratothoa; species Ceratothoa steindachneri. The sequence goes on along the minus strand of OZ018323.1, from coordinate 140,401,529 downwards.
TCGGCGAGCTTAAGAAAAAAAATGGTCTCCGCTCCTATCCTCCGTTTGCCTAATCCACAGGAAAAAATTTGGCATTCGAACTGATGCCTCTAATCTCGGCATTGGGTGCGTTTTATTACAATATGAGGAAGAAGGAACCCCATTTCCAGTGGCATACGCGAGCCGGAAGCTGTTGGTTTGCGAAAGAGCATAAGCTACTATAGAACTTGAAGCATTAGCAATCATTTATGACATTCAAAAATTTAGGATGACTTGATTGAAAAATTGTAAAAGTCAGAACGGCAGACTTATGAAATGGTCCTTTTTATTGTAAGAATACTAATACAATGTATCTTACGTAAAAGGAACGGATAACGTCATTGCTGATAATTTATCCCGCAATCTGATAGATGAAGGCCCTAGTTGTGGGGACTAACCGGAACTGTCCGGCCATTGTTATTTTTTTCTTTTGTTTATATGTTTGTTCTATTTTTTTATGTATGTCTAGTTATAACTATAATTTCTAAGCCCTTGTCGCGAAACAGTGCCATTTCATTATGTTCATTTTTTTTGTGTTTCACGTATGTATGTTTTCTTGGATCTCATTTTGGCTATAGATTGTATATGCGAGTAGGTTATATTTTGTGACATTATCTCTCGCTCCACTTCAGAATAATGTCCCCTCGGGATGGGTAGGGATGTAGGAGAATAGCATAATGCTCCCAAGTTTTTCCCACCTCCCTCCCAGGTGGGCCGGGTTATCAAACCTTTCCCTTCCGGCCCGATATCTGATGGTCTCCCACCGGAAGAAACCGCTAGCTATTTCAGCTAACCACCGAGCTCCTTCCCGGAGTGTTTATCGATAAATGGGAGCCCATATTTGCTTTCGATAGTTACCGGAAGTTTATAAAGGACGAAATGGAGTAACTTGAAATCTAATCTACTTCTGGCGCTATGAGAACCTTCCCAAGTTTAGAGTATAAAAGATGAATTCTTTTAACCCTCGGAGTAGAACTTTCACAGCGTCTGGCGGGGCCGGAATTGACAAACAGCCTCACTCTAGTTACCTGAGCGAGAAAACTACATCTGGGCTTTTTTCCGTGACCTTACGCCTCGATTGGTGAGTTCGCCCCCCCCCCCCTTAAAGAGGAACAAAAGATTCTCGGAGTTTACGATCGTGGGGCCCTCTTTAACAAGAAGCTCCCTCACCGCCTTCTTCCAGCAGAACCGTGACGGAATTGTGGGATCAGGTCGATCCCTGGAGAACCTACCTCATCGTCTCCACCCCTTATCCCACCACCTTTACTCACCAGCGCCACTCGAACATCAGGTTCCAAGGTAACCCTTCCCTTTTACATTCCTCAACTTCACCGTGAAGCTTACCAACATTACAAGTGTATAGGGATTTAAATAGTGGAGAGTTATTTACAAGCCAAGTGGGATATCCGCGATTCACTTATTAATTTATCTCTCAAAGCACCTTATTTATATATATATATATATATATATATATATATATATTTCTTGTTTAGTGTTCATTAAAACTTAATTTTCATATTGTTGTGTATCTAACTTCCTTTGGATCTCATGCTGGTAAAGTTCATTCCAATCCCTCCGTAGTCAACCTCTCAGCACTCTTAGTCAATAAACCCATTCAGGACACGAGCCGAACGAAGTATAAGGAGTAGCACGACGACTCCTCCGCATTTGGAATGATAGGATATATATATATATATAAGAGTCGGGGGAAAATCCAACCACCCCTCTGACTATTCCTCGACATGGTGAAATAGGATTGATATCTTTTAACTCACCAAAAAAAACTAAATATACAGACCCACCAGAAAGCTTTGACAGAAATTCATATAAGGATATGTGACGATTTAGTAAAAATAAAAACATGAACAACAAAAGCAAGCATTTCTCACACTGAATTGTCCCGAAAGAGCGCTCCAACGATAAACACCAGCTGACCACATAACACTCCTACTGAGCTCTTTCCCATTAAACTCCAAACGCAGGTCCCGTTAGAAGAGGGAGGAATTGATAAGCCAGGCATCTATCACCCTGATCTCTTTCAAAAGAAATCTCCCACAATGGTTTTATCGATATTAAAATTTATTCCCTCGAATTTCAGATAATGAAGATGCGCCGCCAGCTTTGATCCTTGGATGTCCCGGCGTCTCTTGAATGAAGAGCCCATTAGGTCAAGCGTTAATTATGCGAACGATTTCGCGATCAGAGAAAAACTGCCACAATCGATCTTGATCATTGCTCTGAGAGTGAGGATAATAAAGGAGCCGCTTCGTTGTGGAGATGGCCGAGGTACAGAAGAGATGCGCTCCTTCCCTATTCAAAAGTGCTACGAGAAGTCCGTTGTCTATTCGAACCAGGAATCTTCCAACCATTGTCAATTTACTTGACTTCAGCACCACTGAGACTGAGACAGCCGAGTGGAAAACCCGCTGCTCATTACAGCCAAGCTAAGCCACATCAGGTGTGATTAGTCGTTGGATAGAACCCCATTAAGGTCAATTTCACGCCGGTAGCAATACACTATAGGTACTCGGAGTTCCGATACCACGTTAAATTACAAGTCCGACTACCAACTTCATTAAACTAAATATGGTAGAGATTCTCACGTTGGTCTTCGCGTTTTTTCATAGGCTAAATAATAAATTGATCCTTGCAGAGAAATTTACGGATGTTTGGGAAAATTTAGAGCACCGCATACCCCCTTCCTCCGAGGCCGAACGCCGCATATCCCTCCCCCCTCCCCCAACGCTAAACGCTGATTACCCTCCTCCTCCGACGCCAAACGCCACATACCCCCCTCCCCCGAGGCTGAACGACGCATACCCCCCTCCTCCAAAGCCGAACGCCACATACCCCCTATCCCCCGACGCTAAACACTGATTATCCCCCTCTTCCGACGCCGAACGCCGCATACCCCAATCCCCCGAAACCGAACGTCGCAAGAAGCCCCTTTGCCTTATCGTTTCGGGCTGTACAGCCCTCAAACGTTGTCCGGTTCCCTAACTTCACCACTTTTCAGGATCCCCTCTAAACTAATTTCTTGAGTAAATTTCCCATGTCAGTTTCCCTTTTTGACTAGAAGCAAATAATTAAATAATTCAATTTTAAACCGATTTTTACTTTTATTATTATATCCAATTGACATCGTAAATAGTGCCATATGCTCTTCACTTCATGGACAAATATCTGCCGAACCGGATAATGAAATGTACATAAAGATAAGAGTGCTAATCGCTGGTGAGTCCCAACGGATCAGAGGATACCCCTCGTTTTAACACCAGCCAGTGATCACAGAAACTTTTGTACTGGTGCCTCAGGCGTATGTGGGTATGAGTAGAATGAAAACAAAAAAGAGAAAGGTAGCGGTGTTATGTTTGCCTATAGGTGAGATGATGGGGATAGAGTTACTTAACCCCGAAGAGGTGAGTTTCAGGTTATCCGTCATAATGTAGACAGGTCGAGATGCCCCTGAATAATTGTAGCCACGCTCGTTGGGTTAAACACCGTGCCTCGACGTCAGATATCCAACGTCGTATAGAGGTAGCTAGGGAGAGTTGCCACCTAATGGATTAAAGGTAGAGTGTCATGCTATGGGTGGTTAAAAGGAATTTCCAAAATAGTTTATTAGGACAAACCCGATTCCTGGTTACTTAAATTATTTCAATCTCTTCCTGACACATACATATTTCGTGTCCCTTTATATCCTCCCATTTCTTGGAAGATGGGGCACGTTCCTCAATTTCAACCATTTCCCAAGTGCAACTTGGCTATTATATATACAGTATATCCATATAAGCCTTCAAAATCAGGTTCTTTATATATATACTCTTCCCTCATATAAATGATGAATTTTTCCTAAAGGATGTTATGGGGGTATGTGTTACCCAATTTATAGAGAGATAACCAGTTTAATGCGGTGAATTACCAATTTCAGTAGCTTATGGTGGGTTAGTTACCAGTTTATATGAATGGGGAATTATCTGACTCCTAAGATAATTCTTCAAAGCTATTCATAAAGGTGGTTGTGCTTACCGAAGGTTTACGGGTAATTGAGGTAAAGAAGGACTTTGAGAAAGAACGTAACAAAAATATACTTTTATTTTAATAAGGGGCTATTTAAGCGGCAAGCGACACCTCAAGGTTACTTGAACGAGGAAGCAGGTTTTCCTATTCAACACGAAGTATTGAATTCTGGAGCGACAAGAATTAGGCGAAATAAAGGGGGTTCCGTAAAGCTAAGATGAAAACGAATTGATCTTAATGTCTTAACTGAATCTAAATTTTCCTTTTCCTAAATAATAATAATAATCTCCCTCTTACAGGACTAAATATACGGCTTCTTTTCCAGGGGGGCGTGGCCTAGACTCGTCTGGGGGACAAGCCTCCGTCGTTGGGCTCATTAGTTCCACGCTCTGGGTGGAGTTCTATGAACCTATTTTACAGAACTGTTATAATTTCCTTTGGTTGGAATTTATGTTTACCGAGCTGCTTCGTAGAGTCCCTTCTTCTGCTAACTCTATCCCAAGACGCGAATTGTTTGTTTATGCGTTTCCTCTTATTGACACAGCTGTCCAATTTGATAGCTTTCGTGTTCGTATATTTGTGCCAACCCGCGCGCTACTCCGACAACCGCTTGTCTCATTTTATTCTATAATATATATATATATATATATATATATATATATATATATATATATATATATATATATATATATATATATATATATATATATATATATATATATGTGTGGAGGTAAAGTTGGGCAATATATTTTCCTCGTAACAAGTTTTGTTTAAAGCGACTGCTAATTTTGTGTTTGTGATTCTTTTTTCACATCTTTGAATTTGTCTTATATATATTTGCCTTATGTCTGGATTGAGTCCATGTATAAGTTCTCCAAAGTTCATAATAGCACGATTTCGAAATTATAGCGAGAGAATAGAAGATTTCTTAGGTAAAATACACTTTATTTATCTGACGCGTTTCGTTACAACTCTTAACATCTTCAGAGATACAAGAAAATACAAGAGAAAATTATAAGAATTGTTTTATATATCATGGATAGACGGTAAACGTACAGGCAAACATAGAAGTCACTCAGGTAGGGTGCACTGGCAAACGCCTTGAATGGGTGCGACACGTCAAGAGCGCAGGTAGAAGATGAAATTTGCGGTCGTATCCAGAGAGATAAATGACCTGGATACCTGAGATTAGCTCTTCCGTGCGTTTCTATTCCGATTCTTGTTGCTAGGCAGTATTCCATTTGAATTGAATTGAATATTAATTTTTGGTTGTTTTTCTTGTATGTGAATAGCTTCTAGAAATAGTAATTGTGGCTGATCAGGTGCAGAGTCGATAATTTTAGTGTTATCTTCTAACATTTTTCTGCTAAGAATTATTGCATGGTTTTGGTTGGTAAGTTTTTGGGGGCGCCATTCGTCAGGTGGTAGGTAGTTCATTCTTCGTGATAATGTTGTTTCAGTTATACCAATATATGAGTGGCGGGGGGGGGGGGGAGCTTGCAGTCTCCTAGGTTGCATTTATACTCATATATTACATGGGTTCTTTGCTTAGGTTCAGGTTTCGGCCTTAGATTGTTTTTCATGATGAGGGTAGCGGTTCGTCTAGTTTGATAGTATATAGTAAGCGATATATTTTGTTCAGTATTCGTAGGTTGTATAGATCGGTTGATACTTTCCTTGATTATCCTTTCGTCTGTTTGGTACGCCGTGTTCATGGTATTTTTATAGAAGAGTTTTGTGTTGGCTTCCCTGTTATTGTTTCCGTTATTATTCTCTTCTGTGAGGTAGAATTGGTCCATTTTCTTTTTGATAGCTACCTGTATTTCATGGTTGCTGAATCCATTGTTGACGAGTACTTGTGTAGCTCTCTTTATCTCATTATGCGTATCTTTCCATGTATGGCAGTGAGTGAAGGCGCGGTTGATATAAGCGTTAATTACACTTTTCTTGTATCGTTGAGGACATTCACTCTCTGCATTCATGCAGAGGCCTGGATTGGTGGTTTTAACGTATACTTTAGTTGTGATTTTGTTATTGTTTAAAGTGGTTAAGGTGTCAAGAAATGGGAGTTCGTTGTTCTGGCTTCATTCAATTGTATAATTGAGGGACGAGCATTCTTTAAATACTTGTTGGAGTGTTTGTATTTCTTCTTCCGTTTCTACATTAATGTAAATGTCATCTATGTATTGGCAGTAGATGTGGAATTTGGGTAGTTTGGCAAGACCTCTTTCTTCAACGGCTCCCTTGAAGTTGTTTTTAAGGAGCTCTAGGTATGTTAAGCCTGGTGTCAATCGTTCTGGTCGTAAACACGTTGTAGTATTCTTTCGATTGTTTCGGCGCCCGAAACATTTGTAAAGAGAGACTTCACATCCATGGAAGCTATAACTTTTTTAGGGGCAGTAGCTCTGATGATATCAATAAAATCAGTGGAGGATTTTATTGTATAGAGTCGGGTCACATAAGGTGGTAAAATTTGTTTAGAAATTTAGCTAGTTCATAAGTGGGGGTGGGGATTTCCTGCCTTGTGGCCTCACTAAAATTTCAAAATCGTGCTATTATGAACTTTGGAGAACTTATAAATGGACTCAATCCAGACATAAAGGCAAATAAATATAAGACAAATTGAAAGATGTGAAAAAAGAATCACAAACGCAAAATTAGCAGTCGCTTTTATCAAAACTCGTTACGATGAATATATATATATATATATATATATATATATATATATATATATATATATATATATATATATATATATATATATATATATATATATATTCTTCATTTCTGTATATAAATTAATATACATGAATTGATATATATGCTTTCATCTACATATTCTCATATTGTTCATAGTTTTCATGTAAATCACATGAAAGGCAATTTATTCGGATTTGCTAAGTCCACCGAGCGTATATTTTGTGTAGTTTCTAGACTATTGGTGGCTGAGTACAGTGAAGAATGTTCTAGTGACGTAATTTATACATGAATTGGTGTCATGGTCTGCCTACCATGCTGATATTCAGCAAGCAGGGATCCAACCTGCCGAATGGCCCCCTGCAATTTTGGTGCCAGGAGAATACGTATTATATAACACGCTCCCTACAATGTCAAACTAGAGTGATTTACAACATCCCCAGTCAATAAATTCCAAGAATCCAGTAAAATATAATTTCCTCAAATCCATCTTAATTCGTGATTCTTGAATTTTCAATGTCTAATTCTAATTTATCAATGCCCTCAAACATTTTAGAAAGTTGGATCATATCGCCATGTTTTCAAATAAAAATATGTGAGTGCTTGTTCCCTTCTTCTCCATACAGCCCAGATTCCCGGTATATCCTAATCGGGGTTGAGGGAAATACACAACGCCTCCACCATTGGTATGGGGTGGGAACAATTCGCTTGCTCGCCTACAACAAGTGAAGACCAACTATTTGACGCAGGTTAACGAACCAGTCTCGCGTAGCCCAGACTCTTCTTCCAACACCGTCACACCTGTTGCCCAGATTCTTCCAATACTGTTTCCTTCTAATATCAGTTTGTTCCTCTCCCACCGAGAGACGACTTAGTTTACAAACTTCAACATTTCTAATCTTTTTATTCAATCATCGATTTTCTTGTAATAGTGTAAAGGCTATCGCGGAACCCGGTTCATACGGCGCAAATATAATAAATACAAGAAATTTATATAAAACCAGGGATCTAAAGGCCTACCAGAAATTCACCAGAGTTTATCAAGACGGTGCTAAATTACGAGGTATCAGCAAGAGGTTAAATAAATACACACATAAAGTTATTAACAGTTTTATTTACATCAAAATCAAAATGAAACAAATTGACTGCTAACCAATTATACGGGGGTACATCAAATAATGAGAAAAGTCACAAATGCTTATCAACATCTAACGACCACAAGTCTTTCTAACCAAATAGATATTCGCGCATACAAAATTGGGTGCTATGAATAGATTCCTTAAAGCCGAAACGACACGCGCCGCTGAAGATCAAATAGGCTTCGCTACTCTAGTGACAGGTATTCCCGGAATAACCTCCTTGTCTTACGTCCGTTATCCGAAGGCCCAAAGTTACATGAATAAAACTAATTAACTTAAAAGGGACATAAGAATAAAGAGATACTCCAAAATACCTGATACCAGAGCAGTGAAGCAATAACCCAAGTCGGAAACCCGGGCGAAAGAGGCTCGGCGACGATGAGTGAATTCGACCCAAGTCCACAAGGGTGAAGGCGATGACGGTCTTCGGCGATGAGAAACCCACAGACGGCGATATCGGGACGAAAAGTGTCGAGACCACGGGCAACGATGACTCGAATGCCTAACGATCCGAGAGAAGGAATTAGAGATGACGGAATTCCCCAAAGAGGAGATGGCGAGGTGACTAGGGGAGAGCTTTCACGTGCCCAGTGTAAACAGCTTCCCAAAGGCAAACACATGTAAACGTGACTGGAAGAGCATAAAAGTGGTTCTATTACTCATTGGGAACACCATGGCTTCAGTTCGAGTTGCTCAATCAGTCACTTTAAGATTGACATATGAGAACCTTGCTTATATTCTAGACCACATAAGTTACAGGGATCAAGAGTGGCTAATTTGTGCGGACTTAAGCTAGTAACCCTACCTAATAGGCTATAAACTGTATACACCAAGTTTATGTGCTTCCTTTGAAAGTGGTAGGGTAGGACCAGATCAGAACTTTATGTACGCTCAGAATGGTTACCTTGGGAAACTATGACGCCTGGATACCATAATATAATTCATGAGACACTACTTAAGAAGGAGAAAATCATTCACACACCACTGCATAAAAAACTAGGCGTAATGAATCAATTTACAAAAATACTGCAACATAACAAGCCATGCTTCCAATACCTCAAAACAATTTTATTAAAATGAGTAATGCAAAGAAAAAGAAGGCATATTCATATGGCTTCAGATTTTTCAACTTATAGCTGATGAGAACTTCGATGCAACAATGGATGAAACTGAGCTAGCGACTTGGCATGCATTCAAAGATGTGAGAAAGGACTTCCGGGAAAACATCATCAAGGCGCCCAGCGAGAGCATATAGTCAAGAACCTAATCAAATGCTGCCAAGATCTCGGATGCAGTATATCACTGAAGATACACTTTCTTCATTCTCATTTGTGCTTCTTCCCAGAGAACGCAGGAGATGTAAGTGACGAATATGGAGAGAGGTTCCATCAAAATATAGCGTCATTGGCAAAGATGACAAGGGAAAATAGAGCCGTGCTATGCTAGCTGAATTCAGCTGGAACCTGAAGCGTGACAGACCTGAGACGTCTTACAAACGTAGAAGTAAATACTATAATGTAGGTTAATAGATTATATAATGCTAACAAAGATGCTGATTTATTATATATTAATGAATTAATTACAATGGACACATTTAATATGACTTTGAGAGCAAAGTAGATTTATAGTATCGTGGAAATCGGTATCAATTGCATATTATTAAATCGGCAATTTACAAGAAGATAAGATCTATGTTTTTTTCTTGAGACTAAAATTTGTTGATTACTGTAATTATACTTCCTTACTTTGGAATAGACTATAGATTTACCTACCTCTCCCATCTAAATACCTTCGATGATGGCTGTGCTTCCTGATTTGAGACCCCATTCGCAGGGCCAAGACCCGCTTCTATTGTGTGAGAAAGATATAGGTAGCGCCCTGACAAATGCCTGTGGTTACGAAACTGATGCCATGAATCTAGTAAGAGCAGCACAGGTAGTCCGTAGATAGATGTTTGAGACCAGGTTCACCTTTAACGGTGCTTTCCAAGGTGAGTGCCTAGAAAGATTCTGCGACGCCCTCCCTCATTGCTTTGATAAATAGGATCCTCGATGGGGCGAAAATCAAGCACCAGACTCAGTCTGGCAAAAAAAGCACCACAAGATCTGCTCTAACAATATTGCTACTTTGGTGTTTAACAGTGTTAAGCATGGACGCAGTGTATAGTCAACCTTAGTGCGCCACAGCGTCGACAGAGAAACCCCACTTCCGATTTATTTGCCATTTAAGATTCATCCTATAACCCGGAGCAAAAGTCTGATTGACACTGTTTAGCCTAGGGATGTGTGTGTCATATGATAGATTACTACAGCTTACAGCGGACAATGCTAATGATATCTGCTAGCGCTTCAACATGGAATAAGTTGTTTGCCCACCCAAGCAGGATATTGTTTACTACTAGTCTTTTTGATAATATCGATCCTAATCCTAGATCTGCGACAGCAAAGGATTTTTTCATGGAACTAGCATTTCCCTAATGCAACACCCATCAAACACAAATGGCGGACTTGAACCTGGTATAGTGCTGGTTGAACAAGACATCTCTTGCGCGAAGTCAGTAACACCTCTGCCATGAGTGTACACAAGCGTGCCACCTGCTGCAATGAAGACTCAGCACCTCACGGCACCGGCTGTACAAAGTTCTGCAAGACCTCCAGTCCTCTTGGCTGTTCATTCTGCCGTGCAAGAAGACTATCGTTGGCTGAGGACAGTGAAGAATGTTCTAGTGACGTAATTCATACATGAATTGGTGTCATGGTCTGCCTACCATGCTGATATTCAGCAAGCAGTGATCCAACCTGTCGAATGACCCCCTCTACAGTTATTCCTATGAACCGAAAGGACTTTCTTCGTGTTGATGAAAACACGACTGAGCTCGTCAGTTCCCTGTCGAGAGAAGCTCCTCGTCTTTCAATAGCTGATGGCAAGGAAATGTATGTAACATGTGGAACAGAGATTTAGAAAGTGTTCCCAGAGGTCACTGATGCCTTTGAATATCTCTTCCGCATGCTCAGTGATGTGAGTGAGGACTCAATGTTACAGCTGGAACGCTTCGTTGTAGTAATGTATGACCGCACCAGTGATATCATGGAAGTGAATGATGCTAGGAAGCAGCGCTTCGCAAACTTCTAGGGCTCTAGAAAACATTCCCCTACAAAGGCATCACTCCAGCAGCACATCACTGGTGCATGTCTCCAGGCCAACTGCTGCAACCAAACTCTAGTCCTGAACCCTGAGTTACTAAGCCGATCTGACTGGGGCTGGGCAAAGGAGGCCTATGAGTGGTAGCTTCTTTGAGCGACACTGCCTGAGGCATCACAATTTTTCCCTGAACTTATCCATTGTGGCTGCAAGAAGTGATGTACCGACCGCTGAATATGCACCAAGGCTTCTTTCAAGTGCACTGCATTATGTGCATGTTCGAGAGACTGTTAGGAGTAATCAGACACCTTTACATTTATGAGTATATTTAGATAATGCGTGTTTGAGCTCACTCACCTTACTGTACTTGTAAGCTTACGAACTTCGTTTAGTGCAAATTAAAAATTAAAATTGGATAGATTATTTTACAACAAGATTAAATGTAAGCTATTCTGGAGAGCAAAATAACCTAAATGTGTATTCCAATAAATTTATTCTCTGAGGTCACTTACTTTATTTCAAGCCTGTGATTTTGTATAAAGGCTCTCCAGAAGATAAAGAGACCAACACATGCCATCATAACCTTTTGTTTTTATTTTTACTCCTAGGATGAAAATTGACAGAGGGGTAGCAAATCTTAAAAAAATTAAAATTGGGGTAAAACTTCCAAATCTGCCAATTCCTTAAAATATCAAAAAGTAAGCGCGGCAAAATGTGTTTTACTTTCATTTTTGCATGTTATCTACGAGTTTCGTGATAATCGGTTTAAAAAATAAAATGCTTTGTCTGAAATCATCAATATTATATTTTTTGAGGTGATTGACCTCTAACGACTCTCCTATGTCATATTTTGCACAATCAATATGATTTTCTGTTCCACTCAGGTAACAAAAATAAATGAAAATGTCCAGAGCGCCAATTTCCAATAAAAAGCATCTCATCTCCCTGAAAGGATTAACAAGTAAACGAGCTAAAACCTTTTATAATATTTTTAACAAATAAATGTATGAAAGTATCGAGTCTTATTAAAAAGCAAATACTCGTGCAGTATTTGAACAGCAAGGATTTAACTGTATTCCCATGGTATTCCCTAGCCATAGAATTATTTCAGAAAATGACCTCAAACTTAGGTTAGCATTAAGCTGGTTTAAATAAAGGGAAGCTGACCCAGTTAGGAGACCAAAATCCAAGAAGTGTATAACAAAGGGGAGGTCAAAATTTAAATCCAGCTCCGGCAGAAAAGGTTTAGCAGAATTAAGTTTGAGCTACCTAAAATTTCCAAAGCCCATTATAGGATCAAAAGAATGTATAGACAGGAATTTTGCATTTAAAAAGGAAAAAAAATCTCCCATTATATAAAAAGTTTTTCAAACTTCATTTTGAATGTGAGATTCAATTACTGTCTCCACATATAAGAATACTCTAAACAAGGGGTAGATGTTGTAACTGTAGCCAGGAGTAGTAGTAGAATACTTTCCCAACACTAGTGTCTCGAGAAAAACTAGAGCTTTCTCTACTACTATCTTTTTAGCCTCTGTTTGACTCAGAAAAGGAGGAATAAAAGAGTTAAACGTTCTGAAAAAAATCTGAAATTAAACACGTTGCCGTTTAACTACAAGTTTAATCCATGAACTTGAAAGTAATTTGCTCTATTTGAAAAATATAACATAGTGTCCGTAAAATTATTAAAGCCTTTAAAATACTAAATGCGATCACAAACTAGTATAACGTATGAATTATAGTTTGAGTAAAATAAACAAGCGGTAAAAAGAAATAGTTTGCACGAGGTTAATTAATAAAAGATTAAAAAATGCCCTAGCAAAGAGCCTTTTCTCGTACTAAGATACTCAGATCTGGAATTAATTTACAATTAGTTTAAAGACCTTAAATCAATATGTTTAACAAAGTAATTAATAAATATTCATTTAAAGCCCAATTAGGTGATCAATTAAAAATTATCCCCAAGAGTGTTTTCGATATTGAGCCCAAAGTGTGCGGCTTCTGAACACATTCGCTCTTTTTATATATTCTACAGAAAGACATAACCTAACATAAGTTAAGTCACATTAGGTTTTTTAATAGATCGTACAATAAATTGTGAATGTGTGTGTAAACAGCTAAGTTCAAGCTATTGAACATTCTCCCCACTAAATGGAGGTTATTAAACAACTTCTCTGTTAAATTGAGGCTAATGTACAAATTTCCAAAGAAAATGAGTATATTAAACATGCTCGCCGCTAAATTGTGGCTAATAAATGAGGCTATTAAACATCATACCCACTAAATCTAGGCAAATAGACACCTTACCCGCTGCATTGTGGCTAGTGAACATCATTTCCGCTAAATTGAGGCTATTCAACATTGCCCAGTGAAAATGAGTTTATTTAACAACGCCACGTTAAATTGAAGCTACTCGCTCAATCCGGGTTATTAAACAGTGTCCCATCTAAATCAACGCTATGGAAGATCCTTCCAATGAAAATGAGTCTATTTAACATTTTTCTCATTAAATTATGGCTATGAGACATTCTTCCCACTAAATTCAGGCTGTTAATCCTCCACCTGGCAAAATTGAGGCTAATAAGGATTCTCACCGGCAAATTAAGACTATTATTGAATAGCTTACCTCGTTCTTGCTAAATTGAAGCTATTCAGCATCTCAATCGGAAAAATGAGTCTAACAAATTCTCCTTACAAAATCATGGCTATTAAACATCATCTGCGCCAAATTGGTCTATTGATATCCTCCGCGCTAAATTGAGACTATTTGAGATTCTCCCCGTGAAAATAAGTCTATTAAACATTTTCCCTTTGAAAATGACTATTTAACATGCTCCCCGTGAAAATGAGTCATTTAAAAATCCTCATGCTAAATTGAAACTATTAAACACCTCCCCACTAAATTGAGACTAATAGACATCCTACTCGTTAAATTAAGGCTATTGAATATCCCAACGGTTAAATGGAACTAGAAACATCCTACCCGATAAATTTTGGCTATTCGATATTCTCCCGATGAAAAGGAGTCGATTAAAAATCTTCTTAGGAAAAAAGAGTTAATTTAACATTTTATCCTTGGAAATTAGTCTATTAAATACGATCCAACCTAAATTGAATATAATAAACTTCTTCCCGCAAAATTAAATATATTAAACATCATCGCATCAAAATTTAAATTATTGAACATCCCAGAATGAAAATGAGTATTTCACATGCTGCTCTCTAAAATGGCTATTAAATGGTGTCCCCGCGAAATTTAGTCTATTAAACTTCCACCTTGATTAATATATGCTAATAAACATCGTCACCGTGGCACTTAGTCTATTGAACACCCACTTTGCCGTATTGAGGATATTAAACAACTCTTTAATATATTGATGCTATTAAACCATTTCCAGGCTAATTGAAGATAATAAACATTTTTCACACTAAATTGAGTTATTAAACATTTTCATCCCTAAATAAGGCTATTGAACATTCTCTCCGCTAAAGTGAGGCTATTGAATTTCCTCCTCGCTGAATTTAGTCTAGTGGACTTCCTACTCGCTGAAATAAGGCTAGTGATGAACTCCCTCGTTAACTAAGGCTATTACAAATTATTTTCACTAAATTGAGGCTAATAAACATTCGACGATTAAATTGAAAATATTAAGCTACCTTCTCTTTAACTTGAGGTTATTGATTTTTCTGAACGCTAGATTGAGGCTTTAAACATTCTGCCAGCAAAATTAAGCCTAATAAACATTCTGCTAGCTAAATTGAGAATATTAAACATCTTTCTCGCTAAATTTAGGTTATTGACCATTCTTATCGATAAAATGAGGCTAATGAGCCACCTCCTCACTAAATTGAGGCTATTTAGCATCCTTATAATCAAAATGACTCTATTAAACATGCTGCTTGTTTAAGTTATGGCTATTAACCATCATTTTGTCTAATTGAACATAATGCATACCCTTTCCTCTAATTTGAGGCTATTATACGTCATACCTACTAACCTGAAGCTATCAAAACTTCTCCCAGCTAATTGAGGATATTAAACATTCTCCCCAGTAATTGAGGATGTTAATCTTCCTCCCAGTTAAATTGAGGGTATTGAACATCCTCTTTAGTAAATTTGGTCTATTAAATATTCTTCCCGTTAATGTGAGGCTAATAAACATTTTTTCCACTAAATTGAGGATATTAAGCTTCCTCTCAATGCTAATTGAAGCTTTAAAAATTCTGCCGGCTAAATTAAGGCTAATAAACATGCTCTCCATTAAATTGAAGCTATTAAATATTTTCTCTGCTAGATCAGATTAATAAACACTATCCACATTGAATTGAGGTTATTAGATGGTCACCCCCCCCCCCCAAACGGTCCCAAACTTTTACTTTTTGCGATATATCCTTCATTCATTCACTAATCGTCCTTACTTTGCAAGACATGACAGATGTAACGCGTGTGAACAAAACTAGAACTCAAGGGGATCTCCATCAAAGAATATACTGCGTCAAACATTACTACAAGACGCTCGTTCAAGAAAGTACAGGACACTTACGTGCATTAGTTCGAATGTGAAAAAGCCCCCTCCAAGAGCAGAATTCAGGACTGGGTGGACCACTTCGAGAACTATGTGACAGTGGAGCACCTCAATGCTGCCAGTGACAAACGTCATAGCCATTTAGGACGCCACAGTAAGCGTACAACTCAGCTGGTCGAGAGCGTTAGAGAGTCAGTTCAGCAGAGTCCAAAACGCTTTGTGCGCCAATCAAATCAGTCCCTCGGTATATACCGTGAGACTTACAGGAGAGTGCTAATAATGGAGTTAAAAGCCTATTCATACAGAATATAGACGAAGCAGAACCTTACAGCCTCAGACAAGGAGCAGAGAAAGGCTATGGCAGTCAAGATACGGGAGAAGATTCAGGAGACCCCAACTTTCCTTAACCTCCTTGGGACCTCAGATGAAGCTCACTTCCATCTTGAAGGAAAGGTAAACTAGAAGACAAATATTTTCTGGGGGACCTCCAGACCAAATGCAGTAACTACTAAACTCCTATACTCCCCTAAGTGCACGGTATGGACTACAATCTCAGCCAGAGGCATCATCGGACCATTCTTCTTCGAGGAATCTAGCGCGACAGTGACAGTCACCAATGAACGGTATGTTGAGGTCCTCAAAACCTTCAAAAGGGAGCTTCAGACCCTGTTCTCGTCTCTTTTGGGGATGTTCTTGTTCCAGCATGATAGAGCAAGCTCTTACACCTCAAACATGTTCTGGGATTGGCTGAAAGATAACTTTGGTGACCGTGTGATTAGTCTCAAGTCTGATTTTGAGTGAACCCCCTCACAGCCCAGACCTTAGCCCCATTCCCATATTTCTTTCTCTTGTGTTACCTTAAGGACAAAGTGTAGGCAGGGAGACTCAGTATCATCACGGAACTCAATGAAGCCTTTAGGCAGTCGATCAGAGCCATCAGTCGGTCGGTTAATAAGGACGTCATGGACAACTTTGTGCTGCGCCTCACGAAATGCACAGAGCTAAATGGAAGTCATCTTGAACACGTGCTCTAGAATAAAGAAAAAATGTCCAAAGACTCTCATGTTTTTATATGATGTTTTTGAACACAATAACCTAGTTATCACAAAAGTTTCATTCAATCCTTGTAGAGAATTAAGAAATGAGGCCTATCGAAAGTTGGGGCCAGTTTTGCGTGGGTCACACTGTAAACTTCCTTCTCCGAAATCGAAGCTAGGATTCTAAGAAATAATATTAAACCTTTCTAACTAAACAACCAAACTTTGACACTTGCCCACGCTGATGTTCGAAACACTTAAAAATTTGCTCAAGCATACAAGAGGCAGTCAATAAGTTTTGCGAATCGGTAGGGCAAAACAGAGGAATGGGGATGGCTGTTTGTGGGGGTGTTAGGACAAATTATGACAAGTCAGGACCTGCAGCCGCACACTCCTGCCTCATATATTTAAAAAGCAGTAGCTGATCGCAGATCGTCAGTCACAAATTTTTCAACAATGGAGAAGGTTGAGCACCGCGCAGTGATCAAGTTTCTGACCAAGAAAGGCAAGAATGCAAAAGAGATCCATGAACGTATGGTTGCTGCGTACACCGACACCGCCTCTTCCTATGCAACCAATGTTCGCTGGAATAGGGAGTTCCGCCATGGTCGTGAGTCCCTTGAAGATGACCCCCGTCAAGGATGCCCGTCTGATGTGACCCACGAGAACAATGTGGTTCGTGTGGAGAGGATGATCCTCGAAAATCGACGGGTCAAGGTCGATGAAATCGAGTGAGAACTTGGAATATCACATGGAAGTGTTATCAACATCATCCACGACAATTTAGCCATGATCAAGGTCTCTCTGCCCGTTGGGTCCCTAGAAACCCCACAAAACCTCATGACCCATGATCGACTTCAACGTCGTCAAAGTTCTGAGCAGCTGCTGCTCCTGTACAACTAAGACCCGGCGGGAGTCGAGTCACGCATAGTGACAGGTGATGATTCCTGGGTCCACCACTGGGATCCCGACAACAAGCTCGAAAGCATGGCCTGGAAGCACAGGGGCTCTCTGAACCCCATCAAGTTCCGGACCCAACTTTCAGCATGGAAGATCATGGCCACCATCTTCTGGGATTCTGAGGGAGTGTTGATATTGGACTATGCGCCTCGTGGAAGGACCATCACAGGCCAATATTACGCCGAGGAACTGGCTGGGTTGAAGAAGTGCATCCGTCAGAAGCGGCGCGGCAAGTTAAAACGCGCTGTCTTTCTCCTCCACGACAATGCCCCTGTCCACAAGGCCAGATTTGCACAAGCTGCCCTGCGCAAGTGCGGATTCAAGGAGCTCAACCAATCCCACTACAGTCCAGATCTGGCTCCTAGCCATTATTTTTAATTCCGCCAGCTCAAGGCTGCACTGCGTGGACGCAAGTTTGGGGACGATAAAGATGTACAGCTCACCGTCCAGGAGTGGATTGAAAAGCAGCCGGGAGATTTCTGGTTGTCGGGAATTTGAAGCCTCAGGGACAAGTGGCGCAAGTGCATTGAACTCGGGGGTAGTTATATTGAAAAATAATAAAACACTTTTCCTCATATCTTGTTTCCTTATATCTGAATTGCAAAACTCATTGACTGCTCCTCGTACCTGAAAGCAACCCAACCATCGTTCTTAAGTATGTTTTCTTTACACAAGGTAAATTAACAAGTGATAAAGAAAAGGAACTTTAACTTACGGTAGAACAGTCTAAACGTAGATAGAGGACCGCGCGGAATGCGTTGTTCACCTTGTCTTATGCGAGCCTGATTTGCTCACGTTTTATATCTAATACAAGATTTATTCCAGGTTTTGTTAAGCCCGAAAATTCATCATGATCGAGTACAATATGTATGTCTCTTTGTGCTAATTATGTCAGATATAGATTAAAAGGATAACACAACCAATAAGTGTTGCGTGGTTCTTCAGGACATTTCTTGAAAAATAAATATTCGAAAACCTAAAGAACTCCCTGAATAGATGTTGAGATGTATACAAAATTAATTAGCTGGGGTAGTTTTTATTATGATAGTTCCTAAAAATATGTAATAACACTATTAAAAACTGTATTGTATTTTATGATAAATGTAATGTGAAAAAAATTGTAATTTGTATTTAAATTATATTGTTCAGTTTGGTTAGTTTTCATCAAGATCGTTCCTAAAAATACTGTATGAAGTGGATAATATTAAAACTATTTTATCTTTTTACCAATGTATATATGACAAAATTTGTAATTTATACTTAATTTTCTTTTTAAAATTTCCTATCATTAGTCATTCATCTCTAAATGTTTTTTAATGTGGTGATTCAAAGTCTTTTTTGTTTGAACTATTTATTTCTTCCGAAGTGTTTGCATTTAGAAAATTTCGAATTTGAAGAAAAGTTTTAGAATTATTTTTCGAGGAAATGTACCTAAATCGTTAAGTCACCAAGTACCATTAAAAAAAGTAAGATGATTTTTAATACAAAATTTGGATTATAACAAGAAAAATTAGCCCAATTTTAATATGTCAGGAATAGGGACCCCCAAAGTTCTATAAAAAATAGCAATCCCAATATAAATATGTACAAGAAAAAAATAAACATACGTCATCTTAATTTAATGCAAAGTGAACGATATATGTGTTAATTTATTAAAAAGGAAATTAAGTGAAAATTGATAGGAGAATTATTTAATTTGTTTAATTTATTTCCTTCCATTAACATAAAATCTTGTAAATAACCTGCAGAAAACTCCAGTTTGCAGCCTCGCATATTGTTAATTTTTGCCCTATAAAATACTATTCAATAGTTGTATATAAACGTCTGTCTGTATATTGCACAACTGCAGAGTGGTTGAGAGTTCTCTGTTGGTAATTAGATTATTGGACAGAGATCTGTGCATTCGCTATTCATTATATATAATTAATACATCTCCGACCAGTTTTTCAATTATTAAAAAAGGTTTATCTTGGTCCCTGAATTTAAATACTTCTATATACTCAACTGCTGGTAAATAACCAATAAAAGCAAACCTAATTATACTATATCAAGTATAGCAAGTCCCTCAAATTCCATTGTCAAGAATAGCAACCCTGGAATACGTTGAGTTAATTATTCTTGACATCATGTGAAAATATATAATAAGCACAGACTAGTATAAATCCTCCCAACTTCCGGTACAGATCTCACTTTCTTGGACAAAGAGAGCAAATACAGATAGCTCTCACCTAATTCCACTGTGTGTCTGCTTCTTCCATGTGATGACGCCATTTTCAACTCTTAGCAGTTCACCTCGCACTCAAAATATGACAAAATATAATTTCTTGTTCTCTCATCCCAACTCTACAGAAATGTTATCGTTATTATCATATAGGGTATGCTGTGTAGCCCTATTGTTAATGGTTTCGCCACCAAGGGTGATTTGTCACGGATTTTTGGTATCACTTATGGGCACCCTGATAGGTTTCTTGGTTCGGCTTGGTGGCTACCGGATCGATTTTTCGGTGAGTGCCTTTTTACGTGAGACACAGACTCCAAAGTGTAGAGTTATCTTCTTTCTTGAGTACAGGATTGGTATAGGTGATCAGGCATTTTTTTTTAAGGGTAAATAAATCTTTGGTGCTGGATTAAGTATTCTTTATTCGGCAGGAACTTGGAAGGTCTTCAGATGTATTTTTCTTAATATGCGAGTCTCTTCGTATGTATTATTCTTTATCATGAGGAACTTTCCAATTTTTCTTTTATGTACCCGGTTCTCACACACGGCATTAAATAGCAGATACATATGAATATCATTTATTCTGAGTTCCTTATGAGATTAAATTTTATATTCAACTTACATCAATTTATTCTGCAATGTTTTCTCCATAACTCTATAATTTTTGGAACAGGAGATTTTGAAAAAAATACAACGAAAGAAGAGACCATGGCACGAATCGGCAGAGAGGTAAAGAATTCAGACAAATGAAAGGTGAAATTTTTTTTTCTAATTGAAGAACAAGAGGAAATATAGAAATAAATGGTAAGGAAAACGGAAACAACAAAAGGTGCAAATGAGGCATGGAGGGTAATAAATATAATCAAAGGCAGACCACCAAGGAAGCCAATTAAAATCACCGATAATAATAACAAATATCTGAGGAGTAATGAAGAAATAGAAAATCAAGATATTGTTATTATTAATATAATTATTATTATAATTATTGGTGAAGTTCATAAAACTTTAAAAAATTTAACCATGGTTGTTTTGTTATTTTATTTTTTTATATATTTGAAATTTTTATCGAAGTTATTTCTAATTTTTATCAGGAGGAAATATCTACGTGCACCTAAACACGAGTAGAGCCGAATGAGGAGTGGAGAAGCCGTTCCTTTTCACTATAAAAATATATTTTAAGAATGGGAATTTTGAGATGGGTTATATATAAAGTTATGCATGAGGAGAAGAAGAATAAGAAGAGATGGAAGGTGAGGATGAGGAGAGGAAGAAGAATGAGGAAAGAAGAAGAAGAAGAAGAGAAGAAAGAAGTGAAAAAAGAAGAAGAGGTATTGAGAAGGAAAGGAATAGGAGATGGATAAGAAAGAGAAGAAAATGAAAGAAAAAGACAGGAGAAAGAGGATAACAGGAAGAGAGAGACAAAAAGAAAAAAAACAAAATGGAAGGGATGTAAGAGAATGAATATGAGCAGGAAGAGAAGAGAAAGAGAAGTAGGATGAGAATAAGAGGTCGAAATTAAGAAGAGAAGAAGATGGAGAAGATAATAATAATAATAATAAGAAGAAGAAGAAGAAGAAGAAAAAAAAAAGAAGAAGGAGAATGAGAAGAAGAAGAAGAAGAAGAAGAGGTGAAGAATTCCCTGTTGTTGAAAGAAAGAAGCGGGTGTAAGTTAATAATTAAAAAAATATAGTATTTATTATATTTAATATTTTGTTTCCTTCTACTTCGTATTAAAGCTATTCAATTGGCGTTTAAACAAGGACTAAAAAAAATCGTAATTAAATGAGGTTAAAAATACCCAATTTTAAATATCAAATAGCTTTGAGGGCAACAGCCCGAAGGGCTGTTAGCGAGCGAAGCGAAGCGCAAGCTCCCCTTGTAGTGAAGGGAGAGTGGAAAAGCCATGGCTTGTATTATTCGATAATCTTACAATTTTTATTTAATTATATGATAAATAATTAATAAAATACTTTTCTTTCATTTGTCTTAGATAAAATCAGTTCATATTCATAGCGTTTAATACATTCAAATAGATGGGGAAGTTGCGGGGGAGATTAGTTTATTGTATATGGTGTGTTTGTAATTAAAGATATATATTTTCACAGGAATAAAACAAAGCCAATATATTAATTAAAGTCATTTAATGGCTAAGTTTTGCTATTTATTTAGCGGATATTGTGTTTTCTGGAAAACATCTTTTCAATAGTTGCCAAATACCACTATATCTCCTATTTTCGTGCTCAAAACACAAATTTTCTTTTAAATAATCGATTAAATTTGATTTACATTAACTAAAGAGAAGAAATGTGATTGTAATTATTACCTATTCTTTTACCAAAATAATTGTACAAATCATTCAACCAAAATTATTATATTCCGTGTTGTGTTTCTTTTTAAAACGGTAATCAAATTCTTCGAGTTAACCGAGATAAAGCAATGATTTAGTTATGATACAAGAAACTGATTAGGAAATGGAAGTAATCTGAAAAAATATGACTAAGCTGTTTATACTTTTAACGTTAGAACATATACAGATTATAATGCTGTTGTTATTACTGTTATGAAATTTACTAATTACTTTTTGGTCCGAAGATGGAGATTCATGAGAGCGATGATCTTGGTTTCAAAGTTTCTTGTTTCTAACTACTCAGCGCAAGCTCTCTTCATTTCTCTAAGGGGTCTTGCAGTATCTTTAGGTACTCGTTATAATTTTGTAGTTTATTTACTGTAGTATCGTATTCCTTGCACAGATCCCGCCAGCTTATGGTACAAAAGAACCCAATTCTTTGACCCCTGTTCATTCAGACTTTTCAGGAAAGAGAGGTATTACTATACGGTAGCAGTGCTCTTTTATTACCACTTATTCATTCAGATACCCTTATATCAAAAGTTATTTTGGTTCCATATGAAGCCCTTATAAGATTTCATCCAAATTCTAAGTACCCATTTTTGAGAGGGTCTTTGATTCACTTACTCCATCTTACGACGTAGTCCCTAAAATAAATCAAAACCTGTAAATCCTTAAAATGGTGAACATAGCATCACGTATTTTTAATGATTTGTCCCATCTTTTTATATATTTCCTGCAAATGCCTATTATGCGAACTTGTAGGGTTCGTTTTGTAAAATACGTAGGCCTGTAGCATCCAAATTGCAGGATAAAATAGACCCAACGAGGAACTGCACAAATGGACACTCGGTGGATTTATCAAATCTTAAAAATTGCTATGCGTGCAAATTAATGAAATTATATGCCAAGTGTAATAAATAAAAAACCTAAGAGGATTTGAAAAAGAAAAAAAATATATGTCAAATTGTACAAATAGATGTGAGGCAAGTGGTCCTTAGAGTCGCGCGGAAACACACAAACATACACAATCACAGCTATCAAATGTCCGCACCTGAACAAATTCGAATCTTGCGCTCACATAAACATACACGGGCTAAGAATAATTATAGGCAAGAGTAGGTATGAACAGGTAAGTTGAACAAATACAGGATTTGACTAGAGGAATTTCACAAAGAACCGTAAAAGACAAGCGATTCCCTATAATTAAGATAATCTGAGACATGGGAAATATGTAGGTACCACAAGCACACATAGATTATGGAACTCCGCCCACTTGGTGGAAGTAACGAACAAATTAGATCACTGGGTCCGCCCCACGAGCAAGTCAAGGTCACGTCCCTTTGAGACGACACACAATATATATAGAGATCGAAAGACAGATATGGATCAGTAATTATTCAGAGAGTAAATAGTTCGGCATTTATTTCATTCGATTGTTAAGTCTCCCTCCTCTCGTCCATCTGCCGTGAAGTCTAGCCTGAACGTTAAGTAGATCCAAAGAACTAGGCCTTGTCACCGGTTATGGACTGCTCCTCTCCTACGGATGTAGGTTATGTGACCGGTGATCCCTCGAAGGACAGAGAACAATTGGCCTGGTGAGTTTGTCCACCAAAAATGAAGAGTCTGCCACCTTAATACTCAGTCTAGTCACCCTCTTTTACCATTCACCCCTTTCCCCCATAAATTTTTCCTCTATCGATCTGTGGCAAGCCCATTATATGACCATAAATTTCTTCCCCTGCACTTACTCTTTATTTCATCAGGGAATATGGCCAATCCTGAAATATGTCATTGCAAGACGGCATAATATATTGAGGATAAAAGGAACACATTCTGCTTCTTTAATGCTTGGAAACAAAACCTTCTGCTTTTAAGTGTGGAGTTTAGGCTCATAAAACACCAGCAATTTCTGAGTATAGGATGATCGTTGTTTTTGCTTTATTCATTCCTTTTTTACATCTATCTTATCTTATTTGGCTGAATTGCAATTAATAGGATTAGCCTTTTTTCGACCTAGGTACAAAGAACGCACAGTTGTGTTCGCCTTATTTTAATTGCTTCTGTGTTGGTTCAAGCGCACATAAATATCTTCCAGTTTGACCATAGTAGAATACACTCTAACTATATTTATGGTATTTTTATGAACCAGCATTCTATGGAGAATTGACTCATATTTATAAATGAGCGAAATATTGAAATATTTATGAAAGGAAGAGGAAAATTAATTAATTTGTGAGAATGTCAGTTTTATAGAAATTTTTGTACTATAATTTAGGCAGGTGAAAAAAATGTTGCACGGAGAACAAAGAATATGATCTTTTTCAAAGATTTTGGGAAAGATCATTATAAAAAAATCCAGGCTGACGGAGAGCAATATACTTTATGACTATTGCCAGAATAATAGGAAATATATGAAATAAAATTAGTATTCGTGCGATGAACCGTAACATCCAGATACCCACGTCAATGCGGTTAAGTAAGGGCATTAGTAAGAAATCCGGAATCTGCTGGAAAAATTCCCTGGAGTTCCCCATTCCTCTTCAGGAGCGCCACCATTACGACTGAGCAACTATCCATTTCTCTCAATATTTTTTTTAAGAATCAGCGAGAATATTCACAATTAACGTTTTATGTTTTTTTCAAACACCAACTCCTGCTATAAAGCGGCATCTTGAAATTTTTCTTGCGCGACCTTTGCATTATAGGCACCCATGCCGATGTTAAAATGTGGTTTGTTTTTGTTTAGGCTTCTCTTGATATCATCATAGAATCTAATTCTTTCTCTGCGTAGTAGTAGGTGCCGTTTCATTACCTGAGATCATTTTGAGGTTGTACTTCTTAGAGTCTCTTAAGTTTGCAGGAGCTACTCAAGCTGAAATGCCATCAAGCACTATTATCATTTTTTGAGGCCTGTATGCATCAGGAATCTAACTTCATGCTGCTTTTGATCACTTTTCCTTTGTGGTAGAATAAGTGACAGGCACTTGTTCCAGTGATAGTTTTACCTTATTCGTTGGTTTCACACAGCCAAACTACATCTCATTTAAGATCGTTGACTTCAATGAGGAGTTATTCTAGATGTACCTACTTTGTGTTCTGCAGTTGTAGGTTGCAATGTACAATTCATTATTTTGACTCACACATCTCTGCCTACACAAGCATTTTGGATGTTATAGTGAGTCGTAATCTGTCTCACAACATTCCTGTATAAACAAGCCAGAACTGCGCGACGTGAAATCTTCTTAATCTTCTCTAACAAACCGCATATAAAAGGTACCGAGTGATAAAAGAGTTCACATGTTTGGGCATCTTAAGTTTGCGCCATGTCCTCTGTCATCTCTGGATAAAATGAAGTCGTCTCGAAAGTACTTTCTTATCATTAAATCTTTATAAATATTTTTGCCTGTTATATCTGAACTGTATTATGCCAAATGTATTCCGCCCCAAACTGATTGCCCACCACTTCAGTATTTTTTTTAGAAAATATATTTTCTTCAGAAAGGATCTCAATATTCATCCCTATTTTAAAATCTCGCCCGCACTGGCAAAACATAACCGGGAACCATAATCTACGAAATCAAAGCTGGAAAGCTTAGAGTCACCAACTCGCTCAACGTTTTTTCTGTGAGGAAATTGAAATTTAGAGAGAGGGTCATTCATCAACTGGTACATTATCTAACTAGATCATTAATTTGTAGTAGTCAACATTTTCGGCTGCAGATAGTGATAATATTTCTAATAATAAATATAATAATTAATTAAAATAAAGCTCCAAGGTAAATTTTGCTAAATTATTGAAAAATATTTCCTTAATGCTGTTAGTTGTTAGGAAAAAATCAGTAATGGGCATTGAAGATTTAGGGCCTCAAAGGATCATTGATATCCAGCCCTTCTAATGATTCCAATCAGGATGCCATACTTTTACTAAACACCAGTGATCTCTCTTTAACAATTCTATTTTCGTTTTATTCGGACAAATATTTGAACCTGACAATCATCAACTAGCCCAGTCCATAGACATCCATTACCAGGCTACCATTAGTGGTCTCTACCCTATCCTTTAGATAATTTGGTTATAGACCTCTAAGATTATTTGACCTTTACTAAATGTGTCACGTTCAGAAACACATTTAGAAATTTCTTTATGGTGATGGTCACTGGTTTTTTTAAATAAATAAGGAGAACCCCTCCCTCCCCCCCAAAAAATAAAAATTGGAAGGGGATGTTGGCTGTGAAGGGCTAGATAGAATAAGGAGAGAATGGGTAAAAGTTATGACTGGGAAGGAGTTTATAAACTCCTTTTCAATGCCACCGGAGGTAGGTGCAGATCCTATTGGGGGACTGAAGCCCCTTAATTTCAAACCCCTTTATGTTCATATTTCTTTTTTAAGCTTTACTTCTATTCTGCTATTTAGAAAGAAATTTAATAAAATAAAATAGATATAAAACAGATTTTATACTGATGCGATAGAATATAACATATGATAAATGTCTATAATCTCAAAAATAATTATTGAATTCAATATTATACTGTTGTAGTATAGGTTTCTATATACCATACATATATCTATTATATTCGATTTTAGAGTGCACGGGGTTTTTTCTCTTAATACTTTTAGTCGGCTGGGTCCGATTATGAGGTCAGATACTCGGAAGGGAGGGCTAGTCCA
The DNA here is from genome assembly GCA_963969495.1 of Ceratothoa steindachneri. NCBI lineage: Eukaryota > Metazoa > Arthropoda > Malacostraca > Isopoda > Cymothoidae > Ceratothoa > Ceratothoa steindachneri. The sequence continues at coordinate 140,374,753 of OZ018323.1, read as the reverse complement.
ATAGAGCTACTTTGATTCTCTTTATTGACTGAGTGTTTAAATCTCACTTGGTTACACGGCTATGATGAGCTCAAAGGTTGAAAGTAAAGGAGTCGACAAAAATATACTTTAATAAATATTGATAATTTAGGTTACATGGTATAACAATAAAAGACATATAATAATACAAAATAGTTACAGTGGTTAACGGGCAAGTAATAAAATTAGGTATTTAAAATGCAATAAAATGAGTAGGATGGATGGAAGTAAAATTGGACTTTACATGGGGACTTAGTAAACACACAAGGATAATGGGTAAACAGTAGCCGGCAATTATAAATTTATGGAAGTTAAAATATTTGTTACAATACCTTGTACAAAATGGAGGGGGTAGACGATGGTCGTATCCTGCGAAGTGGGCAGTAGAGGTTGAGTCACTTCGACGGGGTCCAGGGTCAACCTGCTCGGAGTTGAAATATTCCTTTGAGATGACGGAGGGGGTGGGGGAGCCTTCGAGAGTGAAGGCTGTGAATTCTTCCGGTGGAATTCCTTCGAAGAAAACGGAGGGTAAGTTTCTTCCTAGACGTCAATGGGTTGTTTGGACGACTATGTGTAATTAAGGGGGTATTACGCGAAGATCAATCTTCAATGAAGTCTTTTGGGACAAGACTTGGGTTCTTCTTTGGAGATGGAGACGTTGCACGGGGTTAGATGGGTATTCTTACGGGAAGAAGATTCTTGACTAATCCAGGGTGGATATTTGTTTTATCCAGAAAGGATATTCGATTTTATCCTGCAAAGTCCTTGTCTTCGGCGTATGACAACCCGAATCGAGGAGGAGTAAGATAGTCTGTTCGACGTGAGCTTTTCTCGCACAATCTCCTCGATTCCTAGCAACACGGGTAAATATGCACGGTGAGAGAGCTTACCCAATAGAAGTGAGGGGGGACTATCGTCCATTGTTTGAGTAATACGAACGCGGCTTCGGCTGTTGTTTACCTCAGGCGATCCCTGCGTAGCTGGAAGGAGGAAGAACGCGGGGAAGACTCCTTGTTTAAATACCCAGATTGATAAGGGCTGCATTCCTCAGCCTGATTCTGTTGTTTCTCACGCATTTAAGCTTTGAAAAATGCTTCTAAGCGGCAACGAGGTCCATCACGTGGAGACAATGCTTAAAAGCAACGTTATTTTTTCCATCACGTGCTTGTTCCCTCAAATATACCTTAACTGAGTTCCAAAAACTAAACAAACCAAAATTCATAATTTTCTGATGTGTGGAAAAAATTCTGATCTGAGAGTTAGTGCCCTCTCCTGTGTGAGATAATGTCATTTATTATCAATGATATGTAAGATAACCATTATTAATCATCAATACTCTTTTCTCTGATTACTCAGGGAGAGGAATTAAGGTTTCCCTTGATCCGCCACTGAATTGAGATCACCTTTGACTTTGTAATTTGCAAAAGTGGAAAGTTTTATCCTTTACTCCATGGCTCGGTAAAGTTTCACCTATAAGGATCAATGAGATTTTCCATACAGTTATCGGTGCCTCATCGAATACAAGAATTATGGATTCCTCCTTAAATTCTTCTCGTTTGCAGATCTAATGAAGCTACCACTATGTAGAAATACTTTCCTGCACTCTTACTATTTTATTACGCTTTGCCTTCATTTTTGGACAGATATACAAATTCCAATTTTCCACCAGAAATCTTTACTCTCTCAAAAAACAGCACTGACCTTAATTTCCAAAACCTAATCTTAAAACTATTATCCTTTCAGCCCTCTTCCATGACTTATAATTGCGTGCCTCCATGATATACGCTGCTTCATTCTATTTTCCATCTAGACATTAAATTCCATTAAGGCCAGGAGTGATTCTGAGTATTTATAGTAGATTTACTCATATCGTATATCATGTAAGCATTAAGCAATAAATGGCATGCAAACGAATCGTTTTTCAGACTTTTTAGCTGTAGGATACATTTGTTGCCAAATTGTGCTTCAAAATTTGTATAACATACCACTAAGAGATTCCATATAGTAGAGTGCTGCCTATAAATTTGAAAAAAACAACGAATTACTGATATTTAAATTTATACTTATAATAATAACTTACTATTTGCAATCAATTATTAATGCTTAATTTTTTTCTTTTTTTTCCATGAGTTCTCAATAGATTGCTGGTTTCTTTTAAACAAGAAAGAGGAGTTTGAAGGTTGAATTTTCACACTAATATACATGACTGGATCACAAAGATTCCTTATTTATATTAAAGATTGTCCATAGAGAGTTCATAACATTAGGGCAGAAAATACCACCTCCGAAAGACTTATGCCCCTTCCCGCTACCTAGCACCCATCGAGCGAGAGACCATTCACACATCTCAACATACTAAGACTGCATCATTTCCTTCAGAAATTCTTGATCGTTTCTGAATTCTGGTAACGATGAGAGCCAAATTATAGCTTATTACCTCTATATGGTTTCTAATCCTTAAGATTTTGACCCCCACCCCCACGAAGAAAAATATTTTTTGTAACTAAATAATGAGGTATATGTCAGAAAGTAACGTACCAAGAAAAAGGAAGGAGTGTCCTTTCCTGAGTCCTGGTTGGTAGGATACATAATAATAGCGCTATTTCTGCCTTTTGCACGACAATGAACATTGGTGCGTGATGCCATTGGGTTTGCTAAACATTAAGATCCTAATCATTTTGTAATTTCTTTATACGGAAAAGGAAATTGTCCACTGTTAAAAATGGATGGGGCTCAATTAATAAAAAACTATAAAATTTATTTCATCCAGTGGATGTGACTAATTCACTTTACATGGACATAATATCCCGAGGCCATTTATTTTCATAAGATGCACTTTAAAACTTCATGTCAGCTAATGTACGCAATTTTGGCTTTGCATTACTGTTTTTCACATACATCTAAGGAAAAGATTTTGATATATTGGGTTCTTAGAAAAATTAGGGTTGAGTTAATCTAAAGTCTGATGGGGAGAGGACGGATTTAGGTAACAGAATGTAATGACATAACGGGTTTGACGGAGTCTTTCGTGTTATTCTTGCCCATTTAGGTTCATAACAATGTATGACTGCGAAGAGCAATAGTCAAAGATAAAATTGCGAGAATCTCGTTTCTTATTTCGCATTTGTCTGACTGTTTCCTTCTGGTTATTTTTCGGAATGTGATTGCTGCGCTTAGCAAAGTTACCGGCAGCAACTTGAGATAGTCAATAAGCTTAAGCGAATAAAAAGTAAGTAAACGAAAAATAATGAAAAAACTACAATATCGATAGAATAATTAAATACTGTGTAATAATTACCAATGGACTGGTTGCATGCTAAAATCAAATCAATACATTTTTCCTCTATTCAAAGTGTCGACGATGAGAAAGTCAAAATGCCCCGCGTTAGGGGAGAGTGCACAACTCTCTAGATACATATTAAATATCTGAAATTAAAGCAGATATTTCCCTGCAAATTAAGTACTCCTAGTGCTATATACACTACCAAAGGAATTTTTTTAAACAGAAGCACAAAATTTTCCAAAGAGTTGCCTAATTATTTTAACCCTTTTACTTGTAGTGACGTGCAACTCGAAGAAAGCATTTAATTGCAAAAATATGTTTCAATTACTCAATGTTTCCATTAGATGTTAACCAACGATTCGTTATTATTAAACAAATAAATAAATATGCGTCAATTATAAACTTTGTCGGTAAAAGTCCTAGAAAAGTAAAACTTTCGAGGAAAAATTTATAGAAACTTAAAAGATTTTGCTGGAAAAAGGTCTAGAGAAAGAATTCAGATTTTATTTAAATGTAAGATAATTTCGTTTAATTACTAAAAATATGTTTCAATTAGATGTTAGCCATCGATTCGTTATTATTAAACAAATGAATAAATATGGTTTCATTATAGACTTGATCAGAAAAAATCATAGAGAAGTAAGAAATTTTGAGGAAAAAAATGGTAGAAACGTAAAGTATTTTGCTAAAAGTAAGTCCCGAGAAAAAAATTCACATTATATTTAAATGCAAGATAATTCTACCTATAAATTTTATCCTTTCTCAAGTAATAAAAGTATTTTAAAACAGATATTAACTGACAATACATGAATGAGTCTACCTTCCATTTTTTATCGAGCCCAGGAAACGCTAGATTCTACAGGAGCGAAGGTAATCAAGAGAATTGAGAGTGCGTACTGCAAACTGTAAAGCATGGTGGCCACTATTAAATATGGTGGGGCTGTATTCCAGGATCAGGAGAGAGGAGAGTTGAGTTCGTTTAAACATTTGTGATTGCCCTCAGAAGTCAACAGACAAATAAGCTTTCCTGAGAGATTACATGCTGCCCTCGCTAGGAGCCCTCTCCAGAAATGCGATTTTCCACCATAACAATGCCCAATTTAGAAGTCTGCATGCACAGGTTCCGGTAAAAGAATACCACGATGATGTACTAACCACTTTAGGCTTTGGGTATTGTAAAAGAACAACCTCTACCCCTCCTCCACACACACGCACACACTTTATTGGAGATGACGTGCGATTTTATCCTGCCATGGACAACGTCTATTTCAATTTAAATAATCTCTTTTTGCTATTTTTTTTTAATTCTTATTTTGATTTTTGTAAATAAAATTAGATTTTTGTTGTTTCATCTTTAACTAACCTTGAACGATACTCTCGGCCTATTCAAGTAAATCTCGCCAACTAATTATGCTCTCTGTCTGATTATTAAAGATTTAAAACACAACACCTCAAGTTTGACCTCCTAATCGGTCGTTAATTCCTGTGAACTGTCCTTCAACAGTTCGCGTTGCAATAGGTGATTAAGTCACCCCCCCATAATATAAGAGTAGTGTATGGTATAGAGTGATGTACCACGACAGTTATTAATCCATTGGAAAAACGCTGTTCTGACCTGCAAGAGGCATTATGATGTCGTCAGCCATCTTTCAATGAGTCAATGAAGGCAGTCATCGCCGAAGACTGGGCCAGCATCACATCCCTCAGGTGTCGCACTCTCATAGAGAGCATGCATCGAAGAATAAATTCTCTGACCACAGCTAATGGACTCTCCGCGCGCTATTAAGCTTCCTGTATTAGTTTACGGTTTCCGTAATTTTTACACATCTTCATCTGCTATCAGTTATATGTTGCTATTGTTACATGTTTTTGCAACTTTTTTTATTCCTATTGCTCTTTGATTTATTGTGGCATATATAACTTATTCCTAGCTATTCTTCCTTATTTCACTGTTATATTCATTTTGATATGGAAAACAATCTTTACGTCGCTGCATTCATGGAATTCGTTAATATTTTAGAGGTAACCGAAAACATAGTTTCCTAGTCTCATGATTTCCTTTCCTAGTTTACTTCAACAATACTTGGCTTCAGTGCTATTTCTTCCTTCTATATAATGACTAAATGACAATACATTTATCACAAAGATCGTTAATACTAAAAAATACTCCTTTAACATTATTTAAGGTATAACTATGTTTGATAGTTGTATAGGAAGAATAACTATATGCTCTTATAATTGACTTATGCCTAGATTCTTATATGCTAATCATAAATAAACAATTTATTTCTTCCATGGGGTAGGTATAAAGTGGCAGGATTTCATAACATTAGGCATTTACAAGAACTATTTGACCTCTCACGAATTACATTTGGTGGATGTCATAAAAGATGAACAATCCCATAATTTTAAGTTTAATTGGGGCGGAAGAATGACCTTTGCGTGCGGTCTACATTCATGATATAATTTTATTGCCTTTATTTCGCGTTTTTACTGAATAATAGTAGAATAATAATGCCTAATAATATATAGCCATTAATAATACTAATAAATAATAAGAATAATAAAAATGGGCATAATAATACTAAGAAATGCTTACTTTATCTTTACCCTTTTAGCCTAACCTAACTTAACCAATGGATTCGATATAATGATGACCATTAATTCACTAGTTAGACTTTTTTATCATTTTGATTCTGACTGATTGTGATTGGTATGATTAACTTATAATAATCTATTATTCAACATTATTCAATTCATTTCAATAATCCTGGAGTATAAAGTGGCATATAGTGGAGGTTGTCAACACTTTGAAATGTGAGTAGGCCTGGTAGACCACACGCCAAAGTAGCACCGAATATTCATAGCCTGTTTCAGCGAGCGACTTTAAAGGTAACAAGAGTGAATAAGCGGCCGCAATCCTCGGAAGTCGGGCCACAAAAGGCTTTATACTGGAATCACGACACGAATGACGGTAATCTGCGGGGCTGTTGCAATTACCTTCTTCTCATGCCGGTTAATTTGTGTAAATATGTGAATTAAGTGGTTCTATAGAATCTGACAAATATATGTGAGACAAGTATGAAAGGGAATTGAGAGTTTTAGTGGGATGATAAATGGAGTGCAATCTGATGTAGTAGATCAGAGTACTAGCAGGAAACAGAGTCTGACAGTTCATGTGATCCATGACTGCAATGATTGTGTATGAATTTATGATATTGAGAATTAGGCGGTAGAAGTTGAAATATACATATAAGGGTGTTTCTGTGTGTGGTTGAATTTTATAGGATTGTAATGAGAGAAATGAAGCTAAGAAAGAGAGATTCTGAAACCACTTGTGACTAGTGATAGATGGAATGGAAATGTGTATCGCAGCCGGTTGCAAGAGGTGATGGAATGTGAGAGGATAACCCAAATTTTGGTAAACTCCTACAGTGCAAAAATGGAGAGAAGTTTGTAAGGTTCTGTGCGAATAATCTTATTTGCAGCAAACACTTAAGTTCCTAACATGGATGTGTATAAATGCGTACGGGTTGAGTAAGGTAGAGAGGGAGCTTATTAAGAGTAAAATTGTTATATACAAGTACGAAAGATTATGCTGCAGAACGTAAATGGCATGATTAAGGTTCTATCTGATCACATGATTGTGTTGTATTACTATAAACTGGCGGTGCTTGAATGAGAATACATGAGGAAAGATGATATAAAGGGAGAACCAGATTTAAAATGCTATTGAATCACAGTAAATAAAAGAAAGTAAATTCGAGAGTGGCATTTCATAAAATATGGAACAAATTTAGGAAAGGGGCACTAGGTAGTAAAAGGGCTGTGAGTAAGTATCTATAACTAGAAAGAGAAAGCAAAGTTAATGCTAAGTGGTTGAAGGACGATATGCATCGTATAGATGAATGCAATAAAGAAGCGTAGATGCAAATACTTAATAGTTTAGATGGGAATGCCAGAGATATGCTGTTGAATGAATACAAGAAGAAAATTTTTATAAAATTAGTGAGTTAACGGTACTGCATTCGGATATGAAGCATTAAGCATGCAAGAGTTTGTTGGGGATTTCAGAGATAGGAAAATGGGACCCTAGTTTGCGTAAATGCTATAGTGGCAGAGATGTTAAAGAGTAGTGCTGTCCAAGGAAATGCTTATGGTGGGTGTGTTTAAGGCATTTAAAAATGTAAAAGTGCCAAAAGATAGGAATAATGCAGTAATCGACATTGTGTATAAGGATAAAGTTGAAAAATGCGAATACAAGAAATATAGGGTGTGGGGAAATCAATATCGCAAGGACCAAACAGACACTAGAATCGGTTACACAGCGTCAACCGCTACGTGGCATATAGGCTGATACTTCCCCCCCCTCTCATCCCCTTTTGCCTCGCTGGCCGAAGAAACCGCGATATCACTCGCTAGGAAACCATATAATCAGCAGATTTCGTAGCCCGTTAGTATAAACAAAGAAGCGTGTTATAGCGTTTAGAATAATAACCTATGAAAGCGCTCACTTTCCCCTCCTATGGTTTAGGTCTAGTTTCGCCAAATAGACGAAGTTTCATTCTCTCCGACGAAAACCAGAAGAGACCATTAGGGCTAAGGGTTACCAAGCTGAAAAGTGATGACCTAGGAGAAAGGCTTAAACATGGGCACTCATTTTCCTCTCCCTTCCCCTAGGGGATAAGTGAGGTATATATATACTTCGATCTGGAGAAAAGAAGAGAATTGAGTTAGCGATCGAGAGACGACGAGTACCCGCGTCAGTACGAGCATTAAAGTAGAACTGAGCGGAAGTTAAGAAAAAGAAGAAATTCCCCCGAGGCTGTTCATTTTGGTCACATCGAAGAGTAGACCATCGGTATAGAGAATCACTCCCATACCCCTCTTGTCAGAGAAACCCCCTCTCTCATTTTACGAATAAAACCAGAGATATCCCTCACAATCGAAGAATATTAAAGTGAAGTTCCACTCGATAAAGGATTTACCTCTTGGTCAAGTCTCATCAACGAGAAGCCCCCACAAGGTAACCCAAGGATTGGATGTATCCACTGTCCCTTCGCTTATATCGGCAAGTCAAGAAACATCGCCAAGCGACTCTCCTCACTCAGCTCTAAATCAGCTGTGCGTCCGAGATAGCAACAACACGCCTTGCATTGACGCGCCTGCCCTACCTCTGGTTTAACTCAGAAACACGCACAGCTATGCGTCCGATCCCACCTCTCGCCTGGCGAGACACTCGCCTCGCCTCGCATCCACTCCCTCCCAAACTCAACGAGATTCTCAGTCAAGGTCATTCCCCGTCTGACTCCACTTTGCTTAAAGGTAAAAGGATTTTCATTTAATTATGTTCTTTAATTAACATTCCGTACTAAACTGAATATTTGCGTCAAACATCGCGTAGTATACATTGGTAGTATTAATTTTTATTTAGATCTTCTTATTATATCCTTAGTAGATTTACAATTTTTAATATTTCATTTTGTGTGGAATTAAAAGTATATTTTTGCTCTAGATGTTTAACTAAATCCTCGAAACGCTGCACCAGTTAATAGATATATAATATTACAAATCCTCCCTAGTTAAAGAATCCAATCAAAAGATAAAATAAATAGAAGTAAAGCACTCTTAGATAGAACAAAAAAAGAACGTAGTTATTCATGTACGGAACAAACTTACATACATACTCGGCAGTATACCACGACATAGAGGTATAAGTTTGTTGAGTGTTGTATGTAAAGAGTTTGGGATTTTTTTTATTAAATCTATGAGAAGAAGCAGTGTAATATGGATAAAGGATGAAAAAGAGAGATTTATGTCGAGTAGAGGTCTATGTAGCTAAGTTATCTGCAGTGATACAGATAGTTGAAAAAAACATGGGATAAGACATATATAGTGTATCCTAGGTTCATGGATATGTAGTTATGAAAGTAATATGCTAGCTGCTCAAAATGCATGAACTGATTGCTAAACTATTAGTTGGTGTGATGAATATCTATATTGAAAGAAAGGCGTGCATTAGGGTGAAAGGTAACCAGTCAAGTGGTATTTTAAAATACCTAGGGTAATAATAATAGTTTTGTGACTTCGCCACGGCTGTTTAATATCTTTATGGATCGAAAGAGAGAGAGAAGTAGATGTGGGAATGAGAAATGTCTCTAGCTATGCTAATATATGCTGATAGCCTGATGCATGTGTCAGAGAATGAAGGGGTTTTGGAAATAATCATTGTAGCTTTTAAGAGAGCATATGAGCTAAGTGGTCTAAAGTGAATGCAAAAAAGAGTAAAGTAATGGTATTTGATAAAAGAAGGTAGGCGTAATATCCAACCGAATACTCAGTGTGTGAGGGTATGGAACGCACATAATCGCATGCCACCAGACAATCGTGGGAACGAAAGGAATTTGTCGTTTCAGTTGACCTTCGTCTCCTCTCCCCCCCCCATCCTTCCCACAACTAGCGACAGGAAGTCTGACGAAAGAAGGCCTATCTCACGGAGAAGCCTAAATTCTAATTGCCTTCTTAATGATACCATGGAGATTGTTCAGAAGGCGCTGCTAAAAGCGAATTGTCGAGAATGGAATCTCTCTCTCGATTTCCCACAATCCTCGGAATAAATAATAACGCCATTCATCCCTCTAGAGCAGTGTCCCAAAACAACTCGCGTAACGCGTAACTCTCACGTTGAACGAGAGTCGTTGCCGTAACGTATCGACTGTCAACGCGCCGACGAGACAACTTGGTCGCTGTCTCAAAGTGTTCTTGAAGTAAATCCCGCCTCGCAGAGTCTGTGACTGGAAGAATACGCTCTGTCGCTCAACGTAACTTTAGAAAGAAAAGGAACATCCAAATAGTTACTGGAAGTTACTAATTGTTAGTGTCACATCCAGTTAGGAGTGAACTAACCGAAACTGCAGCCAGCAGCCCCGAACCCGTCGTCTTATCCCCCCTCTCTCCGAGAACTCGTGTTAACGCCACCCGAACAACCCCGTCTGGACCTGAGTAGTCGTCTCTCCAATCCATCACAATTAATGGTAATCTGTACACCTAGCCTCCCTCTATTCTTAAATTACCTATTTAACTAACAGTGATTGATACTCCCATTGAGTCATTATAAATCTAGGCACTTAACGTCAGTGTTTAATATTTAATCCTTAATTTTGCCTGTTTAACTATTGCTAATTATTATATTTATGTAAAGTAAAGTTTATTTTTTGTACGTGTGTTTATTTGTGGCTCCTTCCTTTTGACGTACCCTTGGCAAGACTTTAATTAAGAATCCCTTTGGCTAATTTATTCAACCTGTATTATGCACTCTTAGAATTCAACAATCACAAACCTCCCCCCAGTAACAAGTGGGACTTTTATAGTGAGAATCCTGGCTACGGCACAACCCGCCTCTAACCAGCTTTCGCACGTTCAGTAGGAATTAAAGCCTATATATATATATATATATATATATATATATATTATATATATATATATATATATATATATATATATATATATATATATATATATATATATATATATATATATATATATATATATATGATCGTAGATTGAGTCATAGGGTCAATACCATCGACTTAGACAAAAGCGGTGTGTTCAGATCAAGGACTAGAATAATTATTGGACCAGACTATGAGCCATTCTACGACATATATAAAAGTGGTGTCAGTTGTGAGGTTAAATTTTGGAGTAAGCGAACTCATATAACCATAAACTTTTTTCCCAATGGAAAGGCCCCTACCCCGTTCAGAAAACCCACGGATAGGTCCATTACGTTATACAGACACCTGCAGGTGATAAGTTATATCACATAAACATCCTAAAAAAGTATCATAGACGGGCCTGTATAAACAATATAGTCGCCTTCGACGAAGAAAGGGTAATGAACGCCGTCCATCCAAACAACCCCCTAAATATTGTTAATTCGATTTGCGTAGAGTCAAGCGAAGATTGTCCCCTCCCCGTCCTCCTGTCCAAGCTGCCCCCCATAAAAGAACCTCTCCTTTAGTTGGATGTTAGCTCCGACCTCACCCCTGCCCAAAGGAACCAAATGATGGCGCTTTTGGAAGAATTTAGTGACGTCATTTCCGAGTCACCAGGATGCTCGACTCAGGTCGAACCTGATATCGCCTTCACTACGCTCGAACCTGTGCGATGTAAGCCCTATCCAGTACCGGTGCACCTAAGAGACGCTTTCAATGAGGAAGTCGACAATCTTTTGCAATTAGAGATTATCTAGCCATCTACGTCCGACTACTGTTCCCCGAAAGTCATGGTTCGCAAGCCAGACCAGTCCTTTGGGATGTGCGTCAATTTTCGCAAGTTAAACACCGTCACCGTGTTCGACGCCGAGCCTCTGCCCCTAATTGACCAAAATTTACATCTCTTCGAAGGAGCCGCCGACATCACTGAGATAGACCTATGTAAGGCCTATTATGAGATCCCCCTAAAGGCATCAGTGTTGAAACTAACAGCCTTTCCTACAGACAAAGGTTTAATGGAATTCACTCGTCTTCCTTTTCGCCTAGTCACTGACTGCAGTAGCTACAACCGCATAATGCGCCGTGTAATAGACGGTTTGAAAAACGTTTCTTTTTATTTTGATAACGTGTATGTTGCTACACGTTCATGGAACGACCATATCTTGTCCCTCCGCCCGCGTTTAGAACGCTTAAGGCATCATGGCTTTAAGATTAAACCCTCAAAATGCCATTTTTCTTATAAATCCATAGAATACCTTGGATTTAAAATAGGCGAAAGTCATCTGGCCCCACAGAAAGAGAAGGTAAAGGCTATTGTAAATATGCCCCTACCGCGCACCAAGAAGCAATTACAGTCTTTTCTCGGTGCTGCTCCGTTTTACCGCCGCTTCGTACCCCAATTCGCTTCTGTAGCAGCTTCCCTAAACGATCTGCTGAAAAAGAACCTCCCAGGACCCCCTCCAGTGGAACCCAGACGCTGAAGCGCACTTTTAAGAGCTCAAAGAGAAGCTAGTCTCCACCCCAATCTTAAAAATGCCGAACCCTCAGAAGAAATTTGGCGTAAGGACAGATGCCTCCCAACTGGGTGTTGGCTGCGTATTACTCCAATGCGACGAGGACCAAGAATCCGCTCCTATAAGCTATGTGAATCGCCGACTGACGGCTCGCGAAATGGCATACGCTACGGTAGAACTGGAAGCTCTAGCGATTGTTTTGGGTATTACAAAATTAAAAATGTATCTGGTAGGTCGTCCATTCCTCATAGAGACTGATCATAGACCGTTAGCCTACTTAAAAACTTGTAAAAACCGAAATAGCAGGCTAATGCGCTGGTCATTATTGCTAGCGGAGTACCGGTATGAAATCAGGTATCTAAAAGGGTATGACAATGTACTCGCAGATAGCCTTTCGAGAAACCCAATTTCAGATAACGATTAATAGTCAATTATTTTTTTTTTGTTTGTATCTCTTTGTATTAATAATTATTTCTTGCCTGTACTCCGTATGTGTTTTGTTTTGTATATGTAAATTAGAGAAACTGACGTAGCAGTAGTATGTTGTAGCCATTAGATACTAAGGTAAATTCCTAACGGTTTTGATCAAATTACCGACTCAATTGTTGGAGTCGAGGAAGATAATTACAAATTCCCCCGGTGAAGTTAATTTTCGCATTATTCCTTATTTCATGCCGGAATAATGTTCCTCGAAATAGGTGGGCGTGTGAGGGCATGGAACGTACATACTTGCATGCCGCCAGACAATCGTGTGAACGAAAGAAATTTGTCGCTTGAGTTGACCTTCGTCTCCTCCCCCCCCCCCACCCTTCCCCCAACTAGCAACAGGAAGTCTGACAAAAGAAGGCCTATCTCACAGAGAAGCCTAAATTCTAATTGCCTTCTTTATGATACCATGGAGATTGTCCAGAAGCCACTGCGATAAGCGAATTGTCGTGAATGGAATCTCTCTCTCGATTTCCCAAAATCCTCGGAATAAATAATAACGCCGTTCATCCCTCTAGAGCAGTGTCCCAAAACAACTCACGTAACGCGTAACTCTCACGTTGAACGAGAGTCATTGCCGTAACGTATCGACTGTCAACGCGCCGACGAGACAACTTGGTCGCTGTCTCAAAGTGTTCTTGAAGTAAATCCCGCCTCGCAGAGTCTGTGACTGGAAGAATACGCTCTGTCGCTCAACGTAACTTGAGAAAGAAAAGGAACATCCAAATAGTTACTGAAATTTACTAATTGTTAGTGTCACAGCCAGTTAGGAGTGAACTAACCGAAACTGCAGCTAGCAGCCCCGAACCCGTCGTCTTATCCCCCCTCTCTCCGAGAACTCGTGTTAACGCCACCCGAACAACCCCGTCTGGACCTGAGTAGTCGTCTCTCCAATCCATCACAATTAATGGTATTCTGTAAACCCAGTGTCCCTCTATTCTTAAATTACCTATTTAATTGACAGTGATTGATACTCCCATTGAGTCATTATAAATCTAGACGCTTAACGTCAGTGTTTAATATTTAATCCTTAATTTTGCCCGTTTAACTATTGCTAATTATTATATTTATGTAAAGTAAAGTTTATTTTTTGTACGTGTGTTTATTTGTGGCTCATCCTTTTTGACGTACCCTTGGCAAAACTTTAATTAAGAATCCCTTCGGCTAATTTATTCAACCTGTATTATGCACTCTTAGAATTCAACAATCACAAACCTTCCCGCAGTAACAAGTGGGACTTTTATAGTGAGAATCCTGGCTACGGCACAACCCGCCTCTAACCAGCTTTCGCACGTTCAGTAGGAATTAAAGCCTATATATATATATATATATATATATATATATATATATATATATATATATATATATATATATATATATATATATATATATATATGATCGTAGATTGAGTCATAAGGTCAATACCATCGACTTAGACAAAAGCGGTGTGTCCAGATCAAGGACTAGAATAATTATTGGACCAGACTATGAGCCATTCTACGACACAGTGTTACTCTTTAAAAAGTGAGGTTTTAACTATTTAGGATGCATTATAAGTGATCCTGATAAAGATGAAGCAGATTGGGCCATTAGATTAGAAATGGTAGTGAATTCTCTGGGTCGTTTAGAGGGTTATTGAATTGTGAGAGATTGCCCTCTAAGGACCACAGTGACGGGAAACATACTGGCGATACCCCTCTATTCTTTCAAGACCACGTGAGCCAGCATGAGAATTGTATAAAGTCCAGGAAGAATCCATCACTCGCTTTATCACCCGTCGCAGCTGTGTTTCTTTTCAGACGCCGCTCGTCCCTCCTTCTCCTGCGCGAACGCCGTGCGCTGCCACATTAACCCTACCCCCATATCGCGATGTGAGTTTGATCGTCTGGAATGACGAGTTATTATGAATTTTGTTTGCTTAGACTGAAGCAAGGTATTCATTGAGCACCATACGGCTCTGAGGTGTCTACCAGAGCAGCCACCCGGGTATTTAACCCGCTCACCATCTTTCGAGGAGATTAAAAGCCACCATTCACTACGTCCAGATTGCTGTCTGATTCTCGTGCCCTCCCATAACTCGTCGTCATACGTCGTCGAAGATCTAATCAGCAGATCTACATTCGTTAAGCTGTGGCTCCTTTTCAGAGGAAAGCTATCGTGCCCTTTCTTCCCGGAGAGTTGTGCATCCCTCTCATCTTCACCACCTCTTCAAGATTCCCGTGTTTCGACACTGAGACTCTCTGCCGATCAGGAAAATCATCTGGAGTTAAGATTACGTCTCTCTGGAGCAGATAAAATCTCATTCTTCATCACAAAGTAATCCAACCCCATCTTCAATTCCTCCGCGTCAGGACTCCCCGAAGCATCTTCTTGAAGTATTGTGCCGTTGTCTTCCGCCCCCATCTAATTCGCCCGCACTTGAAGGTAAAGCGATCGTGTATGGTCATCCACAGATTACCACGTTAATCTTCACTTAATTCATTTAACCACCATAAGTAATTTGTTCCCCTTTTTGTATATATATATATATATATATATATATATATATATATATATATATATATATATATATATATATATATATATATATATATATATATATATATATATCAATTGCCCCACTTTTGTTTATATATATTGAAATTATATTTGGGGGATATTGTCTTTATATATCCTTTCAACTGCAACTTGGCAAGCAATTAATCTAAACCCGATAAACCGTAATTCGTATTCTGTATTAATCGCCAGAAATAACTCGAGCGGCCTGTGGCCAGCTGTCTGCCCGTATTTATGTAAGACTCTGAGCACCGAGCTAGTCTACACAGGTATACTTCGATATATATATATATATATATATATATATATATATATATATATATATATATATATATATATATATATACCATTATATTTATGTGGTGTCAGGTACAGTTGGGTACTTTTTGTAGTGAAAACCCGGATTCTTAATCATTATCCTTATCTTTAACTGGTGGCAGATAATGTTGGGTTTATATTTGTTTGAAAGAACCCATTAACTTTTCATGTTACCCCTCCAAGTTAAGTTGTTCAGCAACCAGTTTGCCAAGTTCGTTCAAGGATATCCCAAGAACGTGGAAAAAATTCTTCTTCTTTTTTTTATCATTTTTTGTGGTGACCATTTTTTCCCAATTTTATTTTCGTTGAGTGTGTTTTTTTTGGGGGGAGGGGGCGATTTCCCCTTAAAAAACCTCTACTAATCCCCCTACAGGATTAAAGGCCTGTAATCATTGGTCATATAAAGATTTAGTTTTGAATTATTTTCTGTTATTTTCTTTATTGCGTGCAATCTGTGTGTAACAAAATCTGCGTTAGGATTTTTGATACGATCGTCAGAGCTTCCTAATCTTTTACGTAAGTTTCATAGGTGCGTTGAGCGGCCAGTCGCGCAGTTTCACCAGCAAGATATCCTCATTTGGGCGTTTCCATCACAAGGAGAGATCCTTAGGTTGTCAGGCAAGGATCTAGTTGCATATGTTCAAGAGGAAGAAAGAAATCAAAGGGCAGTAAAATGAGAAGAAAGAGAAGCTGAAGAGAGAAGAGATAAAGAACTAAGAGAAGCTGAAAAAGAACGAAGAGAAGCTGAAGAGCAAATAGAAAAAGGAGAAGCTGAAGAAAGAGAAAGAATTCGTCAGCATGAGCGTAAGCTTAACAAGAATCATTTGGAAACCCTTTCTGTTAGCTCGAGAAATGGATCCGTCTAAACCCCTTCGGTAAAGTTGCCAGTGTTAGGACGGCGATGATTCCAGCGCCTAATTAACTCACTTTGAGAAAATTTTCGAAATGAACCACTGGGATATTAAAGCCGATGAAGTTGCTCGACTACTTCCTTTCCTTAATATTAACCTCCGAGAAATCTTTATCTCACTCCCGGCCGACGGTCCTCTCGACTACTCCTCCCTCAAGTCCGAATTATTATCGGCGGTCAATATGAATCCGATTACTATAGGTCAAAGTTCAGCCAGGCGAGAATAATCCCCGGCCAGACCTACCGTCAATTTGGATTCACCCTCCAGAGAACTTTCTAGTTCTGGTTGGACTCAGCTCAAGTCAACCGCGACTACGATTCCCTAATTGATTTCGTTCTACGGGATCAGTTGATGGCTGCACTATCCTCTGAAATCCGCGCATTCGTGAAGGACAGACGCGTGTCTTCGTTCAAGGAATGCATAGAAGAAGCGGATATGCACATATCAAGCCACTATCTTCACTCGAAAGGCCCCAAGAAGTCTAATCCTCCATCCCTCAAAGAAAAAATAACCTCTCCAAATTTCCCCCTGAGAATTCATCCAAGTTTGTGAAGGTACTTAGTCCGTTTAAACCCAAGTACCATTCCCCGCCAGAATCGAGGAATATTAAGCCCCTCATAAATAATCCACCAGCGTCGGATTACCCTTGTAGGCCCATAATTTGTCTTTCTTGCTGAGTTTCCGGCCATGTGAGGCCCCCACTGTCCCCAAAACTCCCAATTTAGTTTTGCTCCTAGTCATCAAATCCACCAAATAAGTGCCTTTCTCTCATCCGCCCGCTCTTCCTGAAACGCCAGCAACTCCCTCAACAAGCAGTCTCCCGGGAGAGCAAGTTAATTTCCTTTTCAACTAAAGCTCCCCTGGTGGGCTTGAGTTCGAAAATGGAAGTGTTAATGGTTGGTAATAGTCACCCCTCGTAAGAGAGACCGGATGCACTTGCTTCGTCGTCTATGAAAAGTTTCTCCCTCCAGTGGGCCCTGGCCACGATAAATTCGCAGTAGTCCATGACTACTTGGGACGTGCAAATCAGTTCCCCGAGGTCTGCTGCTATCTTGAATGCGAATACTTCACTGGTTGGGCCGAAGTGATCGCAGCCCCCATTAAATTCCTTGCCGTGTCGATCGGCCAGAGCCTGCAGCTCCCCTCTAACCTCGTCACTCATCCCTTAATCATGAGGGCCCAAGCGCTAAAGGAGACTGTTCCCCCCGTGTCTTTAGAACCCTCTTATGCTCCAGAGTTTGAAATCATTCAAAACGAGACTTTTACAAGCGCTCAAAAGGAATGCCTCCTCTTCAGTCGTTGTGGGAAAAAGCGAGAAGTGACGAACGTGGATCTGCCCGTTGTCAAAGGGAAGTCGCCTACCTCATTGCGACGAAAGTTCTAGCAGATGAGTAGTTTAATAGATGAAATTAATTGTCTAAAAGGATCCTAACGCTTAGGTTTCATGTAGAAAGAACAGTCATTGTTTTCATAAGAACTAACTTTAGTTCAATCTCGTGTACGTTAGGTCATTTCTCGCCAGTTGGCGTTCATGTAACATGCCATGGAAATCTCTCACGCTTATCCCTGTCCAAGAGGCGAACCTACAGTGTGCCCCAAAGATGTTTTTTCAAATTGGAGCCATTGCAAAGAATGTTAAGAACTCCAAAGGTGTAGCCCATTATACTATGTCAACCAATGACAACAAAAGGTTTCTTTAATGGGGACATGTAAATAAATAGGCCAAGGAACACCTAAAAGATGGAAGACTGATTCATTACCAAAATTAGAAGCAAGGACCTTTTCAAGACAGTAGTGAGAGTTGATCCATCACTTTATTTGCTACTTAAGTAAATATTGTTGTAACTAACCGACATTATTGCGCTCATTCCAGATCTGTGCTCAGATTTTTCCTAGCACGTAAGGTTCCTAAGTTATGCAACTACGCTATATGGCTAACTTTGTCACCTTGGATCAATTAATGCTATAATTATTACGAGTTTGAGAAGAATGAGACGTTTCTGGGCTAAGGTTTGGAATCGGAACACCCTATTTGCCATAATGTACGTCCTTTTGTCGAACCAGAAAAGATATGTATTATATATTGTCATCGTATAGGAAGGACCGAGTTATGGAAGGAGTTGGTACGTATGGGTTGTTTACGTACTACAAAAAATGAAGACTCCTTGACTAACGTTATACCTCACTAAGAATGATATATATGTTTGATTATTATTATCTAGGGTTTTGACTCCTTTAAACTTTAAGGTTCCTTGTGCCAACCTAGCGATTCGAGGATAGAATAAAAAAAAATTGTTAAAACAAACTAAAACTTTAATTAAATCACAAAAAAAAAATATGAACTACAAAAATATTACGAACTAAAGACACAGTAAGGACTTCAATAATTTCTAAGTGAGGCTTTCTAACTTGACCTACTTGACATTATAGTGATGGTTGACCCACCACTCACTTCAATTTAAAAAAACAAACAAATGCTAACGGAATTTACCGGCCACAAATACCTTTGTGGATACCCCTTGGAACGGGTTTGAGTCTGACCTTGAACTCAATGAGCTACTTTACCTCAGGAATGTTATTGTTTTCTTATTTTGCCCTTAGTGTATGAGAATGCCGATGCAAGTTTCCCCCCTGACTATTTGAGCACATGATATCTCAAAAGGACATTGATGAAATTCACGAAAAATTTGTATGGTAGAGTAAGGTATAAATCTGGATTCATTCTGGCATTTTGGAAAATCATAATTTTGTTGATCGCTCACAAATTATTTGTATAGCCTCCTCGAGAATTTTCGAACAGCTCGTAAATTTTAGTCAATTATAAAAATGCCAGGTTGTAAAGTTTTCATTTGTAGTTCAATATAAATAGAACAGTGAAATAAGGATGAATAAGTTATATGCCCCAAACAATTCACAAGAATGAACAAACTACAAATTGGGAAAAACATTTAAGATCAGCAACATATAACAGATAAGCAGATTAAACTCTATGAAAATTAAAGCAACATCAAACTGATAGAGGATTCTCAGTAGCGTGCCCAGAGTCGCTTATCAGTGATGAGAGCATTAATTACTCAAGGAATGGTTAACATGAAGGTACGACAACCGATAGATGTGATGCTGCCCCATTCCTTGATGATGACTGGCTTCATTTTCTAATTAGAGGCTGGTTGACGTCGTCTTAGTGCCTCTGTCACGTCCGTCCAGAAGATTTGCCATAGATTCCTGTCGAGAGAGAGTTGACTAGTTTATCCCTGTGATATTTTTCTCATGGAACCACTGTATGGTGGGTGCAGATTTGTGAGATTGGGTATTGCCCTGCTGACAAATTACATTCCGGCATTTTGAGGAAGGTCTCAGGCTGAGCAAAGCATGTAATCTCTCAGAACAGCTTGGTGCTGCTCTGAATTCATGTGCACAACTGGAACGTAAGCTCATCGGACATTAAGATACGTCCCCATTGTGCATGGTGCAGAGACTGTGATCAAGTGCCACAAACCATTCGAGGTCTCTTCTGCTGAAGTTTGATCAACGGATTGTGGTGGGTTTTACATGAGTTCAAGCGTTGTGCAAACAGTATTTGACAGACTGTTATGTCGAATCAATTAACCTAACTGAATTCTGCCAATTATTGATTACAATGGCTTCAGCAGAGAGATGCCCACTCTGAATGATTACTCGTTATGCACAAGCCGACGCAAGCATTTTGCTGTTAGGAGTTAATGAAGCGATGAATGCAAGAATTTTAATTTTAACCATTTTCAGAGTTGGTGGTTCCATTTTATAAAGTCGCTTTTAGCTTAAAGTCTCTATTTGTTCGTTAGCTACATAAATTAACGCCCATTAATTTGAGAAATCACGCTAATATTCACACTTCTAAAGTAGTTGAAAAGTGCGTTATGATCAGGAGTATTCCATTAACTGCCCCTGAACAATTTGGCAATGAAATATTACCATATTTTAATGCTTTTGCCTCAAAACTGCCGAGTGCTCTTGGATTAGATATTATTGTCGTAGGTTAGGAAAAGACGCACCCTTACTCGGATATTTTATCCTCAGGAAGCGAGTCTACGTGCACGGATAAGCCGTGATGTGCGTGGAAATTTATATACATGAACAGAGTGCGATTAAAGTTGACCGTAACAATTAACTATTTTGGTGGTTAAGGGGTATCATGACTTAGTTAAACAAATCAAACTTTAATTCCTAGAAATCAACAAATATATAAAATTTAATAAAGGAATAATACAATATACAATTGGGTTAGGTGCAAACTAGGGACGAAACATGGGAAATTTTGGACGCGGCAATGAACTACAAACAAACGCCGCTTGTTACAAGTCGGGAGGCCTGAGTCACGAACGACTCATACGTAGCCTCGATTTAACGGGAAGGTCTCCGGGTAGTGGACGGAGAGAGAGAATCCTGTCAACAGGTAGTAATGATTACCATCGGTGACCTTGAGAGTAGGAACCGAGGGAGTATGTCATCGAGCTAAAAGCTATACCGGCATCAATACAATAGCTTATAGATACTAGGATATTACTTAGCTGAACGGCATTCCTGCGTCTGAGTGGAATCCGATCGGGAGAGTTGCGCGATTCGTTCGGTCAAAGCAAAACCAGGTGAATACTGGCGATGCTCGCGGAGACTATACCAAACTAAATTCTTAATTCCATCGTCTGGGTATTTATACGAGGCAGCCGGATACGGCTAGCCCTGGGCGGTGTGAGAGAGACTCCCGTTATCAAGCGGGTTGCCGGAAGGGCAAATCTTCTTTTGTTTCACGGCGTCGCAGAATCCCTTTTCTTCGCGAGGTTCGACCCTTGGGGTACCCAGCACGGCGTCATATCGCCGGAAATACTTCTGTTGAAGGTAGATTGGGGATTTTCCTCGCCGCCCAATGCTCTTTCTCACATGGAGACACCTCGTGGCTCTCTAATATGACAACTATATACTCGTAATTTGAAAGTTTGGTAAGATTCTTCTTTGCAGTAATTGTAGTGGCAGTATAATAAGAGTAAGGCCAATCAAAATTTAGGGAGCAGAATGAAAAGTACCGTGTTAAGAAAATATGTAGCCAACGGCCAATACGAATATGAAGAAACAAAGTTAAGGCAACTCTTCATAAAACAACGACAAGACAAATTTAAAAGAAAAAGAAATCAAACTTCAAAATAAATCAACCCCCGTCGGAACCTTCCTTTTGGCCAAAATTAAGGCTACTTTTCAACATCTGTAAGAGTTAATCCCGTGTAAACAGACGCCACTCCTATACACCTTTTGGAGACACCTAAGTAAACACCTTCAAAAACCTGTGACTAAAACTTTCTCAGTAACTTTACGAAGTGGTTAAGTTAATGGAAAGCCAAAATGTGTGGGAAGGAATTGGAATGAATCAAGTATTTGTGGGACTATGGAAGGCGAATGGCAGGTACTCTTTAAGTTACAAAAAAAAGGACACCCATTTACATATTACGAGTCTCAGAAGACTGGCGTGAGGACAAAAGGGATGAAACGATTTCTGATTGAAATTTATTTATTTATGCATTTATGTTTCTCTATTTCCCTTTCTTCCGGGATAGATGAGCGATTTACTTTCGAAAGATGAATAGGGCACCTCATCGAAACCGTGATCTTCGATAACCACTTCACGTCTTTCCAGGTGAAGGAGTTTATCGTAAGGGAGCGTCGGCAAATCCCGTTCATAATATATCAGAAGGCCAAGGTTTGGTATTTTCGCCCTTTATGCCTATTCTTGTGCTTTAATCCCATTTTCTTTCCCTTCACAAATGGTTTTCATTTCCGAATTTTGATGGATTGCACGAATTTGTTTTCAAAGGCTTTGAATTTACCTTTACCCAAATGTTAACTTCACAACCGTAAAAATATTACTCTTTGATATTTTTATTTATCTATATGTTCTTATTTCTTATTTTACTATAGAATGAGAAAATCCCATTTCGATTCTAAGGCTGTGAAAGCCTTTGGGTATGAAATCATAACAAAAGGTATCTTAGTAAATCATAGAGGTCAAGGTAAAGATCCGTCAATTTCAGTAGAATAAAAGCCCAATCAGCAATCACAACCAGCATATTTGGTTTTCTTAATAGGGCGAACATTTTTGAGAATGGGATCCTAGATCATTTGTTTGTTCTTATTGAATCCATTGTTCGCTCTGATGCTCTCATCCTTGAAAGTTTTCTTCTGTCGATTCCAACTTAAAGTGGAAGCTAACGGCCGTATGCTGAGAAAAATGTGCAATGCACTTTTATCAGATTTAGTGTAGCTTCACAATTATTTATAAATTTATTATATGCAAAAGGCTAAAATGTAAAGTATATAAAAAAAAGTTTTTTTGCTCAAATGTGAATTTTACATTTGTTTTAGCATACGACCGTTAGTTTCGAATCTCATTTCCCCATTGACTTTCCTCCATTATCTCGTTATTTCAAGATCATATACTTAGATAAGTTTCATTAAGGGAGAGATTATTCGTGAATTCTGACAATATTTCTCAAAGGAAAAAGATCTGCGAAATTTTTAACTCGGCCTTGAATTTTTGGAAAGGAGGTTTGCCTAGAAGTTAGGGGTTTGTGATATATAATATTCCTCGTCCCCAAATACGTGGGAACAAATATGTAAAGCCATGTAGAAGATTTATGAATTAATTAAACCCTAAGTAAGCTTATAAAAGTTTACAAAGTCCTGAATTAATTATTCGTTTTAACTTCATCTGTAGCTTTTGCCTACAAAATTGGATCAGCGATCATCAAATTGCAAACACGTGAAAAAATTGATAACACACCAAGTACCAAGATGGGAAAGCAATGCTTTTATTCACTGTGGAGGCGAGAGCTCTGTTGGAATAAGTAAAAAAATAGGAAGCTTAAACGACCTCTCTGACCCAATTTCCCTAACTCACATATAAATGGTCAAATTTATCGAACGTTTAAATCGGTTTTGTCAAACTTGGGGTAATCAAGTTTAAAGTTTTTGGGGGAGTTAAAGTGAATAATTAACGTAATCATTTTTTTTTTTTTACTTTGGTCAAAGTTAGGGAGTGGTTAATTATTTCAGCCAAATTTAACCCTTTAAATTTCCAAAGATTCGGATGGCTACACTAAATTGCGAAAACCGGTAAATTAATACTATAGAGCGGATTGATATTTATCATTTGCAGGACGAAGCAACCGTCTGCATTCTTTAAAGGAATGATAAAATATGCCATTGATCATTGATGTTCACGCATATTGGGGTTCCTCTCTCGCTGAATAGTGAAAGAATATATCTCAAATACTTTTTATTTTCTACCAATCTTTATATATATATATATATATATATATATATATATATATATATATATATATATATATATATATATATATATATATGTAACTGCCGTGTTCCTTTTTATTTATTGGCGAAGTTTTGACCACAATACGGTCATCTTTTCAGGCCTACAATACAAATAAACGAACAAAATACTCGTATTAAGCAATGTTGAAACAGCACAATTATCAAGATACAACTTAAACTTCAATAGCTGTTTTAGCTTTGAATATGAGTCAGCAGTAAATAAAATTTTATATTTGGGGCTTACATTGACAATAAAAAGACTAGGGATTTTTTTCAAATATTTAAATTAATTCACGAGTACATAATTGCTAAAGTTTTTTAAGTGTTTTAATGACTCTAACGACTATACAGGTGTTTTAAAATGAATTTTAAACGGAGAATTAAGGTACAATCATCCAAAAACTTACAAAATTATAAACTTTTTAACACTTAAGGTTGCCCGGACAAACATCAAACTGCACCACGCAACCCACATCCAAAACAATTTAGGTAACTTGGAGGAGAACCGACGACGAATCCCTATGTTTTGCGTTGCGAATTTAAAACTTCTAAATCCTCGATGGAGATATTGCTTTTTCATTTTATTGCTGAATTTTCTTGGCTTTGAATTTTCTTGCTGGTTCTATTAATTATGCCCATTGGGAAGGAGAATCTTGCCTTCAGAGTTCTCGCGGAGCTTCTGATGTTCGGTGTTACACTGAATACATACAAAAGTAATATTCCCAAAACACAAAAGAAATAAAAAAATGAGCAAACATACACCGATCACTTACAAAAACAGCATTCAACAATCAGCGTTATTCGATTTCTCCACTTACAAGCAGTACATATCTGTCCTTCATTCCCCTATGTCTCCTCGATCTGGCCAACTACTTTTAGCATCCACTCAAATCAGCACACTACAAATAGCGGTAAATAAAACACTGCCTTCAATTTAAAACAAAAGTTGATTCAATCAAACACTATTTTCACACCCGCTGAATGCATTCTTCCCTCTCATGCTCTAACATGAACCTCGAGGAGGACCCCACCTGGTAGTGGAAGTTGATCGAGACTGAGCGGCCAAAGGTGGTCCATAGCCGGGGACAAATTAAATAAGTCAAAACTTTGAAATTGACTAATAAAATCAGCAGATTTTTAGGCCAATCAATTAGTCATTAAAATGGCCATTGATGGACTAAATTAAACGATAATTTTTTGTATTGATTTAACACAATTGTTCGAGCAGAGATGAATCTAAAATTTTGGTTAAAAGCGAATTTCTTTGGTAAATGAATGGGAATAAGACCTATAAAAATATTCGAGCTGAATTCTTAAATGCCTGAAAAAGAAAATGAAAAAATTGACATGCAAACGATCAATGAAGAAGAGGAATCTTCCGAGAGGCTCATAAAATAATGCTTCAAAATTAAGGGTGAAATTTAATTCTCTCTTGTATTCTTCCTGCCTTCAATACGATAAGACCGAATCAAAATAAGACTTTCCACCTGAATAAATGTAACTCATGCTATGTTTATTGGTCGGATGGGAAACCATCGTGTTCGGTCAATTAAGCGGCATCTGCCAAATATATTATTGACCCATGGATTAAGACTCACGCGAAAACTTTGACTCGCTAAAGTTACGAATTATGTCCAATACAAAACATTATTCTAATTTCTAAGATTGAAAAGTTAGCTATGAATATGTGACCTAATTTATTTGAGGCAGTTGATTTCACTTCAGTCAGTCCTTGTACAATTCAAATATAGGTATATTTAAATTGCTCAAAAGACTTTAGGAACACCACAAATCTTTGAATTTCTCACGGAGATTAGGGACACCCTGTTGAACCATGGGGGCATAAAGACACGTTTGTAATGCTTTCGTAAGCTGTAGTGGATTGATATACGTTACAATATCAAAGAAATAAGTTGGTGATAATAATCGTAGAAATTGATGAAAAACTTTTTCGAAAAGCCTAACACAACTGCAACAGGGTTCTAAGGACTATTTGGAATTTGGGGTTAGGGGGACCTCTTAAAACCCCTTTCTGATTACCCCTAATTAATGGTGAGTAGGGTACGAATGCGGAGACCCTAGCACCTCTCATAATATTTTCATAAAGCCGCGTAACAGTAAGTGATGGTTGGCTGGTATAGAGCAATTAAAGTGAAGAGGTATACATTATACTCAGTTAACATAAGATGATCAACCATACACACATAAATTGTGTCATTTAGTTTTATAATATCCATAGTTAAAATAATTAAAGTTATTAGTATGATATTAAATAGCGCATTAGACGAATCTCACTAAAAGAAAATATATTGCCCGAAATTTGGGGGGAAAGATACATCTTAACCTTTTTCGAACCAACATAATTGTTCGAGCGCTATTCAAGGAAACTACACCTTCAGGTGGTACTATCAGTCTATTTAAAAATATAATAAGAGGTTACCGAATTGTTAACTCAAATTTGGTTCTTTTTACCTTTATTTCACTCGTTTTATTTTTTAGATATTTTAGACAATTTTTCCTATTCGAAATGCTTCATTGATGTTAGAAATAAAGCGTGTCTGATAATGAAATATGTCAAAACTCAAAGCAGAAAATATATTTAAAAAAATCATATGTATCAAGATTGAAAGTTTTTACAAAATAAAGATTTACCGTGTTTCACTGTAAGTTTATTTCTCTTAATTTTTTGTCTAGTTACTTATCAAGGTTGCTAATATAATCAAAGGTTTTAGCAAAGGGGCAATTATAAATATATATTATTATGCAGGCATTTTATGAATAAATGTACATAGTTATGAATTACAGATTTATAGAATAACGATCCAGCAAAGAGCTAGTGGTCCATGGATAGCCCAAGAAGTTAAATAATTTCCGATAAAACTCAACAAATCTCAATTTATATATTAAATCGTAGTTGTCCAATTTATTCAAGAGGCGATAAACACGTCCATATCTCGGTAATTTTAGATGAAAAAAAGAGTTTTGCGCAATAAACTATGCACTGTCGAATCGCCTATTTATCTATTTTTCCGAGTGTTGGCCAGAATGCCATACTTAAAAGGTGATTTAAACTAAACCATTAATAATCTTTAAAACTTTGATCAGTTCTGTACGGAATCGTCGATTCTACAAGGATAGAAATATCAGGGTTTTTAATCATTCTTCAGATGATTTATGTCCAAGCTTAGGAATTATTTTTGTGGCTCTATGATTAATTCTCTCCATAGTTTGGATATCCTTACGTACATAAGTTTGAGTATCGCCTAAAAATTCTCTATTAGGTTAAAAACTAACGAATTCCAGGGTCAAGGTTCAAAACGTTCAATGTTATTTACTCCTAAGAAGTTTCATATTACTATTGCATTGAGACAAGGTGCGATACCATGCTAAAATGTTTAGTTATCATACCCAAATTTCTCCTAAACTTTGGGCAAAATAGACTGATGAAGTACGTTTAAGTATCATTTTTAGTCCAATTGTTTTGGGCAAAATCTTTAGTTCTCCATTCACTTAAATGAGAACTAAGTCACAGATATAGAGAGTATTCGGATGTTTCACCGTAGGCACAACACAGCACTCATGAAAACGCTTCCCTTTTCTCCTAATAATGAGGGATCTTCCAAGCTTAAAACAAGCGGAAGTGAGGTAATCAGACAACATCACTTGACTTCATTCTTCAACTGTCCATTTTTTATATTTTTGTACAAAAATGGAGCTAATCCGTAAGGTTCATCTTGGTGAGCTGAGGCTTTTTATCAACCCTTCTCGAGTTGAGACTTTTGTCGAAAGTCTTCGCCTCACTTTGCGCGCTGAAGCGTTCACAGCTGCTTCTCTCATATTTAGACCAAGCTTGGCATTGCAGGTAATCTGAACCTTGACCTGTGACCTTACCAGAAGGTGATCTTAGCGTTTATTTCAAGCTGTTGAGCGTCCCGAAGTGTTCTTCACAGGAGCGTGATCAGTCACTTTTAAGTCATTATTGATCCTAAAGATCGCGTTTCTTTATTCAATCACCTTATTAACTATCACCTTACATTTTAGATCACTTCGTGGTAAAGCAAGAATAGTTCCACATTTTTCTTTGTAAAGAACCATTTCTACAATTTAAAAAGATTCAAACATTTATTTTTACCAAATTATTATTAATAAATCGATCAAAATTTTACAACATGCTTCAGTGATCCCCTATTTATCATCATTTTACCCTTGTGTTCGAAGAGCAAAGCTCTAGACTAAAAATCACCCTCTACAAGAACAGGACTAGATTGCGTTTGTTTTGGTTTTAATACTCCTTTTTATAACTTAAATATCAGAATGATTATTCTTATCATGTAAATTTTAAGAACGAATGATAAAAGTAAAATATATATTAGTTTCAAAATTTAGGGGCATGAATGGAGGGGAAGTACGATTTCTTTACATTTGAACGTAAAGTCTCTAGCTACATACCTAAGCAATCTAGTTGCCTTTTCATGCTGCTCCAGGGCATTGTTTGATGATATAAGATCGTTTTAAATTATAAATCTCAGGGTGTACAGTTAATTTTATTGGTTAGCACTTATACGAGACATGTTGTTTCTATCAGTCATCATGTTATGCTCAGCGTAAAAATTGAATTTATATTCGAAAAACTATATTCTAACTACATTAAAACCGCACTAACTCAACCGGCCAACTAAATATTCTGCTGATTTTTTACTGATATATGAAAAGGTATTATTTTCATTGAATCCATGGTTAAGAATACAATTAAGTTAAAACCATGCCACCCCTACTGAATCTAAGTCGGTCATCATTCCTTCGCTAACGTTGCCTCTCCTGTACGGAACCTGGTACTGAAAGGATTGCGGGACCACTAAACCGTTCAAGAAGAGAAGCTCAAGTAAACCAACGACGGCTTCAAGAGGTCTAGAAGTGTTCATAAGCGTTAGTTTCATCTCCTCGTGTGGATTGAGTTTCAAAATCGTACGTCCACTTGTGGTAACCATGTTCTCAATGAAAGACAGATTTCAGGGCCACACCGTGACGTTGCCGGAGGATAAAGGATCTTATAAACTAACCAAGAAAAATATCAAATTTATGGGAATATTCTGTAGTAGGTATATGGATTAGACGGTAGAAAAATGCCCGATCGTTATTTTCTCTGAAGAAGCACCCTTCTTGCCAGTGTTCCGGGCTTCTTGCCAATTGATAGGAGAAGAAAGGGACTAGTACCATAAGTCCTACATCGTGCCAATGGCGAAATTACTTAAGTCGACCCACGTATTGCACTGCTCATCATACCAGATAATAAACGCTCACTTTTCTCTTACAAAAGACACCAAAGGGACAGAGAACTGAATCGGGATGTATGTACTCATGAGTAATTTGGGTAAGGGTTAAATCCGTGCATTTTTCAGTACTATGGAGCACTTTTTGCAGCAAAAAGTGGTTAAAATATTGCTTCAAACACCTTAGCCTATATGTGATGGCCAAGAATGAGCCAAGAAGCAGAAACCCACACAACATGACAAACTCCGACCACTCTTAATGCACGAATTATATTTATTCCTTGTTTTGGGGGTGAGAGAACTTAGTTCCTCGTTTTACCTTTACAGAGACAATCACCCAGAAATTGCTCCCGAGTTTGATATGTGTGATGCGACAGAGTTTCCGAAGTCATAAATATGAAGTGCCGCACAATACACATCTTATACACAACTTTCCTGTTGTTTGTCCTGTATTTTACTGTAAAGTTATGTATATAGTTTGGGTTAGCAATCATAAGAAGTGACTCTTTGGAAGCGCACAAAAATAGAGTGGAAAGTTTAGGTTAGGTTCTCATGTACAATTACCTCAAATAGTCATCTCACATTATTTTAAATGTTTCCTATACAAGTAAGTTAAAAGGCTTGCATGAAAGACGCTAGGCTTTGCGGTGCTGTGTTGTCTTGTAATTTAATAATAATTTTAATATATCCACGATTAAAAAATAACTATATAAGCCTATATAAGCTGGTAAAAGGCAACAATTCGGAAAATTGGCAAACCTGCTTTGAAACAAAACCTTTTCAAAATGTTTCGTGATCGCAATATTTGTACATTTACGCATCAAAATATAGCTCAACCTGCTGATGAAACAGAAGCGTTTCAGCTTTTTATAACAAATATAATTTTACATATTCCATAGATACACAAACAGAAAAATTCATTATATAATTCAAGACCTACGTGCCTCAAAAAAATCATGTCTACAGATACATGAGAGATTTTTCATTTCATGACATTACTGCCTGTTTAGGTCTCTTGCTATTTGCACGTGCTGATCATGATAATTTTACAACGATTGAAGATTTATGGAGTTGTGAGGAAGAAAAACCAATATGCCCTACAACAGTGTCCAAAAATCTCTTTTTATATCTTCCTTAGAGCAGTTATATTTGACAAATATTGAGATCGTATAGACCGTGAAATAAAAGATCGTTTGGCTGCAATTCCTGATGTTGGAAATATATTCAACGATAAGTTTACTAAATATTAAAGTTTTGCAGATACATTGACTGCAGATGAACAACTTCTTGGTTACCGTGGCCACATGGACTTAAAATATTTTGGATATGTGAAGCTGATCGTAGATACGCTTTGAATCCTAAAATTGATAATGGAAATGAAATATTTTGGATATGTGAAGCTGATCATAGATACGCTTTGAATCCTAAAATTGATGCTGAAAAAGAAAAAGACAGCGTACATCATGAACTAAGAAAGCACATTGTTTTTGGAATTATGTAATCTCTTTGAAAATACTAGAAGAGACATTGGTACTGACAATTTCTGTACGTCACATATACAAATAAGATCCTGTTAGTTCATACTCGTACATTGCTATAAAAAATAAGAACGTCTTTATACTAAGCTCCTCTCATTCAGGTAGCGAATGTGTGCCCTAATGTAGCTAATAACACTGTGTAATAGAATTTCACTTTTGTCTTGTCCTTGGGTTAAAAGTGTTATTTTACAATTGTTTGTGGCTCTATTAAATAAAAAACGTAATTCTTAATCTCAAGACTTTGCTTTTGTGGCTAGGCCATTAGACTTTTAAATTAGCCCATTTATGGAAAAATAGCATTATTTTGATGCAAATAGTAAATATATATAAAAAGTTTCAAAGGTTATGTTCTTTCAGTTATGGTATAAACATGATATACTGTTTATAAAAGTTATAAAAACAGTAATACAGTAGTAATAGCTATTATTTCCCTTATATTTGGTTTTTTTTTGCGACCTGTACAGCAATAGCAGTCCTCCTACATTCCACATAGATTAGGCAGTAATTTGGTAAAATATAAATTGTAGAGCTTTCTACAACTTTCGAGAAACTTTTTATATGTTTTAAGAATTTCTAGAAAATTATGGCAACGTTGATGATTGTATAAATACAAGGAATGTCTATTCAACAGATCAGTTTAACTCTAGCCGTCATAGTGCAGATATCGTCAATGATAGAAGCATTCGTCACACATGGCATCAATACTTATAAGCATCCGACAGACTTATTTTTCTATGTCTGCGGCGAATTTATTAGGAGAAGAGCAAAACAGTACTCTGTAGAGACATCTGCTAAAATTTCTGAGGCCTAAAAGGCATATTTCGGCATGCTCTTCAGAAATCAAGACAAACGTTGGGCACCTCATTTCACCTGCGAGCTCTGCAAAAGGACTCTAGAAGGTAATATATATATATATATATATATATATATATATATATATATATATATATATATATATATATATATATATATATATATATATATATATATATATATATATAAATATAATGTGTTTTGTTTATTTAATTACTGTTTTTTTAACATTTCTATTAACACTAAGTGAAAAGTATTTTTATATTTATACTTTTTTACAGAATGTACAGAGGAAAAAAGAGAGCTATGAATTTCGCTATGAATTTCGCAATCCCACGAATTTGGAGGAAACAAACTGACCACTGAAACAATTATTTCTTCTGCATGGTGAACCTTGTGAAATGGTGAAATGTAGAGCAGGCAAATATGCGCCTATTATCATGCATCCAGGCCTTCAGTCATCTATTGCGCCATTGCCACACAGTTCTGACCTTCCCGTACTTAATCCTCCAAAAGGAGAGCAGCATGTTTTAGAAAGGAAAAGAAGTTCAGAAGAAGATGAAGTCATTGATCCAGATTACAAAGGTGCAACTGAGAAGAGAAAACCATACTACACCAACCAAAAAGATCTCAACGACCTTATCAGAGATCTTGGTCTTACAAAGCCCAATGCCGAACTTTTAACTTCGAGACTCAAGCATTAGGATTTGTAGATGACAGTGTGCAAATATCAGGTTTAGAGAAAGCGCTACCAGTGTTTTTCAAGCTTTTTTACATGTTAAGATGAACTTTGCTTTTTTCTCAATCTGACCGGTCTGTTTGATGCAATCGGAATCGCGTGTAACCCTAATGAATGGCGCCTCTTCATTGACAGTTCGTCCAGGAGCCTCAAAGAAGTGGTGCTTTATAATGGGAACATGTATCAATCTCTTCCCCTTGCTCACTCGATCCAACTCAAAGAGGAATACACCATTGCCAAGATCTTGCTAGATGCAATGAAATATGAAGAGTAGGGTTTGCAGGGTATCGGTTACTTAAAAATGGTGGCCATCTTGATGGGTGTCCAAGGTGGTGTTGCCAAGTTTCTTTGTTAACTTTGCCTTTGGGACAGCAGAGACACCGTGACACACTTCCATCAACGGGATTGGCCACAACAGACCGAGTTTAGTGCGGGAAGAAAAGACGTCAAATGGGAGCCTTTGTTTGACCCAAGATAACTACTGTTTCCTCCTCTTAACCTAAAATTGGGCCTTATGAAACAGTTCCTCAGAGATCTAGATGAGGAGCCTGCAGCTTTCAAGTTGCTCCAAGATTTCTTCCTAAGCTATTTGTGTCAAAGGTGGAAGCAGGGATCTTCGTCTGTTCACAAATAAAAAAGATAATGGAGTGCAAGGAGTTTCTCGAGAAGCTCACCAGGATGAAAAGAGCAACGTGAGACAGCTTTATCGCAGTGGTTCTGGGCTTGTTAGGTAATCACAAGGGCCAAAAACTATGTAGAGCTTGTTGAGAACTTGGGTTGTAGGATGTCCCTGAAAGTACATATTCTTGACGCTCATATTGATAAATTTAAGGAAAACATGGGAGTGTACGCCGAGGTGAATGGCGAGCACTTTGACCAGGATCTAATGGAATTGAACGCCGCTATCAAGGATCGTATAACAAAAATTTGATGGGAAACTATATTGTGGGCTGATTCGTGAAAGTAATTTATAGTATTTGAATTTGAATTGTCTCACTTATGTAATTCTAGAATAAATAAATGCTATTTGTCGTAGAATGACTCCCGACGATACCATATATTACACTATTCGTTGAGGGAACTTCCTTAATTATTCTTTAGAGTGCGTTACTGTCTGGCGGCCGATATTATGTATCTTCGATATGCTTAAGAAGTGGAACTGAGCTCAAGGATAATAATATTGCTATCATTAATAAAATAGAGTTTTATTAATAATAACTATAAACAAAACACAAAAACGGAAAATATTGACATAAACAGAATGGAAAGGGTCGTGGAGACTCGGGCTAATCCAAGGATTTAAGGGATTAAAAAAGGTAAAACAAATATAGAGTTAAAGAGATGGGATGGTTCGATAAACAATTTAAAGCACAGGAGAGAATTGACAAAAAGGGATCAATACTCAAAAGGTGACGTTTGGCTTACGTAACTTTTCATTAGGGTGCAGTGGAAGGTACTTGAAGGAATATTCGGTCCGCTGGCGAGTTTCAGCCGAAGGGGGGGGATAAAAGGATCCCGACGAGGCGTCTTGGAAAGGAGAACCGTTACTCGACGAACGGCTTGAAGAACAATGGCTGTTCTACTTTGTTCTCTTCTGAACAAAGGGGGGGGGAATGAGAACCGTCTCTTGTCTACGGGCTCAAGAACAATGGTTGTTCTAATGTTGTTCTCCTTGAACAACAGGGGGGGTGAGAACCGTTTCTTGGCGAAGGGCTCAAAACGAACAATGGCTGTTCTAGGTTGTTCTCTTCTGAACAAAGGGGGGGGGGATGAGAACCGTCTCTTGTCTACGGGCTCAAGAACAATGGCTGTTCTAATGTTGTTCTCCTTGAACAACAGGGGGGGTGAGAACCGTTTCTTGGCGAAGGGCTCAAAACGAACAATGGCTGTTCTAATGCTGTTCTCCTTGAACAACAGGGGGGGATGAGAACCATTTCTTGGCGAAGGGCTCAAAACGAACAATGGCTGTTCTAATGCTGTTCTCCTTTGAACAACAGGGGGAGAAGCCTTGGAGACTTGACGTCGGAAAGGCTCGAACCTTTGGCACTCAAGGAATATTGTCCTCCTTCTGGACAAGTGATGGTGAATCTCGAGGTCGAGGTCCCTTGGCGCACAAAGGGAGAGAGGGTCGTGGTGATGTTTCGCGACGAAAATCTGGATCTCCAATCTGATCTTAGTGGTAAAGTTTCCATATAAATAGCCAGGAAATCTCCTTGGCGTGGGGGAAAATGGAGTGAAAGCTTGGAGGGAACGCACAGCCGGGCCGGAGAAAAATGCCTTATCTGTTCATAAGCCTAACTCGATCTGGCGAGGTCGGCGTATGGGGGCGAACGGGGGGACGATAACCTCCTTGTTTAAACATTGGCATCCGGTAGCTGAGATAAGATTCCAAGCCTCGAATCGAAGATGCACGTGGGCAGCATCGTGGTTTTTAATAATATGGGATAGGAGTTGAAATTAACTCGTTCTATCACACCCCTCCATTCCAGGGGAAGTTGTCACTTCGAAAAAAAAAGAGAGAAGAGACAACGATAGAGCTCCGTTGTGGGGAACTCGTTTTCTTGTACCAACCGTACCTTCCTGCACCTAACTAGTATTACCTCAATACATATGATTATTTTGATCTTTA
This sequence comes from Ceratothoa steindachneri, assembly GCA_963969495.1. NCBI lineage: Eukaryota > Metazoa > Arthropoda > Malacostraca > Isopoda > Cymothoidae > Ceratothoa > Ceratothoa steindachneri. The sequence continues at coordinate 140,339,826 of OZ018323.1, read as the reverse complement.
GATTACAGGGGAAAATAACCTTTAATACAACTTAATCAAAGAAAAAAAAAGGGCATGGAACAATGAAATGATAAAAACTTAGTACATACGGGACAAAATAATTTATACGTAAATTAATAAGAACAAATATATAGACATACAAAAAATTAGACATTGAGCGTTACAAAGTTCAGACATATACATTAATTAATTATATTACAAAAGAATCTTAAATTAAGTCGTACAAGACGGAATATACCTACATGCAGATACTAATCCTATGAATACAATTATTCTACGCTATTCGGTAACGCATTCCTACTGAGTGCGTCAGCGACCTGGCTATCGGAACCTTTGATATAATTTATTTTAAATTGATACTCTTGCAAGAGTAAACTCCAGCGCATGATGCGGCCGTTTGAGTGTCGCACATTCCTAATATAGGCTAACGGACGGTGGTCGGTTCCTATTTGAAATTCTTTACCTATCAAGTACATCTTGAATTTGTCTATGACCCAGATAATTGATAGAGCTTCCTTTGCTATAGTGGCATATCTCTTTCCGCGTGGAAATAATTGACGACTAGCATATGCAACTGGCTGACTCGTTCTGTCATCCACGTATTAAAGGAGTACTCCTCCAATGCCCTCGTTGATCACGTCGGTCTTAACCCCAAAGGATTTTTCCGGGTTGGGCAACTTAAAAATGGGGGCAGAAATGAACTTACTTTTGAGCTGATTAAAATGGGAAACAGCGACATCATTCCAACGTAAACGATCGGAGAAATTCTTTTCCTGAAGGGGGCATAGGGGGGCCAAAATTGCAGCGAAATTCGGAACAAATCGCTGATAGGGAGAAGCTGATCCTAGGAACGATCTTAATGGCTTCTTTGTAATCGGGAGGGGCATGTGGGCGATTGCCTTAATCTTGTTCTCTTGGGGACCTAACTGGCTTGGTCCTATTTTGAAACCCAAATATTTGATGGTTTCGTGGGCAAACTGGCATTTGCTGGGGCCAATGGTGAGGCCATTTTCACGCAGTTGCTCGAAAAGAGCTAATAGGGTGGGTAAATGGTGATTCCATTTAATTAGTTCTTGTAGCTGACTCTTCTGACGTGGTGTCAGCTGCGCGTCACTATCCAGGTCAGAGGGTTCCAAAGACTCGCCTGGTAGGGAAGGAGGAGGGTAATCGGCATCAGGTTGGATGCACACTGTCTGGATTACATTAAGGGACTCCGCGGGGCAATCCTCTTCAAGCGCCGATGCTTCGTCCAGTTCTACGAAGGTATCTCCATGGGCGCGTTGGGGGTTCTTTTTTTCTTGGGGTCCAGGGACAGTCTCCGTGTCCTTGTCTGGGGCCTTATCACCTAAGGGTGTTAGTGATTCACACTCCTCTTTTGCCGTCCTAAAGTCCTGGTTAGGGGTCTCCGAGAAATCGGACGGTATCGGGGTTCTGATGGGGACGGGCTCCTGGGCTTCTTTCTTATCTCGGCCTTGAGGAAGGGCGGCCTGAAACACCGGGTCGAAACTTACTTGGGGGCTCTGTCCTATAAGTACGGAACAGAATTTTATGGGTGCTACAATGACTTCAGCCCAGCCATTATAATATTGACACTGCAGGTAACATCTAGCGACGGGGAATCGGTTCGCCCGCCCAAGTTGGTCATGTACCACCGCAAATTTTTCGTGGTTAGAGGCCACTGGGAGGAGTTCGTCGGACACGATGAAGCACGTACATCCTGTGTCCCTGACGAGAGTCAATACTCGACAGCTGTCCACGCTGCCCTCCTCATATTTCAAAGTTCCCGATGAACTTTTACCAAAAACAAAATTTACCTGGTGGCCTGACGGAGGGGGAGAAGTTTCTGCTTGGGTCTGCACCACCGGGGGAGCCGGGGTTGCATTAATCTGGTGAACTTGGTGGGCTGGTCCGCTCTTAAGCCTAGAATTTGGGGGGCAATTCCAGCTCATGTGGTTTTCTACACCACAGGTGAAGCATATGGTTGGTCGCTTCGGGAAGAGAGATGGAGGAGAAGTCTTAACGGGAGGTTTGGAGTCCCGTTGTTGGTTTTGGGGAAAGAAGTTTGGGGGTTTTACGGGGCTCGGAAACTTTGTCAGCTTTCCTGGGAAGGAGCGCGAATCCGTCCTTCTTTCTTCTCGTTGGATTTCTCTTTCTCGTTCTTCTCGTTGTATTTCTCTTTCTCGTTCCTCTCGTTGTTTTTCTCTTTCTCGTTCTTCTCGTTGTATTTTTCTTTCTCGTTCCTCTCGTTGTATTTCTTTTTCTCGTTCCTCTTGTCGGATTACTCTTTCCCTTTCTCTTTCTACCTCTTTTCTTTGATATTTTTCTTCATCCTGAGCTAGTTTAATCTGATGGTGAAGGTACACTTGTCTTATCCATTCCTCTCTTATGTACTTAATTAGTTCTTTTCCGGAAAGTCATAAGGATTCTCCTTGCGCTTTAAAGAATTCAAACTGAGTCATCTTTGCACTTGGGGGCGCACTAGTCAACCAACTAAAATTCCTCGCAACAAGAATTATGCCTCTATAGAATTAGCCTACCTAAATATGGGCACTGACCTATTCGTACTTGGTTTCTCGATCTAAATAACCACTGACTAAAATCACAAAAACACAAACAAATTATTATAACCGTTCCTTGAGCTACTCCAGCTTCTTAAGTTTAAAAAAAAAAGGGGATAGCAATCGTTAAAACAAAAGGGAACTACTATATTCTATTATTATACCGAATAACACTATGCTTTACTCGACTGAGACCAGTGTTTGCAAAGATATAGCGTTAAACCTTACACACCTGATACCAAATTTAATTAGTATATATATATATATGTCGTAGAATGACTCCCGACGATACCATATGTTACACTATTCGTTGAGGGAACTTCCTTAATTATTCTTTAGAGTGCGTTACTGTCTGGCGGCCGATATTATGTATCTTCGATATGCTTAAGAAGTGGAACTGAGCTCAAGGATAATAATATTGCTATCATTAATAAAATAGAGTTTTATTAATAATAACTATAAACAAAACACAAAAACGGAAAATATTGACATAAACAGAATGGAAAGGGTCGTGGAGACTCGGGCTAATCCAAGGATTTAAGGGATTAAAAAAGGTAAAACAAATATAGAGTTAAAGAGATGGGATGGTTCGATAAACAATTTAAAGCACAGGATAGAATTGACAAAAAGGGATCAATACTCAAAAGGTGACGTTTGGCTTACGTAACTTTTCATTAGGGTGCAGTGGAAGGTACTTGAGGGAATATTCGGTCCGCTGGCGAGTTTCAGCCGAAGGGGGGGGATAAAAGGATCCCGACGAGGCGTCTTGGAAAGGAGAACCGTTACTCGACGAACGGCTTGAAGAACAATGGCTGTTCTACTTTGTTCTCTTCTGAACAAAGGGGGGGGGGAATGAGAACCGTCTCTTGTCTACGGGCTCAAGAACAATGGCTGTTCTAATGTTGTTCTCCTTGAACAACAGGGGGGGTGAGAACCGTTTCTTGGCGAAGGGCTCAAAACGAACAATGGCTGTTCTAGGTTGTTCTCTTCTGAACAAAGGGGGGGGGGGGATGAGAACCGTCTCTTGTCTACGGGCTCAAGAACAATGGCTGTTCTAATGTTGTTCTCCTTGAACAACAGGGGGGGGGAGAACCGTTTCTTGGCGAAGGGCTCAAAACGAACAATGGCTGTTCTAATGCTGTTCTCCTTGAACAACAGGGGGGGATGAGAACCGTTTCTTGGCGAAGGGCTCAAAACGAACAATGGCGGTTCTAATGCTGTTCTCCTTTGAACAACAGGGGGGGGAAGCCTTGGGGACTTGACGTCGGAAAGGCTCGAACCTTTGGCACTCAAGGAATATTGTCCTCCTTCTGGACAAGTGATGGTGAATCTCGAGGTCGAGGTCCCTTGGCGCACAAAGGGAGAGAGGGTCGTGGTGATGATTCACGACGAAAATCTGGATCTCCAATCTGATCTTAGTGGTAAAGTTTCCATATAAATAGCCAGGACATCTCCTTGGCGTGGGGGAAAATGGAGTGAAAGCTTGGAGGGAACGCACAGCCGGGCCGGAGAAAAATGCCTTATCTGTTCATAAGCCTAACTCGATCTGGCGAGGTCGGCGTATGGGGGCGAACGGGGGGACGATAACCTCCTTGTTTAAACATTGGCATCCGGTAGCTGAGATAAGATTCCAAGCCTCGAATCGAAGATGCACGTGGGCAGCATCGTGGTTTTTAATAATATGGGATAGGAGTTGAAATTAACTCGTTCTATCACACTATTTTTGCATCATGTCATTTTATTTCTTCCCTATGCAAATGAAAGTTCAAATTCGCCACTTCCTTCAAGAGCGAATAGGTAAATTTCATATGAATATCATTATTGTGGACACAAAAGCAAAGTTTAAAATGAATAACAGTGTTTTTTAATGTATTCTAGACACAAGGAAATAGAAAATAACAGTTACTACACAAAATTGATTTTAGATTATAATTTTCGAAAGAAAGGAGTAGATCAGTTTGATCAAAACATAAAAGAATTTACTTGCCGAAGAAAAACAGTTCGATGGTCTCTCTTGTCCTTTACAATATCCTAGATATAGCAGCATATAATGAATTTCTCAAAACCGTTAAGTTTTTATCAAAAGTTTGGCAAAATCACTAAAACAAGAAGTGTTGATGAAAAATTTTAAGAGAGGAAAAAAGGAATGCCTGCAAGATCAAGGAGCCTGTCGAGCTTTTCAAATTTATTAAAATAAATTTTGAAGAAGCTTCAGTTGGGAGATGCAAAGTTTGCCCTAAAGTGATGCGAAGTTGATGCGGCAAATGCTGAATGAATATTTGTCCAAAACCAAATTGTCAAAACTTGCATTTGCTTTACATGATAAGTGAAAATCAAATATTCAGTAGATTAGGCCTACAGGGGAAACCACTATAAAAAAACGAGTGCAAATGTATACCACGAGACATCAGGTAAAAACTACATATATATATATATATATATATATATATATATATATATATATATATTGCGTGTGTGTGTAATTTATACCCTGTAACAAACAAAATACAAAATGTTTCACATGGTCAAATGAAGTTACGCGTTCCACTTGTTTGGATAAAAGGTTGATGGATCTATATCATAATGGCCATCAATAGTAAAAGAATATATGCAAATATATAGAGGGGTTTCTACAAAAATGTCTAAACCAATTTCTATGCGCGCACACACGTTTATTGGCAATTCAGGAAGTTGGGGTAAGTAGTATTGCACGATCAAGATTATTGAAGAAATCACTACGGGTTAGTATCAAACGAGTTTAGTACTCGGACTATTTTGCTGTAGGTATTACGACACAATTCATTCCGCGTTTTTCACACACTCCTATGTGGTCTCGGTCTAAATTGACGAGTTTTGGCCCATAAAATGGTCGTTTTTTTCTGTTTGCAGGCAGGTCATGTAATAAATTTGATTCCAATTGACTCACTTGCGCATCAGATACATAAGGGGAACAATAATAGTTCTGTACATGCCACTGGTAGTACCGGCATCCACTAGACTCTCGGAAGTAAAATATTGATGCATACCATCCCAAAATATATTGTGTTAATACAGCGCTCAAATGTATATGGTAGACATGGAAGATCCAAATAACGCGGTGTTTCAATTGTTGGTAAAGGACGGTTCTTCAGAACGTACGGATACAAAGAGCAATAATTAAAATAATCCATCTGCGCGCCATATTTCGATGGGTAATACACATAAAATGCATTCTAACGGCCTCTAAATAGTGAGTCACCACATTTAACAGGCTCCACCATCACACATCTTTTTATGGTATTCATATGCCTTCTAAAATCGATATTATCAACATTTTCCTGTCATACCCATGTTACCATGGGCAGAGCCGCCAAAATCGTACCAATCATTCATACAGCCATGTCCTATCAAAGCAATCTTTGGATACACCGGCTAAGGCAGAAATCTCAACTTTTTTTTACTATCGTCCCCTTTTCACTTAAACCAATGTAAAATTATATATTAAAAGGAACAGCTTCCATTTTAAGCAGAATTAATGTGTAAAGTGGTTTAAAAGTAATTTTTTTTCGAAATTTATTAAATTTTAAAAGAATAATTTAATTATGTTGTCTCTCTAATCTACTGTGATCTTTATGGTTGGTACTTTGCTGCTGTTTCTAAAGTTTATAGTTAAATTGGGAAGTTTTAAACTTATCTCTCCTTGAAGGCATATATCAATTCTACTTCTTTCTGTTTTCACTATTTTATTGATTGCACTAAATCCACGTTCAATCAAGTACCATGTTAGAAAGCCTAACAGTAAATTGCCCATTCGAAACTCCATTTTCGGGTACAGCTGTTAAGCTCTCTTTGACATAAATAATTATGTTATTCCACCTCTTTCAGATTTAGACTTGCATTCATCATTGCATTTTCATTGATGGATTCCATAACACAACCGAAAGGATATAAATAAATAACAAAGAATTGCATATAGAGTTCTTCCTTCAACTTTAATAAATATTCTCCGCATTTTTTATTAGTTTCGCCTGAAAACTTTCCAATTATTTCTGTTAACTCTTGGGTGCTTTGGAAATTCCTCTCTTTTATATTAATTTGAAACAATCTTAATTTTTAAGAAAAACTTTCAAAAAACGCTTAAAATTCATTAACCTGCATAATTTACCTTGAAAGAGGAATGAAACTTCATTAAACTTTCGAAAAATCAATGCGAATAAATTGAGGCCACGGATGTGGTTTCTTATTTCTTGCACCAAATCTTCTTCTACTCCATTTTTCATGAAGTTACATAGTGTATCAAATAGTTTTATATCAGGTTAGAACGAAATTAATGTCTGATTTTCTAGAGTAAACTTTAGATAGTATTTATTAAATTACTATCGCTTGTTAGCATTTAGGGAATACTACAATGAGTGATCTATACCATTTTTAAGATTATAAAAATATTTTTATAATCTTTTTCGGTATTCACTTCTATATACTCATCCTAAAGATTACTTTAGACATGTTTTACACTATGAGTTTCATAAAATTGACAATGCAAGTACAGCGGCAAAAATCAATTCAAACACTTATGGAGATAATGCAGTAAATGAAACAAGTTACAGTAGGTGGATTTCCTGTTACCAAAGTTGGACATAAGTGTAAAAGATAGACTAAAGAAAAGTCGTCCAAAAGAAATTGATTTTAAGGAGTTGGACCTGTCTTCATAGCAAATCCTGCTACAACTTCTAGAGAACTCCCAGAACGATTTAACCAATTTAATGTAAGCCTTACGACTTTGATCCGCCAACTGATAAGGATGAGAAAGGTTCCAGTGATTTGAAAATTTGTCCCACACAAACTGTCCACGACGAATCTTCAAAAGCGTTTTGGTTACTGTGAGTGAGTGTATTTACAACAACACCTTCAGCCATCATCCTTGGGCATGATTGTTATTGTTGAAGAGAAGTGGATCCCTTATCATAAGGTTAAACGCCGCCGTTCATGGATCATTTGAGAAAGCAGAATTTTTCAACAGCAGAAAGAAGGACTTCATCCAAAAAGATCATCTTGAGTGTATAGTGGGATATGGAAGGAATTTTTCATTACGAGCTGTTAGACAACAATAACCTTAGTTTCATGTGTTTCTCTTTTCAATCAATGCAAAATGTTCGAAAAATTGTCATTTTGGCTGTGATATTTAATTTTATTAACTGTTTTAGTAACTACTCTCATTGTCTCATGAAGATCGGGACTAAATTTTGGCGGTGTATAATAATACAATACACTGTAAGAATAGAAGGGCAAACCTTTTCAATTATACTTTTTAAGCATACTTTTTTAAGTTTATCAAACATAAAGGGAGCACCATCTATTATACAGGATATCAAATTAGGCAAGGGTATTTGTTTTTGTCAAAACAAGATTTTGTAGTCTCAAAGATAGAAAATAGTGTCAGTTTGTAGAGGTCTGGAGAGCAATATTTTTTTTACAAAGTTTGCAGCCCTCTTCTATAATACTAAAGTATGCCATAAGAACTCTGTTATGACTAATTGTAGATTCATCAATTTGATATGAGAATTTATTACTTTTGAGTTTGTCACCAAAAGCCGATTTTCAAAATCAGAAAACATGCTATCATTTCTTCTCCGAATTGACTCATTGTTAAACGTTAATGCTTCTAACACGTTTCCTGAACCTTGATCTAACGCACTTTTAATGAGAATTTTAAATGAAAGACATATAATATTTTCAGCAACTGTAGGGGCACTTCCAGTGTTTGCAGTTATTAACGCTATTCCTAAAGACGCAATCAATCCACTTTGACTGGTTTCCGCACTATAAAAAAAATTATGAATTGGTATTGGTGGTGCAAATTTTTCTTTAAATTCTCGAAATAAGCAATGGGTTTGTTCATTTTATCAGAATGTTTTAAAAAATGAGTTTGTGACTAACAAGCGCTGTGCTTGCTTTTGATCATCCAGATTTCTACCAAGCTATTGTCCACATTGCATTTTGGCTGCAGAATTTCTGAGATATGGGTCTGAAAATCGAATAAACGCCAACATCTTCTCTCTTAAAATTATCACAACATTGAAAAGGATTTAAGAAAATCTATTATGTGAATATTAAAACCATTAAATCTCAGAATTGCAGCACTAACTAGCAATATTCATTATTAAATTAAGCACCAAATTTCTGCTACAGCTGTAGTAAAAATACTACCAGCAAAATTGCTAGATTTTGAAAAGCTTCACGGCCAGTGAGTTAGAGTGTAGGCCGCTTGCTACAATACACAAAACCAATTAGAAATGAGTATGGGAGGAGCTACTGACTTTTGAAGTAATACATACTTTCCAAACATGTGCTGTGGGTAAATTCAGGGTAGGCAGAAACTGTGAAGCTGCCGCAATTCATTTTATGAAGTACCCTCTATAAAGTAAATTATGGGCGAAAAGTAGGAATTGTTAAAATTAATTGCAACAGCTTCACAGTTTCTGTGGACCGTGAATTTACTCAGGGAACGTGCCTGAAATTTTTACGTTCTTATTGTGCCAGCCTATATATTTATAAATGTCAGCAAGGTACTTTCTTTTTACCTTTATTAAGAGTAGAGATTGATATTTATCTATATTCTATAATTGAAGATATAGTGATGTAAAAGATATAAAAAGAACATTCCAAACGCTCGTTTAAATACTTTTGGGGGCATACTAATTGGAATTTCAATGCACAATGTGGATTATGGTGAACATTGTTCAGACGCTGAAGCAGTGATTTATCGCCCCTATTGATAATGGCTGGCCTAAGGAATGAGTCATGTCACAGTTAACATAGAATATGTCTATCAAACTTACCTTCGTTATCTGGTAAGTGACATTATCACTTCTTATGTTATATTGGTAGTCTTGGAGCTTTGTGGTCAAGTCCATTTTGCCCAGTGTGCGCAATTTTCTTCCCAGAATGCTTAACACAGTGGACATATACGCAATTATCGTATAGCTATTTTCTGGCTCATTGTTTGTTAAATGCTGTTATATATATATATATATATATATATATATATATATATATATATATATATATATATATATATATATATATTTATATATACTGGGTTTCTTGCTTGGCTTTTTTTCATTACTTAGTTGAAAATGGCAATAATAAATTTGCCGAAACTAGTTCTATGGTTATAAATAAATCTTATTCAAATATTGTGATTTACTATTACCTTTTCACTGATATATATTACGCTATTGTGATATTTTCTATATATATATATATATATATATATATATATATATATATATATATATATATATATATATATACTAGCAGAGATATCCTTCGTTGGCTGGGTAAAATGTGTGTTCTGAAATAAAGTAAGAAGGATTCTTATCACTGGCAATGCCTGGGATAAAAAACCTTTCGAACATAAAAACAGATGCATATTGTTTGAAATTCTTCTATTGTGGCCAAAAATATCTTTATTCTCTGATTATTACATTTTTAGGTTGGAGGCCGATTCAGGTGAGGTTCGCACACTCCCTATCATATAATATACTTAAAATTACTGAGCGTTTCATCGCGCGCGCCCGACAGTTTACGCACAGGTCTGACTAACCATTAGTTATAAGCGAACAACGTTGTAGACAGAGAAATAGATCGAGCCTCTTAACTTCTTCTTCTTCTTCTTCTATTTCTTCTTCTTCGTCTATTCTATAACTCTATATTTTAAGAACGCTATGTGTTGAAAATTTCCACTCTTAGTTTAGATGTCCTTTTGTAGGGTCGAGTTGGGAGAGAATCTTTGGGAGAGGGGAAGGGGAGGTGGAGGCGGCGAGGGGAAGGGACGGTGGAGGGGATATGGACGTGGAGAGGGGGAAGCAGAGAAGGGAACAGAAGGGAAGGGGAGGTGGAGAGAGTAAGGGTAGGTAGAGAGGGGGAGGGGGAGGGTGATGTCATTTCTCAGGAGGGAAGGGGAGGGGAATTTGCAAAGGGGCGGGGGAGGGGAAGCGGAGGAGAGGGAGGATGAGTAGCGGAGGAAATGAGAGAGGGGAGGGAGGGGGATTGAGATAGGGGTAGGTTCAGGGGAAGAGAGAGTGAGGGGAGAGAAAGAGAAGGAGAGAGTGGAGGAGAGGGAGGGAGAGACGGTGGTATACGTGGAAGGGTAGATAGGGTTATAACAGAATTTTTTATTCCTATAAATGGACAGACAGACAGTCAGACACACACAAAGACAGACAGACATAATTTATATATAAATATATATATATATATATATATATATATATATATATATATATATATATATGTGTGCGTGTGTGTGTGTGTGCATATTTTGTTAAAGACTATATAATATTTCGCCTTAGTTAATTTTCCTTGGAAACTTTCTATTTTCTTATTATCCTTTTTAGTTTATCTTGTAGATGGTGAACAACTTCTCCTACGTTCCAGTCTTTTTTAAATGAAATGTGTTTCGTAAATCCAAAGTTGACTTTAATTGCTGAGGTGTCGATCTATGCGATCATCTTCAAAGTGTCTTTCCTCCTCTATCGGTGAAGAATGGTGGAGTCAGAATGAAAAGAAAACGAATTTTGGCGGATATTTATTCCTCCTCGCTTAAACGTTATGTCAAGGGACGGGCCACTCCTCTGTTATTATTTTCCATATTGGTAAAAAAGTGTTTAGCATAGATACCCAAGAAATTATGTTTATTTCCTCGTTTTCTCCTAAAAATAAGAAAGAGATCTTAAAATATAAGGTTACTATATCGAATGAGTCCTTTCGGACTCGCTAGAAATGGCAAATTTGTGCTTGATCTTTCCTGGTGGTAAGTTGGGCGTTCCCCAGGGTACTAAAGGAAGTGGGCGGGATCATTCTCTGCTATCTACTAACCGCACTAACTGTTATTATTTTCCATATATATATATATATATATATATATATATATATATATATATATATATATATATATATATATATATAAACAAAAATATGTAGGGGGAGATGAGAAATACTAATCAAGTGTTTCGCTGAATTCTACTTTACGGGCGTATTTGGGTGAATTTGGGTGGGGAGATTGATGATAGGCTTATCGAGGAAAAAACTTTCGTACCAGAAACTCTAGTAGCTTTCCAAATCCATCGAGTTTTAAGCCTATTTCTTACGGACAAATTCATTAAACCACATAAACTACATTACTAGAACTTTCCCCATAGCTCTGCAGAGGATTTGAATCACGCGTATTAATAAATAAAACAACAACAATTACAGAAAATCCAGCAAGTGGAAAAAAGTGCGCACTTATTCTGCTTACCTCGATACTAATGGAAATCTCTCGATAGCTTTACACAATTATGAGGGAATAATGTGGCAAGAAAAAAGATTATGTTGCGGTACTCATCTAAAGATAAATTGCTCCATTGATTGGCAGGCGGTGTGAGGGGTTAAAAAAAACGCATAAAGGGTGAATTGATTATATGTATAATAGTGAAACTCGATGCTTTCAAAATAAGAAGGCCAAAATTCTGAGGTTTAGTAGCAAGCCAGCTGAAGGACGCAGTAGTGATTCAATTTGTGTCAGCCGCTCATCTTCTTATGTCGTCCTCTCTCTACATTGGCAGTAGCATTTTGCCCCTCGTTTTTTCCTTGTAAGGCACATAATAAAACACTGTTAGCATGTAATTTAAGCGTTGTAGTGTTAAATAATTACCCTGGGCACCATCGCACCGAATGGTAACCACTCAAGATATATAATTTTAACGGTAGTTTAAGAACAGTGGGCTTACAATTTTTAACTTTCCTCTATAAACTTTTCCAAAACTTACTAGCGGAACACACTCCCGCATTGCTGCACGCAACTTTCCAGCATTCGGTACATCATCACTGTAAAGGCAGTTAGAGAGAGAGAAAAAAATTATCAGCAACAGAAAAACTTGGTCTTTTGTCTCCGAAATATAATTTATGCAAGACTTGCAGGGCAAATAAAATCATGGCACCCTTATGTCTGAAACGCTGTGGGTGCAGAAATTTGTGCTTTAGCTAAGAGCCTTTTCAACTCATATATTTCAGGGGTCATGCTGCTCTCCAAATGTTTCGAACAAGGGGAATATCTGTGTCAAACTCGACAAGCTTACTGAGACGGGTAAAGTCTAGCAAGGAAATTTCTGGCCAAAGGTTAACCTTGCCGGCGATTTTGTTCTCACCACCGTTACTCCTTTTCAGCGCACTAGCAGCGCTCCCAGCACCAATTCTGACGCCCTGAGACCAGCTCATTGATGCTGGTATCATCAGAGATTCAAGAAAGAAGCTCGAAACTCTTTACTACCCTGTGGAATTCGCACACGGAGAGAAAGAGTAAAGGAATATCTTAGCTGCATCTTCAGAAGAGGTCTCATTGCTCAATAATCCCTTATAATCTAGGTCTTGATGGCTTTCCACGGCCAAAAGTGGCGGAACCAGTGTGAAAGCTTGCGGCTTTACAACTTAATTCTCACTAAAGAGCGACAAAAGTGGTGATGTCATTATGTCGCGAGCCCCATCTTCTCCCCTCGCATCTCTGCGCAAATTAATGAAAGACAGTTTATCTCTCTGACCAAACTCACGGGAGTCTTATTTTTCTCTTAAAGAGACATACTTCAACTCAACTGCGAGCTCTTACAAAGATATACAACACAGTTTGCACAACTCTTTTAACGATTAACAACTAAACTTCCAACCAAAACTAGACGAGGTCATCTCGCCTGTACATGAATTCTTTCGGAAATTCAAGAATGTGTTTATGAGATGTTTGCTTGCAGCCTTCCTACCTCGCATGACTCTGGTTAGACGAGATCTCCAGCATATAGCACCAAAAATCTCCTAAGAGAAAAAATATGAAGAAAAGAAAATATGATCATAGCCTTGTGCTAGATAAGACAATAAGAGGTGTGAGAAGGGAATATTTCAGAGAGAGTTGATGCTCGCCGGTACAACTTTTGAGACCATTTGAGTTCTAAGGATAATTATATACATACATATAGTATGAAAATAAATCTTTTTAAGGTAAGTGAATATTAGGAAAGTATTAATTTATACTAATATTTGGACTAGCAAAAGCCATCTGACATTTATCATTTGTTACGGAACACCTACCGGCGCTTTATTACGCCTATGATTAAGGATAAACATCATATATTACATTTTTCATTCCTTATCTTTCGTTAAAATTAATGTTTGAAAATTGTTTGGTGATTAATGAGAAAAGGTCGACGCTTTAACCCATTTGCATCAAAGAGACGTGTAAAATGCCGATATTGCAACGCGAAGATAAATTTAAAATTTGCAGGAGGCAGGAGGCTGTAGCTGCCTTGTCTAGGTTCAATAGCGCGTCATGCTAATGATAAAATATCAGTTAGTGCCTCGAACCTTTTTCTCACGTTTTAGGTTGTAAGACCATTTTCGAGGACACTATAAAAATGAAGATACTTTAGTAGAATTAAATTTAAGGAACATTTTTTTATATTATAGCCAACTGATAGATTTGTACTCTTATTTTTCTAATACATTTTTATTAAAATATTTTCATAAATGGTATAGAGGAATTGTTATCACTAATATTTAATTCTATAAAGGGGACGAGGAAGGAGGAAACGATAAGCGAGGTATAAATTATTAGGACTTTTAACGATCAAATGTGAAAGTTATGTAAAGGTTTAGGCTCGGTTTGCTAAGTTTAATATAAAATATTCTAATATTTCGAGATACGCTTAGAATCACCAGGCCTCTTTCGAAGAATTTTCCATTTTAGATACCGTTTTCAAGCGCATCTTCGAATATTGGAAGCAATTCAAAGATTCTAAACCTTATTTCTACCGACATTTATTAAAATACCGCTTTTCTCCGAGGCACTCTCGATCATTTTCTACATTCCTAAAAACTATCTCAATATATATATATATATATATATATATATATATATATATATATATATATACATATATTGAAAGGCACATGAACAACGGTTCGAGCTGCCTGCGCATCTTCGCGTTCTATAATACAAGAGCACAAGAGAATATATAATTTACAAAAAAAACTTACTATTAAATCTAGAAAAGTGAGAGTTTAAATTGAAAACATAAGGATAGCCAATATTCTCACTAATTTATCGGGCGGAAATTATTCACTTTTCCGATATACGATAGTTCATAGACAAGACTAATCAAAAGTAGAGGTTTATGATTGTAATGTCGTTTTACCGTTATTGTAAAATGATATGATAAATCACACTAGTCAACAATGATTTTTGCTGCTTGGGTATTAGCTTGTGATTTATACTAAATCGAGTAAGCTGGTTCCGAATCTGTAATGAGAATTGTTCTAGCACGTAAAGTTCCTAAGTTACACACATACTATTCAGTTAAACATATAGGAAGTGTTGCTTCGGCTACCGTAGTGAGAGGACTTGTTGTGTGTGTTTGGTTCCTGCGTTACACTCCTGCTTTATCAAGTTGTCAAATTTAGCCATTATAGTAGTGGTGTTGAAACGGTATTTACATACAGGGATTAATTGCATTTTTATTTCAGTTTTATCTCTCAATTAATTTGTAAATGAAATAAGAGTGTAAAAAAGTATATAACAGGATATATACAAACTAAGTTGTAAACATGAATCAGCGAGGATGTATAAATAGCCCAGACAACTTTGGTTATATCTGTGGAAAATATACTCCAAGCAACCAGCGGAAAAATTAGCTAAAAGAGTGAAAACTGCATACAATTATTACTTTGGTTGTAATTTTGGTGACCAAGACAAGCCCTGGGCACCTCATAAATCTGGTACTCTGTGCTATACGCAGCTCACAGAGTGGTTAAGTGGCAAATGGAAGGGTATGCCTTTTGCCGTACTAATGTTGTGGCGTGAGTCAACAAATCATATTTTTGATTGCTACCTCTGTATGACAAATATTGCGGGATTCTCAAATAAGAACAAGTCCAAAATTATATATCTAAATTGTAAGTCAGCTATAAAACTAGTCGTCCATAATATGGAGATGCCAAACCAAGTTCCCCCATCAGCTAGTGCAATTTAAGATGATTCATCGCCTGAAGAGGAGGATAACAATGACGATGAAATGTATGAGGATGATTCTAAGGAAAAGAAGATCCAGTTGATAAATCAAGAAAGATTGAATAATTTGGTGAGGGATTTGTCATTGTCAAAGGAGAACGCAGAACCATTTGGTTTCAGACTACAGCAATCGAATCTTCTAGAGAATGGTGCAAAAATATTTACTTTCCGTAAACGGCATGAGGTCTTAGCTGCCTTTAAAAAAAAGAAGATAGTGCTTGTTTCTCTACTGATGTTAATGGCCTCATGAATCAGCTAAAAAACGAGCATTTACCTGATAGATGGAAACAATTCATCGATACAAGCACTGCTAGCCTCAAAGCTGTGTTGCTACACGATGGTAACCAAAAACTTTAACTCCTGTCGCACCTATTGTTGGGATGATAGAGACATATGACTCAATGAAATTTATTTTGGAAGGTGTTCATTACTCGAATCAGATGTGGATTTTCTGTGGTGATCTAAAAGTAATTTATTTACTTCTTGTACTGCAGCTAGGATATACAAAGAATATGTGTTTCTTATGCTAATCCTATGGAACAACCGTGATGACAGGAATCATTATATTGTCAAAAAGTGGCCCAAAAGAGAAGGACACATAGCTGGCCGATACAATGTGAAGCACATGCCTTTGGTACATCCACAGAAGATCTACCTTCCACTACTTTATTTCAAACTTGGCCTTATCACGAATTTTGTAAAGCAATGGCCCATTATTGTGTTGGATTCCAGTATCTCAAAGAAAAATTTGGTGCAAAGAAAGGCGATGCTAAACTTAAAGCTGGCATTTTTGAAAAGCCAGGGATCAGAAAATTGATATGTGACAGGGAGTTTAGAAATAAACTAACTTCACTTAAGTTGGCAGCATGGGATTCATTTGTCCATGTAATGCAGAACTTCCTTGGTAATCATAGGACTGAAAACTATGAAGGACTAGTGGAAAACATGGGTGATATTAGTGACGAACATGGGGAAATGTTCCACCGATATATCGCAACGATGGAAAGCAGGTATCAAAGCCACTTCAACGAAAACATGATGGGTGACTACTTCTGGTACCTACAATGGGAGGATCCTATATCTACGTCCAAGCGCATGAGCAAGAGTCTCAAACATTTTTTAAGAAATTTATAGTTAGGTGAGTACTACCTCTTTTATATGTAATGCATATGTTGGCTGGGTCTGCAAAAAGACGTACATAATGCCAAAAAGGGTGCCTCAATTCCAAACCTTTGCCAAGAAGCGTCTGATTCTTGTCAAACTAGTAATAATTATATGATTAATTGATCCAAAGTGACAAATTGAGCCATATAGCCTAGTTGTATAACTCAGAAACCTTACGCGTTAGGACAAATCTGAGCACATATTTGGAATCAGCGCACCCAAATTAGTTAGTTACAATAACATTTACTCACGTAGCAGAGACAAAGCTAAAATTTGTTGGCTAGTGTTATGTATTCTCTTGTGCTCTTAGATTACATTGTGTAACACGATTTTTGTTACAGAGCAGAAAATAGGTGATTCAAGATGATTTTTAGGCGCTAATTAAAAACTTGTCTTTAGAATTTGCATATCACGTCTAGGTTTTGTGTAATTTAAATTTTCCTTTTCAAGCCATTTCACACTTTTGCTCAACATTCTACCAATATGCAATTTTAAATATATTTAATATATATAATTAATATATATATATATATATATATATATATATATATATTAATAAATAAGATATATATTTAATATATAGTAACAGTTTTAATATATATAAAGTAGACTAAATTGAAGCTCAAATATCATTGAATTCAATTTGCTTGTTTTTTTTCCGATTTTCAGATTAATACATACTTATTTGTGTTATCTTTTTTGCTACTGATAACTGTTAACTGGTAAACAAGATAACACGTTTATCAAAATTTGATCTTATAAGAACCTTATGATAAGGATCTCACATAGTGTATCGTTTGCTTGCACAAGTGAGTATTTGAAATCTTGTCATGGCTTCAAGTTCTAGACGTGGATGTGTAAACAGCTCCAACATATTTTGTTATGTTTGTGGGCAATTCACCCCAGTGGCACAACGGAGAGAAATAGAATAATCAGTAACGATCAAGCAAGCCTACATATACTATTTTGGATGTAAAGTAGGAGACCAGGATAAAGATTCGGCCCCTCATATTTGCAGCATGCAGTGTAACACAATGTTGACAGCTTGGTTAAATGGGAAGAGGAAGGAAATGGCATTTGAGGTTCCTATGATATGGTGTGAGCCCTTAAATCACTTTGATGATTGTTATTTCTGTCTAACAAATTTGCCTGGATTTTCACTGAAAAACAAATCTAAAATTGTTTATCCAAATTCGCCATCACTTCTTCTTGGGTTACAGTTGGGATACACAAAGTACATATGCTTTTTATGTCTATGGGATAGCAGAGAAGATAAAAATCACTATAAAAAGCAAGGATGGCCGGCCAGAGAGAAACACATTGTTGGCAAACATAATGTTAAGCATGATGTTCTAGTAGATCAAAAAAAGTTCATCTTCCACCTCTTAACATTAAATTAGTCAACGATCTTTGACTCGCATCCCATGATTAATGACCTATTTTCCCCGTTTTGTTTCTTTGTGGTTTTTACCTTTGTTTTTTTCTGATCTGCACGTTATTTCTAGACTTTTGTAACAATTGCATTCTCAGTATACAACTGGAGAGGGTATGTGTGAGGGTATGGAACGTACATACTCCCATGCCGCCAGACAATCGTGGGAACAAAAGAAATTTGTCGTTTGAGTTGAACTTCGTCTCCTCTCTCTCTCCCCCCACACCTATCTCAGAAATAAGCTTAAATCTTATTTGCCTTCTTTATGATAGCATGGAGATTGTCCAGAAGGCGCTGCGATAAGCGAATTGTCGTGAATGGAATCTCTCTCTCAATTTCCTACAAACCGCGGTATAAATAACATCGTCGTTTACCCCTCTAGGAGCAGTGTCCCAAATCTACTCGCGTAATCCTCACGTTGAACGAGAGTCGTTGCAGTAACGTATCGACTACCAACGCGCGGTCGAGTCAACCTGGTCGCTGTCTCAAAGTGTTTCTGGAAGTAAATCCCGCCACGCAGAGTCTGTGACTAGAAGAGTACGCTCTGTTGCTCAACGTAACTTGAGTAAGAAAAGGAACATTCAAATAGTTACTGGAAGTTACTATTTGTTAGTATCACATCCAGTTAGGAGTGAACTAACCGGAACTGCAGCCAGCAGCCCCGAACCCGTCCTCTCATCCCTCCTCTCCACGAGAACTCGTGTTAACGCCACCCAAACCACCCCGTCTGGACCTGAGTAGTCTTTTCTTCAATCCATCAATTAATGGTAATCTGTAAACCCAGTGTCCCTCTATTCTTAAATTACCTATTTAATTAACCATGATTGATACTCCCATTGGTTCATTACAAATCTAGACGCTTAACGTAGTGTTTAATATTTAATCCTTAATTTTGCCTGTTAACTATTGCTAAATATTATATTTGTGTAAAGTAAAGTTTATTTTGAGTACGTGTGTTTATTTGTGGCTCCTCCCTTTTGACGTACCCTTGGCAAGACTTTAATTAAGCATCCCTTCGGCTAATTTATCCAACCTGTAGTATGCACTCTTAGAATTCAACAATCTCAAACCTCCCCCCAGTAACAAGTGGGACTTTTATAGTGAGAATCCTGGCTACGGCACAACACGCCTCTAACCAGCTTTATATATATATATATATATAAAAATATATATATATATATATATATATATATATATATATATATATATATATATATATATATATATATATATATATATATATATATATATATATATATATATATATATATATATATATATATATATATATATATATATATTTTTATATATATATATATGGTCGTAGGATTGAGTCATAGGGTCAATACCACCGACTAAAACAAAAGCGGTGTGTCCAGATCAAGGACTAGAAGAATTATTGCACCAGACTATGAGCAATTCTACGACAGTATGATAAACTACATACTGAAACTAATCTCGTAAATTAAACTCTTGGCTCCCATACAGTGGTTTCACTATCATATACTATAACTCGCTATTGAGTTCTTTTAATTATATATATATATATATATATATATATATATATATATATATATATATATATATCGTAGGATCAGGTAGTCCTCCCTGACCTTCGCTGCCCTCCCTAAACGTGGTGAAGGAGGCGACAAACAAATAGAAGAAATGTTTCCCTCCTAAGTGAGAGGGAATTAAAGACGAGTGCAAATTCTACTAATGGCCGACTTTAATATTATTTCAATAGGCTTTGAGTGGTTATAGGATACAAATAAGTGAAACAAAAATAATCTTTAATACTATACAAACAACAAATAAAATTAACAAGAATGATACACTTTAACACCTACGTTAATCTTTCGGCAAATGAAAATTGAAATAAATTTACAAAGAATGATATTGTCTGAGCCGTACGAGGCACAATAATTACCCAAGAGGGATAAAGGCGAGGCTATGAATTGAGTCTTGCGGTCGGAGAGCATCACACCTCTTCGATGATAAAAAATCAAATGTAATGGATTACCATTTTCAGGAGGAGCCCTCGAATAGTCTCTCGGGGGCAGTATTCTTCTTGGGGAAACATAGCTAAGTGCGTTATTCTTGAGTGAGTCCTTCGTCTTTGACCTCCGTCGTTCCGAATAATGGTTTCTGCCTGCAAGCCCTTAGGGTGCCGGGGTGTCGCTCGAGAAGTGCGCCTCGTCCTTGGAAGATTCCACTGACCTCTCAAGATGCTGCGAAAGTACTGTGGGAGTATTTCGTGAGCACTGCGTCAATCTTGCCCCGAAAGCTGCGTGGATACAGCTTGAAACTGATCACACAGCTACCAAAGTTCTATTTCAGCCAATCTCGGGACAGGTTTGAGGTGCAAGAGCTTGCTCCATCTTGCTGGAACCAAAACATCCCCTTAAGCGACGGTAATAGGGTAGGCAGCTCCATCTTGAAAGTTTTGAGGACCTCAACATACCGCTCTTTGGTAACTGTCACTCTCGCGCCAGATTCCTCGAAGAATAATGGTCCGATGATGTCTCGGGCTGAGATTGCAGTCTATACCCTGCACTTAGGTGAGTTTAGGGGCTTGATGGCTACGTCATTTGGTCTGAAGGTACCCCAGAAGACATTTCTCTTCGAGTTTACCTTTCCTTCAAGAATGAAGTGAGCTTTATCTGAGATCCAACATACCGCTCTTTGGTGAATGTCACTGTCGCGCCAGATTTCTCTAAGAATAATGGTCCGATGATGTCTTTGGCTAAGATTGCAGTCCATACCGTTGACTAAAGTGAGTGTAGGGGCTTAGTGGCTACCTCATTTGGTCTGAAGGTGACCCAGAAGACATTTCTATTAGAGTTTACCTTTCCTTCCAACTTTCTTTAACCAAAGGAGGTTAAGGAAAGTTGGGGTCTCCTGAATATTCTCTAGTATCTTCACTGCCATAGCCTTTCTCGGCTCCTTGTCTGAGGCTGTAAGGGTCTGCTTATTCTTTATTCTGTATGAGTAGGCCTTTACATCAATTACTAGCACTCTCCTGCAGGTCTCACGGGATATACCGAGGGACTGACTTTGCTTGCGCACAAAGTGTTTTACACACTGCTGAACTGACTCTCTCACGCTCTTGATCAGCTCAGCTGTACGGTGAGAGCGTCTTGAATGGCTCGGACGGTTGTCACTGGCTGCATTGAGGTTCTCCACTGTCCCATAGTTCTCGAAGTAGTCCAACCAGTCGTGACTTCTGCTCTTGGAGGGCTTTTTTCACATTTAAACTGATGAACAAAAGTGACCTGCACTTTTTTGAACGAGCCTCTTGTGTAGTAATGTTTGACGTAGTATATTCTTTGCTGAAGCTCTTAATGAGATCTTGTTGTGTTGACGAGCGTTTCTTCTGTTATGTCCTGCAAAGTAAGGGTGATTAGTGAATGAATGAAGGAAGGGTGACCCTATACATACACCTTGGTTAATTATTAAGATTACGGGCGGATGGTTTTGCGTGCGATATTTTGGCTATTTTGCTATATTTTTAGTGTTTTTCAGCTACTTACAGGCCAATCAGCGATCTGTAATAAACAACTCATTGAACAATCATAAGTGTTTCTAAAGGCGGGTAAAAAGTAGGTTGTTTTGCTATTTTCCTGTTTTTCTTAAGTTGATTATCGATCTCTCCTAAATAATCTATGCCTGACATTATTTACAGTTTTCCTTTGTTTGTTACTAAATAAAATCACTCTTTCCTGTTGCCAATCAATTGTGTTGCCCGAATCGAAGTATAAAGAGTCTTTTTTTTATTTTGTTTGCCATTATTTTTTTTTACGAACTATTTTTAGAGCATTATATCTTATTATCGTTACAAAACAATCCATTCCATATAGGCTGGATTATTACGAAAAGTTTGACATACAAAAAACACACTTTCTCGATATTTCACTTTTGAAATCGATGCTACCTTTTCCTCCACGCGATTTGTATATATACTCAAGCTCGAAACTATTGCGCCAAATTTTTCAAAATGGCAAGTACGTGCGCTGTGTGTTCATTATCTGTCCACCATCTAGGTTGATTTTAATTGACAACGAGAGAAATAATTTCTTTAGCTAACAATCAGTTACTTAAAGAAAGATCGATTGCCCTACCTGTTATTCTGAACTTACAGTTAACAAAGAGGGGTTTTTTTCGTTGCCGCAGGTGGCAAGCGCCAATGGTGTAATTTTTTTTTGTCCGCTCGCAGAGAAGCTTTTTTGGCGGTTTATATCGTAGTATCAAACAAATCGTGATGTTTGTGTTTTGGTTTGTGGCAGACTGAAGTAAGCCGAAAAAAGCCTCGTCTATGGTTTAATTTTGCAGGGAGTTTCTTCGAAATTATTGTGAAAGGCTGTCCGCACTACTTGGAGGCCCCGCAAAAACTGTTGAAATCGACGAGGCTAGATTTGGCAAGCATAACTACAACCATGGTCGTGTAGTGGAAGGTCAGTGTGTATTTGGATGGTTCGAACGCGAATCGAAGAAAATTTTACTCGTTTCATCAAAAATTGAAATAAAGAAACACTCCTTGCAGAGATAATAAAGTGGATTTTGCCTTGAACAACGGTTGTATCTGACGGATGGTTGGCTTATTTGCAATTAACATCAGAAAGATACAATTATTTAACCGTGAACCACTCCCGGAATTTCGTAGATCCGGAGACTGGAGCCAAAACTCCAAATATCGAAGCAGTCTGGAGGGCTAAAAGAGCCAATGTACTCCACTATGGACTAAGAGAGGCACATATGGACCGGTATCTCATAACCTGTCTTTTATCAAAAGGTTTCCCTGCATAAAAGAGAGGTTCCACGAATTCTGGATCGCCATCGCAAAATTGTATCCATCGGCCTGAGGTAGGGAAATTCTACATTTTAAACAAAAGGTGGGAGGGGTGCATATGGAAGAAAAGGTAAGACTTATATCTCTGTAGTCAAGGAACGCGATGGAAAAACTAGAGGCCTAACGACATTTAGCAATCGACTTTTGCATTCATATCTGTTGTTAAGCTTTTGATTTAGGAATATTACGAGGTTTTTTTAAATTGCAGGGTGTGTGAGGGTGCAACCCCGCCACCCACAATTAAATAAGAGGTATGGGAGCTAACCCCCCCATTTTGAAAGTACCTAAAACTGTTAATTTTTGCGGAAATACTCGTACCTAGAGTAGCCTTCGCTATTGTCGTCTTATATTACCGACTCAAAACAATGAAGTGAATGAGGCAAAAAAGGTAGCTAGAAAAATATCACGCGCAAAATCATCCGCCGCTAATCTTAAAGATTACCACACTTCCTACTCTTTCCTATCTTCTCTACATACACTTAAATCTATAGTTTCATCTAAATGATGATTTATTCTATTCCTTTCGATTGTTACACCTAAGTTCTGTCACTACTATGTAAGATCTAACCATCGTAGCCTTTTTTGCCAAAATGAATTTGAAAAAGTTAGATTTGCTAGCAGTGTAACTATTTACAGCCTTGTTAGTACTCATTTGGCAATAAAAATACTTTAAAAAACCTAGTGTGCATACGTGACTGTATGAAGGCATTTTATGTTTGTTTTTAGATTCGATGCCGATCATTTAATAGACTATGGAAGATCTTTACTAAATAATCCTACAGAATTGACGTTATTTTTAATTGATTGTCGTTGAAGTTCAGATACACCACCTGAGATATTCATTCTCATTTTCCCACTTTAGAAAGGATTAATCCATTCAATCATGGTCATTCCTTGATAGGAATGTGTTCATAACCTTTTATTAGCAATCCATAATATCGCCCTCCCCCCAAAAATCTCATACCTCTCAACTTTGATATCAGCAATAACTCGAGCTTTATTGGTTCTTAGGTTGTAGTTCTCTTTGACCTGGGATAAACTTTGCTAATTTAAGTTCCTATTTGCTGAAGCCTATAAATAAAATTACGGATTAGTCAAATTCTAACTTAAAATATCTTTTTAGCGCTTCTCGTCCTCACGTATAAACGACTGCTTACATATGTTGTTATATATCACTATATATATTCAATATTTAGTTACAGTAGTGTTTAGCACAGTTTGCCAAGCTTAGATTTTTATCAATCAAAAAGACTAGCGAGAGAAAGGGACGGTTTTATAAGCTAATGAAATGGTTCACTCAAATTCACTGATCATGATTATTCGGGAGCATTATAACATACGGAATCGCTCTTAAATTCTAAAGTAGGGGAGCTGCATGTAAGTCCACTTCCTTGTGGGTTGTGCCTTTTTAGTTAAAGGCTGGAGGAAAGATGCCTCGATCACAAACCAGGATCGAGAGTGCCTATAGGCGAGCACCAACAGACCGGTGTCTCGGCCGCCCCCTGCAGCTGAGGGTGAACCTAGTAGTTTCGAGACTCTCCTGCCACCAGGGTCCTTCTCCCCTCGGTCAAGATACGGGTCCGAAGAGTGTACACATTCCTATCCGTTTAAACCTAGTGCAGGTTTGATGGTCTCAAGAGGGCATTCTTCATCAGCGATCTCTATTGACTTCCCAAAGCCCAAAAAGCTGCTTGATAAACTTCTGAAAGAAATTCTCGTATTTAATTGAATAATTTCTCAGGTGTATTTAAACTTCTTCCAAACAGCTCACCAAAGTTAATATGCTGTCTAACCATCGCTGAAGTATGGGAATGGGGATTTTTCCCCTAACGTTGTTCCAAATTGCAGCCATGTTATCTGCAAAATCCTTGTGCCGGGAACTAAGAAGTAGGTAAGGAGGAGGGCCAGGGGAAAGGAAGGGATGGCCAGAGAGCCCCTGAGGATTGCAATACCCACGCTTCCTCCTCAAAAGAGGACCGGCCCCTTGGGGCCCTCTGGCCGACCAGCGATTTTCATACAGACCTTATATAGATTTCATTATCCGGTCGTGGATCCTCCCAGTATCATGGAAGGATTGGCGCTGACTAACTAACTAACATATTAAGGCCTAATATTAATTTTTTGCGCATCGTCTCGGTGTAAAATTGCGCTATTTGTTTGTGATCGAAAATATCTAAATTTACGTAGAAATTTCGAAAAATATATGCTTCATAATAAAAAAAAAAGTTTTTACCTATCCCTCAAAATTCTATTCAGGGTTGTCGAAAAATTGGCTCCCCTCTTTTATCGGAGAATTTTTCTTCTAATGTTGGCTGTTTAATATTTATTCTGATACAATACGTTTTTTCAAATTATTTATTTACCTACTGACTTTTCGCTAGCCAGTCTGACACCACTAAGGAAGGGAAATAATTCCCCTATTAGCTGAGTGGACTTCGGATTCGTCTAAATGAGTTTAATTACTGAATTATGAGAGTACCACAGCGTTTAATCAGTTGTAAGGAAAGAGCTGGTCAGCACGAAAGGATCCAGTAAAACTCCAAGAATTAACCAAAATACGATATATATCTTTTAATTTACCAATTAACTCAAATATTTATATTTACAAGAAATTCTCTTAGTTTAACATGGTCTTAGATCGCAATTACTCCTACTCCTCTATCACTAGCACGATTCCACTACTCCTGACGCGAGCTCTGATCAAAACATTGTAGGCCTCACGTAAACAAACCAATTGCCAGATAGCTAATTTCTGGAGGCCTCTAAGTTACAGAGTTAAACCACCATTTACTCTCCCTAAGATAACTAAAATATTACAGAAGTCACGGAATACTATTTTTTCCCTTAGTTAGCTTGGGACAGTTTTAAAAATCCTAATTAACCCCCAAAAATATATATATAGTCATTTGGACTTAAATGACCTTGATCGGAACAGGAGTTGACAGATGTCGCTATACTGAGTTTTTTCAGCGAGTCTTGGGAGACACCAGACTTCACGACGAAAGAGAAATTCAGGTGTCCCGTTATAACGATGAAGGGGCGGGAGGGGGTTGTCAAGATGACAGTAGAAAACCGATTTGAACTCTTCTCAGGATTTTATCGACCCAGTTATAAGTCTAAAAGGCGACCTTAGACTTCTCAGTTTATAAGCAATTGCTGCGATTACTTTATCTCAATGAACGGCAAGGCATTGGTTGGAGAAAGGGAGGTTGTTCTCTCTGGCTCAATGAGTACTCTTCTTTGTAGCTCTCGAGTTCTTTTTGTATCCTTGTGTACTTCTCAGAGTTACCAAACTGGGTTTTGGTATATGGGGTAATCCTGGGGGCTTATTTACAGCCCGGGGACCACCCCAACTGAGAGGCTCGGGATAATGCCACTGAGGGAAGCGCAAGGGGGAAGGGGGCGACACCGTCGAGCCCAGGTCTGTTTCTCACGGAGAGTCACCGACAACCGCCCCACTATTTCTCTTCGGTGCTCTTTTGTTCTTATGCCGCTCTTTGGCGCTCTAACCGCGGGCCTCCTGACCTCGTAGATAATCGGATCTTTTGAGTTCGGCGATTAACTGGGTGTTTTGCCTAGCGAGTTGTTCAAACCGTCAGCTAGATGGATTTCTTCCGCAATTTCACTGGGGCCAGTTTCTTATTAGAGCTGCTTAATGACTTTTACGGCTTCCATGGGGCGAGCAGATCGAGTCGGCGACCCACCGTTGTGGAGATCAGAACCATTTGGCAGTTTGACTGCTAGTAAAACGCCTACCTACCATTCTCACGCACCTCAATTTCTCGTTCTTTTCTCTCGCTCTCTCCGAAGAGGGATTTTATTATATATTTCGGCTTGGCGCTCTTGGATGGCGCTACGTTTTAATTTCTCTTAAGGCTGACCCACAAAATGTTAGCCGAATTTTGAATTAGTAAGACTCTAAATCTATTAGCGCTGCTTTGCTCCTGTAAAATTTATTTTCTTTTAAAATCATTTATCTTACGATTGCGAACATTTCATTAAATGAAAATTTATGTAAGAAAAATTCGACAAAACATACGAAAGAAACAGCCATGCTTAAATTTAATAAGTTTTCTGAACTTCACTATTTGCATTATTTTTTTTTAACATCCCAAAACATTTGATTATCATACTGATTTTTTCTTAACTTCACCCTTTTGTTTAAAAAAAATTCAAAGTTTAAATAAACGCTTGTAGATAAACTAATTTCAAAAATACTTTGCTAAGACTCCATCCATAACCTGAAACTTGGTCTTAGTCTATTTATATATATATATGACTGCTTTGCTTGCCTGAGTAAGTCTTGCTCTTCTCACGTGTGTCCTGGTAAAGCCAACCTTACGTTTGACTTGGCATACTATTCGTGAAATTTGTTGTTTTCGCGTGTTTAGTGATTGCTCGTTCAGGAATACTGAGTCAGCCTACGTTCGAAAGTGACATTGCGTTTTTGCGAGTAAAAAGTGAAATTTCACTCGCTTCGTGCATCGGTAGCGAGGGTGAGCTTGCTTTCGCCCTCCCCCTCTGTTTTCCACACCGGACTCCTTTTAAGGTAGACCGGAGACCTGCAGGCCTTCGAGAAGCGCCTGCTCCTAAGGTAAAGTGCCATTTTGTTCGGGTTGTTTTGTTTTGGACAGGGACTACTCCTTTTTTGACCTATTCTTGTCTCACTGGTGAAAAATATCACATAAACATACACACGAACACAGCCAAACACCCTGAGTCTTCGCATATTTTTATCTCTCCAGATTCCATGCGGAAATGGAGATATAAATGAGGGAAACTCGGCGGATACCGCTGAGGACTCTCTCCGATGGCCCCATCCAGATTGGGGAGATGTCTTTGCCATCACTCATGGGGAACAAGGGGTAACCCTAGTTAGATTGATTGACACGCACAATGGATACTCGGCTATCTGCCAAAAGGAGAGTGACTGCGAAGTCCTCACCTCTCAAAAAGCGGCAGAATCCCTAAAAAAGATTAACCTCAGACCCCACACGCCTCCTCAGATAAAAACTCACCGCAGCATTATTCTTCGACGCCTCGATCCTTGGGTCGGTAGCCACAGCATCGAAGAAATTCATGCTGAGGTTGGAAAAAAACACCCCTGGGCCAAAATAGCGGAAGTCCTTAAATTTAAGGATTACACGCACGTTTTTAAGATCGTGTTTACGGATTCGGCGATGGCGGTTAAGGCTACGGAGTGCGGTATGCTCCTCTTTAACGTTCGGATCTGCCCCGAGCAGGTCGAACGCGAGGAGTTTATCGACCTCCAAATGTGCTTCAAATGCTACAAGTATGAGGAGCACACTACAGCCAACTGCCCCAAAGGAAATGCTATTTTGTGTTCAATCTGCGCATCGGACAACCACTTCTGGAGGAGTTGTAAAAGCACCACCATGAAGTGTCTAAACTGCGCGGGGAAACATAAGACACTCTCCATGGCCTGCCCAATCAAGAAACAGATCCTTAAAAAGAAAGCCACACAGAAAATTACGGAAGAGGAAACAAAAGCCAACACCACTTATGCCAAGGTTGCAAAAGCTGCGGTAGTGGAGTCAAAAGTGAATCCTACATTTCTCCACGTCGAGATTGAAAACTCGACGAAAATTATGTGTTGCATATATTATGCTCATATTGCGAATCTCTCCTCCCCGGGATGCTTTACAGATGAGCTTAATAAGATGCTAACTAATAATGGAATGGAGAAGATGTGGTTCCCCTCGAAACCGCGGTCAGAAGAGATTCTGAAAATTAGTCTCAAACCTCAGTGCGAGACTAGTTGTCAGAAACTCCCAACCCCCAGCAATGCCACAACCCCAGCTTCCTCCAGAGACCCCAGGATCCAGGCTGCAAAAGCACGCACTGAACAGAAACAATCAAAAGAAACACAGCAAAACAAAACCACCCACGCAAACACACCCACAAAGGTGAATAACGAAGGCACGGAGACTGGGGTTGCGAGAGCCGAGGGAGGGGCACGTTCACCCCGCTCACGAAAAACCTCGCAGCCCCAGAGACGCCCGAGATCGTCCTCTTCTTGCAAGAGGGAATCTAGGCACGCATACCATTCGAGAAAAATTAACTTGAAGGTATTCGCTGCTGAAAGGTCCCCTTTTCCTAAGGAGATGGATGCCCTAGATGTATCCGAAGGTTTAATAGCCGGAATATACAAATGGGAATTCACCTCGGACGAGCTCAGTGAAAAACAGGCCCAGGAGGCTTTACTCCAAGGCCTGATTAAACTGCCTCCGGACTCTTTTATAACCCTTACCGACGGCGAATACAGAAAAAAACGTACAGGAAAAACCATAACGCCCCCAAACACTCCACAAGGACCTAAACTCGTAAGAGAAGAAAGTCCTAAAAACATCATATTACACTCGAAAACCCTTAAGTGAACTACAAATGACGACCCTAAAAATATTACACTTGAACTCTGACGGATGGACAAACAAAAAAATAATATACGGAAACGTATTAAGACAATGCGACCCAGACGTTATATTTATTTCCGAACATGGAATAGACGACGCTAACCCAATAAAGATCTTTCCCTACGAAGTCTTGACCAAAAATCACAGCGGAGAACGTTTTGACGGATGCGCCATAGCTGTGAAAAGAGGTCTTGACTTCAGATCAATACGTGGACTCAACGAATCTTACCTTGCTGTGGAGGTCCGTACGGCAGTGGGACCCCTGGTCCTGGCAACGGGGTACCAACCCCCAAGGAGAGGGTATTTGCCCCTTCCAAACTTCTTGCAGTTATGTTGTCACGGCAGAACAGTTCTCTTTGCCGGTTACCTCAATGCAAGAAGCGCTGCCTCCGGTTATACGTCGATCAACCCAGCAGGCAGGAATCTCGAGACACTTATTGATAGACACATTATGACTAGAATTAGACCAGACTTCCCCACACTTAACACTGACAGGTCAGCCACCAAACCAGATATTGTGCTAACCAGCAATATGTTCCCTTATAATTACTTCATTGAGCCGGGCCTCCCTATTCCCAGCGATCACCAGGCTATCCTTATTTAAGTCTCAACCTCCCCCATTCAAATCCCTATCCCAGAGCAGAAGAGCTACGCTCGAGCCAACTGAGATAAGTATAATCAACTTCTTGAAAGTTATAACCCAGAACCCTTAAATAATGCCTCCCTTGAAGAAATTGACGAGGAGTTGGATAAATTAAATGAAAATCTATTAAAAGCCGACAAGGAAGCCGTCCCCCGAGTTAAATTTAAAACTCTCCCTACCCCCTCATGGACCCCTAGAATGAAAACCTTCGCGAGGGAATATAAGGAACGGATCAATGAAGTGAACCTCACTGGCCCCAACATCAACACACACCGACAAACACGACTCATACGCGACGAACTAATGACTCTTATAAGGGACCAACAGAATGTACTCTGGAATAATTTAATTGACGGACTAAATGTAAAAACTGACTCACGTACATTCTGGCAGACGGTAAAACGACTAAAAGGCGGACAGCCAGCAAAGTCTATCAAACTTATACGTGATGACACTGAAATTTCTGACGTGGAAAGAATCGAAAAGGAATTCAGACTCTTTTGGGCATCTATATTTAAGATATCCCCGGAAGAGAACGATGACTTCGATTTGGACTTCCAAGACGGAATTATTAACGACCTGAATGATCAAATACACAGAACGCACCCTCACCATTGCGTATCACAGGATAGGGAAACGGAGGGACTCGGCGGTAGAATTACTGCCGAGGAATTCTCTATGACCTTAAAATCCTTTCGACAGCGAGCACCGGGGCGTACAGGACTGACGAAGGAGAATTTTATTCGAGCCCCGCCCAATATCTTATTGGGGCTCATGAATATCATGAACGCATGCCTAAACGTGGGTTACTTCCCTGACCACTGGAAGGTAGCGAAAATGATATTCATTCCAAAAGCCGGTAAACCACCGGACAGTCCAGCTAACTTCAGGCCCATATCTCTCCTAGAATTTTCAGGGAAAGTCTTAGAGAAGATATTGGCCAACAGGGTAAATAAGTTCCTCGAGAATAACAACTCTCACAACAACCAACAACATGGCTTCCGAACGAAGCGAGGAACAGACACGGTGCTAGCCGTAATTACCGAGAAGTTGGCAAAAGTAAAATCAGAAAAACGCCACGCAAATCTGGTGCTACGCGATGTCAAAAAGGCCTTTGACAAAGTATGAAGGAGAGGCCTACAATATAAGATCCTACAACTAGGCCTCAATCCCATACTTGAGAAGATTCTTTGTGACTACGTGATGGAGAGGAGAGCGTTTCTGAGTATCAAGGATTATAGCGGCCCTGAGTTTGAACTAGGAGGCGGGGGTGCCGCAAGGTGGGTGCATCAGTCTCCTGCTCTATAACATTTACACCATAGACCTTCCCCAACCCTTGACTGAGGGTTCCTTATACGTCCAATTTGCGGACGATATAACAATGATATGTACGGGGCCTTATCGGAATGCGAATTTCATGGCACGAAGTACGGCAGTGGAAATCGAAAACATCAACTCTTTCGAGAGAAGATGGAAGATATCCACCAATGCCCAAAAGTTCCGTGTAATTCCATTATTCCGAAGGACACTGGCAGACATCCATGTGGGGGGTGCACGCATTCCATACCGCACGGAGGGCACGGTTCTGGGACTACAAATTACGACTGGTGGGTATAGGAGCCATGTAGCAAAAACTACACAGAATGTACGGAGGGACTTGGGTAAATTTTTCAAATTCGTAAACCTGAGTACCTCCAACAAACTAAAAATCTATAATGCGTGCATTCGCTCAAAACTCCTGTTCCCCCCGGTCCCTTTAAACGTAGTTTCCAAGACCCAAGTCCTTAAACTGCAAAGGGTCGAGAATAAGGCAGTATATATCATTACGGGAGCCCGAAGGAGAGAAGGGAGAAGGCAGAGTGATCTCCATGGTGAACTGGGGATGACCCCCATAAACGTGGAGCTTCACCTCAGAGCAACCAAAATCTGGGACAAGGTGCACCGGTACCTCCCTCCCGAGTTTGTACTCGAGCACATTGACTTTGACAAGTTACCTAACTTAAGACGACCAATTAGTTTCAAAAGCAGTAGTTCGGTAGTCTACTGCTTTTGAAACTAATTGGTCGTCGACCCAAAGTTCACTTAAAAAGCTAGATAACCCCCATTCATAACACAACAAAACATGAACAAAGCCAAACGAGTTTAGCCACTGAATTAGCACTTGCTAAATTTGGTTCTAAAAACACTTCCCCAAATTTTTGTGCGAAATATCGCCAAAAAACAATTAAAACAAAACAACACAAAAAAATCCAAATCTAGGTGTGAAACACCCAGAATCGAAGATGAAAATCTCCCCAAAAGCCACGTAGAGATATTATATATTACTACAAAGGCTTGAATGCCCAGTGCATTTGCCAGATGGTGTATTTATATACTATAAAAAAAAACAAAACGCAAAGAAAGCCAGTGATACCCTTTCACCAGGGATTGTCTTTCATTCTACCTTTCATTTTCGCTTTCCTATCATTTGTTCCCCTATTTCCCCACTATTTCTCCTACTAAAACCCTCTTCTACTATATTTCTCACTTGTTATGTCCAATGTCCAATATGTTGATGTTTGTGAGTGATGTGACTTAGAATGCCTAATCTGTGGTGGAAGAGTCGTGGGCACTGATCACAGGGGAGGGTGGGGAGAGGCCGAAGTTGTTCCAGTCTATCTTTACCTCTCCTATGTTTTTCTTCTTCCTTTCGTCTCTTCCCTTCCTCGAATGCTGCGGTAGCATCACGGACGGCTCGCCTCCAGGTCAAACCGTCCCTTTTAGTTTGTTCACACTAGGAGGGATCAATGTTAGTTATGGTCATCGTGCGCTTTCTTATTACTTCCCAATTAAAGTAATTTGTAATGGATAAGTACAAGTCCACCTATTCGATTCACCAATACTTATTATACGAGACTACATAATAAAACATCATAATATATAGAGTAGCGGAATAGAGGTGGATAGTAGCAGAAAATTAAGGAGTTTCATTTTTTTCTTATATTTAATGGTGCTGACGAATAAAGTTAATAGAGAACCGCTCATAAAGATAATAACACCTGTATTTGTACCACATGTTCCATAAGTGATGTCAAACAAAATTAAAGGTTTCCAAAATTGGTAAACGATAACCTACAGGTATTATCTAAATATAGGTAAAGTTATGCAAAGTTGGATAAATAGAACTAGAATAATCAGCACATAAATTACTATACAAAATTGTGGTGTACAAATTAATTAGAACAACTAGGTTTCTTGTAAAAAAAACAGCATTGTTTGCCTGGCAGCTAACTTCAGTTCACTCCCATATAGGTTAGTTAGGTCATTCTCTTGGTATTTTTTGTGTAGGTCATATGCATAAAAAAACTGTCACACTTTTCCTTGACCACGATCCAATCGTAGAACAGGCATCACAAAAAGGTCTTTAAATTGAACCCATTGTTGAAACTGTCAAGCACTACAACGACAGTTTCAAGACTACTGCGGCAGTTTGGAGAGAGATTAGGGTGATTTCGTTCATCAATGTCCCCAGGCAAACTGTCACGTCTGCTGGGTGAAGACAGTTTGTAGAACAAGAAGGGTCGTCTTTATTTTGCCACTAAGCCTGTTACATGGGCAGGTGACTAATATGGCCACATCCAATTCAGTGAAGAACTTATGTTCATAGTGATCAAACTTAATAGCAGAGCAGGCAAAAAGTGTTTGAATTTTAACGGAAGAAGTATCATGGTCTGGGACAGGTATGGGGAACCTTTTTGTGCATAAATGCAATCTTACAATTCATCATCACTGATAAAGGCCACATAGAAAGAATTTTAAGTTATTTTATCCCTTAATTAATTTATTAGTAATCTAATAAAAAAGACAGTTTTATAGAAATCGAAAGCATAATAATTTCAACTATTTCTATTTAAGTAAGTACTTTTTATACAAGTAATATGTAAATTAAAATTATTGAAAACGGAGAATTTTCAAATATTTTATTTATGTAAGAACTATTCAAAATAATAATTAAATGAATAATATTAAAAGCATGACATTTTCAAATTATTTTAATTAGGAAAGAAGGTTCTTTATATTTAAGGAACAAGTAAAAGAACAATAACCTTATAAAAAGATAGCATATAAACATCGAGAATATAACATTTTTAAATATTCAATATACAGTAGGCAATCGTGTACATTTTTATACAAATTAATGACTTCTTTGAGTTTGCTTCTTTTGAGAAAGCATTTTGATATCAGGCTCTAACATAGTGGTTCTTAGTCTCAATAGGTCCTCCAAATGCTCGTCTGTCAACTGTGTTCTCAGTGAATTCTTGATTTGAGCCAAGTACAAAAATGTGGATTCACAACAGTAAGTTGAAGAAAAACAGGAAATCAGTCGTCATGTATTGTCGCGAAGACAAGGATATTCTATCGCGTTTTTCCAAATTTCGACGGGATTTTCTCTCTTGTCAAACAGAGACTTGATGATATTATCCTCAGAAATTTCAATAAGCTCCATTTGTAACTCTTCAGGAGCCTCTGATAATCAACTAAGTGAGGTTTCAGAGCAAGTTTTAGAGTGATGTTATGCTTTTCAAAATCATTGAATCTTTTATTGTATTCTTCTATCAATGTGTCTAAAAATCAACTCATATTCTTAAAAATATCCATAGATATCTTCATTTTCACTCATTACCTTCGTAAGCTGTGGACAGTTTTTTTCTAAATGCCTGAATTTTTTGCCACATATTATAAATACAGTTATTTCAGCCTTGTAAGGAAATGTTCAACTCATTTTGTTTTGACATTACATCACATTAAAAGGCAACATCTCTGTAAAAATTTGAATCTGATAAATCACAATACTTGTTGTTTCCTTTGAAAAAGTCAATAATTTGCCTTCGTCAAGTCAAAATTTTGACTAATACTTTCCCTTGCGATAACCAGCGTACTTTTGAGTTATATGGCAAATCTACACTAATTACTACGTCATTTTGACGATGCTTTGAGGCATTTACTCAAATATAGTTAACAATGCTTATAACTTTTTGAAGTGTCATTTAAGGTTACAGATTTTTCTCAGAGATTTTGCTGAGGTAAAATATAATGAAAAAAAATCAGTACATTTGGTTCTTGGGTTTTTCTATTAAGATGTTCAGTAAATCCTTCATTTTTAGCCATCATAGCTGGGGCAGCATCAGTGACAACACTTAGAAAATTAGTAAAACAGGCCTATTTTATAACATTGCTCTTTGAAGTTGTTAAAAATATCTAGCCCCCGTGTCCCTCCTTTAAGCGTGCATAAAGCAAGCAATTCTTCATATAATTGAAAATCATCTGTTATGGCATGAATAAAATACAATACTTGTGCAGAATCAGTGTAATCTGTTGATTCATCTAAAGCTACTGAGTAATAGATAAGCTCTTTTTTTATTATACTTTTCAATTATTCTCTTACATTGCAGCACAATTCATGTTGTCGATCTGTGTTATTCCTTATTAACTTTATCGCGATCTATACATCTTACCACTTCTAAAATACATTATTTTATGAGTTGTGCATCGCTGAATGGCTTACCTTTCTTTCCTAGCAAATATGTAACTTTATAGCTTGCTTCTGATCTAGCATTCCCTTGATCTAACACAGACTGGAAAAATTGTCTTTGCCTCTGTTTTTCATCTTTCATGTTTCTGCAGTGATATCTTTCGAGGCTCACTCTTTAATTTGGCATATTTATTGTCTTTATGAACAGCATAGTGTTGCCGTGCGTTGAATTTCTTAACTGTTACAATTTGCAGTATCACAAAGCAAGCAAGACATTTTGTCTCCAGTATTCACTAAAAAATATAGTAGTTCCCATTCTTCATTAAAGATCCTGTTTTCTTCTTTCAAAGTCCGGTTTAACTTTTTTGACATTATTATAGGCCAAAAAGAAATGTCTTTATTCTGAAAAGCCATAAAAAATGGTTAATAATGAATTAGTAAGGCCAGCCGCAAATTGACTCAGACAAAACAGTCTTAGACAAGACATCGATAGACCTGCATTCACAACCATGTTAAAATAATTATATTTATTATTATTATAACAACAACAACAATATAGATTAGTTATATTTTTTCTGTGATTAGTATTATTATTTATCATTACCTAATTGTTGCAGAAACTAACTCAGTCTCACAAAACAAGTCGGTATGAAGTAAGCCCCGACAACACAATTACTGAGTAGAGTACTTAGTTATTTGGAGTAGCACAGACCACAGTGAGGAGGCAGACGAGACAGGAACTCTTCCTCTATCATACGTGAAATCACTCACTCCCACTAGGCTAGTGTAACTTTCACGGAATCATTGCATTTATATAGCAGTTGCTTTAAGTTTAGATTCACTGAATTTAAGAAAAATGCTTCCAATCCCTGGCAGTGACATCAATAAACACATAACTTTCCTTTTGTCTTGTTTGTTTGTGCATAATGATTTTAGACAAAATGTTCAATGTCAAAAAAGTAATATATATCAAAAGGCCATAGAAGGCCGCAGGTTCCCCATCCCTGGTCTAGGACGTGATTTCAGTAGAAGATACTGGTAGATTTATGCTCTTAATTGCAAAGTGAATCCACTGTGTACAAAGAATTCCTACAACAGCATGTTTTGTCCTATCTGATAGCCTCCGAAGGACAACCTTCTATTTTCTTGCAGGATAATGCTGTCTGACACAGAGAAAATTAGGTGAAGACTTTCCTGGACGACGAGTATATAACACTTATAATGTTGCCTGCTTAGGTCTATACCAGTATGCCATTAAAAACGTTAAGACAACACTTGGAGAGTTTTCAAAAGCGAAGAATCAAAAAACAGCTCAAGACCTCTAGGAAATTCTTCAAGATGAACCAAGCAAGAATAGTGCAGAAGATTATCAACAGTGTTTTTTTTCTATGGCAGGATATGTCAAAGGATCATTGTGAATAAAAGTATTTACACTATATACCTGTAGCACTCGAATTTCAAGGAAAGTAGGCCTGTGGCACCCAAATTGTAGAATAAATAGCTCCAGTGAGGAACCCCCCCCCCCCAAATGGCCGCCTGGTGGATCTATTAAATCCTGAAAATGGGTACACGCATGAATTAATTAAATAATATGCCATGTAATAGATAGTGAACCAATGTAAAATAGAGATAAATACTATATCACAATTGTATATTTATTAAGAAGTAGGAATCGAGCAAAAGTGATAGCCAGAGTTCTCATGGGGCCACACTTAGACATACGCACGCTAGGAAAGGGCTGACAAACGGAAACGATCTCAATGACAGTTAATAGGGACAAGCTCAAAAATACAGGGTAAGGTGTACCTTGACCGGTTAAAATTTCCGAGGAACTGTGAAAGGCAAATAATCTTTCTGATACAGGATATGCACAAACGGGGAAAAATATGTAGTTTCACTAGATGAACATAAATCTTGTAAATTCGCCCAACAAAGAAACTGACGAACATATTTCTGATCTTTGGCTCCAGCCCGCACCCAGGTCAAGTGAAAAAGCTTACGTCTCTTAAAAACGAGAGACATATATATTAAATACACGCAGAGGAAAGGTGACTAAGATAGAGAGACAAAATTAGCTAAATTATCTGTCAATAGCTTATTGATATTATTAGCGTGACGAATCCGTTCCCTTATCCTTGAATCCCTCCTCCTTATGGAAAACTTCCACATAGCCGCATAGGACTAAAACTATTCCGTTTGCTCTCATTTTGGTAGGCTAAAACTAAGAATAAAACCTATTTATTGCCACTTTCATTTTGAGTTCTTTTCTTTCACCAGTGATTACTGAGGTACCTTCTGTAACCAAGCCTAAAAGCGTAGTCCCAGTAAGAAACTTTGGGAGTTAGAACAAATTTGATTGGAAAATAAAAGTAGGCCTACTACCTACAAACCCTTGATACCTGCCACGCCACAAAGAGCATGATTCCATCATAGACTCACCCCATTCCTATAAACTAGTAACTTTAAGACTCGCAATAACATCGAGGTACCCTATATAACAACAATTTCTTACAACTTGTGCAAATGTTTTCAAAGAAAATTTAATCGTTATGTCGTAAGTCAAGGTCAGATCCGTGACCTTCGCTCGCGTTGATCTGGCCAGATGAAGCGCCATAAAACTTTGGTGGAATTTGAAACCCCAAGGTGCGTGGATATCAATAAAATTAATTAAGAGTGCGGTTGACCAAATTGATATATCTTCTTAGAGGTTCTGGGCAGAGAAACTGGTGAAACAAAAATATACTTTACTATTTACAGGCAAATTACGAATAAAAGAATGGATTGGCAAAGTTACAATTTTAAGGTCAGATTAGCTCGGAAGTTAAAGGGACAACGGGAGATGCATGGAGGACCAACAAACTAACACACACAATTCAAAGAAAACGGGACACTCGCGAGTTACTACTCCGGAAGGGAACGGAGCAGATTCCAGAATAATATACACTTGCCGATAGACTATCGTTTAATCTAGAGATAATTCTTGCCTTCGAAATCGAGCAGTGGGGAGACGAATCGAGAGTTTACGCTTCGCAATCTAGGGGCTGGCTGATACTAATTGCTTGAGGCTTGCATCGGATATTTTATACGGGGTTCGCCAGAAGTGATTTGCCCCGAGATCCCGGTTCACACAACCTCGCGGAGCTTCCGCCGCTATCCTCGGTTTGCTCGGTCCATTCATAGCTGTTGTTATTGCTGGAAGTGGGTCGGCTTCTTATAGCACTGCTCGAAGATTTCCGTCCGCATGGCGTTTTTCTCTCTAACTATGAAACGTTATGTTACCAGTGACATTTATTTCCGCCGTCGTCCGGATCCTTTTGGACACTTCAATTTTTGTAGTAATTTTCTTATCTACTGATAATATTCGTTTTATTCAAGTAAATTTACATAGCTTTTATTCATGTGTAGGTTATACCTGTTGATTACCGTACACCAATTTGGGGACGATTGGATTTTATCCGGAAATAGATATGGAAAATCGAAATTCAGGCGTTCTCATTAATGGATGCTTGGATATGTGACTTTTCTTTGGCTTTACAAATTTTTTATTTATCTAATTTCATCTCAAATATTGCTTGCTTTAGTCATTTTTACGTTTCCCTATCGTCACTTTTTTCAACATACATATGTTTGCTATTTTTACAAAGCATTATTCACTAATAGAAATAGAATATTTGGATGAGAAATGTTTGTCACGTAAGTCTCGGGTGGAAAATCAGGTTTGTTTAGGTTTGATTGTACGTCCTCCAAGTTAAATGCTTCCATAAGATCTGCTGTTTCAATAAATCTTTAAAGATGACTCCTTTCAAATAGTCGACAGGAGATGCCTCCAATGATTTCGCTTTCAGTTGAAAATATGCAGTCATGGCCAAAAGTTTTGAGAGCACTGTATGTTTTCATATAATAAAATTAATATAAGTAATCAAATGTTGCATTTTGTTTTGGATTGTTTGCATCCTAGTTCGAAAGGGAAACATACAAAAATTAGAGCTTAAACCCATTTTATTAATAAAATAGTCAGTATTTGCAATGATTTCCTTGTTCTGTAGGACTACTTCTTATCGTTTTGGCATGCTTGAAACCAAATTTCCGATGATGTCTTGACTGATATTGTTCTATTTTTGTACAATAAATACCCTTAACTGCTCACAATTAGTTATTTTCTATTTATCAACCGCGACTTTGTTTTTTGCACACAAATTCTCTTTCGAGTTGAAATCTAGCGAATTTTGACGGCA
The DNA here is from genome assembly GCA_963969495.1 of Ceratothoa steindachneri. Taxonomy (NCBI): domain Eukaryota; kingdom Metazoa; phylum Arthropoda; class Malacostraca; order Isopoda; family Cymothoidae; genus Ceratothoa; species Ceratothoa steindachneri. The sequence continues at coordinate 140,299,930 of OZ018323.1, read as the reverse complement.
AAGTCCCAAAATTTTAAAGTTATTTTCAGCCCATAAGATTGTTTCAGCTTTCGCTTTGTGATAAGGTGCGTCATTCTGCTAAAAAGTGTTGGCATCTCCAAAATGTTCCTGAACTTTTGGAAAAAGGTGCTGATAAATCAAGTTTTGGTACCATTTTAACTTCCTGGCAGTGTTCTTGGTAAAATTGTGTGTGCTCCACATCCCTAGATGAGAAGTAGCTCCAGGCATTTAGAGTATCTGGATACTTCACCCTGGACACGACATAGGATTCATGAAAGCCCTCCCCTTTTCTCCTCCTAATAAGGAAACTTCCAGAAGTTCCAGATAAGCGGAAGGAAGCTTGTTCAGAGAAATTCACTTTGATCTATCCTACAACAGTCCATTCTTCATATTTCCTGCCAAAGTGTGACATATCCGTAAAGGTCTTTTAGTGAAATTAACCTTCTACAAAGACCTTCTTGATTAGAGACCTTTGTAGAAAAGTTTGCATTTTATTGTAGGCACTGAAGTGTGTTTATACCTGCTTTTTTTCAATTGTAAGCAACCTTTGGAAAAGGAGGCAACCTAATCCTTAAGCTGAGACCTTACCAGGAAGCAAGCATAACGTTCATTTGAAACTCTTGGTCGTCCAAAAGACTTCTACACAGGAGTGTAACCAGTCTTTTTAAAGTCATTAATGATCCTAAAGATATTGTTCCTTGAAGAATAACTTAGCAACTATCTCCTTGCATTTCAGGCAACTTTAATGTGAAAAACAATGTTTGCCCTGTTTTCTTTCGAAAGAACCATATCTGAAATTTCAAAAGATTCAAATATTTTATTTTACCAAAATATATTACGAAATAGATTAGAATTCTAAATCATCATTCATTTATCCCTTGAATTTGATCATTTTACCTTTTGGATCGAATAGCAAAGCTACAGGGACTGAAACTCACTAATAACAGAACAGAACCCGAGTGCGATTTTGGATTCAGCGAATTAATGAGCTGTTTTTCCGTTATTATTTTTTAAATACTGATTTTCTTTTTCAAATACCTTAAATAATTTAAATATTAAATGAAATATATATATATATATATATATATATATATATATATATATATATATTTCATTCTTTTTTTAAATTTACTTGATAGGATTAATTATAATATTTAAATAATTTTAGGTATTTGAAAAAGAAAATTAGTATTTAAAAAATAATAACGGAAAAACAGCTCATTAATTCGCTGAATCCAAAATCGCACTCGGGTTCTGTTCTGTTATATATATATATGTATATATATATATATATATATATATATATATATATATATATATATATATATATATATATATATATATATATATATATATATATATTATTCTCAAAACTCATGTATAATATGAGGTATTTCCCACTGGATAATTCATATTTGGTTTTTCAAAGTGTCTTATTTCTTTTTCTTAGTTTTCTGAACGTGCCAAATGAAGAAAATGAAATCGCTCTTAATTGATGTATTTGTGCTCTCCTCATTTGCATTTAATTTCAATTCATGAATTCCAACTCACGTCTGGGAATAATTTCCCTTACTCCTTAAAATAGTGAATGATAAACTTAAGAATTAAGAATAATTAAATTTCTACCCAGTGCTTAAAAATCGGTTCCTCGATACCTGCTAGTATTCATTGTAATGATATACTTAGCTAAAAAGCGATTCATAGGTATTTGAGTTGTGAGTTAGAAAAAACAAACATATGTAATCCAACGAAGCCATATTTACATAGTGGCTAGAATGAGAAGTGGGAGAGGCAGATTTAAAAAGAAGTTATACAAAACGTGGAGATTACTATAAAATAATTGACTCATAAGAGCTTCCCATGAAATCTATGAACCTAAGATTATTTAAGGCTCTTGGAAAAAAAGTTGAGAAAAGATCAGAAACTAAAGAAAACAGTAAAAGAATCCGATAAAAATATTAAATGACTATAGATTTACTTAATCAGGCCTTGCTACATAGTCTTAAAGTTCATGGTTTGTTTGAAAAAGAACACTGTCTAAAAGCCTCAAAAGTGTATCGTCCTTAAAACTGAAAAATATTGTTCTAATTGAAAGCAGTAGTACACATGAAACTAAACTAATGCAGCAGCAATGACCAAAGTTAAGGCTAATCATTTGTATCTTATTTATAAATTCACTGCTCTTCTCTTTTCTCCAGTACACAACCCGTCTATCATACTGAAAATATTCCTTAGAGAAATCACTTCTCATTATGATGCAGTATGTATAAAAGACCTTAGGTTGTTTGGACAATAAACTAGGGATAAGATACAATAAAGTACCCTTTAACCATGCTGGTTACTGCTGTAAGAATTTTAAAGTTAACATATATTCGCGCGACGGTAATACCCGAAAGATCGAAGATTCTCATGAGCTAAAAATCATAAACTGCCGAGTAATCGAATACTGCAAAACAAATAAACCTCTACTAGAAAGCATTGATCTGTCGATCACATTCCCCCACAGAGAGGCTGTCTCCAGAATCAGCTTGCAACGTATCGATCAACCATCTGACATTAAAATAATAAGATCAATGGCCTCGTACATCTTTAGATCGATTTTATTTTTATAACAACCTTAAAACTAAGATTCATTCGACAATTTTCTGTATCTTTAGTATAGGCTTTGAATTGAGAGGAAAATAGTAGCCAAATTAATCCAACAATTAAATCACTTTTGGCATAACTTTTGAGATGCACCAAACTTTTAAAGATCAGCTCCTCACTTCTCTCACTCTTGCTTCGAACACGAGGTTGACCGAGGTCATTATGTAAAATATAATTATTATTAATTATAATTATTAATCGGAGGAACGATTGTGACAAATTAAGTTGTCTGCTATAAGTGAATGAGAGACTTTGTTCTTTCTATATTTAGGCCTCATCAGATCTATGTAGTGTGTGTAATTGTGATAAGTTTATGATTCTGATCTGTGGGCTTTGTGTGATATCTTACAAATTACTCTGCCTGAATACTTTAAGCAAGCGGGTCTTTTTTTCGTTTTTGCTATTAACTTCTCATTCTATACCTAGTAGGCAATGTAATCAGATAATCACAGGGGCATTGCTAACTTAACCCTCAATCTAATTTTATTCTCAACACACGTAAACTTCACATCATATATTTTCCTTCTTATTACTAGTAAATTAGTATACATCAAACTACTTAACCTTAAAGCATGCAATTAATCCTATTTTGTAAGTCCTACCGAATACTCATTGCTAAATCTCTATTTAAAAGTCATTAAAATCTGAATCTTCCTCATATTCTTTTAAGTACTCAGAAGGCAACAGATAAATTCTTTAAAAGTCATCCCTTTAATTTTGGTAACTAGAGGAATTTTCTAACAAAATGACGGTTAAAAGATATTTATTGTTTCCGAATTAAAATTTTAATTAAGTAGTTGATGAAAAAACCGGAGATTGAATCTGTTTAGTTCTATTTTTTTTCTATATAAAAAAATTATTAGTATTAACCACTGAAAAATGGAATTACAAAAATCTGCTGGAATTTTTTAAAAAAGTTGACTTAGAATCTCCATAACAACGACTAATCTTCTTTAGGGTCCCGAGATACCTTTCTCCTTTCAACCAGGTGCAAGGTGGTGTGACTTCCTACCGTATTTTCGATAGTACCAATAAATGTCACCTTCTTTAAGAGTTGGAGAGTTGCGCGGACAGGATTCTGAGGCTCTCTTTAAGTAATCTCTCGACTCCTCGAGACTTGCCATTCTTCGTGGGAAAGTTGCGAACTTTTCCATGATAGTGACAAACAAATGCTTCCTACATCTGTTCGTAGAACTGTCGTGTGGGTTCTTTAATTTAAGAGGAAAGGCACCGATAGAGAATTCTTTAAGAAAGTCGGTGCTCATATTATCCCCAATGTGTCCTTTAATTCCTTAAAATATCTGCACAGTGAAGTTGGTATGGCTCGTGTAGAACGAGGCAAAAGTTTCATTTTTTGAGCCGTGGATAGGATGAACTTTTTCAAAATGGCATGTCGGAGGGTTAGATAGCTCATGTTAATGGCGTTTATTAGAAAGGGCAAAATTGAATCAATTACTGCGTGTTAAAGTGCACGCACTAGTGACTTGATGTTTTGTGTGTAACTTCTAATATTAAGGTAAAAATTCTAGATTATAAATCTAATTTTCCTCAAAGGAATGAAGGACACACTCTTCCTGTTATATTGGGCTGGAAAGGGCTCTCTCCACCCGTATGCGGAATCGACCATCTCGCAAAAATTCAGATATAAGGATTGGGAAGCGTCCCCTTGCCCCCAACGTGCGGAGAGTCTCTATGGTACCGTATCGCCATTCGATATCATAGGCCTTCTCCAGATCGAAAAACAACGTGGCGTAGTGCTGTCAACGAAGGAAGGCCTCGCAGACGTCATTTTTCAGCCTGAGCAGAGCATCTGACATTAAATGGAACTTCAGGAAGACGCACCCTGCAAAAGATAAATGGCCTCCACTGTCCAGAAAAAGGCTAATATAACATTTACTAATTCCTCTGGCCAAAGCGGTGAGAGTATTAGCACCTACGCGGCAGTAGCACGAATGCCTTCACGCGGTAGTGATACAAACCAGCACACAACGACTCAGGGAGCTTGTCACAGTCGAACGCGATGAAGATTGTAGGGGTAGGTCTCGAGGCCCCTCCCTTTTTTCTCATCACACGCTCGATATTAGCCGCCACATGGTCGGGCAGCTCTAAGGTGCTGTCATCTATAAAGTAGTCCACGAGCTCCCTTTCATAAAGTACTTCTTTCATTAAGTTCATGGTAGAGTGCGTCACACTCACAAGCGTGCCATCAAGTGTCCGCATGGCACTAATCATGGCCGCCTCGGAGGGATTCGACGCATTCGCCAAAAGGCTCCCGTCCGAGAAACGGGTCACCTTCGGATCTCTACCAATCATACTAGCTAGAGCACTAATCTGATGATTCATGTTTCCTTTAGCCAACATACTGCCATCGGTGAAGCAAATAACAAGGAAGCCTTTGAAGCCAGCGGGCTCGAAAACGCCAGGTAGTCTCTAAATGAGGGGCCCCGACGTAATCGAGGCTCAGCTATGCACACTTGCACTTTTGGTCTTTGTCAGGGAAGGACTCCACACCCGGGAGAGTAACAGGGCCGGACGAGCCTATCTTGGCTTGGTTGCTTATCAAAGGGGCAGCCTAGCCATACTTCCCGGTAGCCCCCGCAGATGGAGAGAAACCCCGAATCTTTTTTGTCCTTTTTATATTTTTTTCTTTCAGGAGAGGAGGGCGGGGAATGAGCCCTCTTCTTCCCTCCGCTGGCAGAAGCCCCAAAGCTAGATGGACCGGCCTCAGCAAGATCCTTCACCGAGATGTAGAAGGTCTTGGCTTTCACAGGGGCACCAGCCGGAGGAGGAGATCCCTCCTCTCCTTGTATAGTTTGGAGACCCGAGCCGTCTGAGAAGGACTTTGCACAGAGGTGGACTCGGGTTCGGTGCTTGGCACCGAGCACAGATTCGTCCCCAAGGAAGTTCCTACCGTCTGGGGCTGAGTTGCCTCAGGGACCATCTCCAGCTTAGTGGGGCCTCCATGTGGCCATTCCCTCAGGGAATCACAGCTTCTATTGTCTTTGGTCATATAAGAGAGGGAGGTACGTAGGGCGATCAGATTCAATGAATTAAATTATCCCCTCCACTTCATCAGTGAAAGTTTATCTAAAGCTAAATCTAGATACTACCCTCCCAAGGATAAAAACAAAGTAAGTAACATGAATTGTCTATCCCTCCCGTTCTCTCCCCTCCTCAAAGGAGTAAACAGTTATTTCTCCTGGTTGAGCCTCGTTTAAATACCCTCTTTTCATCCTTAAATCTTTCTCTTCGACCAAGCCCATGGATCAGCCAAATGAGGCAGGTGTATATGTAATCTCGTGTGTAACCACTAACTGTCCATTATTCTACAGAGGAGAAAGTTGGAGAACATTAAATCAAAGTGAATATTTGAACACATAAGGGATGTCAGACGAGGCAGTACTACATCCAGTGTTTTCAACCATATTAGCAATTACAACCACCAAATAGATTATTCAAAGGCCAAAATTCTATATAATTGTAAAGATTTCCGTAAAATAAAAATTGTAGAATAGATACCAATAGCAGAAATTCCCAATCTTAATATTTCGGATGGTCAATTTAAATGTAGCTCCTATTCCCGGGATTTTTTCTACTGAAACTTTGAGATATTTAGTAACTTGTGTTGTTCAATCCATTCTCATTATACGACTGAAGAGGGCATTGTAAACTTTATACCGAAACTAGTCTTAAATAAATTTTGTTTTTTTCTTAGTCTCAAAAAACTTTTGACACTTGGGTCTCATTTTCTTTAAAAGTATTTTCATACTTAACTCTCGTCATTTTAATTTAACCTGCAGGATAACATTGCAGGTCGGTTGTTGACGCAATGCCAAAGCATGTACGTATGTCTCCCACAATAGGTTCTATTCTCACAGATAAAAAGGCTATTTTCATCTTTCCCAGCACCACAGGTGCGATGCTTCTCTAAAATATCTCTGAATTACTGCATGTCAAAGCGCATCTCTGCATCCAAGATGCCGCGTTGCCACAACTAATAAGATTTGTATATATTTTCTTTTGTAGATTTATTTGTGAGTAGTTTAAGAGTGTGGTTTTTATTTTCTCTTTGCTACAATTCCTTAATTAGCAGTTTAAACAGGCCTTGATTTCTTCATTATTTATGTTATTAACTTTGAATATTCTTATTTTGCCTACTTTGTAAATTTGAATGGTTCTTTTTGTATTAGGTTCTTCTAGCCGTTGTTCACTATCAAATCTTTTAGGAATTCTTTCATATTTGCTTTTCTTTTACTAAATTAGTCTTTCATGCTTAGATGCTTAGTTTTTAATGGCTCATATATTTCTCAATTGTCTTAATCCTTGTTTTATCGATATTTTCACGTCTTATTTTCCTTACTTTTCTTTTGTAAGTACTATACAATTCCTCTTCGATATGTTTCAGATAATTCAGTCTAGTTCTGATATCTTTGCCGAGCATAAAATCTGCTACTATTTATGTTAAGAAGCATCTCCAAATTAAAATTTATATTTTATGCACTTCAACAAGTTATGTTTTGTGCAAATTATAACTAATGACTTTTCCAAAATGCTTTTCGACTCATTCTTTTATAGAGGATCTAGAGATGACAGAATATACTAAGTTTTTTAACATTCTTACCTAATTTATTATACAAGATGAGACAGGTAGAAGGGAAAGAGTGCAAGTACCATAGATTGTAATTAGCAATACCCGCACACCTGCAACGTCGAAGAGGGAACGATGGTCAGAAGAAAAGGAATTGGAATAAAAGAAAAAACTGGGAAAAGATAGGTAAAGAAAAAGCTCAAGGCTTCCAGTCAGCTATGGATTCAGTTAAATTAAATTAAGTAATAAAATTAAATAAAAAACTGAAAAACTGTATATAGCAACATTCAAACAAAACAAGATATACTGTTTATAAAATATTCAAACAAGAAAAAACATAACAAATTAACAGGATAATGGCTCATGATTCACACAAGATCTTATTAACTTTCTTTTGGAAGGCATCTACACTATTCGATGCACAAGTCTATTCGTCCGAGGAATTCCAAAGATGGACAACACCTGGCAGAAAGCAACGCTGAAACTGGCTATTAAAGCATCTGATAGACCGAAAACAAATAGGATGTCGGGCCAAAGCCTGACGAGTGTTTCTCCTTGCTACAAAGCGATTTGGCAAGGAAATATACAGCGAGTGATGCGGATTGGATTGTATCTTTTCGAGCATGCACACATTGCTGATCTTCCGGCGCTGTGCAAAGTTCCATTGGACATTAACGCCCCAAAGAACGCAAGCAGTATAAGAGATTCTGTCAATAAGATGCAAGTGTAAGGTAGCAGCAGAGGACCAGACAGGGGCACAATATTCCAAAGCTGGAAGAATAAAGCTTCGGAAGCAAGTGGCGGACACGGAAGCATCATTGAAGGTGGCATAGGCCTTTCTTATTATTCCCAATTTCTGCGAAGCAGTTGTCACAAGAGATCTGATGTGACACTCAAAAGTTAATATGGAACAAATTTAACGCCTAAAATGTCCAGTTCGTCCACATCCTTTAATGCTCAACCATCAACATGGAGGTGTTCATGTTGAGGAAAAGGACTACGAGATTGTGAAAAACACATACATTTTGATCTAGCGATGTAAAGCTTCATGTTCCATGTATTGCACCATATAAAATGCATCAAAGATCTTCATTAAGGGAATTAGATACAATGCTGCGAAGGTGAGAGGAATCAATAGTCGCGAGCAGAGTTACATCGTCTGCATAACCATACATAATATTTTTTGTGATGCTAAAGAGGTCATCAGTGTAAATATTGAAGAGCAGAGGTCCAAAAACACTGCCCTTCGGAACACCCGAGTGGACAGGATACCAGTCACTGAAGTTGGCATCAACACAAACCCTGTGGGTGCGACCCACCAGGAATTGATCTAAAGTAGATAAAATCCGTCCAACGACACCAATATATCCTAGCTTCTCCAGCAAGCCATTATGATTGACACTATCAAAAGCAGCTGAGAGATCCAGTTGAACTATGCGGGCCTTATGCCCCTGGTCTAGTGCTAACTGTATCTTGTGAGAGATCGTAAGAAGTGCATCCGTTGTACCAAGCTTTTTTCGGTAACCAAATTGATTACAAGGGAGAAAACCTGATCTCTCAAGAAAGCGGAAAAGGCAGGCTGCAACAAGGTGCTCAAAAACTTGAGGAAGTATTGGTGTAATAGAGATTGGACGATAATTGGAGGGATCATGGGAAGGAGTTCTCTTAGAAATAGGCGTAATGTGAGCTACCCTCCTGTACTCGGGGAACGATCCAGATCGCATGAGGTATCTAAATACTGCGCTTAGTTTTTTTGCAGCAGAAGTTTCTTTAAAAACAAAGGAAAGTCCGTGATGATAAGTTGATCGTTCTCAGAGAGCAGTGGGGGAAGTGATGAGCCGCAGCCAAAGACTACTGAATTAAGGGTGGACCACCATTTACGTGGATCAGTGGCGCTTATAAATTTATCCTTAGCAGAGCTGAGATATTCCCTTTCTGCTTCATGTTAAATCCTCTCTACTTTAGATCTTGCTAGAACGTACTCGTTCCAAGATTCTCTTGTGCGTAGCTGAGACCAGTAGTGGTATGCTACCTGTTTGGCATCCCGAGCAGTTTGGCATTCCACTGTAAACCAGGCTTTATCTTTAAACTGGTATTAGATCCTTTTAACAGGGACTCGGTGTGAAATAATACTAAGTATATGTTCATTGAAGGCAGACATGGGCTAAGCACTGCAAAGTAAGGCCCCTAATCGGATCCTGGAAACATCATCACGGACATTATTCCAGTTAACTCTGTTTTCTAGATAAATATCCTTCGTAATAGTATGAGAAGGGACAAATTGACTAAGATCAAGTTTGATACTGATAGCAGACTGATCGGATGTACCTATGGGTGCATTAATTTATGCTTTAACAATATCAGGTACATCAGTAAGTACTAAGTTGAGACAGTTATCAGCATGATAAGTAGGGCCAGACACCAACTGTAAACAGCCTGAAACACTAGCAAAATCATATACTGCACGACCATGAATATCTGTTAGTGATTCAGACTCAAGCCATTCATGATTGCGAACATTGAAATCACCAACAAAATCAAAAACTGCTTTGCGATCATCAGACTGGATGGTAGCCATGTCTGTTAATAGGCAATCATATATGGTATCATCGCAATCGGGGTTGTGATAAGCGCCCAAAATATAAAAGTTGTGGATTCGGGTACAAATGCACAATGCCATTATTCATGGCAGCCACATTCATAGTTAGTTTTCCTATGAGTGGAAAAACCGATACGAATAAAGACGGATATTCCCCGCTGACGAGTTCCTGGATTACAGCGAATAAGCAGGGGCTTAAGCTCAGATTTGTGGTGATAGTCGGAAACCAAAGTTTCTGCGCTTCGCTTAAAAGAGCTTTCAACACTCATCTGAAGAGAGTAAAAGTCCTGCTTCATTCTTTCATCTGTATTTCCACGAGAAATAGTAGGTAAAGAATCTTACGCGCTTTTCAAGACCGCTGACAACTAACGTCCCTGGCCCATTGAAGAAGTCGTGGGCGCGCGCGCGCGCGTGCCTACCGGGGAAGCCCCCCACCGGACCCCATTTTCGGACCAGCGTTTTGTTCCTCCCATAAGACCAGCAGCACATCTCGCGTCCTTATAACTTCTCTGCCACTCAAGACCTGTAGAGACCACCGGTACCTGACGTGTCCGAACCCCGGAAGGAAGCCCTACAGGGGGCGCGAAGAAGGGGTCCCCATTAGGGGGCGGAGTGCTCAGTACTGGCAGGTGGGTCCTGTTAGAAAAATTAATATAGGTAGGGCAGAGAAGGTGGTCCGAGCTTTATAATAGGGACACATTTAATAGGAGCCTGGTTGACCCCAGGTGAAGACTCCCCCTAGCGGGCCGTCATGGACGACCCCAGGGGACAGAGAAGAATCCTTCTCTGGGTTGAAGAGAGTTGCCCAAAACCTACGAGGGAAACGGTATTCTCGACCATTTTCAGCTCGATCGGGGTAGCACTATGCCGTCTAGTCGATCAAACTTACGGCTACCTAGCAATCTGCGACACAGATCTCGACGTGGATAAACTTCTCAGTGTAGATGCCCGAGCGAAACTCGACAAACTCAGTTTGGCCCCGAAGATCCCTCCCCACGTCTCTGCTCAGAGATCCATTATCTGTCGCTGCATAGACCCATAGGTTGGCTCCCATACCATCGAGGAAATTAGTAATGAAATTGAGGCTGATCAAACTTGGGCGAAAGTCGAAGAGGTTTATAAATTCAAAAATCGTGAAGGGGGTGACTATTCCCATCTGTTTAAAGCCACCTTCCAAACCTCTGAGATTGCCGCTAAAGCAGCTGAATCCGGTCTCGTCTTATTTTATACAAAGATTTCCGCATCGTGTATTGAGAGAGAAACCTTTGTGTCGGTTCAGGTGTGTTTCTCCTGCTATGCCTTGGAACAGCACGCCACTAAAGACTGCACCTTCAGCGGAAAGGTTTGTAGCGAATGCGCCGGAGATGGCCACACCTGGCGTGAGTGTACGGGCGAGACTGCCAAAAAGTGCCTTAACTGCAGTGGCCCACAACGTACCCTGTCGATGTCGTGCCCTATGAAGAAGACATTGGTCACCGACAAGAAAAAGAATATACAGTGGGAAAAGCGCCGCAGGGCAACGACCTCCTACGCACAGGCGGCCCAGACTCAAGGAAAAGAGAAGACCCTCTTACAATTGGACCCCTCAATGAACTTGGACCTTGTGATGTGCATCATACACGCTCACTTTGTGAACATCGCACAGCCAGGAAGTTGTGCTACAGAGTTAAACCGCATGTTAACTCAGAATGGGATGAAGCCAATGTGGTTTCCGGACAATCCCCCCTCAACCGAGTTATACCAGACCCAGACAGGAATTAGACCTACCGCTAAGGCAAGGAGACGCTTGAAATCTCGGGATCCGAGACTTAATAAGTCCAGTACGTCAGACACCCCTACAATTATGGAAAAGGAACAACCTTCTCAAAAGGACGCTGATTCCCAGAGGACGATCCAAAGAACTAGGAGCCCCAAGAAGACCAGACAACCCTCCCTAGTTTATAAATCAACAGATATCAACCTACGTGTATATGCCTCCCCATCTGCCCCTCTCCCGAGATCGGCGAAGGTCAAGGACATTGTTGATGGGATGATCAAGGGCAAGTTTAAATGGGACTACGACTCTGATATTAGCGAAGAGGAAATGAATTTGGCACTCAGGCAAGGCAGAATTGAGATATGTGGCGAGTCATGTCTCAATCTTTCCCATGACCAATTCAAAAAGAAGAGATCTGCTAGAGTGAGGTCGCCCGCACAGGCGGAGCCAGCGAAAGTGTCGAACCTTCACGGGGAAAAATATAGACAATGCGATCAAATATATCAACAAGCTAAAGATCTTCTCCCTTAATGTTAATGGCTGGATGGGTAAAAAATTCGTCTACTACAATATAATCCGTGAGGTAGACCCTGATATCGTCCTTATTTCCGAACATGGACTTAACCCAGAAACAGACCCAATTAAGCTGTTTAACTATACCACCATCACGGCTAGTCACTCTAATGAGAGGTATGATGGCGTCGCCCTTGCAGTTCGTAAGGGCATCAGATTTAAAGAAATAAGCAACCTAGAAAAATCGTATCTAGCAGTAAAATTAGTACACTTGTCGACGATTTAGTTGTTGCAGTAGGGTACCAGCCACCAAGGAGATCGTATTAGCCCATACCCAATTTCCTCCGCCTCTTCAGAAGAAACTGCTCCGTGATTCTCATCAGTGACCTAAACGCTTGCTGCAGGGACGCAGGGTACACCACGGCGTTCAATGGGGCGGGCAACTCTTTGAGGCTTCTAATAGAACGCGGCTTGGTAAACAGAGTAGGTCCGGATTTTGCTACGTATTTGACGAGGAGGTCATCAACTACCCCCGACGTAGTGCTGACGAACGATGGATTCGCGCTGAACCATAATACCGTCCCTGGCCATTATTCTCCCTCTGACCACCTTAGCATGATCATTACAATCTCGATCTCACCTATCCAGGTCAAGGTCCCCTCCCGTAGATGTTTGCCCAATGCTGACTGGCTCAAGTATAAAAGAGTCCTCCAAGACTTTCGCATAGAACCCTTGGACGGGTCTACCCTCGAGGACTTAGATCGGCACCTCGAGGACCTCACCACCAAGATTACGGAAGCTGATAGAATAGCTATCCCGAGGTTCGAATATAAGACTCTTCCTGCTCCACGATGGAATGAAGAGATCACATCAAGGAAGGACCAACTGGAGGAACTTGTTGCGGAAATAAATGAGAATGGGAACACAGCGGCGCGATACCGTGAATTTCGGGACCTGCGCATTGAAATTAAATATTTCATCTGTGAGGAGTCTAAGGCAATCTGGGATGGCATGATTGATAAGATAGACATTGAAACCAACCCCAGAAAATTTTGGTCAGAGATTAAAAGATTAAGTGGCACTCAGCAAAGCAAATCCAATATTATCATCACAGCTGAGGGAAGAACCATCACCGAAGACCGAATTATAGAATCCCACTTCAGAGAGCACTGGAAGAGAAAGTTCGATATAACGGAGGAGGAGAATGACGACTTTGATGGGGAGTACGAGGAAGAAATCTTGTCAAACCTGGAAGAGCGAGGACCATCCATAACGCCATACCACTTCGTCGATCACACCCGACGAGCAGAAGCCGAGGGTGAACCGTTCACCCATGAAGAGTTTGAGACAGCCCTAAAGGGCTTTAAGCAGAGGGCCCCTGGCATATCTGGTATTACTAGGGCGTATTTAGTGAATGCCCCTCCAAACATCAACGAAGCCTTACTTAGTCTCTTCAATGCCTGTTTGAACGTTGGCTACTTTCCGGATCAACTAAAAAGGGCCAGAATGGTCTTCATCTTGAAGCCAGGGAAACCAAAAAAGGAAGTCAAAAGCTACAGGCCCATCTCCCTTCTAGAGTTCATCGGGAAACTTTTGGAGAAGCTTCTTAACAACAGACTGAGGAATCTTCTAGAGATAAGGGGCGCTTACAACAGACAACAACATGGATTCCGTAGTCACCTCGGTACGGAAACTGTCCTCGCTCTCATGACAGAGTACATTGCGAATGCGAAGGCCGAAAATAGGAGGGTGGACGTTGTGCTCAGAGACGTGGCCTCTGCATTTGACAAGGTTTGGGTACCTGGGCTAAAGATCAAGCTATGTAACCTCGAGATGGAATCCAATGTCACCAGGATCCTCTGTGATTACTTAGAGGATAGAGAGGCAACCATAAAAATAAATAACTACGAGGGGCAACCCTTTTCGTTAAACGCGGGAGTGCCTCAAGGGGGGTGTCTGAGCCCGACGTTGTATACCATCTACACGAGCGACCTCCCTTTTCCTACTCAAGATTACGCCGTATATGTTCAATTAGCCGACGACATTACGCAAATTATCACAAGCGATTATCAAGCTCCTATAGACGTAGAAAACAGCTCAGCCGGGGAATTCAGTAACCTCAACCTCTTCGAAAAAAGGAACAAAATTCGCACCAATATGGACAAATTTAAAATCCTCCCGATCGGACGTGTCACAACGGCCGACATCATAGCTGATGGTGAGTACTATCCCTACACGCGAGAGGCCCGTGCTCTGGGATTACAGATAACTTCAAATGGGTACAGTAATCACATCAAGGAGAAAGTCTCGCAAGCCAAGGTCAGACTTGGACAACTCTACAGGTTCAGGAGACTCTCCTTCCGCAATAAGAGGAAGTTATATTTGGCCTTGGTTAGGCCAATCTTACTATACCCCGCCATTCCGTTGCATTTGGCGAGCAAGACGCAAATTCGCACGGCACAGGCAGTGCAAAATCAGGCGCTACGGTTCATCCTTGATTTCACCTTACTAGACATGGTCCCATCGATTAGACTGCACGAACTCACAGATATCAACCCCCTGAATGTGACGTTGCACAGAAGAGCTACGAAAATATAGAGGAACATGCACAGCTACTTACCACTAAGAGTCATGCAAGATGTAGTAATTCCCGAAAATGACTACCCGGACAGACGTTTCAAAGCAGGATTCGCCAGCAGCCAACAGCGGTTTTACAAAAACCTGGAACCGATATACAAATAACTATCTCTCATCGGAAAAACAATTAAGGTAAACTGCCGAATAATTGGACCTTAGCTGAATTTAAAAAGATAAAAAGATCCGTAGTGGACACAAAAAAAAAAAAAAAGATCCGTAGAGGACAAATTGTTAAATAAATAAGGCACAATAACTATCAGTTGAGGACAAACTGCATTAAATCAACTAAGTGATCGGAGAGTAATGAAAGCTCTCGCCACAAAAAATGCAAAAGTACGAAAACAAAGGCTCGAATGCTTGAATAACATGCACGGAAGCATCGTACAAGCGCATGGAAAGACATAGCCAGACGTACTGGCACAACATTCTCTTACTAAAATACCACTTTTTCTATCTTTTACCTCTCTTACTATCACACCCCATTTTTCTATCTTTTATGATCCTTGAATCCTTGCGCATATAATTATGTCATAGGACGGAAGGCAACAATGCTAACTAATTACCCCTTTCTTATTTATTTTCCTTTTAATACAGTATTAAAGTATCATTAAATTATCCTCACATGTTCTATTTTTTGCGAATCCTATTTGCAATTCATTTTTTTTTCTTGTATTCTTTAAATGTGAAATCAACTTTTTCAACATGAATACTTCATAGTCTGCATTTGTCGATGCAATCGTCCTGAAATCTTTGAGTCTACGCTTCTTTACCTTTGGTATTAAAATTCTCCTTTAGTCTTTCCAGGTTGGTGGTGGATCGCGTTTTTTTTATAATTCTATTTAGGCAGTCAATTATTATCTCAACTATTTTATTATTTTCCCTTGTCAATTTAATATTTCACTTTTATTTTATTATGGCATGGCTACTTTTTATTTTTAATTTTTCTAATACATTCATTAATTTTTGATCATTTAAAATCTACTGGTTTTATTTTTCTTAATCTCTGCGTCAAAATTATTACTTATCATCTCAAAATGCTCTCTAGGTTCTCTTGGTATCGATTAGTATTCATTTTTAAATTTTGGAAATAATATTTTTAAATGGACCACTATTATATTCAAAAAATTACCTTTTCTCGACGTGGAGTTACAAAACATCAACGGTAATTACCTCAGAAAAGTGTACAGGAAAGCTACAGACATGGGAAGATGCCTCAACGCGGATAGTAAATGTCCTGAAAGGAACAAAAAGGCTAATCGGCTCATACATCCGTCGAGCATATAAATTCTGCTCCACCTGGGAACTGTTCCATCAAGAGATCTCCCCCATAAAAGAAACCCTCGTGAACAACGGTTTCCCAAACAGCATACTTGAAAAACAACTTCAATCATTTTTAAGAGGGCAATTCACAGACACAGATGAAACGGAAAATAACCAGGAAGCAATAAATAACATCAAATTGTACTATAGAAATCAGATGTCATCGGCCTACAAAATAGATGAAAAAAACACCAAGGAGATTGTTAACCGTAACATTAAAGCTAAGAAGCAAACGCTAACAATCTCATTATGAATAACAACATCCGGCAAAACTCCTCGATCCTAAACTCTACGAACATAGTTTACGAATTTACCTGCCCGAATGAAGACTGTAAGCTTCAAAACCACTCAAAATATGTTGGTATGACTACCACCGCACTTTCGAGGCGTTTAACCATCTGTAACATGGAGCCCCCCAAAATCATATGGAGACCGTGCATAACATCATCAGCTTAACCAGGGAGGGACAAGGATCAAAAGAAAGAAGGGACAAAGACCAAAAGAAAGGAGGGAAATAAAGCTAGACTAACTACCTTAGAAGCCATCTTAATTAACAAAGAAAGGCCAGCCATCAACATCCTGACTAGGGGCTGGAATCGAACTTTAAAGTTGCTTAAAAATTCGCCTACACAGGAGTGGCCCGTTCCCTTGACATAACCTTTGAGCGCGGAGGAATAAATATCCTCTAAAATTCGTTTTATTTTAATTCTGACTCCACCATTCTTCAACGATAAAGGAGGAAAGACACCCTGAAGATGATCGCAGAGATCGAAAGTTCAGCAATTAAAGTCAACTTTGGTTTTACGAAACACATTTCATTTAAATAAAGAGATAAACGTAGGAGAAGTTTTTTACCATTTACAAGATGAACTAAAGAATATAATAAGAAAAATAGAAAGTTTCCAAAGAAAATTAATTAAGGCGAAATATACTATGGTCTTTAACGAAATCTGCATACAAGAAGGTCTGCTACCCTTTTACACTAATATATATATATATATATATATATATATATATATATATATATATATATATATATATATATATATATATATATATATATATATATATAAGGATTGGACAAAATAATTGGAATAGTATAAAATTCAACTTTACATAACAGAATTGTGTGCTTACGATTTGGACAAAGAAAATGGATACTAAGATCGTATTTAAAGTTGAATGGATTAAAAGTTAAGTTTCGACAATAACATAATTTAGTGGGTACCATGGTCTCCTCTTCACTTTGTGACTAATTTCGAAATATCAAGTTAGTGTAACGGCTTTGTGTTCGAATACATATATCGAAAAATATCCCTAGGATTCATTAGTTTGTTACACAAACTCCCTACTTAATTGACAATTATCAATGCTGGAGGGCAGCCCTCATCTAAATTTGTGTGCCTGTTTCTGGTTTGGGCAAAAAACTGAAAAGGAATAGATCCCTTTACTCTCTCTCTCTCTCTCTCTCTCTCTCTCTCTCTCTCTCTCTCTCTCGTTCTGTCCCATTAATGTAACTGGCGCATTCATTACCTCATTGCATTTTGCAGGATTGCATATGACTGATGTTTTTCATTTTTTGTTTAAATTTATATGGATTTAAGTACCAATATTTTATTTGTAATCTCTGTTGTCTTTGCAGTTGAGAGTGAGAGTATATATGCTGATGGCATGTATGTTATAAGCAATGGGAAGGCTAGTGTCCGGCAAGCAGAGAGTGAATGTTCGGATGTCGGGGGCATGAAGATAATGGACGTGGCATTGGAAGGGAAATAAATGTTGATGAATGTAAGTCTTTTTCCAAGGAAGGAAAGATTGCAGCTTAGGCTTAGCAAATGAAACAAGTGTTTAATAAATGTATATATTTGAGGCAAATTATTTATGAACTAAGAATATAAAAAAGTGAGTATCTTTCAGATAGAAACTCTAAATCCTATTCATAAATATAAAAAGCGACTGAGGTTGAAACTATTAGAGATTAATGGAAACAATAAAAAATACACACCAAGCAAAGTACAATAAAAAGCAAAAAATAATATAAATGTAGATTAAAATTTTTAAAGGATAATATTTTATAACATGAGTAAGCATTCAATACAACCAATACAAATTCCCTCACCAAAAAACGATTGAGGCCATGAAGAAAGATGTGTGTGAAACACATCATGATAATAAGGGAATCAAAGTATGTATATAAAAATATAATGTCAATAATATTAAATGTTTCATAATATCACCTAAGAAGTAAAAGGCCAATGATTAAAAAAATGAACTTGAAACTCATGAAAATTAACTAGTATTCCCATAAATAAGAGAGATAGAAAAAATACAAAGAAGCGTGAGTTTAAAGAGTTTGATAAAAATAGACGAAGGCATCTAAAATATATTTACCACCGAGAATGAAAGAGTAAAAATATTATTCACACCTGTATAGAAGAAATGAAAAATACAAGTCTTAATACAACCAATATTGTGAATGCTTTAGGGTATGATATAAACAAGAAAAAAATGATTGCACTTATAAATAATTACAGAAAACTTTTACAACTATATAAGAAAAATAATAAGAAAATAGTATTTGCTCTGCTAAAATTCTCCTCATTTGTATGAATCTGAATATCGGTACAATTATACGTATTTTCTCAATACAAAAGTGGCAGTTTATTTATAAGAAAATGAAGGTTACTTTTCTTGAATACATGGACCTTATTTAATGGAGAATCTCACTTATGCTAAAGAGATGGCATACATCTAAACAAAATGGGTAGTCAACCCCTTTTTAATTTTTTTAAAAAGCGTATAAATGCCCAGGGAATTTTATAAAAGGTTGACACACGCACTCAGATTTTAGAAGGCAATGACAATTTTATAAAACTCAAAAAAACTATAATCAAAATAGAAATAAAAAATATAGTCACTTGAACAATAAAACCACAATCAGAAAATTCATATATTTAATATATATTTACTAAATGTCCACAAACTAGAAAAAGAAAACCATGCAAATTTTCAATCAATGCTATGTGAACCTGAAATAATTTTTCTGATAGAAAATCACCAAACGTTAAAAAAAAATATTTCTCAGACCCTTAAAGCCTTCCAAATAAAGAGATGGAGAAGATAATAATGGAGCGTTGATGGTTATATATAAGAAAAATAAGAGGCAAGATGTTCAGAAAGATGAAAAGAAAACACTGATATACATACTAGTAAATTCCATACAAATTAGAAAGTTATAATTAGCAACAACCCTAATAGATATGTATGCAAAAGACGGAGAAAAAACATAAAAATAAATTAATGTACTGCACAGATATTTGAAAAAGTAAATGACAGGTACCTAACTCTGTTCCTTGGAGATTTTAATGGACACCTAGGATATATAAGCCCATCCGAACTAAACTTTAATGGTGAAATTGTAATAGGATAGGAAAAAATTGTAATTTAATACTATAAATTTCAGATTAAAAGTATCATGGTACTATAAAAACAAAGAGAAAATTGCAATAAACTTCACTATAGTTAACTAAATCGATGAGGAAAAGAAAATCTTTGATCTGCCAGATAACTGATTGCTGAAATCAAAATTTAAAACGCCAAAATGATGTAGAAAGCTGCAGAAAACTGAGAGAGATTGAATATTAGACTCCTTCTAATCTTGTTTTAAAAGGAGTATTTATCGAGAAGATTGAGATGAAATGCTCAAGTAAATAAGAAATGAGTTTTTGATAAGAAAGTTTGAAATTATCCTGAAAAAACAAACAATGTAATTCTTTTGAAAAAATATAAAATAAAATTGATGAAATGTAAAGCATATAAGGTTTCAATCCAGTTTACAAATGAGATAAAGGAAGAAATGGAAAAAAGAATATAACAGAAGAAAGAGAAAATGCAAACGTGGGATGAGAAAAGTTATCACAAGCCGTATATAAATAAAAAAAACTAGAGTGAAAAAGCTAATAAAGTCATCCTAAGAAAGGTATATAAATTGACTAAAGAAATCAAAGAAAATAAACGAGGAAGGAAAATGTGAAAAAGTGTAAACAAACTAGGAATAAATTAGGAGGGGAAGTTGATAATGATGGACAAAAGTTTTAAGCGGAAGACCTGGTCCCATTGTTTAAAAATTATTGGAAAACAATATATCAAAAACATAATAATACCATTCTAGAAAACTGAAACTCAACTGAAATGAAAAATTATCAGTAAAACTTGGAAGAGAAAGAGCGAACAAACTTAAACCATTTTCTACAAAGTGCAGAAAAGTATGAAAGACGAGGCAGTGCCATATCCAGTATTTTTAATCATATTAGCAATTTCAACCACAAAATTGGCTATTCAAAGGCACAAATTATATATAATTGTTAAGATTTCTGTAAAAGAAAAATAGTAGAATCTATATTAATAGGAGAAATTCCCAATTTTAATTTGTCAGATGGGCAAGTGAAATGCAGCTCCCATTCCCACAACCTCATCGTAAGAGTTTAGTCAACGATCTTAGACTCACACCCCCGATTAATGACCTTTTTTCCCGTTTTTTTTATCTCTAAGTAGAGAAATTTCGAAAGCCTTTTGTATAACAGAAAATGGAGGAATGTGAATTTTTTCTTCACACTTTAGCCAAATTGTGAAGCCGCGTGCAGCAGTTTTGCGAGAGATTATTGGAGTTTAACCATCATTCTATACAGTCAGACTGTGTCACGTCAGCTCGATGATGAAAATCTGCAGGCTAGTGAAACTATAATCAAGCCACAGATCAGTTCTAAAAAAAAATGAAGGCTCGTATTGACTCGCCACTAAGTAAGTAACATGGATGGATGACCAATGGAGACAAGTCCTCTTCATTGAAGAATCTAAGTTATTTTTTTTTCTGATCCAATGACAGGAAGTTTGTTCTTGGCAGAGCCGGCAAAAGATTATCTCTCAATTGTATAATAAAGTTTGAAAATTGGCGCACGAAGTATCATGGCGAAGGGCGTTATTTCTGAAGAAGACATTGGGCCACATGTGTGCTTACAAAGTACAGTAAACACAGGCCCTATTCTTTGAAAATATTCCTGAGTCCAGACCTGATTCCCTTAACAAATGATTGTATGACACTCGAAGAGAGGTATAAAGCAATGAATCAGAAAACAGTTCAGGAAGTCTAGGAAAATCTTTCAAATTAATGGAGCAAGATTACTAAGTAAGAGTGGCTAGAGTTGGGTGGTCCCTGTAGCAGAAGATGCCAAAGCATCATCGAGAATATATCATTTCACTGATATTTTAATCGTTATATTTAAAGAGAAATTTGTTCTGCTGATGCTTGGATCATTTTTCACACTTCCAATTTTCTAGTAAATTACTTATCTGCTAAGAAGACCTTTGCATTTCTTCCTACCTATTTGCCAAATATTTACCCTTACGTACGTTATAACTGTAGGTTATCATATAGGAATTTTGGAAACCTTGAATTTTATCTGGCAAAGAATATGGAAGATGAGATAAAAATACAGGCGTTTTGAACTTTTTGACAGTACTGTAGTCATAGCTAGTGGTGGAGGAAGAACTACTTTATCACTAGATCATCTGTTGAATTTGTTTCAAAAGGATGAACTGCCATAAGGAAAATTTCCAAGGCATATTCTTCCTTGACCATTCGCTTGAAATATGGAATGAGGATATCAACAATATAAATTACAACTTTTAATGAAAAGGAAAAAAATATACGGGACAGAACATCTGAGTTCTTCAAAGTTTTCTCTGCCTGGATCGTAAAACGTGGAAAGATCCTTAGATTAAATAAAAGGAAAACATAATCACTTTTATAAGGGGTCAACATCCTCATTTGTTGCGTTATCGGCGTGTAGGGAAATATGGGTTTTAACGTTTATTTGATTACTGAAACGAAAAATAACGACTTTTTCAACGAAGAAACCTTTGGCAGTGGAGTATTCGATCCATCAATAAGGATTACTCTCACTGTCCTTCCATCAGTTATTCCAAAACCCGTTGTGATGAAGGAAATAAAAGGATGCCTTTGCTAGTTTCGGCATATTTGAAAATAAAATAACTAATAGACAATCATAGTTGGTAATCAAAAATTTCATTTGTTGACATGGCTGACACTCATAAGCCCCATTTTCATTGTAATAAAACATGACCCTATTAATTGGGCATTACCGAACCCTTAATCCCATGAAAGAAGACGGACATAATCTCAAAATTGGGTTACCAACTTATTCCCATGAATGGATACATATTATATGAGCCTCGTATGCGGTACTTTCAAGTATCAGGTGTAACTAGTAAGACGGCTACACTTAATACTTGACAGTGCTACGTGCTCTCCAGGCTTCAGTGCTTCTGGTAGTATTAAACTAAATTGAGAATACCTGGGATATTTTATCTGATTTTCGCCCTTTTATTTACAAGCTTCTTCACCCCTAAATTGATAAAGAAACCGTACTTATTTCGTAGGCTAGTCGCCAATCACCATTTTTTCGTTCATCCATGATCGAGGACGGGAGGGCGAGAAGGGCTCCTCTATCCACCCTGGCTGACCGAGCGGGGGGGAAGGAGAGAGCATTATTTTCATCCTTTTCTTCTTCTACTCTTATCTCTGTGTTGCTTATCTCTCCATTTACACATAGGCAAGGTGGTGATGTAGAGCGTGGGAAACCTTAAATGGCCTAGTTCTGGATTTTGGTGTCCCTCTCCACCAGGTGTTTCCAGCACTTGCCATTTTCATCTCAGCCCCAATGTTTGCAGAGGTATCTGTGGCTGCCCATAGAGACAAGTATGAAGTCAATAGCCACATTTTTATGATAAATTGGAAATGTTTTGAATTTTCCCACTATTATGACTAGTATTTTTTTCAATCTAATAGTTGAATTATATTATATACCTTGAAAGCAGAGATCCAAGTAGGTTAAGGAATTTAAAAGAGAATGGATTATTGGTCAATCTGAGGGTGAAGTGTTTCAAAGATAAATTGGTAGGAATCTTGGGCCGTTTCTTCCGTTAAAAGAATTCGATTTCAATTAAGGAAAAGGCTGAAATATCATGGTAGTCACGATCAAGTGGATCTGAGCTTTCTGAAATATATCTTCGTTCTGTTTGAAGATCCATTGATAACAATCGTCTCTTTCAAGCTTCCAAAGTGGCCAAAAGACCCCAAACCACTCCAAGAACAGCAGTAAATTACCTGCATCCTCCTGGATATTATGAATGTGCAGCAAGGAGGGAGCCTCTTTTAACTCTGACCATTATTAAGAAGATGAATGAATTGGCTGAAATTATGAGTGAAATGTCTCCTGAATTTTGGCTCAACACATTATTTTGCTGACTAAACAGCTTTTGCTCATATTCAGACATATTCAGAGCTTTGGCATAACCGAGTTACAGTCAATGGTGAAAGTTGATGGCGTTTCTTTATAGTGTGGGATTCAAGTTTGGAATATCAACTCTGAAAAATACATTTCCATACTTAAAAAGGGAACATTTACGAGTGTTTTTAATTGGTCAGATTGAAAATATAGTTGTTTATTCATGAAAGATGGAGCCTCTTTCACGGCCCATAAAAGACAAAAGCGTAAGAGGATCAAAGTAGCATCAGACGATTTCCTTACCCGCTTTAAGATGACCTAAGTAGAACATGTGTGGAAAAAGTAAAAGAATTCCTGTAACTCTATCATAGATTCTAAATGTCTTATGCCAAAACATGGGTGGAAATTTTATGTCTCGGGGAATTTCGGCTTTAAAGGCAGTTAAAGAGAATTCCACAGAGTATCAATAATGTACTTGCATCGTTCCAAATTCATCACATCTTTTATATTTACAAATAAAGTTATTTCTCAAATTAACTGCGTGAATATTTAGTTCTTTCATGTCTCTGAATATATCTTCTCCGCATTTCTATATCCTCATGCTTCTTCACATCCATTATTTTAAACCTCCTGCATGATGCATCATGCATCAAGCTTCGTATTGCCTTGGAAACTATATAGGAGTTGGGAGTGACATGACCTCTATGAAGCGGAGGTATGACGTAACGCCATGACGGCCTGTGATGTTAATCCCATGGCCTGGGACTAACATTTGCCTACAAAAAAGCGTCCTATAAGAAGAAAATAAAGTATGCTTGATTTTTTTATTATGTTCCTTCATTACACTGCATTAATTAATGCATAGAGAAGTTGCAAATTTCAAATTTTTGCACAAAACTCTGCGAATTATTAATAATAATAATAATAATAGAGGTTTTATATGGCGTCCTTCGAGACCTTGAATACTTCACAGGTCAGTCGTCCATTAAATAGAAGAGGTGGGATTTCAAAGCCCACTTGAAAGTGCCAGGCATGGGAAAGGAGCGGATGTAAGAGGGAAAACTACAGAGAAGGCACGATTGCCCATGAAGAAGATGTATAACCTAACATTCCAACTTGATCTTTTGTTATAAATTTCTACACAATTTTTTTAAGCTAAATCCTAAGTGTATTTATCTACCACGTAAATATGTCTTTTAAATCACAAAACCAATAGCTTCTTCGTTTATTACTTTCTTAATTCTTCTTTTTCTGTCATGACGTAAATTCACTAGGCTCCTGAAAAAGATTCCAATTGTGATACACACTCGTGCTTTTTGTAATTTCAAAATAAAAATCGTAATCTGGTAATAATATATTCTAAATTAAATTCTTATTTAATAAATAATTATTTATTTGTTTTTAGTTAGAAAATTAATCAAAGTGTATTGATAAATTTTACTTTTTGCTAACCTGGATGGTGGATTTAATTCAAATTTAGCAAAGGACTTTTGGATGAAGATGAGCAAATCTGGCATTCGTTGTCAAGATTCGAGCGAACAATTGAGAGGTAAAAAAAGAGTGCACTTCTCTCAGCACCTCACCTGAGAGCACTGCGTTGGAGACAACCTATTTTTACCCTAAGTGCTCGGATAAGACTCCCACTAACCAATCAAACCCTCGTTGTTTCGATGATCAGTAACTGGATATCATTAGTTGGATATCTGAATACGAAATGTAATAAATTAAGGTTAGTAAAAAACAGACCGAACACAAGAAGGTAGTTAATTAAAGTAAAATTTCTACTTTTTATATGATTTCATTGTCCTTGCCCCATAGGTATATAAAAATACCATTGGACTTTGCGAGTAGAATAGTATAGGAATTTATAATATATTATTTAAAAAGTAATGCAGATATCAATTTCAAATATACTAGGAGTGTGTTATTATATTTTTTTAGTTCAATTCTTTTATCTTTTAAAATCTTCAGAATTTACAAACGTAAAGGTAAACCACTCCTAACACCCGAAACGCCAATTATAAACAGAAAATTAGTAAGAGAAAGAAGGCAAGAGCAATGTAGTATGTTTGTTTTTTTTTACTGTTTAATGTGCATGGACCAATAGAGTCATAAGCATAGTCTATGTATTACTGCTAATGGCAGGTCTTTCGAACAGATTTTCCTTTCCGTATTTCCTCATCTACTAGCAAAAGGAACCGCCGTAATTATTTTTAAGTGCAGCATGCGGAATTATTATGCAGCTGACATCTGCAGAATGGCATGCCTTCCCACCTCCAATGCCCCCAGATGAATCTCCGACTCTAAATCTTCCCTGCATCTTCATATCCTCTATCTTTACCGCTATCTTAGACATCTCCCGTTATATTATTTCTATTGGAGATGACTTGGTTTTCGCTTCTTTGTTTTGGATCACTACACCAAAACTGAGAGGAACTCAGACACTCAACTTCTGCTTTGCTGAGAGAAAACTCGCACACGCAATGACAGATCGCGTTGGGTTCATAAAAAGGAATGATAAAACTCCAAAAGATTTGCTGATTATCCAAGCAATTTATTCATTGCTTGGAAAACCGAGCAATGAATAAATGTTTTACAGTGGAAGTGAAAAGCATGTCATCCGAGAGAAATGGAGAGCCTAGGAATTCTCGCTATCGTTCTATTTTCTATGGATTATTCAAACATCCATTTGACGGTATCTAAGATCGAAGGACGTTACCCAGCAAAGTAAAAATTGGGTATGGATAGTTCCAAGAACATAACCAAGATTCGGGTCGCTTTTAGGGAGCGGTTCTATGTTCTAGCTATCCCTGGTTAGGATCCTACTTACATAAAACTGATGTTTAGTATTAATATAGGCCTTAAAATGTTCAACCCTTTAGTAAAACGAAAATTTCGAATTACATTAAGTTCCCTAAAGAGGTATTAAATGCTGCTTTCTATAATGCGGTATAACGACTTGTATATTGTTGTAATAATCAGTCGGCCTCAACCTCAACGTAATAAAGAGCATTTAACCGGGAGTAGTTTACGAGTTTAAGAAAAAGTTGGTTTGTTTGATAGATAAAGGGCCAATTTGCTCATTGCAAAAATCTTCCCTTTCCCTAATTCAATAATTGCTAGGGAACTTCTTTTCGTAATGTTTCTTGTGGAGATGTCTTCACTAGGTTTGATTTTACTTTCTTTAGATGTAATAGAACAAAAGACATCGAAACACCCGATGTCGGTCTACGTCACACTATTTGCCGACGATCATTGTGAGTCAGATGAGAAGAATACCCGTCTTGGCATCACCTCAGATAAAGCGCAAACTTGGTCGTAGTGGGATGGTTGGAGTAACAGAGCAGCTTCATCGACGTCTTTCGGAAAGGTCAAGGGCAAGGTCAACCACCATCAGACTTCGAGATGGCATAAGTGAGTCACTGAGTCTGTTGAGCTTAGCCAATTGGTAGGTGGAATCTAAGTGGAGACAGTAATTCTTCCCGAACTGAGTTCCAGTTATAAAAAGGTGACTACAATGGCAGAAGAGAAACGCCAGCTGTCTGGAATCACATCCTGAAGAGGAAGTCCACCCCACCTCGGTAGTAGGGTATGCAAGACGCCGACTGCAAATGACTGAGTCACCCCCTGCCCTTTCCCCTCTCGTCATATAAACAAACTCCCCACCCCTTTCCAGGCTTGGTGGCCTTTATAATAATAATGATCTTCATCATGCTTGATCATGGACTCACACCAATACCCATGTGTAGTTGTCTTTATTATATTAATATTTATTCATGGATTCGAATCCATATGCAAGTTTAATCGTCTTTATAATTATAATAATATTATTTCTTTCTGCCTGCCCATGGCTCTCTCCCAATTGTAATTGTTCAAGCTTGTTCATGGAGCCCTTCTCTCTTTCTTTATGTATACCTTAATTATTAATGCTTTTTGATGGACTCTTGTTTACACAGAATGATCTTTCTTCTTGCTTTCGATTTACTTTATCTTTGTTTAATCCACAGTATATGCCTTTATAAGTGAAGGAAATTATTTTACAGATATTCTATGTGTAAATGAATATACAAGCAAAAAGATTAATATACACGATCATTTCCACTAAATTATTCCCGTTGGTAAAAGGAATAACTACTATTAGTGAATGAGAGACCATTCAGCTGATGTTCGATCCTTATTCAAGTGAGATAATATTTTCCATAGTTTATTTGACCTTTATGAGGGAAGAGTCAGGTAAAAGAAGCATTGGAGTTTATAATTCATTGTCTTTGTGTTTCTGAAAACCTTCTCTCTTAATTTTCGCTTACCCATGTTTAAAATAACACTGAACATATTTTTATAGCCAGTAACATCGTATTCTCAAATGTAACCATACAGACAAATTTATTATGTCACAACTCATTTTTCATGGTGTGATGCAGCAAATGTGAGAAGGAATAAATAAAGACATATTTTTCATCAAAACAGATTTAATAAGAGAAGGTGGCCACATTTCGCAATATACATATGTATCGTAGTATACGACCGAGTATGTATGTGCGTTTGATCCGTACATGAATAACTCAGTTCCTTTTTTCTCTAAGAGTGCTCTACTTTTATTTATCTTTTGATTTGATTCTTTAACCAGGGAGGATTCGTAATATTATATATCTATTGCCTTATACAGCCTCTTGAGGATTTAATTAAACAACTAGGGCAAAAATATACTTTTACTTACATAAAGAGTACTACATAATGAGTACTACGGGATGGTTGACGCAAAAATTCACTCTAGTACGGAATATTAAATAAAGAGCATAAATAAGTTGAAACCTTTTACCTTTAACTAAGTGGGAGTCGGGCGTGGGATGATCTTGAACAAGAATATTTGTACTTTTATTTTATCAATCTAATATTTAGATATTTTCCTCTTGCTGAGAGTAAGGTATTTGTAGCACTATTGGAGAAATTAAGCAATACTTATGCGCGATACGGATAATCATTTTCAGAAGATGAGATGCTAGTATTATTTAAATATATTTTACAACTACTAAATAATGTAGGTGGAATATTATTCTCTGGTAGAATGTTTCTTAAGACCTTAATTCTTCACCATTTTTACAAATCGTTGCCTTTACGTTTAAAAATATATTGCTTTGATCCAAATGTAGATCCCCTGATATCAGAATGAAAATTTAATGGAACATACATCTCAAGAAATCCAATTTACGCGGCTAAATGAGCAAACAATCGAGTCAAATGCCTCAGTTTGCGATGAGATGGAGGAGGACAAAGGGATCCAGCCCAGCTTTCGAATATTGATCATTTAAAGAATAGATTGAGTGCATAAGGACGTTTAGCAAGGGAGTCTTAAGAGGAATTAAGCATTTAAATATACCGTGCTTGAAAAGTGACTCCCTATTTTAAAATTCTTGTAATTTATTTCTAAAATATAATTCTTACAAGAATTGAATATGAGAATAAAATCTATAGCATGGAGTTTTATTTACAATTCGATATGGGAGGAAGCATTTGCCACCAGCTTTTCCAGCCGCCCGGGAGCCGCATCAACTAATTTCACAAGGAACTTTTGTGGGGTGGAAGACATAACCTCTTGTATTCGCCCTTCAATTTCTTCCAAAGTCGTTGGTTTGGTAGAGTAAATATTTTTCAGAGGTAATACGAAGCGCAAGCTCCCCCCCGTAGAAGTGAGTGGGGGAGTGGCGAAGCCAATACCTGCTACATAAATTTATTAAACACGGGTTCAAAGACAGCAATGAAATCTAATTAATAATACTGTACTGTTATTCATATGATTACAAATGGTGTATTACTTTGCCAGAAAGGCCCGCAGCCTCCTAAAGTGTGTTTATTGCCAGGAGGCTCTGGTAGAAGGCAACACCCTTATGCCATCAGTGCAGGTGGCCGACCCCGACAAGCTACCAGAGACTTTCAGAGAGATGATTGAATTCCAAGACTGCGGCGGTCTCCTCAACCACTCAAACGAGTGCATCCAGATGGCCATGATAGCCGTGGAAGTCTTCAAGGCGATTACAAGACCAGGCGAAAGGAGGGCCAAGTTCTTGGCGGCATACTCTTCCAAAGAACTGTTTGCGACTGTCTACAAGGAAATAATGAGCAATGACTTAGGCATGTTCCTGCTGGACTGTAAAAAGGGTTGCAGCCTGTAAAACACCGTTGTTCCTGCCATCGCAAGGTCCCTCTTCCATGTCATGGGCAAAAATATGGTGTCAAAAGTTAACAGTCATGCTCATGCAAAAGTCAAAAGAAGAGTCATAAAAAGAGGTAATCGGATGCACCCGGGAAAGCTACCAGGGGCAAAAGTGACTACAAGAAGAAGAAACTTTCTAGTGAGAAAAAGTCCTAAGTCAATTTAAGTGTGCCTAGCCACTGACATTTGTTATGTATTTTTATTTTGTAGGGTAGATATTAGAATCCAGGTTAACTATGAAATAGATTACTAGTACAGAGTGTCCACACCTTAGATTCTTACTAGCTATTACTTTATTATACCTATTTCAGAATAATATAGTTAGTACTCACCCATGGGCTATGAAAAATATTTGTAAAGTTAAAAAAAAATTAAATGCGGAGGGTGTAGCTAAATGATACCTAATGGAAATATAATTGTTTGCTAGATTGGTCAGGTGTGGGCCCTGGAGGGATTTCTTCTTTTTTTCTTTAATTGATGGTACCTACTTTATTTCATTTACTAGAAGATACCTTGAAATATGTTTGTAGTTAAATTCTTAATTAGAGATTTTGCCATTTTGTTTTTAACTACCTGGAAAACCTATGGAATTTTCAAATTTGATATTAGTAGACACCCTGTAGTATCTAAGAATCCCATTGTACACAGCTTTATTAAATAAAATTGAATTGAATATAACCAACATCGGTTATAAATATAAGGTTTTTATTTTTTTATTAAATAAGTCACACTTTCGTTCCTCAGGCCGAATCTGTTCGTCAAATAAAGATTTGACTTCACACCTGCAAAGTACATTGGTCCCAGTGTGCTTCATGCTAAATTTGGGAAATGCATTTATGTATGCTTTCCACCAATTTATTGGATCCGTATCTCGTGGTTCCAATTGTAGTGAATAGTATTTCTCGAGTTCATTTCTAACAGCATGTGAAGATGAAGATTGCCGGCAAAGTTTCTTCTTGTTTTCCTTTTCAACATTTGTGGGGGTACTTGACTCTGCTGATGCTATCAAATCATTCAAACACGAGTCAAAGTCAAAAATATCGGCACTTGCTCCAGCTTCCTCGTTTTGATTTTCATTTGTAGGTTCTATGTCATTGAAGGCAGAGCTTACATTCTTTTCAAAGTCTTCATAATTCTCTTTATCATTATGCATTTTTTTGATTAGTGTCAGTAAAATAATTATGGATCTTTGAAAAGACTATTTTTATATCTTGGATCCAACATGGTCGCTGCTATTAGATCTTCGTTTGCTTCATACTAAGAAAATCTGTTCTCCATTGATCTTGAGATTGCGCTGACCGTGCTACCCAATCCACTGAACCTTGAATCTGATATAGCTTTGGTTATGGCATGTTTCAAGACTCTCACTTGTGGAATAATTTCTGAAGCATTGGCTGTCCTTCCACTCAGCTTGAAAAAACAAATTAAAAGAATTGCATTGATATTTTGTAATTTGTAGGATGTGAACAAAGGCAGTAATAAATAGTTAATATCTGAGACAAATGTGCGTTCAGTATCGTAAATAAAGAAGTTGAAGAACTTTACCTATTTAATATTTATTAACTGGCTACATGGTAAAATATTAAACTATAAATCATAATCGTAACAAATAATTAATTTATAATATATAATGTAATAAATAAATAATTAAAAATAAATAATATTAAATAATTAACAGTTCTTATAAATTAACCAAAGCTATATCAGATTCAAGGTTCAGTGGATTGGGTAGCATGGTCAGTGCAATCTCAAGATCAATGGACAGCAGATTATCAATTGAAAATTGAACTGTCAATTATAATTGTATTGTTATCGAAGTCCTCCCACCATTTATCTATTTGCTTGATATTAAAGAGAAAACTGCAGCTTCCGTGGAAGATATTTTATTTCTTTTGCAGAGACTTTTTTAATTTATTTATTTCCATATTCTTACTTTACTGCCAATTTCAGGTCACGTACCAGGCCGAATATGAAGGTGTATCTCCTTCGCAATCACTATCCGGAAATAAAAAAATAAAAATATATAAAAATAAAAAACTTTACAAGGGATAAAATATCTTCTAGCGAATCTCCCCGTAAAAGAAACTTATTGATTTCTAGTAAATTTTAACAATATATATATATATATATATATATATATATATATATATATATATATATATATATATATATATATATATATATATCATATTACCTTTGTGTTGTTAGATGAAAAAATTTTAGCAGGCTTGAGCATTTGACAATTAGTGCCCATTTGTTGCCATCAAATACTAGCAAATTTGGGACTTCTGCACAGTAGTAAGCAATTGCACTATTTTGTTCGAATATTCGTTTAAGCATGAGTGAGGTATGTACTATTTCAACGAGTAGTTACATCTTGAATCAACTTATGTTTGGACAAATTATGCTGTCTTTGAAGCTTTTCAAGCTTAGTGTATCATAACGACGAGTGATTAAAATGCCCTGTTATTTGGCAGCAATTTGTAATTATGTCCTTGATCATTCACTGTTCGAATATTGCATCATGTATGACCAATTGGTTGGTGTGAAGAAAACAGCTAAGACTCTTAAAGCCAGTACTTGAAATTCTCTTCACCATATTTGCTGCGTTGTTAGGAACGATCATGTGGACTTTGTAAGGGGGGGATTTTGTAATCATCGACTACATCTTGAACAGTGTCACATATTGTAGTTGCAGTATGTGAATTTGTGAATGGATTCACTCGTAAGGCACTAATGACTGGTTGAAATAATTTTCAGCGAAGCAATTTGCCAGTAAGCTGAAAAGAATGAAATAGAAATACCATCAAAGATTTTTATTTTTTAGTTTAATCTAAACTGTCTAATATTAATAGCATGAAATAAGTTAAAAACCTAATTTGTTGAACTTGAAATAACTCATGATTTAACATTACTTAACATAGTTACTAAATAACAACTCTGTAAATTATTTGAGTAAGCAATCTTGATGGCCATTAAAATTTGAAACTTAGAAGCTTGTTGATTATTACCTGATAAATGATGCATCAGCATTGTTCGTCCAGATGTCTGTGGTGAAGCTCATGTTGCTTGCTTCATTAATCCTGCTTTGGATTTTAGTCATTACTTTGGTGTGCAAAGTGGGAATAATATTGGTAGTAAAATATTTTTGGGAGGGCAGTTGATAATTGGGTTTCAGCAGTTTCATAAGTCTTGTAAATCCAATATCTTCAACAACTGAAAATGGCTGTGAGTCTAGTGCTATCATCTCACGAATAGCAGTATGAATTGTTTTGGATTGATCACTGCTTATGTCCCAATTCTTCTTGAGCTCAAGGGTTTCTTCTAATGTTATTTGCAATTCTGAATGCGAACTGCTTGCTGTTGATGGCCTGCAATCACCTTTGGTCTTTTTCTTTGTAGTGATGTAATTACTCATTGTGTGTTTTTCTGCAGTTTGAGCTTGCTCCTATGCCTGTAACTCCTGCTCTTGCTACAGCTGCTTCTAATGTTGGGTCCTCAAATGTTTTTGCATATTGGTGGTATTAAAAGAACTTTTTTCATTCTTATTACCTCATGACAATATTTTGTTACATATTGTACAGGTGACTTTTGTTTCGTCATCTTCATTTACAGCGAATAAACGCCACACAACACTCTTGGTTTGTCCTTTGTGAGGCATTACGGAAACAGTTAACTGTTTAATGAGGCACTAAAAATAAATTTTCCTGAAAAAATGTATTATAATATGAATTATTAATGTACAAATATATTAGATTGCATCTATGTCTGAGAACAAGAACAGTGTGTAGGTGTCAGTGTGTGTGAGACTAACACATGCACACAAACGCAATGAATTCATATATATATATATATATATATATATATATATATATATATATATATATATATATATATATATATATATATATATATATATATATATATATATATATATATATATATGTATATATATATATATATATATATATATTATAATAAAGTTTTAGCTTCTGTCTGTTTGTCTATCTCTTAATGAACTCCTCCTACGATTTTGGAAATAGCCCCCATGACCATATATATTCTGAAAGTACAAGACTCAGGATACTTCGATATGTGTATTTAATTTCTGGAGGGCGTCTCCCTCCTGAAGGCGGAGGACAAAGAAAGCAACCGCTCCTGGGTTACTGGTACTCTCTTCATAGATCGCAATATTACCACATAGACCACCTAGGCTAGCCTATGACCAAAGACCTTTAGCCAAACCACCTTTGGGGCAGGTCAGTAAGATAAGTGATCAAGGTAATTTTTCAACCTTTTGGTGATCTGGTTTGATAAAGAAATTTCACTGGCCACAGCTATATGGATACTGTCTACTAATCTACAGCCACTAGCCTAGCCCTAACCACACCCAACCTAACCTTCACGGGCCAACCGGTCAGAAGCTTACTAAACATCTGACACGGTGCTGCGGCCCTGTAAACCACCCCCTCCTGAATAAGGAGTGCCCTCCCCCTTCGCTGCTATATTGGTCGCTAACCGATGGCTAGGGCTACTGGTCAGAATTTCTTAGCTAAGGCCACTAGCCTAACCTAACCGAGTCCAAATTAATCTTTATGGGCAAACCGGTCACTAACTCGCCGTAATTCTTAGACAGAGAGTGCTGTCCCCAACTGTAACCCCCTTTGTCACTATATTGTTCATATTTAATATATCAGGCCATTAGTGTATATGAAAAGGCAAGGCCTATAAATAATTTTTCAACCTTTTGGTGATCTGGTTTGATAAAGAAATTTCACTGGCCACAGCTATATGGATACTGTCTACTAATCTACAGCCACTAGCCTAGCCCTAACCAAACCCAACCTAACCTTCACGGGCCAACCGGTCAGAAGCTCACTAAACATCTGACACGGTGCTGCGGCCCTGTAAACCACCCCCTCCTGAATAAGGAGTGCCCTCCCCCTTCGCTGCTATATTGGTCGCTAACCGATGGCTAGGGCTACTGGTCAGAATTTCTTAGCTAAGGCCACTAGCCTAACCTAACCCAGTCCAAATTAATTTTATGGGCAAACCGGTCACTAAGTCGCCGTAATTCTTAGACAGAGAGTGCTGTCCCCAACTGTAACCCCCTTTCTCACTATATTGTTCAAATTTAATATATCAGGCCATTAGTGTATATGAAAAGGCAAGGCCTATAAATAAAATTAAGTAAAAAATCAATAAATAACCTTTAAACTAAGCAGAAGATGGGTAAACTTCCTTATCAAGGAATTGATAAACGACACGATTTTCCAGGATGGTAGATTTCATAAAACACCGGACAATGGCATCATACACAGCGAAATGAGGCTACAGTCCTGACAGGGAACCACCATCCATTAGCAAAAGGGAGAGAACACAAAAGTATTCAGGAAAGTAAAATTGAATAAGGGGACCAATCAAACTATTGAAAAAATGGGAAAGTCAAGTATACAAGCCAATTTTGGAAATCCTTATAAAATCTATTTACTTTTTTTATTGTTTTAAAGTGGCGATAATGAAATAGAATATACAGTTTACATCGACAACGTGCATTACAGATAGTAGTTTGGAGTACAGTGTTTTATTTATTTTTTCTGTTACCTTAAAGTTATCGAAAAACTGAAGAATTGTAGGATTATAGCCTTTTTCAAAATTAGCTCAGAAACAGGTATTGGGCACGCTGTTCTTGACTCGCTCGCAAGATAAGGGCCTGTTATTAAGAGCGCATAGGCTGAGCATTGCAAAATCTTTTATTCCCATCGATAATTGATAATGGCGTTACTAACGTTTTAACATAGCATCGTTCGTCTCTCTCATAAGAAAGGAAATCTTTATAATAATTATGATCAATATTTTTTGGCATTAGTCCAGGTTAAAGTGCTTCAAGGGATGACCATTTACCGCCCCAGACTCGAATATTACTCTTCCGGGTGATTTCATATCTATTATGCAATTCACCAGTCGCTCTGGTGGATCTGAGGGTAACGCATAAGGCGCTGACGAAGGAGATGTTTCCTACGGGAGGGGCGCGGTAACATTTTCAACTAATTCATAAGGGGCCTACTTAAGCGAACGGAAGTTATACCACCACCAAACACTTAGCGCTCTGCCCAACCTAACCTAACCTAACCTAACCTCTCTTTTGAATTAAATAGGTTAGCAATCGGCACCAAAAACAAAATTCCTTTTTTACCCCCTGACGGGTTGAATACCTTCACTTAGCCACATACAAAAATTCTAACCTGAATTCATCTTGCTATTGTGTTTATCTATCCTTGAACGATTTGCCAATAATTTGTTCTTATTCAACAAGAGGCAAAACGACTAACTAATTATTTTGGGGAAGGAGGGGGTCGTTTATAAAGCTCTACAACCTGACACCAATTTATTATGTAGTAGTTTTATATATATTTTTGACAGATGCTGAGGTTAAGAGTTGGTGCCTTGCACCTCGTATTTACTCGATTAAGGCAGTTATTAGCACTTCAAGGGATTAATTAATATCACAAACTAAGGTAGAATCTCGAAGTATGACTACTAATATTGCCAAAACTTTCGTTCAAGCGATAGATGGAAACATTAACCAAAAATAGTAGTTTTATTTTACAACAAACTAATCAATCAAAAAACATTTATATTTTTTAAAAATTAACTCGCTAATTAATATAAGGCTTAGCTCATAAAATAATTAATTTACACTCCCTTAAATATGCGAATATTAATCTTCGAAAATTTTTTTTATTCACTGGTGCACTAAAGGAATATTACAACGGGCTACCCAGATAACTTTGTCCACCGTTCGTTTTAACGAATTCAGTAATCGCCCAACAATGCGAACTGTGGATAGATTCCACAAAATACTAAAAAAATGTTTGAGTTACCGCTATTTTTTTAAGGCTCGGCTGGCTGTGTGTGACGTCACCGTCTCGGTGCAGTTTTGTGCCTATGGTAGGCAGATCGCAGCTGACTGGCGTAGATTCTCTCCAGACAAAAAAGGTAGGCGTTGGTTAGTTGCGCGTTCGTAGGTGGAAATTCTGAGGTTTCCGGTCGATTCACTTATTAACGGTTCCCGATAGCTATTCCTTTAGATTAAGGAATCTTTCTTCTGGTTGAATAATACTCTAGTCGAGAATGAGAAATTTCTTCCTTTCTCGGTAGAACTTTGTAGAATTTATCATTTTACTAGTCTCTTCTGGGTACTCTTAGGAACGATCGGCTTCGAAAATGGCTATCTTTTCGGGTTCGTAACTGGGTTATAACGAACATGGAAACACAGGACGTTTCTCTGGGGCTAACTTGGTCCGAATTCCTACTTTTCGCTTGGCCTTTCTATATATAAAGCCATTAACCTGGAAGGAGGTTGAGGGATCGCTGCTGTGAGGGGGGGGGGGGGGGAGGTCAGCCTTATTTGAAGAAAAATGACTTGCCTGGCTTTTTGTTTTTACTTAGGCGTTAGCTCGATGGGGAACTTTTCGCTGACTTGGTTTTTCGTACCAACAACTTTAGAGGGGAAATTTAGGCCTCTTCAAATCCCTAACATAAACTACGTAAATTAAAAAATACCCATTTTAATTAGCGAATTGTGCGTGTCGGGTTTTCAATACTGCTTATGCATCGGGATTAACTTTGTTCATGGTTAAAACAGTCATCTCTTCGCCGATGTATTTGGGGCTATGGCCACTTTTTGGAAATTACAATTTCAGCGTCTTCCCTCTCTGTGGGAGTTAGTGTTTTGATTCTTGGCTGTGGCTTTGCAATCATAGTGTTTGACCCAATTACGGTAAAATTGAGGGTTGGTATCCGGTGAGTTAGTCGTACACACACAAAAACAAGTTTCGGGTGTAGCGTCCATTTTATATATATATATATATATATATATATATATATATATATATATATATATATATATATATATATAATGTAACTATTGCAATAACAGCAACAATGTTTTTGATAAATAAAGACACACATACCCTTTAAATTTTTAAAGACACGCTGTTCAAGGTCACTAAACTTTTCTGCACCCATATTGCTTTTTACGTCCTTATTTCGTTACTAAACCTGAGGTTTTTATATTCACTGACAACAATTCTGATTGTACATCACTCTGGAGAGACGTTTGTGTCAGCATGTTAGTTGTGTTAGTTTACTTTTTATAGTTTAGTTGAGTGTTGAAGTATAACCTTTCCAACGGCAACTCCCAAACGCCATTTGTTTCAATTTTAATTTTGGACCCCTCTTATTATTATTATTATTATTATTATTATTATTATTATTAATATTTCTTTTTTTCACATTTCTTATATACGAGATATTTGATATGGCTATTGGCCAAAGTTCTTTTATTTAAGTGTTTTTTTAACTTTCTTTAGTACTTTTGTTTTTATTTTTTCGCAACTCACTGCTTTCTTTTTACTTTTTACCTCGTTTTTTTAAACATTTTGTTAGTATATTTACACTTTTCTCTTTATTAGTTAGTGCTTTATCTCGTTTCAGATTGAAGCCATTCGGATCCACTGTTTTCATCTCTTTTAATTTCTTTATACATTTTGACACGGGGCCAGTATATCATAATAAATGGACAATGTCCATGGATAAGGAACACCATAAAACGTCCCTGAGTAGGTGAACCGCTATATAGGACTTAAAATTCTAAAGACAAAATACTAATCATTGAAATTACATTTATTCGAAAAAATCATGGTTGAGTATTTTTTTAACTTTTTAGTAATTATATCACTGTAGCTTGCTACAGTGATATAATAAAGCTGGGTTACTTAATAAAGCTGTAGTAACTAGTAACACAAGTATGTTTTCTGGCCCAATTCAGCCACCAAAACTGTATGAAAAGCTAACATTTTGACGAAGAATCGGCAAAGAATTGGCAAAATTTTGCCGATGCCAATTCTCACAAATTTGTCCGATTCTAGCTGATTTCAGTGCCGATGCCGAGTACTCGGTACATCTCTAATATAAATATATATATATATATATATATATATATATATATATATATATATATATATATATATATATATATATATAGTCTAGACGAACAAGTCTTTTTCAGCTCAGCTACAGTATTCTTTCCGACTACAAAGAGGAAAATATATTTTCCGAGGTAGTTTTAAAGGTAGATTACGAAAATGACATTCTGCTTTTACGAAATGTTTACAGTTTATCTTAAGTTGCCATTCAAATTTCCGGCGATTTCTTAAAATTTTATCAAATATTAACTAATATATTTCTAATATTTACTTTGGTTAGCTAATTTTCTCTGAATATATTAAGAAAGTTTTAATAAAAAATGCTGCGAGAATAATGTAAAAAAGGCCTGATAGATTCTGTTAACATACTCGTATGTTGGTGTTTAACTTTTGAAAGAAACATAACGCCTATTTTCAAAAAACTGTACGATCTTTATTTTAAATTCAAAATTCATAATCAAATTAAACCTTAGGCAACACACACTTGTTGCATAACATGCTGGCAATGCATTGTCCAAAAGGCTTAGTGGAAAATCAAAAGGCCTTCAGTTTGGAATGCCAAGGGTCTGGCGTGAGCCTCAAGACCACCTCACTTAGATTTTGCTTAGTAGCCAAACTAAGTAGAAAAATATACATATAAAACAATTATATCATTTTGATATTTTTTCATAGAATATTTGTTAATACCTTAAATAGAACTACTATATGACACTTTTAATAAATTTTGTCATGTTCCAGTCTAGCAGTGAAGATGCGAATGGGAGACGGAGTGCCAACTGTGTCATACGTTAGCTCACTTGGGGGGAAGAGTGTATGGTATAAAAAACTAAAACAAATGCGTATATCAAGATTTATTTTTCTTTCAGGTAAACAACCAAATGTGATTCATCTGCTGCAGATTCCGATACCCATACCACCAACGGAAATTGTTCCAACAGAATCTGACGAATCAGATACAGAATCTGATGAAAAAGAAGTGACTGTTTACGTGTCAAAGCGTAAACACAATGACACAAAGATTTATCTCAGCACAATCTTAATGAAGTTGTGAGAGATTTAAGGTTAACAAAACAGCAGAGTCAGGTATCGAGTTTCAGGCTAAATACGAAATTTACTCTCGCAAGATGTTCGATATACAAATTTTTTTAACCCTTTGGATGGTTTGCAAGAAAAACATTCAAAGAAAAATATCTTTTACTACTGCAAAGATATACCGGGACTCTTTGAAGAGTTAGAGTTACATTATGATCCCATCCATTGGAGGCTCTTTATTGACAAACAAATAATTTATTGGTACCTACAGGGAGCCATAAATTCTCATACATGGTAGCCCATATTAAGAATAAGGCCAATTTGGGTGAAACCATCTCTATTTGTAAGCTATTTTAACTTCATTTTCTTTTAAATATGTATCAAATTTGGTCTGCATATATTTTGGTGTTTAGAGCGCTAAATATTTCTTGCGATGGATTAATCCAGACTTAAGTGATGTGGTTGCTGAAGGCAAATTTTCCTTTGATGTTTTGAATATCCACCGCTTCATCTTTTTGTCATGTCCTCGCGTTGATCTCACGTCTGTCAAAATTAAGATTTTCTGTAGTATCTGGCATATTTAGCAATAATTTATATGTTTCTATTTGTTCTCTTCTTTTCCTTCTATGTTCGAGGGAAAAGATATGTTTTAGTTTATCATTGAGCCTAAAATGTTTTATTCTTCTTATCATTTTTTATAGCGAGGTTGTACTTCTTCTATTATATCTACATTTCGATTTTATTGTGGAGACCAGAAGGTAGGGAGCAGTATAATTTAATAAAGGTATGACTACTGAATTATATACTTTTAATATCGTCTCTAAATTACGTGTTGAGACGGACTGCCTAATAAATGACGAGATTCTGTTGCTTTATTTCTAACTGCAATGCAATGGCTAGAGAAATTTAATTTATTATCTATTTTAACTGCTAGAGCGAGCTCCCCTTTTACTTCTATGATATTGGTATCTCGGAAATAGTATTTAAATTAAAGATTTATCTTCCTAATTAACATATTCAGGCAATTTTGTAAAGAGTTCTTCTTTATCTTTTATTATTTGCCCAAGTTTAGTACCTTCAGCAAATTAATTTATTTTGCCATTCATTCTTGAACCTAAGGTCTTTACGAAAATTATAAAGCATAGGGGTTCCCTGAAACCTTGAGGTACTCCACTAGTTATCTCTTAACCAATTTTTAATCCAAGTTATCGTTTTCTCATGGATATGCATATCTCTTAACTTTGAAAGAAGGATATTGAACTGGAGTTTATCAAAGGCTTTAAAAAAATCTAGATATATCACATCGTAACTAAAACCTTAATCAATTACTTTTGCTACATAGTAATAAAATGTAATCATACTAGTGACACAAGACCTCCCTTTCCTGAAACCACGTTGACTTATTACTAAAACTTGATTTTTTCCTAAATAATCCAGTAATTTAAATTATTAATTGATTCCATAATCATGCCTATATGAAAAGTTAAGCTTACTGGCCGATAATTCTCCTTTTCCTCACGTCTACATTTTTTTGAAGGAATATGCAATAAACATTGGCAAGATTCCAATCTATGGGAACAAAATTTTCCCCAGAAACTAATGAAAAAGAAAAGTGAGCAAAACGGAAATTTCGTTCTTAACTTCCTTGATACATCGCGCGTACATTTGGTCAACTTCGCTAGCTTTATTAGAACTTAATTTATTAATTGCATTTTTTATGTATGCCTTAACTATTATTTCATTCATTTGGGGAATGTTATTATTTATATTTTATAGGCTGTCCTCATTTAAATTCAGAATATTCTTGTAATATCTGATGCAAAATCATTATTCAAGATTGTCGCTTTTCGAGATCATTTTGAGGTCATCTTTGGTTTAGAGTAAGTATAGAAGGCTTTCAGATTAAATTGTACAACAAGAAAAAAAACTGAAATGAGCATAAGCATTTCTACGAGTATCTTTTGCATAAATCATGAATATAACATCCGTATCTTTCTGCGACCCTCCAGTTTTTCGTAAATTACCATCTTACGTTAAATACAATGATGGTTCCGTAGGGATTGAATGCAAACACGATTGGGCTGAAACTGAGAACTCTAAAAGTTATAAACAGATTTTAATATAATTTTAATGGAGTATTCCGCAGGTAGTTCTCAACCAAACATATTCGAAATATTTAAACTATACTCAATATTATTTTAGTTATATAGGCCCAAATCCGTGGTAACTCTTACGTAATGCTTGATAATTTTGTAAGTTACTATAAATGCTCCCCCTCTTTACTTTTGATTTAATATTTGATGCTGTTACTATTTATATTATTTGTCACAAACTACATTGTTTTTTATTTATATGAGATGGAGCTAAAATGCCTAGAGAATGCAAAATTTCCCCAGATAGATTTGTTATATATGTGGATCAATTACATTAAGACAATACAAGAAACATTTGACTCTACATGTGAAGAAACTTTATGAGATGTACTTGGGATGTAAGGTAGGTGACCAGGACTGTTGAGGGTCTAGTGAGTGGGTAATCCCAGTGCCACTTCCTGGACATATATTTTATTACCGCAACGAAGTGAAACGGAGGTAAAGCGTATCCAATACACCTACCTTAGCCACTTCTGGTGAATAAGAATAACCCCAGTGTGCACTCTTTTGATCAAAGCTAAGATGATGATCCTCTGAATATGTTCCCCACTTAGTAAATCCAACCATGGGTGGGTCAGTGGAATATTGAGATTTAAGCCGAGTGGATTGCTTAATAATTGCGAAAGGATCGTCTAAAATAGTTAAACACACAGATAAAAAAATGATCTTTAATGTGCATGAATTTGAAATAAGCAACAGCGTATATAAATATAAATAGGATTAATCTTGCACTGAATAAATAAATCTAAAAATTGTCGTGGGGATTACTTGCAAATTACTCACTAGGGTGCTCGCGTCTTAATGGCACCCATCAGAACAAATGGAATATTATTATTGAGTTAAACACTGAATTAAGTAAGCACTTCTCATATTCGTGGTTACGGGCTTGGGATGAGAATTCTAGTTCACAAATAAACTGGTGAAGTTAGCGGAGGAGATAATTCAATTAACGATACCTTTGAGTTCGTAAGTATTTTTGAAGGGGGCGGTGAAGATCTTCTCCTGGTGAGTGACGATGATCGCATCTAGTCCGGCCGTCTGAGGTTACCGAATGAGAGGGTAATCCTAAAACGGTGATATGCTGATCCTTTGCTGGATTACGAAGGTGAGCCACACGGTGACTCAAATCGGACTTCTTCCTTGAATCGGACTTCTTCCTTGAAGTACCTGTCTGATTATTCGGCTCCTGGAGTGGGTAGTCAAACCCGATTACGTACGAGTTGCTAGGTCTAGGGTAATCTGCAGAGGGAGGTCCTGTGTAACCTCAGACTCTAAAGAGAGGGAGGGCTGCGAGTAATTTGGCACCTACAAGTACCGTGACGGCAACAACCAATTCCCCGAGAAGTTTCTTCCTTACAGCGGGCGAACGGTTTCTTATGTGGATCGAGTTTTCACACAAACTCGACGTAGGTCCA
The DNA here is from genome assembly GCA_963969495.1 of Ceratothoa steindachneri. Taxonomy (NCBI): domain Eukaryota; kingdom Metazoa; phylum Arthropoda; class Malacostraca; order Isopoda; family Cymothoidae; genus Ceratothoa; species Ceratothoa steindachneri. The sequence goes on along the minus strand of OZ018323.1, from coordinate 140,256,763 downwards.
AGAGCTTCTGCCTGATTCCAGGGATAAGTCTTCCTTTTATTTCGCTCATGAGCAGAAATCGAGAGAGGAAATCGAATTCTCGTAAAATCCGTATCGTCGCGCGAAAGACCTTTTTTTATCTTTGGGCCGACGGTATATCTTTCACGCCTTCGAGCTATCACGGAGTTTACGGCGGTGCGAAAAAAAAGGCGACGGAGAATTCGAGGTGAGAGGTATATTTTAGGGATACGAGAGGGCGTGCAACTTTGTGTCAGTGTTTCTGCGTACACCTATGTACGCGGTATTTAGACTTCTACAAGGCCAAACGCTGAGAACTCATAGAAGGTGACACAAAAACGGCCCCCAACTTTCAATAGGCCTCATTTCTTATTTTTCTGCAAGGATTGTATGAAACTTTGGTGATAACTAGTTTATTGTGTTTAAAAACATAATATCAAAACATGAGAGTCTTTAGACTTTTCTTCTTTATTCTAGAGGTCGTGTTCGAGCTGACCCACATTTACCTCTGTGCATTTCATGATGTGCAGCACAAAGTTGTCCATGACGTTCTTACAAACCAACCGACTAATGGCTCTAATCTCCTCCCTGGTGGTGTCCTTGAGTTTCGTGATGGCCCTGGACCTCCCTGCGTACACCCTGTCTTTAAGATAGCACCAGATAAACAAATCTGGGAGGCTAAGGTCTAGGCTGTGAGGTTCCCACTCAAAATCAGTCTTGAGACTGATCACACGGCCACCAAAGTTCTCTCTCAGCCAATCTCGGGACAGGTTGGAGGTGTGAGAGCTTGTTTCATCTTGTTGGAACCAGAACTTTCCCCTAAGCGACGAGGACAGGGTCTGCAGCTCCCTTTTGAAGGTTTTAAAAACCTCAACATACCGCTCCTTTGTGAATGTCACTGTCGCGCCAGATTCCTCGAAAAAGTATGTCCCGATGCTGCCTCTGACTGAGATTGCAGTCTATACCGTGCACTTAGGGGAGTGTAAGCGCTTGGTGGCTACCTCATTTGGTCTGTAGTTTTCCCAGAAGACATTTTTTTTTCGAGTTTACCTTTCCTTTAAGATACAGGTGAACTTAATCTGAGGTCCAAAGGAGGTTAAGGAAAGTTGAGGTTTCCTGAATCTTATCCAGTATCTTGACTTCCATAACCTTTCACCCCTTTTTGTGTTAGGCTGCAAGGGTTTTCTTCGTATGTTTTCTGTATTGCTAGGCCTATCAGCCATTACTACCAGCTTCCTGCAAGTATCACGGGATATACTGAGGGACTGACTTCGCTTTCGCACAGACCGTTGGACTCTGCTGAACTGATTCTCTCACGCTCTCGATCAGCTCAGCTGTACACTTCCTGGGACGTCCTAAATGGCTTAAGTGGTTGTCACTGGCTGCATTGAGGTTCTCCACTGTCCCATAGTTCTCGAAGTGGTTCACCCAGTCCTAAATTCTGCTCTTGGAGGGGGCTTTTTCACATTCTATCTGATGCATGAAAGTGTCCTGCACTTTTTTGAACGAGCCTGTCTTGTAGTAATGTTTGACGCAGTATATTCTCTACTGGAGCTCCCATCGAGATCTAGGTGTGTTCTTAGGCGTTGATTCTCTCATTTCCTGCAAAGTAAGGGTGATTTAGTGAATGAATGAATGATATATCACAAAAGATGTCTGTAGGGCCGTTTTTTGTGGGTCACCCTGTATATGTTGTGTCAGGTTTTCCAATTCCCTTTCGGCCTAGCAGAAAGGCAAAGTGCTTGGACTCATGTTTGGCGTAGCAATTGTCTTGAGGGAGACGAGGAACTATTCAACGCTTTGCTACTACTTCTTAACAGATATAAAGGGGGTATACAATGTGTTTTCTTTACTGGTCTCTAATATAAGTATTTTCAAAAGACATATCAATAAAAATAATCAAAATAAATACTATGTTGTGCTTTCACTCTTTTCTCAAGTGATCACAGCCAGTAATATCAATTTTTAGTCAGATACTATTTTATTTCACTGCAGGTCGCAACAGAAAAGGAGTGTTTCCAGTACCTCAAAACGATCTTCCCTAAAATAAGTGATGCCAAGATTAAAGAAGGCATATTCGTAGGCCCTTAGATTGGTCAACTTATAGCTGATGAGTAATTAGAGGCGACAATGGATGAACTAAACTAGCGGCCTAGCATGCATTCAAAGATGTATGCAAAAGGCCTCTGGGAAAGCCACAAGGGGCCCAGCGAGAGCGTATAGTGGAGAGCTTGATCAAGTGCTAACAAGATCTCGGATACAATATGTCACTAAAGATATGCTTTATTTATTTCATAAGGAATGAAGGAGATGTGAATGACGAACATGGAGAAAGGTTCCATCAAAAAATAGCGTCAATGGGAAACAGGTATAAGGGAAAATGGAGCCCTGCTCTGCTGACTGACTACTGCTGGAACTTGAAGCGTGACACACCTGAGACGTCTTACAAACAAAGAAGTAGATACTAAAATGGAGGTTAATAGATTATATAATGCTAACAAAGATGCTGATTCATTATATGTTCACGAATTAATTACAATGTACATATTTAATCTGACTTTGGGATTGCAATACATTTATGGTATCGTGTAAACCGGTATCAATTGCATAATTATTAAATCGGCAATTTCTAAGAAAATGTTACATGATGGGAAATCTTTGTTAGCAAATTCGAATTCTGCACATTAAACTTTATAATAAAATGCACATGAGTTCCTTTTTTTTCTTGACACTGAAATTTGTTGTAGTGTTATTGAGTTACCCTTTCGTTAATTTATTTCGTACCTACATTTATCTTCATTTACTTCTCTCTTTATCTGCCTTTGTAGGTCGATAAAATTTTGCATTTGCATAATGGCACTAAATTTCCATGTATTCCTATACCTCATTCTGTTGCTATCAAAGAAACTTATGAAAATATAGCTTTCATTTAGGACAATATAAATATAATGAGAATAAGTGGTGGATTTATCCATATCTTAATGTTAAGGCTATTTTGAATGGCTTGCAGGCAGGTTCTCCTAAATTTATGTACTTTCTGTGCAAATGGGACAGCCTTGCTCGAGGGGACCATTACAAACGCAGACGATGGCAAGTACGAAATGAGCCAAGATTGGTTCACATAACGTCATGCGAGAAAAGTTAGTTAATAAGGAGAGAATAACTTTGCGACCTCTTTATATAAAATTAGGTTTTAACGAAGAAATTCGTGAAGCCCTTAAAACACGACCGTTCAACTTTTTTGTATTTACAAACAAAAGTTTCAAAAGTAAGTGATGCCGAAATTAAAGAGGGTATCTTTGTCGGGCCTCTGCTTTGACAACTTCTGATAGATAATTGTCTTGAAATTACTTTGGACGAATTTCAATTGGAGGCCTGGCGAAATTTTAAAAGCGTGGGTAATGGTTTCCTTGGAAAGCACAAAGCACCCAATTATGAAATGCTATTAAAGAATATGATTGAATCATATAAGAGTGTGGGCCGAAATATGCCTTTAAATGTGCATTTATTTGCATTCACATCTGCCCTTCTTTACGGAGGATGTAGTAGAAGTAAGTGACGAGCAATGTTATAGATTCCACCTAGATATTGATACAATAGAATATCGTTATTATTTCAAATGGAGTCCGGCCGTGCTTGCTGGCCTTTGCTGGACTATAAAGAGAGATAGACCAAATGCTATATAAATTAATTTTTTTAAATACTCTAAGAAATAGCTAAAAATTCTAAATACTTCAATAATATATAAAAATGGGAAAATGTACCTACGTTAATTATGATTTTTTATAATATCATCCTCTTAAATCTCTTCAAGTAAAGATTTTCATTCATTCAATATATATGTTTTCTTATCTTATAATTTTGCGTCAAGTTAAATATAAAATTTACATCAATAAAAGTAATAAACTTATGCATGAATCTGATTTCCATGATATTTTACAAAGTTAATTTAAAAAAATTTAAAAATTGGAGTTATCTAGTACAAAAAGAATGTCATTTTCGAAATCAACGTACAAAATACCTTAGAAAATTACATCTCAAACTCTGTATCAAGATCATTGTTAAACAGCGATTGAAATGCCATGTATTTTGAAATCATTCCTAATGTCCTCTTCCGATTTCGCTTCACTCTGTCGTTAAAAGCTTGCTTGAGAGTTTTTCTCCCTTTACGTCATAATGTGTTGCTTCCTTTTTGCTGAGCTTTCTTCCGATATCATTCTCGTGATTGATCATTATATCGCTTTAAGACATAAATATAGCCAATAAGTTTTACATTGAGGCCAAGCTGTTTTGCCATCTAGGTACAACTCATTCGTTCTATTCTATCTACCGATGCACAGAGTTCAACTTCGATAGAAGGATTTTTGCAGCGTATATCCACGTTATGTTATCCAACCCATTTCAAATAGATACTCTAAGATAATTATGGAAGTTACTGATATTTTTCTTCCGTAGAATCTTCATATACCTGTTCTGCAATATAATATTTATAGCTTTGGAAGCATGAAACTCAATACGCCGTTAGCACACAGAATTTCTCTTGTCAAGATGGATTAGCGCAGCTGTGTTTAATTTGGGCTGCTTTATCACCGTCTTCCGCCCAGGTTGATAATGTTGTCCCGCCCAAGGTGGCAGCCGTGCCCATCTTCCCCCTCTTGGGGTAGAAAAGAATCTCTCTTATTTCCCGTTTGCCTAGTCGATACCCAAATTTATCAAGGTTCATGTTTGCTTAAGCCGCATCCGATATCCCTTGGGAATCTCGCTTAATTCCCTTTTACCTCATCGATGCCTGAAATTAGCAAGGGCCATGTTTGCTTAAGCCGCATCCGATATCCCCTTTGGATGCCCTTTTGCGCGCAGCCTTCTGTCGACCATGGCTATGTCTCCTAGTTAAGGTGATAGCTGCAAATCCTCAGCAGATAGAGAGAAACCGAGCTTCTGGCCGTCCAGACCCTAGTATCACTTCCCCGTGAAGTGATCCCCTTGCCCTTGTGATCTGGTCAGCATATAGTCTTCGTGTAATCCGCCCTGATCAGAGGAAGATTACAGAAACCCATTTCGTGATTACTGCTCCCTGGAGCCGTGGTAATCTCAACCCCCTTCTGAGTCTCTCTGGACGCTTTCGCATCGAGACCCCATCGACGAAGACCTGGCCATTTGTCTTCCACATCTCCATTTCCTCCTGCCGAGGTAACCAGGAGTCCTTTCGTCGTAAGTCTCACCTCTTCGTTCCCAGTCTAAGAAGAATTCTCCATTTGTTGTAAAGGCAGTAGACTTGCTAAATCTTTCATTGAATCCAACTTATTGGATCACTCATATATTTTGCCGAACCTAGTTTCCCTAGTTTCATAATATTCTTTGGTCGTACTTATTATTATTCAGATTTCCATATTTATTTGTGCCCTTGTTCTTAATATTTGTATTAAAGTTTAGTTTTATAGAGGTGTTTATCTTTCGAATAACTTTTGAGACGAACCCGGCAAACGTATTCCCTTTTAAAGAGCCAACCTATGATATCGCACTCTAAGTAGAAGGTCCTCACCTTTCTCTGATTCAATTGTACCCGAGCGCAGCGCCGATAGTGGCTGCTAGTGTAGAGTAGTGTGTACTTTTAGAGACTTTTTGGCCACACGCCTTCGTCCCTCGACAATAGTATTGGAGAAATGCTGGCACTTCACTTTGGGTTATTTGTGCGAACGAGAATATGCAGGAATGTAACCATAACGAACAACAACGAAGGATAAATGGAGTTTATACAACTCTAGAATTAAAACATGGGTGATAACACAATAAAACGTATGAGATTTGGACTTTTGAAAGAAAGGGACACTTTTTACGGAGTATATCAAATCTTTACTTGAAGATAAAATTGAAGCAACGGAAATACCTTTTGCACTGGAGACGCTATGAGGGAGATGACATAGTAGGTTAAGAGGGGAAATTTAAATTAATGGATAAATATTAAGAAAGACCAAATGGAAAAAAATAAACTAAAACGGTTACAAGTCAAACTCTGACTCGGGGGGAGGAGGGGGAAGGGAGTTGTCCCCTTGCCGGTTTCCCAGTAATGGTTCGCTCCCCTAGGCAAAACCCCCCAGGGCTTCCCACGGGAATGTACCCTCCAACTATGGCATACCGTTTCTATATATCCACCTTACTTTTTTTATAACTGTCCAATCGGTTCTGCCGCACCCTGTATAATTGAAAATATTTTATTTCTATGGTTTGTGGAGAAAACTTGTGCCAAGTGTTCGTGGGGAAACGCATCCATTTACATCACAGATTCGGCTGTCATTCGCTTAGTCAGAGATGATAGTATAAAGTTACTTTTCTTGAGTTTGTTTGAAATGGTTTGGTCGCCAATTAGGAGTACACAAAATTTGCGAAGGTTGAATCTCTTCTCTCAAATATACCATTAGCACCATTCACCGCTCCATATACGAGTATAAGAAAAAATAGAGCCTTACTCACCCTTCTTTCCTTGGTGTGTATTCAACTTGGATAAGACTGAATAGAAAGCAGGAATCATGATTATTCTGTGTATACAAGAGTTCAGGAAGATACAACAACAAACTATTATATGCGCAGAAGGAGAGAAACTTCCTTGAAGAATCTTAAACAATTACTATTGCGAGCCAGTTCATGGGTACCTAGGTAGGAAGAAATAATTTTATTATTATATAGGCCTCTAAACCTGGATACGGATTTCAATCCATTAATTTTCATGAAGTATTATTATTTGTATTATTTAAAGGTCGATATCAGCTTTGATATTATCTTTTACTTTTGAACTTCCAGTTTTTTTATTAATTTTGGGGGGTTTTAAAAGAAATAAAGAGAAGGCTTTAATTTTGTGATTGAACTATCTACACCCCTCAAGCAATCATGTTTCTTTTTCAGCTAGACTTGTGAGGGGACATGGCAGTTTTCAGGGAATTTAAGTTTATAAAGTTCTACAAGCGAGTATATATATATATATATATATATATATATATATATATATAATCAATTAAAAGAGGCACGGGGTTTGGCTGCTAGGCGCAGACACTTGAGGCACAAATCCAAACACAGTTGTAAACTTTCATTAGTGGTTGCTCGTAAACAAAACTGAAAAAAAACCTCCCAACAATTTGTGGCAAAACACTTACGTGCCCTGAATGGTGACGTGGATTTTGGAAATTAATTTTCTTTAAGTTATGAAAAGATATTGATGAAAAAGAAACATCACTAATGACTTTGTGTACATATCTTCGGGGATGGGAGAAATGGCTCCTCGAAGTTATCGAATGCAAATATGATTTTCAAGTTAAATATACGTAAATAAAAGTTGAGGATTTCCACCTTCAAATCCTTTATATTTAATTGATTCTTAAATATTTAACCCAATTCGTTGTGTATATAATTAAAGTCTCGGATACCGCCTCATTTCGAGACGCTTATCTGCTTATCTTTGATGAATGTGAGAAACAATAAATACCAGCCAGTTAAAGCCACCAAGTGTCTCAATAGTGGATGAAAGAGAAAGAAGAAATAATGAAAAATAAAAATTAATACACCTATCGATGATTAATACTTAAATTCCTTTTCTTAAAATGCAGTTTGCATTAGAACTAAATTTGCAAACTTATTTTATTTGAAAAATAATATTCAATTCAACTATTAGTGAAGTGGGATCGTGAATGAGAAGTGAGTGATTTCTAACAACATAATAGTTAATTTTTCTTACTCGGTTTATCGATGAATGCTAGATCAAGCGACTGAGTAGAATTAAGTAAGTTAATTTTTTCCTTGGTTAGTGGAGGTTAAGGAAATTTCTGATATTATGCAACTAGAAGGAATCGGTATTAAGTGTGTGGTTTAAGTGTTTGATAAAAAGGGTTTGTTTCAAGAATTCGAATGGAGTCATCGTCTTTGAATGACCATGGTTTTTGATGGGAAATGTCTGTTCTACATAAAAAAGAATATCTCTGCTGGAGAATTTACTTTATTGATGAGTGTGGATGAATGAATATAACGAGGACAAGTTGACGCTAGTTTGTTTATAAAGCGTCAACCGTTACGTTTCGCATGGGGCAAGACTTCTTCCCCTGCTTTCTTTGTGGCACCAAGACCCTTGAAGTCGCTTGCAAAGAAGGATTTCGGTCAACAGATTTCGTAATTTACGAGACTGGTGGTGTAGTCCGTTAATATAAACTTCGGGGGATGTGAGAGCCTTTAGAATGAAAATTTTGCTGCCTAAGGCTTCGTCGGCAGAAAATCTAGCTACAGGCTTACTGTCATCTCCGATTGATTGTTTATGTCTATTTTCCGCTAAATAGAAGAAATCTCACCTTCCCCGTGCGTAAACCTGAAGGGGCGAAGTGTCACAGCGTTGAAAATTTATGCCCTACGAGGGGAGCTTAACTGTGGGCCCCTCCTAAACTCCTTCGTCTCCCATCCCCCACCCAAGGGATAATCGACGTATATATAGTTCGATCTTGAGAAATTTAGAGGAGAATCCGTGTAACCATGAAGAGAAGAAGACAAGTCCCGGAGTCAAACAGGAGATAAAGAAGATAATTGGAACTAAGTGGGACTTACCCTCCCAAGGCTGTTCATTTGGTCGCTTAGTATAGCAGACCCGTGGTATCGAGACCAGCTTTCCTACCATTCTTGTCCAGAGAAAATCACGTATCTCAGTTTGCTTTAAAAGCAGAGATACCCCTCACCATTGAGGAAGACCAAAGTGAATTACAGTTCGAAAAGAGATTCACATCTTGGTTAAATCTCATCGTCGAGAAACTAGAATTGGTAACACAGGAATCGGGAAAACTTCCATTCGTTCAAGATCCCCTCACTTACTTCGTCAAGTCAAAAGAATCATCAGCTGTTTTCCCTGATTACCTCACCACGCTGGCCTCACCTCAGCGAGGAGGCTCTCGTTCAAGGTCACCCAACTGTCAACACACCCCGAGTTAAAGGTAAAACGAATATAAAAAAAATTATTCATTTTGTAATTTCCCATTCCGTGCGAAAGTGTATTCGTAACAAAACCCTTTTAAGCTGGTAGTCGTAAACAAACTATTTCAATTTCAAATGATTTAAAAAGCCTCCTTAATAGAGTTTACATCGCGTGTATTAGAAGTGACTTTTGCGTCAACCATCTCGTAGTACTCATTTGTAGCGTTAATTTTTATTAAACCCTCTTACTATAGAATTAGTGTATTTAAAGATTGAATATTTCATTCTTTTATGTAATTAAAAGTATATTTTATCGGAGTTGTTTAATTAGATCCTCGAACGCAGCACTGGCAATAGAGATATCATAATATGAAACCTCCCTATATAAAGAATTAAATTAGCTCACTCTTAGAGAAAATGGAACGGATTAATTCATGTACGAATCAAACGTACATCCGTACCCGGCCATAAACAACGACAGTGAGTATCCTGCCGGTAAGTGGCCTTATTTCTAAATAGGATCAGACTTGTGGCTTTCACTAGCAGATGGTACATTCCATATAATTAACCTAGTGGCATCTGGGTCAAATCAATTTATACACCAGCGAGCATGTCTTAAAAGGAAGCAGTTCTTTAGAATCTAATTATAATTCGCTTCATTTAGAGCTGTTTATAAACGCTATCATAAAGTTTGTATGTGTGAATTATCTTAGAAGAAGCAAATTAAGAGTGTGACGTATGTAAATGAAAGTTAAGTGAGGGGGCTGCTGTTAGGGAAGAGGCGATAACAGAGGTGCTTGGAGAGAGGGACACTTGGAAAAGATGGACTATATAAGTTTTCTAAAATGTGTCCAATACACTTTTCAGCCAGGAATAAATGAAAGCTCTTTTTTAAGAATATAGCCTTTAAGTATACAATTTTTTGTGCTTAAGTAAATAGTTCAGGAGCTTTGAAGCAAAAAAGAGAGTTTTGATATTACTATGTATGTAGGTAAGGTCACAAAAGTTGTAAAAGTTAATGCCCAAACCTATGAATGGGGGTTTCCAAAGAACAAATGTTAAGGAGATAGTGGATGTGCGGGAAAAGAGAATGTCCAGAAATAGAAGTTTACCGTCTTAGTCTTTCACCTGATTGAATTTAATAATAAGATGGAGTTGGTTGAAGTAGTTTAAAAAGCTGAGAATATTAGTCAACAGATCTGAAGACTAACATCGTAACAACAATAAAACACCGGTGAAAGATTGATTTACACTTAGCGGGCTAAACACTACTAGCGATTTTTTCAAAGTTACAAATAAAGATAGGACCAAGGAGAGAGCCAATCGAGGATTCCATTCCGAAAACATATTTTTAGGGGTCGACAAGAATTGTATTAAAATCGGCTTCCCGGTCTGAGGTTCGAGTACTTGCCGGGCAATGTTTTTTTTCTCTCTCTTTGATTTTCTCGGGGTCACCTCCAGTGACCCAGTGTATCACATCTCCATATATATATATATATATATATATATATATATATATATATATATATATATATATATATATATATATATATATATATTTATATATATATATATATCATTATATATATATTTATTTATATATATATTTATATATATATACATATATATATATATATATATCATTATATATATATTTATTTATATATATATATTTATATATAGGATTCACACGCTCTAGCCCTTTAGCTTATAGAACTTCAAGTTCAAAATAAAGTTATTTTTCATTAGGTTCTTTAAAAAATCTAAATACGAAATTATTTGGTGAACACCCTCAAGAATTTATTCAAATCCCGAACTTGATTTCATGTAGCAGAGAAGGAATATTTGTTCGAACTCGGAAGTAGTGATCCCCGCCACAATCCATCATCTCCTGTCACTACAAGTATCATCTACTTCTCTTGTTACAAGTGGTGTCATCTAGAGTGTATCTTATCATCTTACGAAGCCATTATATAATTCTTCTAGAGGCATCATCGAATTTTCTCAATGCAATTACAACCATGGCTCACATCGCTTTCATCAAGGAAGAAACCACATTCATCTTACTGAAGCACCAACTCAACTTAACGGGACACTCAACGTCCGCACCGCGAAACTCTCCCAATCTCAATCATATCACTTCAGTAAGCGACGCAAATTCAACAATTTCAACTTACACACGCAGATATGATCGCAAAACCGCTCTCTAGCCGACCTTCTAGATCAGTAATTTATCTGCGCACTTCACTTTTAATTAATTCATTCACACTCAGATAGCGCTATGGCAACGCGCTATTAATTCATTCATTTGCATTCACATATGGCAACGGGCCATGATTTAATTCATTCATACTCACATAGTGCTATATATGGCAACGTGCCATCACTTATTTCATTCGCTTCATTCGCACTCACCTAGTGCTAACTATGGTAACACGACATTGGATCTGTCATTAGCATTCACTTATATAATGCTGCCGCGACATGCATCTCATCTAAGGAACCGACTAGAAGAGTTAACTTTAAAATGCAAAGGTCATGCAACGCGTATGGTTTTCACTTTATTCACTCAAGGCTTGCAAGTTCCCTCGCCTATTTTGTTTATCATATTATTTATCAAGTTTAACTGATTACTTTTTTCAAATCCACTATATTCACGTTTGCACTCTCATTGCATTATAAAGAGAAAATGTGTACTTAATATATTCATTTTTGTTTCTCCATTTTTACCTTGAATGGACGCACACGGACTCACGTGACTCGAGTTGGACAAAATGACATTTTGACCAAAGTATTTCAAATTGTATCGCCTAAAGTTTCAAAATGTAATATTTGTATATTTATGTTTTACCGTGTAAATACCGTCTTAATTATTGCACACTTTGTACAAATTTGACATAATCATTCTTTTTAACTACTTTTAATCATTATTTAAATTTAATAATATTTCATGTAGTGAATTAACATATAGTTCACACGAACTAATGTCATTTATACTCATGTATTATTTTAAACAACGAATTAGTGTTATCATGTAAATACTGTCTTAATAATTATTTCCTACTCTGTACAAATTTGACAGAAATATTCTGTATATATTTTTAATCATTGTTTTACTTTAATGATATTTGATGTATCGAGTTAACATTTAGTTCACAGAAACTAATGTAATTTGTACTCATGCATTATTTTAACCCGCGAGTTATTGTACATCTTCCCTCATATTTTATTTATTCTATTTACCATACCAATGAATCTTCAATACTGTATTTTTACTCAAATGATTAATTCCTATTGAATTATATCATTAGTTTGATTCGAATGTTCTTAATTATTGCAATCTTCATCTGATTTCCAATTTTTTTTTTAGATTTTATATGTAACAACACAAATATAAGTAAATTTGCTAAGTCAAAAGGCTAAGTGATTCTATAGAGAATCACATTGTTATCGACACTCACGTGTTCCGACTGGAGCGACCATTGAATTCGCTTTGGACGGGTTATCGACCTTGGGTCAAAACAAACTCCATTCCCACAAAGCTGGCATTTGGCCTTTTCACACCATTTGTTTATTACGTCAGTCTGTAACAACGAAATCCTATTTAACAAACTTTATTCTCGTTTTCTTACTAAAAAATTCCTTTTCTAACTACCTATCTATAAAATTCTTTTGATAAAAAAATTCTGTTCTCTCTCTCTCTCTCTCTCTCTCTCTCTCTCTCTCTTTCTCTCTCTCTCTCTCTCTCTCTCTTCTCTCTCTCTCTCTCTCTCTCTCTCTCTCTCTCTCTCTCTCTCTCTCTCTCTCCTCTCTCTCCTTCGAACACACATCAACAAACTTTCACTTCGCACAAAACTCCTCCCAGAAACCCAATTGGTTACGCGTACCTTCTCTAAACATATAAAAAAATTGGATATTAAACACACATGGACACAACATATGAATAATTTTCATTATCCACAACACCCACACGGTCGATCAAATCTCTTCGTATTCGTCATTGTGATCCATTCACGTCGGTCAATAGGATTCAATAGCACCGGCCATTAATCTTATAAAACTTTAAGTTCCATATAAATTTATTTTCATCAAGTTGTTTGAAAAATCCAAATACGAAATTATTTGGTGCACACTCTTAAGAATTAACTAGAATCCCGAACTTGAATTAATGTAGCAGAGAAGGAATTGGTGACCTCCGACACAATTTATCTACCCCTTCTCTCACTAGACCCATCAATTACTTCTCTCGCTATATATATATATATATATATATATATATATATATATGCATATATATATATATAGCCTTCGAAATTATTGGGTAGTTATGAAAAAGTGAGGAATATGATTGAAACATTTATTTTATACTTGACAAACAAAAAAAAACACCATTTTTGCGTATATTCTGTCAATAATTCATATTTGATGTGTCCTTCCTTTGCTTTTATAACTGTTTTTATGCGTTTTTGCATACTTAAGACTAAGTTAGCACAAGTGATTAGCTCAATTTTTTGTCACCCTTCATGAATTTTCGCCATTAATTCATTTCTTAAGGAACCTTTGTGCACCCTCATTCTTGTTTGGCCACAAATGTTTAATGGGGTTGAAGTCTGGAGATCGAGGGTGGGCCATTCTATCTACGTCACCCTTTCTTTGAGACTTTAGATGTGTAGCATAGAGCATCATCTTGTTGGAAGATTGCACCACCTGGTATGTCATCATTGAAAATTTTACTTAATGAAGGTTGATAAACCTAATCTAATATGCTGGTGTAAGTTTTTTAATTAATTCTGCCATCACAAGTGAACAACAATCCTGGACCTGAAGACGACATGCAGCCGTAAACCATTATACTACCACCTCCAAACTTGACTGTTGGGACAACGCTTGCGGATCATAAGCTTCCCCAACTCTTCGACAAACATAAACAGCTCCAGGGGTTCCAAAGTTCTGAGGAGAAATAGAAATTTTACTGATCCTTTTTGGTATCCAAGAAAAATATTTACAAGTGTAATTAATTAGAGGAAACTAATGTGGAGAACCTAACTCAGAGGTGCTTTGATCAGACTAAACAAATTTAGCCCAATCATCATCAGTCTAATCTTCATATTCTTTTGTCCAAGACAATCGCTTTTACTTGTTTCCCTTAAACAGCGATGGTTTCTTCCTATCCTTACATTCTTTAAGCCCAGCTTCTTATTACTTTCTTCCCACTGTGCGTCTTGATATTTCTTTGTTTGTTACTGCCTGAAACTCAGCAGCTACATCAGAAGAGGGATTTTTTATATCTGGCAGAGATATTCTTTCCAGCAACCTCTCTTTCTCCGGAGTTGTACACCTTTTGCCACCTTGACCAGTACGGTTTTTCAAAGAATTCGTATCATTGTACCTTTGAATGGTTGTTTGGAGACCGTTTTTCGAACATTTCAATTTTCTTGCAATTTTCACTTGTAAGAATCCCTCTCTGGACAATGCAATAATTTGAGCTCTTTGAGCTTCAGGAATCTGTTTCTACGCTAAAACTTTTAACTAAAAATTGCCACTTGTAAGTTACCAATAAGATATTTAGTGAAAAAATAGGAATAAACGTTAGTATCACACATTGAATGGCAAAAGGTTGCCCCAGCCACTTATGCACAATATGCAAAAACGCATAAAATGGTTATAAAGCATAAGGAGATCACATCAAATATACATTATTGATAGAATATACGACAAATGTCTATTTGTATTATGTCAAGTATGAAATAAATGAGTTTCAGTCATATTCTTCACATTTTCGTACTTGACCCAGAAACCCAACTTAAATAATTTTTCATTTGAAGATACAGCAAACACAGAAAACCAACTTCGTACACGCGAATCTCTTTATATTAGATTTAAAAACCCTACCTTAAACTCGGACAAAAGCTCAATTCTACTTTTACTACAATTATAAACACCCACGAATCACACACGCTAAAACCGCTCCCCCCCTAAAAGAACCCATATTGTTCTAATATTTCCATTATATCACATGTTTACAACGAAGACACCTGAAACGGATTAATCTAAGTTTTTATTTGAAAAACAAAAACATATTTCACATTCTCTAATTTTTAAAAGCCCTACATTTGTATACATTGGATATTGCTACCTCTGCTGCTTCCCATTACCCATATAAATAAATTATAAATATCTGATAACTTTTCGAAAAATTTCTTATGTTTGTGTATATTCCTAAAGTCATATCCTTGAAAATGGGTTCCTACACGAAACGTCGGTACCGAGAAGTTAAGATACAAAAATGAACTTCCTAAATGCAGCCATCTTATTTATACTTAAACTACGTATATATATATATATATATATATATATATATATGCATTTAATATTTTGCAGAATCCAATGCTGAGTAACTCCATATGAGTCATTAGCAAATTAATAGACATCCATAAACGAGACCAATTTCTAAACCTCCTGTTAATGGTCGGACATGTACGACCCAAGTTATTATTATTAAACTTCTTGAGTTTATAAAAGAAGAAGATGGGTTTATTTTTCGAATATTTAAGCGATATTACTTAAGTCGACCCGCAAGAGGGCGTCAGATGTATCGTAAGCAACCATGCTGGAGCTAACATCTGTGCCCCTTTACGGGTCAAAAGCCCATAGTTGTGTGTTCTCCGTCGCCAACGCTCGCAGTTGCATGTCATCATGGTCTCATTGGCTGCAGGAGAATCTCCAACTATACATAAATATATTTTCCACGCATTTTCCTCTCTCTTCACCCCTCTTTCTGCGGGAGATGGCGACTTTGGTTTTCTATTTTAATTAGGAAAAATAAAAGGAGCTTTTTGCTTTCATCTATTGAATAATGGAGCGGTTTGAGGATCCTTATGATCTCAAAGTATTTTAAAAGCAAGGATCCTATCATCTCTTTCATCCTTGTAGTCGAAGCCTTTTCAGGTCTTTCAAGCCATCGAATTCTCCAATCAGGTAATCCTGGTGATTAAATTAGATGCGCCACAATGGATAATTTTTAGGATTGAAAAATCGGTAAGTAAGGGAAAAAAACCTTACAGCGGAATTATAAACTACAATACTTATTTACTCTTTACTCCCATTCTTTTACTTGTATATGGGTCCTATGTACGTAAAGGTCATATAAAAGCTCCAGAGAAAAATCAAAAATACCGCGTTAAAAATCAAAAATAAGTATTGTACATTAGGAAGCGAAAAATATTTGAATAGCTAGATGACGCCACTGATACCTCATTGGATAAAAGAAAGTTGGGGGAATTTGAATGGATATAATCGATTGTCAATGAGAAATCTCTGGTTGATGTTAAAATAGCGCTCGTGAGAAAGCTTTCGTCTGTAAAATTAGTTTCTCGATTGAGCAAAGAATCGTGACATAGCCTGAACACACTATGCCTAATAAAAGCGTAACATTTCGTATAACTTTGCTAAAACTTCAATACTTTTAAAGCAAAACTGTTCATGATAGCTCCTACCATTTAATTAAACCTATTTTATGATATAAACCTATGCCTCGAGAGTTTTTGTAAATGGCTAACCATAATATAATTTCTGAGAATTTCCCTGCCATATTTCTATTCAACTCATATTATAAATTCATATTATTCATTTTCCCTTTGCAAGACAAGCGACACTGAGATTTGTGCTTAATCAGCAATACATTTTAATATCTGGAAACAACGCTTCCATTTATAGTGAAGTTAAATCACATCAGGTGTAGTTAGTCGCCGGATCAAGACACGATTTAAGTCGAATTGAAAACGGTTGTCACCCAATGCAAACCCATTGCTTCGGATCCAATGTTAAATTATACGTCGTTACTGAGAAATAAATGCTTAAAATATAATTACAAATCGGATATAAACCGATGATTAATTAGTTTTCCATTACACACAGCAAACCTCCAATTAGTGATGTATTTGGCATAATATTTTTAATTGTTCAGCACTTGTCTTTTTCCTCTATGTGGCACTCTCCGCAAGCCAATTATTTATGTGCCCTATTAGACTATGTATATCAAATGCAGCATTAACTGTCTAATGAGCAACTTTGAAACGCCACCTGGTCCTGACTATGGACCTCATTTACTTCTGTGGATCGCTTTCAATGAAGCTCCGGCCTTTCGCGACAAATTCGGAGCTTATATCGTATCAGATTGCT
The DNA here is from genome assembly GCA_963969495.1 of Ceratothoa steindachneri. Taxonomy (NCBI): domain Eukaryota; kingdom Metazoa; phylum Arthropoda; class Malacostraca; order Isopoda; family Cymothoidae; genus Ceratothoa; species Ceratothoa steindachneri. The sequence continues at coordinate 140,239,645 of OZ018323.1, read as the reverse complement.
TCGATTGAAATTCCCGAGCTGCCGTACCCTCGTAATCAGAACATAACTCATCTAACTCTCTCTTAATCTTCTGTACCTTCCTCTGTTTGACTCTCAAGCACTCAAAAAGCTTCGCATTGGATCCCCAGACATGAATACCAAGCAGCACAAACCATCTAATAAAGCTGTCTCTAAGCCAATTTCATAAGCTTTAGCAAAAAGGGTAAAGGAGATTAATTTTTCCTTCCCTCACATGAAAATAAGAATTATTTTTTTAGATCAGAAATATGTTCTGTGATTTAGAAGTACTTCAAATAAAGCATATATGAAAACTCACCAGCAAGTGATAGCTAGTATTTATATTTTAAGCACTCATAACAAGAATTATTATTAACAATAGTGTACTTAGATTAAGATTTTTCTATGTTATTTATGTAATTCTGAGATGGAAGTTTGCTTCCGAATTTTAGGATAAATTAATATATACAGCAAATTTGAGCTAGTTACTCTAAATACTGTGTATTGCAAAAGTCCTGTTACACTCGTTATGTCGATCTCAATGAAAGACTCATTGAGAGTTTTGATGCAGTTAGACGCGTTTTAGTTGTTTTAACATAAAAATATATATTTAATTGTAATATTAATCAATGTCGCCGCCCTCAGCAACGACCAAGCGTTCCAGGTTAGACCCGAAGGCCACGCCCACGTTGCGGACGAAGTCCTTCTTCATGCTGGCCCACGCGCAGTTTACGGATGAATTCAACTCGTCGACGTTGCTGTGGCGGACCTCACAGCTGTTACCCTCGAAATTAGGCTACAAGCTGAAGTTGAGTGGACTTAGGTCGAGCGAAATTGGCGGTCAGAATTCCTTTGACCAGAAGATCATGTTCAACCCCAACCATTTTGCGCTATCTTGCCCGTGTGGGTCGTGATCTTTCTCACTCAGGACAGGAATTTCGTGGAGAAGATGTCCACGTCATCGTTCGTTGTGAGGCTGAAAACTGGCGCATCGAACCACGCGGGCAGCATCGTCTCGCCATTCGAACCTACAAAGCCGAGCATCATCACGGAAGCCGGATGCTCTAACGGCGACACGTAGCAAACCTCAAAGACTTCTTGGCCGAAGAAGCTTACCACGCGGTCGTCCTACCTTTGATGATCGCATCGACCTTGATGTTTTTATAGGTTTTTTTCAGCAACAAATTGAGATTTCGATTGCCGTGAATCTTCAAATTGTTGATAAGGCGATGACAGCGTTACTGACGTTGTTCTCGATTACAGTCGCTAGAAGAGGTATTTTCATGCACATCAAAATTTTGCGTCCTCTTTCTTGAAGTCTTTAGACAGTTTGGCCACCGAGATGTTCTTCTTCTTCACGTGCTTATTTAATTTGAACTTCGGACCCTTTACGAAGGCTTTTCTGACAGGCAAACGGTTGAGAACTTAAGGTCCGCCTAAACTAGGTCAACTTGGCCTCTGTGGACGGTCATTTGGCTGATGTTGAGCCACTTTGCGAAGTCAGACATCATTTGTCCAACGCTCAGTGCAGTAGGCATCTTGTTTTTTTTCACCTTGGGTACCTTATTTCACCTGCGAGCTCTGCAAAAGGACTCTGGAAGGTAATATATATATATATATATATATATATATATATATATATATATATATATATATAATTTGTTTTGTTTATTTGGATACTAGATTTTATTTAAACATTTCTAATAAAACTAAGTAAAAATTATTTGTATATTTTTGCTTATGTTTTCATTTTGTTAAGTTCAGGATGGTACAGAGAAGAAAAGAGAACTATGAATTTCGCAATCCCACGAATTTGGAGGGAACCAACTGACCACTCAGGCAATTGTTTCTTCTGCATGGTGAACCCTTCTAAACGTCGAGCAGGCGAAAATACGCCTGTCCTCATGTATCCAGACTTTCAGTCATCTATTGCGCCAGTGCCACACAGTTCTAAGTTCTCCGTACATACTCCTCCAAAAAGAGAGTAGCAGTTTTTAGAAAGAAAAAGCAGTTCAGAAGAGGATGAAGTCATTAATCCAGATTACAGAGGTGCAACTGAGGAAAGAAACAATATTACGCAAACCAAAAACATCTAAACGACCTTGTCAGAGATCTTGGTCTCAAAAAGTCCAATGCCATGCTTTTAACTTGGAGATTCAAGCAGTGGGACTTTTTAGATGACAGTGGGCAAATATCAGGTCAGAGAAAGCGTCACCAGTGTTTTTCAAGCTTTGTTACACGTCAAGATGAGCTTTGCTTTTGTCACAATATAAACGTCTGTTTTAGGCAATCGGAATCGCCTGTAACCACAACGAGTGGCGCCTCTTCATTGACCGCTTGTCCAGGAGCCTCAAAGCAGTGCTGCTTCATAATGGGAACATGTATTCATCTCTTTCCCTTGCTTGCTCGCTCCAGTTCGAAGAGGAATATAGCAGGTGTCAAGATGTTGCTAGATGCATTGAAATATGAAGAGTACGATTGGGCGGTAATCGGAGGCTTCTAAATACTGGCCTTCTTAATGGGACTCCAAGGAGGCTTTACCAAGTTTCCTTGTTATATTTGCCTTTGGCACAGCATGGACATCGTGGCACACTACCATCAGCGGGATTGGCCACAACGGAGCGAGTTTAGTGTGGAAAGAAACAACGTCAAATGAGAGCCTTTGTTGGACCCCCGAGAAGTACTGTTTCTTCCTCTACACTTAAAATTGGGCCTTATCTTCGGCAAAGATGGAAGCTTGGTTCTTCTTCGGTCCACAAATAAAAACGACTACGGAGTGCAAGGAGTTCCCTAAGAAGCTCACTTGGACAGAAAAAGAATCGTGATGCAAGTTTATCGCAGTGGTTCGGGGTATTGTCTTTATATACATATCCTTTGAACTGCAACTTGGCAAGCCATTAATCTAAACCCGGTCAACCGTAATTCGCATTCTTTATTAATCGCCCCGAACTATCTCAGGCAGCCTTTGGTCAGCTGTCTGCCCGTGCTTGTGTACAATTCTGAGCGCCAAGATAGTCTACACAGTTGTACCTCACAATATCTTTATCTTGGACAGAAAAGCAAATAACTGTTTTTGATGTATTCTAGACACAAGAAAATAGAAAATAGCAGTTGCTACCCAAAGGCAAAAATCGTGTGACACATTGTAATTAATAATTATTGGCTTTACTTCTTGAATCGAATCATCAACAAAGCATCAAAAGAAACTTTTATTACACGGCCTGTGCAAAATACATGCTCTCCCTAATGCTTCCAACTTAGGTATTTCTTACAATTTTCATTACACAAAAGATCATTCTTTTGTTTTGTCAGTCTCTGGAACTTTGATTTTGTGAAAAAAAACTAAAAACAAATCTTTTGTCTTTCCTCATCTTATTTCTGCCGGCTGAAACCACCAAGAATAGACAAAATGAGTGGGTAGATGTTCTTTCTTGGTCTCTTTTTAAATTTGGTTGTAAAACAGGTGGTTAATTTTCCAGATTTGATTAATTAAAAAATGTGATGTTACCTGAGTGCGAAAAAGGATCTCTGTGTTACTATCCAAGATCTCGCAACCCTTCGGTATTCGAGTTGGGCCAACTTAGGAAAGTGATAGGGAGCAACCTTCTTAACAGCTACCTGGCACCCACTTCACACAAATACAAGTGTAATATTTCATGTGAGTTACGCATAGTATATACCTCCCATATATTTTCACTTCGCATAACTTTTATACTTTCATAAGGAACTTTTTTTTTAAATATTTGTGTCACCTTTAAAAAAAATATAAACCTTTACTTCTTTTATCCTTATTGAGAAGAAATTAAAATAGTTCCTCTGAGGGGCAACCTTGAGTATTACAAGGCCACGAAATATGATTGCACCCATGTATGAACTCGACAGAAACGCATGGTAAGGATTCCGTTCTTAGAGATAATAAGCCCATGAATTAGCTCAATGACCTTTAATCATGTAGCCCTTTTTACCTCCCCTATAACTGCAGGGATAACCTACCACGTGGTTTACGACGCGTTTTGTAAATTTCGTCGTAGTGGCTGAGAAGCGCAGGTCAGCTACTCACATGTAGTGTAAGGATAACTTACTACGTGGTTTACGGCGCAAATTTTAAATTTCGGCGTGGCGGCTTGGAAGTGCGGGTGGGCTAGTTAAGAGCCGGCATCAATTCAATCACGTAGACGGGTATAAATAGAGACCTCCTGACTCGAAGAAGCAGAGCCGATCAGGAGTTCATACAGCGAGGACCTACTATTACCTGCAGAGCCTTACCAGACCCCTGCTAGCACTTGTGGTTATTACCTCTGCCGCTGCACCGATTGCAAGCTCCCGATTTACTCGTCTCTCTCGCTCTCACCGGGAAGTCGGATACATCTGGGCTCGTTACGACTCTCCTCTGTTTCCAGGACAACCAACATCTGTCTATTACCTCACTACTTCCGTGACAGATATTTGGAGTATTTCTTTTCATCTTGCGCCTCATTCTTAGGTTCTCGTTATCGAGACCTACAGATATTTATAAAGGACGTAAGACGGTGACGGGTGTATATTTCTGTGCCAATTTTTCTGAGTAGCAGTGTTTATTTTATAACGACGTGTTGTCGTTGGTAGTTTAATCCTGTGATATCTATGCACCCGTTTGTGCACTGTATTTATTTAATACATTTGTATTTAATGTTACCCATTTTTCCATTGTATTTATTTAATACATTTTAACCATTCATTGTATAATTATATCCTCGCATATATATAAGCACCTTCCATCTGGATCTGTCTTTATTTGTGTTTTCAGGCCGAGAGAATTTAGTTCCTCGTTTTGCCTATACAATAACAAAATTCCATCTCTTCCTTTCCTTTGCCATCCTTTGACAGCAAAGGATACCATTATCATGTTGTGCCTGGCGGTTATGATACTACAGGGACTTCAATCTTTTTAAGTGATCATTTGGCGACTGCAGCAGGGACCTTAAATCCTATGACTTCTTTATTTATTTCATTTATTTACTAATTTCTATCAAGCTTTTGTAAGAATTAGTTGGGCTTCTATAGTGATTTTAGACAGCTTCGAATCATAGATTTCCAGGAAAAGATGTAGTCACCAGTGATGGACGCGTACTTAATAGAGAGTTACACCTCCACGAGTCGAGATAACAGGTGTAATCTGACGTAGCATGGACTGAATGAGGTTCTGGATTTAGGAGATATAAATGTGCACCCAATCTTGCATCAAAGTATTATCAAATTCGGCGAGATTGTGTGAAGCTGTCTCTGGAATTTGATATGTTTGACGAGGAAGTCCAATATATTTTTAAACGAGGTTCTCTTCCGGTGATTTTGCAAGCCAAGTGTGCATGCCAGTCACTTAGGGTACTAGTACGGCGAACGTGGGAGTTTTCATCCTGGAAAAGATGGATTAGAGTGTTATGTTTCGCGTCTAGTAGTTCAATGTAGGCATAGTTGTCTAAATTTTTATTTTCCTCAACGAAAGGAGCGATGACCCCAAGGCCGGGTATTATACACTAACTGGCAGTAATATAATTTCCCTGATAAGATAACACTGCTTTAGTCTTCCACAGCTCACTTTAAGGCTACAAGCGAGCAAAGGTATCTTACCTGCCACTCTGTTCCATATGTTCATGCTATCCAGCTCCCTGCGTGATATTATTTCAGCTTTGACTATCGAAGAACCAGTGGTAATGTCTGAAGCGAAACGATTTTTAGCTCATGCCATGAAATCCTCGGCTGGTCCCAATCCGTCAGTATCGTATTTTGGTTCAATCTGACTGGAATTTTCAGTAGATTGGGATTACCTACAGTACAAATAGACTCGTATGATCCTACTGGGAGATAAAAAAACAAATTCAGCTACATCTTTCACAGGATACTGTTTGGCACGCCCAAATTCTATCGCTCTTTTTTGCAACTCAGTAATACGTAGGTGAGTCAAAAAGTTCTCAGACAAATGGCATAAAATTTTTATTTGTAATAATACTGTAATCATTTTTCTACATAAGCTCCATTAATATCTATACACTTTCTTAATCTATGAATCCAACGGTAAAGACCATCTTTGTAGAATTCACGGGGTTGTCTCTGGCACCAAGTAATGACCTGCTTTTTTGCTTCATCTAATGATTGAAACCGGGTTCCTTTTAGGTGTCCCTTTAAATTTGGTTAGGTTAGGTTAGGTTAGGTTAGGTTAGGTTAGGTTAGGTTAGGTTAGGTTAGGTTAGGTTAGGTTACCTAACCTAACCAAATTTAAAGGGACACCTAAAAGGAACCCGGTTTCAATCATTAGATGAAGCAAAAAAGCAGGTCATTACTTGGTGCCAGAGACAACCCCGTGAATTCTACAAAGATGGTCTTTACCGTTGGATTCATAGATTAAGAAAGTGTATAGATGTTAATGGAGCTTATGTAGAAAAATGAATACAGTATTATTACAAATAAAAATTTTATGCCATTTATCTGAGAACTTTTTGACTCCCCCTCGTATATGCTTAGAGCCCCCTTTTACACACAGTGTGCGAGACAGAAATTGCACCGTACCACCTTTATGATATAGAGCTATTCATAGCTGAGTGGATACTGCGTTGGGATGCCAACTTCCCAGTACCATGTTTGATCCCCGCAAGAGCGGACACAAACGTCAGCGCACGAAGAGATCCTGGTACCAATTTGTGGACGCGCTGTGCTCACCCCTGTATTGGGGTGGGTAGATCTTACACTTCTCATTACACACATAACAAATTGCAACACTTATTTCTTTTATCTCACATCTTTGAAGCACAACACACTGTCTCTGTTTCCAGGAATCTTTCCGATGGGTATCTATATTCACATACCTCTGACGTGGACCAAGTAGCTATTTCCTGGGGTGACTTAGGTTTTACCTAAACGCTGTTTAGTGTCGAAAACATAATATTTCCTGGAACATCTCGCCAACGAGAATCGGCCCCTGGTCCCTCCGGGTTCATCGACGATTGTTAAACTGACCTTTTGACCTTTATAACTGTATTATTATTTATTCGGGATACGCCTGGATAAAGGCTGAGCGTCGAACCACTACTACTACTACCTTTAGAAGAACTATAACTTCCCTATTTTCGTGATCGAAGGTTAACTACAGGCGCCTATTATAAACTATTTTAAACAGCCCACGTAACTAACATTTAATCCGATGAGGGTTTGTTTCAAGTATAATCCATAAATTCTTAAAATTTATAGTTTAATCATGATATTAATTTTAAAGTTTAATACCAAAGTCTTTCATTCTAAAGTTTAATTCCAATGGTTATATAATTTAGTTTAATGCTCAAATTCTTATAATTTAAAATTTAATCCCATCTTAAAATTTTAAGTTTAATCCCTATATTCTTATGATGTAAAGGTTAATCTCAATATTCTTATATGTCGTATAATAGGACGAGCTCAACCCTTCCTGCGTTTTTCAACCCAGGGAGATGACGGCTGTGTGCGTGGTAGATTTATATTACAGACAGAGTGCAAATTAATCGAATTTTAGGTTGGCTAATAGTCAGCTATCTTCTAGGATTCTTGATAATAGAAAAACGGGTACAAAATTAACTTTACTAATATACAAATTAATGTTTGGTTTTTAAAGGTTAAAAAAGGGTTTTTAAATAGGTTATATAACACGTTAGACGTACAGAAGTCTCAGTGTCTTAAAGCAGGAAGGGGACCTGGCGGGGACGATCGCCGTACACACAAACGAACAATACTGACCGACGGGTTGCTTGAATAACTTTGAGTGTACACGAAACCAAAGACTGAGACTTACACCGGGGGGGAGAGTAGAGAGAGCGCTTGCACAGGAGAGTTGCGCGTTGCTGTTGCCTCGAAGATTTGGTCCAAAGGAGTAATCCTTGTCTTGGCACGAAGTTTAAATAATAGTCTCTTGACAATGACTTCTAACGGGATGAACTTAGATCTTGCCTTCGAGTTTAGATCACGAATCAATACTGGGCGTGTTGCGCGTTCGAGAAGCGGGTAACAACGAGTACGGAGTAGATTCACGCAAATCAAACAAGAATACCTGGCCTGGAGCTTGAGGGGTTCTGCGAAAAAATGTGCAGAGTTCAACGGGACGCGAATAATGGTTGCGAACGGGGAAGTGGAGATAGCAGGTACTGACGGGGGCGTACAGAGAGCGGATACTGGCGGAGCGGGCACTCGGCGGGTGATGCCTTCCAACTCTGACGCCGGAAGATTTATAGTGAGGTTGAATGGGGTTTTCACCCCTCCGTCCAAAAAGGAGTGTTCTAAGGTCCGACGCATCGGCAGGCGAGGTTAGTCTTGCCCTATTAAAACGATCGCCCAAAAGTTCCTAAGCCGACGAGGCGAAACTTTGCCAACTCCCAGCTTTCCGCGATGGCGGGCTTTCAGGCCACCACAGTGTCTCGTGATTTCGCACCTTCATTAGCGGAGACAAAAAGGGTCGATAGGTGTCTGCTCTCTCTCTCTCTCTCTCTCTCTCTTTCTCTCTGTCTCTTTGAAAGGCGCAGCCACGCGCATCTTTCTCTATCTCTCTCTCTCATCTCTGACAATACATATTAAAGTTTAATTTCCAAATTCATATAATTTAAAGTAAAACCGAATATTCTTATACTATAAATTTTAATCCAAATATTCATATAGTTGTAAGTTTATTCACAAATTTCTTAAAACTTAAAATTAAATAATGATATTCTAATAATTAAAAGGTTAATTTACGAATTCTAAATATTTAATGTTCAATTCAAATTTTTTTATATTGTAAAGTTTAAGCATTAAATTCTTTTAATTTATAGTCTAATCCTAATATCTAATATTTTAAAGGTTTAATTCGAATAATTCATTTCAATATTAATCCGAAAATTCGTATAATTTAAATTTGAAATCTAATATTAGTAAAATTTAAAGTGTAGCTCTAATATTATTATAATTTAATGTTAACCCCAAATTCTTATAATTTACTGTTTATTCCCTAAATTTTAAAATTTATTATTAATTTTCAATATTCTTATAATTCAAAGTTTAATCCCAAGGTTATTATAATATAATTTAAAGTCAAAATTCTAATTAAGTTAAAGTTTAATCCTCAAATTCTTATAAATTTAGTTTAAGTTTAATTCCAATAGTTTTATAATTTGAAAATTAATTCCAATTTTTCAAATTTAAATTTTAATCCCTAAACTCTATATTTAAAGTTTAATCCCTAACTTCTTAGAATTTAATCTCAAATCAGAAATTTGTATATTGTAAACATTAATTGCAAAATTGTTATTATTCAAAGTTTAATCTCAATATTCTTATATTTTTAAGTTATATCCGTATTTTTTTTAAATTTAAACTGTATTTACATACATATATACATATAATATAAATTTCATTGTCCAACTTTATATAATTTAAAGTTTAACCCCATAATTATCATATTTCAAAATTTAATTTCAAAATTCTATTAATTTTTAGTTTATTCCCCAATTCCTATCGTTTAAATTTTAATTACAATCTTTTTATAATTTAAAGGTTAATCCCCAAATTCTCATAATTTAAAATATTCACAATAGTATTATAATGTCAAATTTAATCCCGCATTTGAAAAATTCTAAAGCCTCATGGCCACAAATTTTAAAATACTTGGAAAAAACTATTTTGTGTCGTTTGATATTTAATTTATGAACGAGAAAAGGATATTTTTCTACAATGTTTTTACAATTAATCTTTAATGACTGTTTTGATGCTGCTTATCATTCACAAATAGTTTGAAATTTCGTTGTGGCATGATAGTCCTCAACTTGTGTTGATCTTCTAAATGTACATCAGTGAGCTGAGTTTTAACAGAAATAAGTATTGGCAAAGCAAGAAAGCATGATGATGGAGACAAGAGTAATCAATTGACTTTTGCAAATTTTAAGTGGATCTTTTTTTCAAATCAAATTAAAATTTGATAATGATATCTTCTGAAAGTTTTATCAACTCCATCTGCAAATCGACCGGTGCTGTAGAAATGTCTACTAACTGAGGTTGAAAAGCCAGTTTTAAAGATATCTCATGGGTTTCAGAATTTTTTAATCTTTCATTAGAATTGTGAATTACTGAATCAAGAACAGATAGATATTCTTTAAATTTAAATAATGCACATCTTTCTTCTTATTCACTTAGTACGTTATCAATTGAGGAAATTTTCTTCAGCTTTAACTTATTTAAAATCAGTAAGAATATCTTTAAAAAATCCTAGATTTTTCCTAAATAACTGGACTTTTATCCACATGTCATACAAGGGACGGTCAATAAGTTTTGCAATTCGGATATGTATAAGAAACAAGATATGAGGAACAGTGTTTTATGATTTTTCAATATAACTACCGTCGACTTCAATGCACTTGCGCCACTTGTCCCTGAGGCTTAGAATTCCCGACAACCAGAAATCTCCCGACTGCTGTTGAATCCACTCCTGGACGGCGAGCTGGACATCTTCATCGTCCCCAAACCGGCGTCCACACAGTGCAGCCTTGAGCTGGGGGAATATGAAGTAGTCGCTGGAGGCCAGATCTGGACTGTAGGGGGGGTGGTTGAGCTCCTCGAATCCGCATTCACGCAGGGCAGCTTGTGCAACTCTAGCCTTGTGGACTTTGACGACGTTGAAGTCGATGATGGGGTGTGAGGTTTCTAGAGACCCAACGGGCAGAGACCTTGGTCATGGCCACATTGTCTAGGATGATGTTGATAACACTTTCATGTGATATTCCAAGTCCTTGCTCGATTTCTTCGACCTTCACCCGTCGATTTTCGAGAATCATCCTCTCTACACGGGCCACATTGTCCTCGTTGGTCACGTCTGACGGGCGTCATGGACGGAGGTCATCTTCAAGGAACTCACGACCATGGCGGAACTCTCTATTCCAGCGAGCAATGGTTGCATAGGAAGGGGCGGTGTCGGTGTACACTGTAACCATGCGTTCATGGATCTCTAATGCATTCTTGCCTTGCTTGGTCAAAATTTTATCACTGCGTGGTGCTCAACCTTCTCCATCGTTGAAGAATTTGTGACTGACGATCTGCGATCAGCTACTGCTTCTTAAATAGACGAAGCAGAAGCGTGCGGCTGCAGGTCCTGACTTGTCATAACTTGTTCTAACACCCCCACAAGCAGCCTGTCCACTTCCTCTGTTTTGCCCTACCGATTTGCAAAACTTATTGACCACCCCTCGTAAATGGATTCACTTTTCTCCTTGAAGAGTAATATTTAATTCATTGTGTTTTTTCATTAAATCACATGAAAATTAAGTATTTTTAAATGATTACATCACCATCCATCAACGCGCAATGTATCTTATGATCACTTTAAAAACTGACTATTTGTTCTTTCAAACTCAAAATTCTATCTAAGATTCTTCTTTTCGATTTTATCGTCATTTTTGACCATGAGACGAAACTGACGATGATGAATGGAATTGCTTCTAATAAGTGTGTTTTATTAAGTGTCTTTTAGAGTGGTAGATTTTGAAGCTAGATTTTGATTATGCAGGATATAATTAAAGACGATGAAGGAATTTGGATTGGGTAGCTCTTTTTTGTAACAGCCCAATAAATCCCTTAAGTTTGCTTTTCGGCATTTCTCTTTAATAGTGTTGAAAGTATAAATTCTGCGAGTTCTATCTTTAACATTATATAAAGAAAGTAGTTTTTCAATACAATGAAAATCTTCGGTTATTGCACGAATAAAAATTAAGAGCTGCGCTGAATCAGTAGTATCCATTGATTGATCCAACGCTATGAATTAAAATACTTTCTTTTAAATTATTGCATTAAGTCGCTCCTTTAATTTACAAGCTAATTCATGTTGACGGTTTGTTAGTGTTGATGTTCTTTATACTTGTCGAACTTTTCAAAATCTAAGCAACTCACAACATCTTTTATAATTGTAGGGGAATCGTCATTTCCCTCCCACCCACCGTTCACTTGTGGCGCAGTCACAAGGCGGTTCCTGCAAAGACATCCGCCCTAGGCATCGGCGGGTCCAGTGCGTAACCGCAGCGTCGCCTATTTCGGCTCCATGAAAGACCCTAAAGGTCAAAATGCAAGATCTCCCCCAGAAGAGTGAGATCCAGTTTCACGTCAAATAAGAAATTGGAGACGTGTTTCTCCCAAGCTCGAAGGCTAACGAGGAGCTGATGTAAGACTCGGTGGGAAAAACCCGTTGGGCATAAGAACTCTCCTGGGGCCTTCCTCAAGCCCCTCCTCCCCTTACCACTCCTCCAGTGGGGTGACATGGTATAAATGAGGAACACTGAGGAAAATCAAGGTAGTATACGTCAGACTCCAGGTGGCGAAGTCCTCGATTAAAACCGAGCTACCTAGACTGGATTGGTAGTGTACTTGGCTCGCCAGACCAAGAAGTACCCTGCAAGAGAGGCAGGGTTACCTACCTTAAGAAACTAAGAAGCAGCTCATCCTCGAGCTAGTACCTGGTTATCAAACCGAACGCTAAGTTAGCTTTGTTAAATTCAACTCACTCTCGCCAGAGAGACTCCTCAAGTTCAAATTATTCTCGCCAGAGAAATCCCCCTCCATTATCCTCGCCCTTGAACAAGACCCTCTCTGAGTTCAGTCCTCGCCCATGAGGAATTAAATAACGAAGGAGAAAAGCTCCCCCTCGAGCTCGTTACTCGGTGGTCACACCGCACTCCAAGTTAACTTGGTTTAAGAACCAAGTTCGACTCCCTCTCGCCAGAGAGACCACGACTACTTTGGTGCCGCATAAAGCACCGTAATTGTTCTCGTCTTTGAAGAACCCCCTCTCCGGAATTCCGTGTGGACCCTCCTGCTGCTACCCTCGCCAAAAGGACCTTGTGATCTCGCCTACCTACATTTGGCCAGGCGGCACGCGTCGTGAGACAATAAAATTCCTGAGGCATTTAAAATCCAGTAGAGTCCGTAAGCTTAAAAACTTATATTATTGTTGGGTGTAGAGAAATTAACCAATTTTTTTGAGGGTCAAACTAATTAAATTAATTCTTGTTTATGATAATATTCAGAGTATTGCTGTAGTTAATGTTTAGATGTTGTGTATTCAATGGTTATAAAACCGAACGCTAAGTTAGCTTTGTTAAGTTCAACTTACTCTCGCCAGAGAGACTCCTCATATCCTGGTGCACCTTAAACACCAGGGGTATTCCTCGTCTTTGAGGAATTAATAAAAGAAGAAGGAAAAGGCTCCCCCCTCGAGCCCGTTACTCGGTGGCGACACCGAACTCCTAATTTAACTTGGTAAGGAACCAAGTTCAAATTATTCTCGTCAGAGAAACCCCCCTCTGTTATACTCGCCCTTGAAGAAGACTAGAACTAAGAAGAAGCTCATCCTCGAGCTAGTTCCTGGTTACCAAACCGAACTTTAAGTAACTTATTCTCGCCAGAGAAATCCCCCTCCGTTATCCTCGCCCTCGTAGAAGACCCTCCCCGAGTTCAGTCCTCGTCCATGAGGAATTAAGTAACGAAGGAAAAAAGCTCCCCCTCGAGCTCGTTACTCGGTGGTCACACCGCACTCCAAGTTAACTTGGTTTAAGAACCAAGTTCGACTCTCTCTCGCCAGAAAGACCACGACTACTTTGGTGCCACATAAAGCACCGTAATTGTTCTCGTCCTTGAAGAACCCCCCCCACCCGGAATACCGTATGGACCCCCCTGCTGCTACCCTCGCCAAAAGGACCTCGTGATCTCGCCTACCTACATCTGGCCAGGCGGCACGCGTCGTGAGACAATAACATTCCTGAGGCATTTAAAATCCAGTAGAGTCCGTAAGCTTAAAAACTTATATTATTGTTGTGTGTAGAGAAATTAACCAATTTTTGAGGGTCAAACTAATTAAATTAATTCTTGTTTATGATAATATTCAGAGTATTGCTGTAGTTAATGTTTAGATGTTGTGTATTCAATGGTTAAAGCTAAAATATAAGTTTATTTGGTGATTATTGTGCGTTTCTCTTATATCCTTACGTGTTTCGGAACGGCTCTGTTTGTTAAGATATTCAGATATCAATATATCAGCACTCTTAGCACTCGTAGAACAAAAAGGGGGGGGCATTCTACGACAATAATCTCACATCACTAAATAACCGGTTTCCCTCTTTTTCCTAATAAAAGAGCTACTTTTGGTGGCTTCAATGGCATCAGTCTTATTTTGAAATAGTTTATAAAATGTTTGCTGTTTACGCTCTTTTTATTACTTCAATTTGCAAAACTCAACCTTCAGTTGTTCCCCTTCTAATTTAAAATGCTTATAATTTGCATGTGTTTCATAATAAATCTTAGCATTATCTTTATTCAGACATAAAATTTTATCATTACTAGACCCAAGAAAGTATGGCAAATCCTACTCTTAATTAAATACTCTTCCTTCTTCGATTAATTTCCTTATTCGCTTAGGAACCATTGTTGAGGGTAATAACAGTAACAATAATAAACTACGTTTAATTTTAAGAAAGAAGCTTAAAATAATGATTAAACTTTTCAAACTTTTTGGAGCACTTTTTTAGAATGTTAACATGCGATTTCTCATTATAAAATGAATTTAACAAAATTCATAGAAATCAAACTATCTAAAGAAGAGAAATCACTAAACACCCCAATGCAACTTTAGAGATCTCATAGAAAGACTGGCAATCAGGGCTGCCAGAGAGGGGAAAAATGCTAATTAAAGCGCGCTTAATTAAGATAAGAGTTGTGATTTGGGGCTTATAATTTTAATTTTTTGAACACTTGGGTACATAAAATATAATCATTATTTTTCAACAAAATAATAATTAATATAAAACTAAAGAATATTTAAAAGTATACCGAAAAAGTACACAAATGGTCATTATTTTACTTTGCGGCCCTGGAGCAGGTATACGAGAGGCGAGACAAAGCGTATGAGATAAGCCCTCATAAAACTATCATTTCTCTGTATTTTCTGAAAATTTCAGAAAGACGTAAAAAAATAAAGGAGGAGATACAATTTTACAACAATTATATTCGTTCAGAGAAAAAATTGTCATTCGTGCGAAAATATGAATATTGTTTTAGCCAAGCTAGTGTAGGTGTATTAAAAAGAAAAAAAAAGCTATAATAATGTTTTATTAAAAAGACTCAAATAGCCGCATTTGGACGTTGTAATGGCCACAAGTTGCCCATCCCTAATTTAAGGATTAATTACCATAGTCTTATTTAAAGTTTAATCACAAAATTCTTATATTTAAACTTTTAAAATCCATATTAGTATGATATAAATTTTCATCACAGACTTCTGATATTTCATACTTAAATCCCTAAATTGTAATAATTTTAAGTTTAATACACAAACTCTTATAATTTAAAGTTTAATCCCCCAATTCTTAGAATTTAAAGTTTAATTTAAATATTCTTCTAAATTAAGGTTAATCCCACAATTCTTAAAATTTTTAGTTTAATTCCAATATTATTTTAATTTAAAGTTTAATACCGGAATTCTTATAATTTAATGTTTACTACAAATATCTTTTTGATTTAAAATTTCATCCCACAATTCTTAAAATTCAAAGTTTAATTCCAATTTTCTTCGAATTGATGGTTTAATACCACAATTCTTAGAATTCAAAGTTTAATTCCAATATGCTTCTAATTTAAAGTTTGAGATAACAATTCTTAGATTTTTAAGTTTAATTCCAATACTCTTCTAGTTTAAAGTGTAATGCAACAATTCTTATAATTTAAGGTTTATTCCCAAAATTCTTATCCCTGACACCTCAAGATTTTATTTCCTTGCAATTTCCATTCTTTGTTTGATCTTTGCAAGCTTGATTTTATTCCTTTGCTAACACTTTTTGGGGTCACTAACTTTACTCCTAATTTTACCACAAATTTACACCTTTTTCTATGGTTTAGTTTCTCGCAACGTTGATTGAGTTGTACAATGTACAACCATGATACAGCTAACTTCTGGAAATTTGTGTGTAATTCGTTTCCTAACGCAAGAAGATCGAACCAGATGCATCTGTTGCCATATGACTTCCACACATTTTCGCTTCCACCGTCTTCACCAATTTACCAATCTTTCATTACGAACTTTATGGATGACTCGTTGTTTCACTTCATAGTAATATAAGTCATTCGTGGAAATAGAAAATGTTATGTAGCCCACTCCTTGCTTTTATTTTTTTTTTCGAAGGCCTCGCTTTTCTTCGATTCAATAGGCTTCTAATACCACGAGTTACTTGATATATGTGTAAATGGTGTTCATGGTAAAAAACAATTACAAGAAGTCCTACGGGGAATCAAGCAGAGCCTATGAAGTGATTATCCAGTAGCCTATGAAGTCTGTTCTCGTTTTCGCTCGGATGGGAGAAAGCAACGTGGGAAGGATTAGCTATTGAGAGGGTGGAGTTTTATGCGGCGTATCCTCTTCGGTTACCCAGGCAACTAAAGCGGTACCAGGGAGCGAGACAATTCGGATCCACGGAAGCAAGTGCCCGAGGGGAGTTGTGCAGTCTTTATTGATCGCCTTTTTTATTTAATTGGAAGAACTCTTTGAGAGAAGTTCAGGATAATATTAAGAATCTCCCGTCCCTTCCTCTACCAAGCATCCCTCTACTATACACCCGTTATTTCCACCACCCATCCGACACCTACTCCAATTTCTTTTTCGCAATGAAATTTTGCGCACTATTTTTGGAAAATATGTGGAGTTGATATTGTATTTAGAGCCATTGGACGTTGGTTTATAAAGATGAATTGTTCGGAAAATCACAATTTATGTGGCTTTCACACATAAACCAGTAATGCGCCGAGTTAGTAACGAATATGCGTGGCTCGGTACTTAGTAATACATGTAGACTTTTCGGGGGCCCCTATTTACACAAATTGATGCGAAAGTGCGACTTGTTGCTACAAAGCGCGCTAATCGTGGATGTGTGAAAGTCTTTGTAAGTGCTTTATATGGCGGCAAAGAAGAATTACTCGTGTTTATTCAACCGAGATAACTCATTTGGAGTTCAAAGCAGTGCGACCACTGCTTATAACTTGGTCTCATGTACGAACGTAGTGATAAACAATGGTTTCGTTGTCCCTTGGATAGCCGGCTAAATAGAACCGGGTTAAACTTAGCCCGACCTTGATTAAAAAAGACTTGGTATACGAATCCATATTTTGTGTCATTTTATCATCCTCCCCCTTGAGAAGCCATTTTAAAATCATCCCCACTGTTTGTGCTCTTAATCATTACCCCCGCACTACCACAAATCTTTGAGAACATAGTTAAAATATCAGGTTTGGTTAGATATTTAGATACATTCCCGGAACCACAGTCCAGCACAGAAGAGCTTGTTCTGTCTAGCATTCGTTAGCATCCTGTAGCTAACATCTGAAGTATTGCATGCCATCTATGACTCATTTACCACAGAAGTTATGCGACTAGTTTTCTTCCCCACAATTTTACCTTCTCCATCTTCGCAACTTTTTTCAAAGTTCTCCCCTTATAATTATGGTGAAAAGGTCCTTGTTAGTTATTTTTCGATAAATTACAAACGAAAATTGAATCTTTTAAGGTAGTTGCACGTTTCTCGATCTTTTTGAAAATTATTAATTATGAAAATAACAAATACAAATTTGGAAACAGCATAAGATACTGCATTAATTGTGAAATTTCCCAAAAGAGCCTAGAATGTCCACCAAACCCAAAAGATCCGGAAAATTATAGCGGGAGTCAAATCTAGGCAATTTATAGCTAGTGTTAAATATAAGCATAATTATAGCCCTCGTACAATAGAGGAACCTAATAGCCAGACTCAAATTTAAACTATTTATAGCCCGCATCAAATCTAGGCAAATTATAGCCCGTGTCAAATCTAGGAAATTATAGCCCGTGTCAAATTCAAGCTATTTATAGCCCGCATCAAATCTAGGCAAATTATAGCCTGTATCAAATCTATGAAATTATAGCCCGTGTCAAATTTAAGCTATTTATAACCCGCATCATATTTAGGCAAATTATAGCCCGTGGCAAATCTAGGAAATTATAGCCCGTGTCAAATTTAAGCTATTTATAACCCTCATCAAATCTAGGCAAATTATAACCCGTGTCAAATCTAGGAAATTATAGCCCGTGTCAAATTCAAGCTATTTATAGCCCGCATCAAATCTATGCAAATGATAGCCCGTGTAATTCTAGGAAATTATAGCCCGTGTCAAATCTAAGCAATTTATAACCAACATCAAATCTAATCAATTACTGAAATCGAATACGTAACCTAAACAAAGATGTAAAACTTTACTCCGTACCTTTTCTTCGCCCCACTTTTAATAAACTAGACTTTTTACAATCCAAGGAAGTTTTCTAGGGTAATTTTTTGGAATTTATCCGATGTTTCTAGCGTAAAGGATAGGGAAATCGTTGTCTTTCGCCTAGTAGTCTCCTATAATAACAATTTATGATAGGATAAGACTTGTTAAGCGCACGCAGGGGTTCTTTGTTATCCGCTTCTCGATCATTTTGGGGAGGAATTTATACAGAAGCGCTGGCGGAATCACTTCAATAGAAGAAAGTTTAAGTGTGAATGTTAGGTGCTTAGGCAAACGGTAGTTAGTTATTTTATTTTAATTACCGTACTACCCTCTTAAATAATTTTAAGTTTTGAAGACTATAAACATGGGTAAATGTTCTGCAATTAATATTTATTTTTCAATTATTTCACTTTTTTTTCAATTTACCTCATAGAAATACAAGTTATCTATTATTAATATCAGCATTTCAAAAATAGTAAGAAGAAAATGAATTTATTCGCTGAATCCAAGACTGCACTTTGGTTCCTGTTCCTGTATGAGGTGAGTTTCAGTCCACGCCGTTTTGTTATTCGACCTAAAGGGCAAAACGATCACAAATATGGATTAAATGAGTGGTTTATTTACTTCTAAACAATTTCTTCGTATTTGTTTGTAAAAATAAATGTTTGGCTCTTTTGCAATTTAGGAAATGGTTCTGCCCAAAGGAAAGTGTGCCTCCATTAGTACTCTATCCCTAAGTAGCCTGAAATGCCAAGAGATAGTTGCTAAGAGTATTGCCTCAAGGGCCACCTTCTTTAGGATCATTACTGAGTTTAAAACGATTGGTTAAACTCTCATAAACAAGTCTTCTGGACACTCAAGGGCTTTGAAATACAGCCATGATCGCCTCACGATTGGAAAGAATCAAGTGGGAATGCATCTGCGCGTAAAGTGAGGCGCAGACTTTTCAGCAAAGATATTAATTCAAGAAGGGCGACGAAGAAACCTCATCACATTAAGAAGAAATTTAGTCTTCTGGACGCCAAAGAGTTTCAAATGACAGCCATGATCGCCTCAGGTTAAGGTGACAGCTGAAGTATAGGGTTGACTCCAAAGTGCCTAACTTGTTCACGACTGGAAGAACTGCGCGCGTCAATTGACAGTATTTATTAATGTAATGGGATTTTCATCAATTTTTATACATTCCGCTTTCATATTATGAGACAAATATCAAACAAAATGCAACGTTTGATCAGTTATATTAATTTTCTTATATAAAATGTATAGGACTCTCAAAAATTTAGCATATGACTGTATAGAGTTGTCTGGTCTTGCTTACATGTTCATGTGCCAACTCCATATGACGACCCCTAAGCAAGACTTTTCTGTTGAGTTTGGATGATTTGTTTTGATTTTCTTATGATTTTTTTCTTTTTTGCCCTGCGTTTTTTTAATATACCCTAATACTTAGGCTAAATGTTTTGAGGGGACCATGACATCTGTGGCGACGCCACTATAACGTTCTACATTAAAAAAAAATGTTGCCTATGTTCTTTTGATAATTTTCATACTTCCGCAATACATATGATGTGTTCTCAAATATGTGTTCTTACATATGCTGTTTTCTTAGAACAGAAACTATTTATTTTGGAATATGCAAACAAACCCACCTGGATTTCTATGGTGTCTTTGTACCAGTTCATTTATCCAGGCAACCTTGAAGTGTCTTCTTAAAAAATAGAGTAATAACTAAACCTCTAACGTATTGTCACCTAATTTTACCTTAAGGATTTAAGTTTATTATCGTTGATATGGTCACTGAGAAATATTTGTGACAAAGTAAAAGGAGGATCCAGGACAGATTTTTTCGTCGTTTTTTTTTATTCTAAGATCTAATCTAGAGATCACCCACCGGCCCATAGCTCGTGGACAGCTAGTGGAGACATGGCTCTCCGAGGATCCAAAACATACCATCTACGATTTAAAAAAATAAAATTGTGTGAAGGGCGCTTGTCCCCTTCAAAACTCAGCTCGAGCTGCTGTTTTGTTGTTTGCTATAGAAACAGTATGGAAAAGTGTGAAACACCATTCCAAATACTAAATATATGCGGATTTATTTTAAATGCTCAGGTAAATGCCACAGCAGCGAACAGTGCCAATATTCTGAAAAGTCCAATTCAGAGATAAATAACAAACTGATCAACCTGAATGAAGAACACCCTACTGCCATCGGCAACATATTAAGTAAAATCTCGAAAGGATCTTCTAACATCATCTTCAAAGTAATTAAAACACAATCAGAACCCACCTCAATAGACCACCCCAAAATCGTCTCTTACATAACTTATCTATATATTGAATAGCCTAACTAGAGCCGGACTTTCTAAATGCCACAATACCGCAGATGATGATGATGCAATCACATATTCCCTTTTGAGTTAAGTAAATCTTGATTGCCTCAAATAGCTTCTTATATTCTACAACTATCTCTGGCTCACTTTTTCCTATTTCGATGAAAGACATGAAACAACAATATCGCACATCCTATAAACTCATTTCCATTCAATTATAGACCAATCGCTCTCACATGTTGTTTGTGCAAGCTGTTAAAAAGAACTAAGAATGAGAGAAACAAGTGGCACTTGTATCACAAAACTTGGATATCGAGAAGCAATACGGTTACTGTAGGAATATATCAACATTGGATCAACTCACCCATCTGGATCTTGACTTTGGTCGAGTTTTTGCATAAAACGGCTTCCTTGTGGTGATCTTATTCTTAGTCAACTGAACCATATAAAATTTCAACGATCACTGTCCATTTTTCTCTGAAATTTTCTCAGAAAAATATATTTCTCTGTTGAACTTCAATTAAGTGGCTCTCCCAATCTACAACAACATCGATATTTGCATATGGAAGTTTTGGTAGTAGAACTCTCATCATCCTACCAGTGAACGACTTATCTATCCATGTCCCACTTCATATCAAATTTTCCCTTTAGGTGGATTACTTTGTCATCTGGCAAAAGGAGCCAATAGAAGTTCCCCACCAGGTACAAGATACCATAAATACAATAGTAAACTACACTACCTGAAATGGTTTTCTAATTTTAGAATAAAGAGCAGAAGTTACAATTACAAAATGAAAGAAAATACATCCAAATACAATTCCACTCTACATTGCATGAAATTTCACTAAAACTTCGAATCACAGAATTTTGGGGCCTAATTTTCCATGCTGACGACTTCCGCAAAAGATCGATTGATTATTATCCTTAATGTTTTTAAAAAAATGCTCCCCCAACATTGGAGATGGAAGAAAAAAACATCCTGCAAAACCAATATACACGGTTACACACCAAAATATATTGCCGAAGTAAATTCTATGCTGCAGCATCAAGGTGCGTCCTCATTAAACTAAACCTTCTCCAATACTTGCAATTGAAGAAGGCATGGCAGCCCCTAAAGTTCCGCAGGAATGAGTACATCAACCCATCAAGGTATTTAGAGAGCGTCCACTGTGCAGCAGTAGTCCGAGATAAAATCACCATAGCAACATTCCTACCACTCTCATCGGTCCTTTACCAAATTCAATTCAGATAATTACATAATATGCACAGATACAGCAAGTGTACTACTAATAATTCAAAGGAAAAATAATCACTCTATAGCATCTTCCATCTTCGACCAAATTAAAACATCCCACCACTTCAAACTCTGCGGGTATCCTGGTCATGTAAGCATCAGTGCAAATGAGAGGTTAACAAAACATCCAAAGAGGTGTCCGGCCAACAGCCCATGCCTCCGAACCCTTAACACCATAGGGATTAATTCCATAAGATACGAAAGAAAAATGTATATCCTCATCATGGAAAGCAACTTGGTAGACCAATAGCAACTCGCATCTAAGAGAAATAAAAGTAGATATGCCAAATTAAGCGTCAACGATGCAGAAAAAAATAAAAGAGGAAGTATAATCGCACGTTTACGACTAGGACAAGAAATTATTACTCATTGCTTCTGCTTTTCAAATTCTCCTTGTCGAGGTTTAGTGGGTGGGTAATCCCAGTCCCACTTCCTGGACATATATTTTATCACTGCACCAAGGGGAAGCAGAAGTGAAGCGTATCCAATACACCCAACTTGCCACTTCCGGTGAATAAAAATAACCCCGGTGCGTACCTTTTGATCAAAATTAAGATGATGATTCCCTGAGTGTGTCCCCCACTCAGTAAAAGCCAACTATGGGTGGATCGACGGAATATTGACTTTTAAGACGAGTGGATTGCTTAATAATTGTCAAAGGATCGTCCAAATTAGTTTAACACACAGATACAAAAATAATCTTTAATGTACATGAATTGGAAATAAGCAACAGCGTATATACGAGGGCGGTCAATAAGTTTTGCGAAACGGTAGGGCAAAACAGAGGAAGGGGGATGGCTGTTTGTGAGGATGTTAGGACAACTTATGACAAATCAAGACATGCAGCCACACGATCCGGCCTCGTCTAATCAAGAAGCAGTAGCTGATCGCAGATCGTCAGTCAAAAAATTTTAAACAATGGACAAGGTTGAGCACTGCGCAGTGATCAAATTTTTGACGAAGGAAGGCAAGAATGCAAAAGAGATCAATGAACGCATGGTTACAGTGTACACCGACACCGCCCCTTTCTATGCAACCATTGCTCGCTGGAATAGGGAGTTCCGCCATGGTCGTGAACTCCCGTCAGACGTAACCAACGAAGACAATGTGGTCCGTGTGGTAAGGATGATCCTCGAAAATCGACGGGTGAAGGTCGAAGAAATCGAGCGAGAATTTGGAATATCACATGGAAGTGTTATCAACATCATCCACGAGAATTTGGCCATGACGAAGGTCTCTGCCCGTTGGGTCCCTAGAAACCTTACGCCCCATGATCGATTTCAACGTCGTCAAAGTTCGGAGGAGCTGCTGCTCGTGTACAACCAAGACCCACCGTGATTCGAGTCACGCATAGTGACAGGTAATGAAACGTGGCTCCATCACTGGGATCCCCTAGCGACTACTTTTTATTCCGCCAGCTCAAGGCTGCACTGCGTGGACGCCGGTTTGGGGATGATGAAGATGTCCAGCTCGCCATCCAGGACTGGTTTGAACAGCAGTCGTTAGATTTCTGGTCTTTGGGAATTCGAAGCCTCAGGGACAAGCGGCGCAAAAGCATTGAAGTCAAGGGTAGTTATATTGAAAAATAATAAAGCACTTTTCCTCATATCTCGTTTCCTTATATTCGAATTGCAAAACTTATTGACCGCCCCTCGTAAATATAAATAGAATTAATCTTGCACTGAATAAATAAGTCTACAAAAATGACGTGGAGATTACTTGAAAATTACTTACTGAGATGCTTGCGTCTTAATGACACCCGACAGAACGAAGGAATTATTATTATTAAGTTAAACACTGAATTAAGCACTTCTAATACTCGAGTTTATGGGCTCGGGATGAGAATTCTAGTTCACAAATAAACTGATGAAGTCGGGGGAGGGGATAATTCAATTAACGATACCTTTTGAGTTCGTAAGTATTTTTGAAGGGGGTGGTGAAGATCTTCTTCTGGTGACGATGATCGCACTTAGTCCGGCAGTCCGATGTTACCGAATGAGAAGGTAATCCTAGACCGGTGATATAATGATTCTATGCTGGATCACGTAGGTGAGCCAAACGGTGACTCAAATCGGACTTCTTCCTCGAAGTACCTGTAGAATTATTCAGCTCCTGGAGTGGGTAGCCAAAACCGATTACCTAGCTACGTCTCGGGTAATCCGCAGAGGGAGGTCCTGTGTAACCTCAGACTCTGAAGAGGTGGGTGCTATGATAAGTTTGGCACCTACAAGTACCATGACGGCAACATCTAATTCCCCGAGAAGTTCCTCCCTCTTAGCGGGCGAACAGTTTCCTTTGTGGATCGGGCTCCACACAAACTCGACGTAGGTCCAAGATCTTCTGCCTGATTCTAGGGAGATGTTTTCCTTCTATTTCCCTCTCGAGCAGAAATCGAAAGAGAGAATTGAATTCTCGTAAGATCCGTATCGTCGCGCGAAAGACCTTTTTTCATCTTTGGGCGGACAGTATGTCTTTCACGCCTTTGAGCCATCTCGGATTTTACGGTGGCGCGAAAGAGGGTGACAGAGAATTCGAGGCGAGAGGTGCATTTAGAGATACGAGAGGCCACACAGCTTGTGTCGGAATATTTTTGCGTACACTTATGTACGCAGGATTTAGACTACTACACTCCTCTTCCCCAATGTTGGAATTGAAATAGAAGACTAACAATTGAACATATGCTAATTGACAGTCACTTGTTCAGCTACCAACCTAACCGTTATCTTGGAAACAACACAATGATAAAATCACTCATCTCAGATAAAAAGACAAGGATAGAAGGCTTTTACTTATTTAAAAAAACATTAACATGTTCAATAAAATTTAAAACCAAGTTCCAATAGGATACAAACGCAAATGGATAAAAGGGGGCTTAAAACCATAATAAAAATGCATTAACTGGAGAGACTCTAAAGAGGTCTGCTATTGAGATACTGTCTGAGATCAGAGAGAGAGGAAGATGCCCGCTGCCGCGCCTTCAATGGAGAGAGAGACAACAGACACCTGGTTGACCCTTTTTGTCTGCTCTAATTAAAGTGCGAAATCATGAGACGCCGTGGTGACCTGAAAGGCCGCTATTGCAGAAAGCCGCGACAAGTTTGAGAGCCAAAAGCTCCATTCTGGAGTCGGGCAATGTTTCGTCCCACCAAATTAGGAACTTTCTCGTGACGGTGCCAAAAGGGCGAGACTACTCTCGCATGCCGATGCGTCGGACCCTGGAACCATCCCCTGCGGACTGAGGGGAAAACCCACAAACGCCCCCACTATAAACCCACCAGCGCCAGAGTTGGAAGGCAGTATCCGGCGTCTGACCTTTTCGTCAGTATCTTCTGCCCATTCCCCGTCAGTATCCGCTATTTGCGTCCCGTTGGACTCTGCACAATTCTCGCAGAACCCCTCAAGCTACAGGTATTCCCGATTAATTCGCCTGAGTCTACCCCGTATCCTTTCTACCCGCTTCTCCTCGAACGCAACGCGCCCAGTCTCTATTCGTGTTTAACTCTAAAGCAAAATCTAAGTTCATCCCGTAATAGTCATTGACAAAAGACTATTATTTAAACTTTGCGCCAAGGCAAGGATTACTCCCTTGCATAAAATCTCCGAAAAGGGAGTTGATCCGAGTATCCACGCATGCAGAGTTGATGCATACGGGTATCGAGCCGCCATATTAAGTTATTCGTCGCCAACTCGGGCACTATTTGTATATTTGTGAAAGCCACATAAGTCGTGATGTTTCAAACAATTCATTTTTATAAACCAAGGTCCAATGGACGGTGAAGTTAACATCAATACATATTTTTCCAAAAAACGACAAAATTTCCAACGCTAGCACGTAAGACATTATATGCAAAATTTCAAAGTGAAAAACAAAACGTGGAGGGAGTGCCGGAGCTGTGGTCGAAATAAAGGGTGTATATTATATTTTTCACAGAGATAGTTGATAAAGGGAGGAGAGGGGTGATTCTTTATATTGCCGTAGAGTCTAAGTCGTTGAGTGACCTTGTACTAACTCTCTTCAGACGGAACAGTAGGGAGGAGTCAAACTGAGCGCGTGGGAAAACAATAGCAAACTGAATGCGATAGTTGGCCTAAGTTGAACAACTTCTAGGAGTTCTGGGTTGAGAGAAACTGATTATAGAAAAATACTTTACTACATACAAAAATAAGGAATGTAAGTAATTCTAAATTAAAGGGGGGGTACAGAAGTACAGAATCAAAGCCAGCAGACTCAGGGTATAACAGGACTCGATAAAGCTCGTTTACTGGACGTACGAACGAACTCTTGAGGGAAAACGGGTAGGCTGAGTTCCTAGGGAGACTCATGTAAATCTGATGGCCTAGGGCCTGTATACGACGGGGGTTTGGCGATGTCCGATTACAAACACTTTGTTTAACGTCACTGAAGATTAAATAGGGAGTACGCCAGGCGTGAACGGAGCTGACCCGTGGTTGATAGAGGTTTTTCTGTTGACTAGCGTCTATCTAGCAAAAAATTTTGTCTTCGGCTGCGGACGAGACAGAGTCAAGGGCGGCTCGTCACTTCACGGGGCTGGCGGTCACGGGATGGTAGGTACTACGCACGGAGTCTGCATGGTACTGCTATCGGCAACTGTAATTGCGACTGTACTGGCAACTGTATTGAATAATGGTGGCCCCTGTCTGAGTATTTATGTGTTCTCAGCGGAAGTGCATAGCCCTTGGCGCCGGAAAGGAGCGGGATTTATCAGACAAGGTGTGCCCTGCGTCGATTCTCACGGTCATGCGGCATCTTCGATCTGTTTTGAACTCGCCCTGCACAGAATGCTCTCGTTACCTGCGCCAGGAGTGCACCAGTTCCCATGAGCTGTATGTATACGTGGGGTTTTCCGTCTCTTTCGGACACACCTTCTTTCCAAAGATGGAGCTTCCGATGAAACTGACATCTGACTAAGGTAAGGGGATTACTCAGCTTAATTTCACAATAATGACCGAACACAAAACTGGTAATACCAGGAACTCTATACAAAAATAAATCAAATTAAATGGGACTCGGAGGAATACAATCGTATTTTCACAACATCGAAACAAAAAAAGAAAAAAAAAATAATAATATAGAAAGACAAACCTGACTAATTAGGCTATGGTTATAGTTATTACTGGTTTTGCAACCTGGCTTAAACATACAATTATTATACAAAGAAAAAAATGTCCAAAGCAATTAATAATAAAAGGATACACACAAAAACAGAAATTTTCAGGATATATATATATATATATATATATATATATATATATATATATATATATATATATATATATATATATAATATATATATATATATATATTTATATATATATATATATATATATATATATATATATATATATATATATATATATATATACAATAAAAAAGGGGAAACATATTCTTATAATAAAACAAAACTAAAAGAATTGTCACAAAAAAATAATGATATATGAAATAGGTACTAAACATTAAAATAATTAATACAAAATTAATCCGGAGACGAATCCAGAGGATTTCTTCTCAAGCTGTCCGCTAGACCGTTTTCGCAGCCCTTAATATAGGATCTTTCAATAAGGCGGCTCAATTTTTAAATGTAAATAAAACAAGTTGTGTGTGATATATACACTTAATTCATTTTAAATTTGAAAGTTTATGTTATGGCATTAAGTGTGGAATATGAGGTAGTTTAAATGTCCGCCGCGGCTCCGCTTGGTCGAACGTATTCAGGAGGCCCAATTTTCGATGACTTTGTTGCATAAATCTGGCTGAATTTGCTGGATGGTTTTCGTTATGTTGACTTTGAGGACATCAATTGTTTGTAGATTAGTCGCATAGACCTGCGATTTAAGTTAGACCCAAAGAAAGTAGTCTAATGGCGTTAAATCGCATGAACTCGGTGGCCCATTGACGTCGCCGCCGCGCGAGATGACCCTGCCCTGAAATCGTTTGTGCAAAATGTCTATCATGGCATGCGCAGTGTGGCACGAAGCACCGTCCTTTTGGAACCACATGTCTTCAGTATCCATATCAGGCATATAATCCATTTGAGGCCACAAGAATATTTCTCCTTTGCGCTCAGGAGTCAAAAATTCGTGAATGCTCGAATAGGAAATGACAGTATCCATGGCGCTATTCCACCGCATGTGGTCTCCAATAAATGGAGGGAGGGGGGGCAGAGGTTGTTCTTTTACACTCTTCTCTTTCTTTCTCTTCTCTTTCTCTGTTTCTTCTCTCTTCTATTTCTTTCTCTTCTATTTCCCTTTCTTTATCTTCTCTTTCTCTTTCTAATATCTCTTCTCTTTCTGTCCTTTCCTCCTCTTGACTGTACGCTAGCAGCTCCTTATCATTTAGCCCAAGCGACTCTCCTCGCGACTTGAATGCATTAAATGACGAAGTCATTCTGAAGCATTTGACCAACCTTTTGGGATAAGCACCACAACAAAGGGTAAAATTGTTTAAACGCACAACGGAAGTGCTGGTAGATTTTGCGGACCTACGATAATTCACTAATAAAACAAAACACAAAACACAAATCACAACGTAATTATTTTGCACGGCGCGAATTCGTAAGTACAACCGGAATATTCACTCTGGATTTATACTAGACTGCGTTACCTAGTAAGCAATGAGGATACACATTAAAAAAATCAAATTGCACCTTTTACTAACGTCAGACGAAATGGGGCCTTAAAAGAACAAAAATACAATACGATACCTTTCAATACGGCCGGCGATTTGCGGCTTGTAGTGGTAAGGTTTTACGTGAAGCACAGTTACAAACTTTAATTTCGAAAGAAACAAAACAACATACGCACATAAATAAAAGAAATGTGAAATGAGTAAAGTCGTTTTCTATAATTTCTTAACCAGAACCCTTATTACAAAATATAAGAACACCCTTAAAATTATGACACAAGTCTAAAAGAAATGAGACCAGAAAATAATACAGGTGACCCTAAAAGACCGACACCAGATTATATAGATTATGTCATAGATCCAAGGTCGTTGAGTGACCTTGTACTGGCTCTCTTTAGACGGATGAGGGTAGGGGAGTTAAAATGAGCGCGTGGGAAAATATTAACAAACTGAGTGCGATAGTTGGCCTAAGTTAAACAACTTCTAGGGGTTCTCGGTTCAGAGAAACTTGTTATAAAACAATACTTTACTAAATACAAAAAAATAAAGAATATAAGTAATTCTCCAATGTTTACACAACACAAAAATTAAAGGGGGAGATACGGAAATACAAAATCAAGGTCACGCAGACTCGGAGTATAACGGGACGAGTCAAGACCAAGACCTGTTCTGGTAAAACTCAAGAGTTCCAAGGTAAAATGGAAAATCCTAAGGAAGGCAAAAAACCTGAGACTAACAAATATAGAACACAGGAGGGTTATCATTACACCAGATTTGACAAGAGAAGAAATAGAATGGGATAGAAAATTACGAATGGATCTCAAGAGTAAGAGAGACGAAGGAGAGACCAATTGGTACATCAGAAAGGATAAGTATGTCATCGTAAGAATTTTTAACAAAGAGCTATAAGGAGCGACAAGGATAGAAGTACCCTAGAAGACCTTACTGAGAGGGTACCTTTAGACTAACAATCGAGTAAGCACAGTTCAGCTTAACAGATTACGTGCCCAACCGGCCACTTTTCAAGACTTTGTCCAGTCTTGACTTGAACTGATCAACAGAATTGATGTTGACAACTTCCACTGGAAGTGTGTTCCAGCTACCACCGATGCACTATGTGAAAAATTTCCCACACAGATCGCGGTGGCTACGCTTCAGTTCAAGTGTGTAGCCGGGATTTCTAGTTTTGCCCTCACTAAGTTGGAAAACATCAGTGTAGTCTACATTGTCGAGCCTCGAAATAGCTTAAACACTTCGATAAGCTAACCACGTAATCTCCGGGTCTCCAACGAGAACAAATCTAATTCCTTAAATCTATCGTCGTAACTTTTGCGTCTGATAGAAGGAATCAGTTTTGTCGCCCTAGCTTGCACACGTTCCAATCTCGCGATATCCTTTCGAAACGAAGGGCTCCAAAATTGTACGGCATACTCCAGGTGCGGTCGGACAAGTGAATTGTACAAACAGAGTATTATTTCCTTATTTCGGTATCCAAACTGTCGCTTTATATAGCCAAACATCGTTTGGACCTTTTTCTCCACTGCTATGCACTGTTTCGAGAACTTGAGGTCACTGGTGATTGTTACACCCAAGTTCTTTTCGGTATCAGTGCGTTCGAGAGCAGTGCCCTTAAGGATATACCATGATTGAGGGTTTGTTTCGGGGGCCAATATGCATTACTTTGCATTTGATCACGTTAAAAGGCATTTGCCAGGTCTTCGACCACTCCCCAATCTTCCGGAGATCTTCTTGTAAGCGAACAGTGCTTCCTTCCTTTGCAACGTTCATACCAAGCTTGGTATCGTCGGCAAATTTAGAAATTTTTGCAACCATGTCACCATCCATGTCGTTAACATAGATGATGAAAAGTAGTGGTCCCAGGATATAACCTTGAGGTACACTGTTGATAACGGGCATCCACTTAGAAGCCTCTCCACTCAGCACCACCCGTTGCCTTCTGCCGCTTAGTCAGTTATCTATCCAACCAACTACCTTTTCGTCTATACCAAGTGCACGCACTTTGCGCAGAAGGCGGCGATGTGGTACCGTATCAAAGGCTTTTTGAAAGTCAAAGTACACAATATCTACTGCTTTATCTCGATCATGCTCAGTGAAAACGAAGTGGAAGAATTCCACAAGGTTGGTTAGGCATGACCTGCGCCTTCGGCAACCGTGATGGGAACTCTTCAGTAGCAAGTTTGACTCAAAATATGACGTTATTTTGTCCACCATCATGTTTTCCATGAGTTTACCAACTATCGAAATTAAACTAATAGGTCGGTAGTTCGACGGTTGGCTAGAGTCTCCTTTCTTGAAGATGGGAGTCACTTCCGCCTCACGCCACTCTCCAGGAACGCATCCGCTCTGGATTAACATGTTGAAAATTGTGCCCAGATGATGTGACACTTCATCGCGCACTTCTTTCAACACTTTAGGTAGAAACCCGTCCGGTTCAGGGGACTTGTTCGTCTTTAGGTGTTTGATTTTCTTTTCTACTTTGAATTGGGTGAAGTCCATTTCCTCCATCTTCTCACCCAAGTAAGACTCCATAGGTTGGTGGATGGGACTACACTCTTCAGTGAACACTGAAGAGATGTAGTCGTTGAGGAGGTTAGCATTTTCTGCATATGAGTGCTTTAATGACCCCTTCTCATTCCTCAAAGAGCCAATTGTTCGGTGGATTCGTTTACGGCTCTTTACATATCCAAAGAACTTCTTGGGATTCTTCTCTGCAAAGTCTCGCCACTCGGAGTTCTTCAGACCGCTTAGCCGCCAGTATGCTGGACTTCACTCTTTTAGCTAGCCTCCGGTACTCCTTAAAGTCCCCCGGTACACAGAGCTTTTCTCTCTCAGCAGTTGACTAATTTCTAGAATTAATCCACCTTGGTCGAACGGAAGACCGACGCAAGCATTTTACAGGGATAAATTGTGATTGAAGACTCATGAGTGTAGATTTGAGATTATTCCACAGGTCTTCAACATTATCATACCCTTCCAGCCTCACATCAGCCAATCCTGCACGGAAACCTGCGAAGCATGCTCTTCTCAAATTAAGCTTCCTTGATTCACGAGTCGCATACTCTACCTTGGGGACATTGACAAAAAATCTAACTAGCCGGTAGTCACTTCCACCGAGCCCCTCGCCTACAGAGAGATCCTAAACGATGTCGTGCTGAGAGGTGAAAACCAAGTCGAGAGTATTATCGCCTTTCGTCCGCTCTCTCAACCATTGAGTCAGGAACTCGTTGTTCGCGAACTCCAGGAGCAGTGCGTTCTCGCCACAGGGTTCTCTGATTTCCGAGTAAACTTGGGTGTTGATGTCTCCCATGACGATACACACTCTGTCTTCAACAAGCTCAACCAGCAGCTGATACAGCTCTCTGTCATATTCAACGAGTTGGGCAGGGGGTCTATAAGGCAGCAGCATCCTGTATCTGGCAGGACATATTTCTAGGTCTACACCTAGGAGCTCGTGGTCGGATATAACGTTGCAGTTCGTAGTTTTGAATGTATCCCTAACATACAACATCACATGGTCACTCTTTCTGTCTAGTTTATCTTTTTAAAAGAGTTGGTAGCCGGAAATCATGAATTCTCCCTCAAAATCTCGGTTCCAGGTTTTTAACCATGACTCCGTTCTGGCCACTATCTCAGGTCAGGTTCTTCCGTCGCTACAGGGCCACGAAGTGCAAGAAACTTGTTGCTGATTGACCTTGCATTGTACAGAATAACTTTCAGGGATTCCCCAAATGTAGTACTCCCTACTCTCTTCCGTTTCCCGGCTTGTTTGTTGGCCCGTTGGTACTCCTCTTAGCGACCTCCGAAAAGATTGTCCCAGGAGTGACGCGGTCGTACTGGCGCACGTCCGCTTTCACTCTGGACCGGATACTCCTTTGGGTCCTCTCCTCGACATCCTGGATCATGTTCGATAGATATACCTTTCATTTAAATGAAAGATGTTCCACATCCCTTTGATAGAGATCATTCCTAACATAAAAGGTGCGGTATGGGTCCACAAAAAAGACCCCCTCTGCCGTACACAAATCTACCAGGCGCCGGTTTAAAGAGACGTTCCTCGAGTGAGTGGTCCGTGTTGGACCTCTCCTCGGGAGCATCCCGACCACAACACGCATGCGGGTTTTCAACCCAGAGTCATCCAAGGCGCCCATGACTGTGTGGAGGATTTTATCCGTAGGGCCTACCGTACCTCCTCTCAGGTAGAGGTCATTGTCACCTACCATCAGAGCAACGACTGAGCTCTCAGAAATCTGTGATTTCGCAGCCTCTACTCTGATGTGGTGGTTACTTCGTCCTAGCAGGCAGCTTATTTCACACTGGTGCGAAGGCGGGCCGCTATCAAGGGCTGCAGACCCGTGCTTGAGAGAATAAGGGCGACCCTTGCACATTTATCTGCAGACGACTGAGTCTTTCCTTTCGTAAGCGACTTGCCGGTTTTCTCATTTTTTTCTACATTTTCCTTCTTCTTCTTCTTCTTCTTTTTCTTTTCTTTATTTGTCTTCTCTTCTTCTGTTTCTCGTTTTTCTTCTTCTGTTTCTATTTTTCCGTCTTCTGTCTCTACTTTCTTTTTTTCTCTTTCTACTTTCTCTTCTGCTCTTTATAACTTCTCTTCTTTATTCTTTCCCTTCTTCCTCTTTCTTTTCTTCTTTTGGGCTCGTTGAGCCAGTTCTGCAGCATAAGACTCCTTCTCTTGGACGTCGGATGCCTTCTCTCCTTTGCACTCGCCTGAGCATCTGCACCACTCTGACTTTAAGAGGTGAACCTTCCTTTTGAGGGGGACTTCTCCTCTCTCAGTTGAAGGTGATGCTCTCGACTAGCTGCTTCTCCAGTTCGCAGAAGTCACAGACACTAACGACATCTGTGAGTTCCTTGCAGTCCTTCCCCCGAAGTGTTCACTCCATCTATAAACTTTGCAGATCCTGCAGGTTAACTTACGGGACGGAGGACCATTCTTCTTCGCCATTTTAAAAACTCTGGGACCATACGCATTAAAAAAGTTTTTTGTGTGTGATTTTCTCTTGCACTAATCACATCCGCCTATTTCCAAAAGAGTTTCGCTCGTTTGGCCAACAGATACCCTTTTGACCAAGCGCACCAACCCTAAGATCTCCCCTGGGCCGGACTTGCCCAATCGTGCCATAGCTCCCAACTGAGCAGCACGAGAGCTCCAGGTAAACTGGATCTCTGATTTTTGAGAGGGGTGCTTGAGGTGTAACTGTCTTCCTACTAAGCCCTACTAATCAAATAAAAGCAGCCAAACTTAAAGCAAATAGTAAAGCTAAGTGCCCACGACTTCATCCAAGACCTTTAGCTGATCTGGAAACCAGCAAGGCAAAAAATCTCTCATACCAAAGAGCAGTTGAGCCTTATTCACCAAGTAGCGGTTACGGGGAGCTGGTTAGGCCATTACACAATAGGAGAAAGCTTCTACTGGGTACCTATTATGTCTCCACTAATCGTACCCCAAACGCCTAAGATCCCTTTCATCTCAGTCTCTTAAAACCTATGAGTGCTCCAAGGCGTTATTTAAAAAGGTTCCAAAGCCTCTCTTTTCACACGGCATAAGGTAGCTGGTGAGGCCCTTATGACTAAAAACTTATGCGTAATAGAGATGAATGTTTGTTTTTGTTGTTGGGGTTATTTTTTTGACAGTTGAAGAGATTTTGCGGAACTTAGTACTAACAGAATCGAAGAGGTTAGTAGGGGGTTGCTAGGAGACGCGTCAAAGAATTGGTAGATAAGTTTGACAACCCTTAGTCTGGATCCTAGTAAAGCTACCTTACTGGCATAGGTGACCCTGCCGGACTACAAGTCCCCAAGCTCAGCTAGCTTAACTAGAGTAGATCGCGCAAGCTCTCTCACCGACGGCAAGGTGGTTGTTTTGAGGAGAAGAATTAGAAAAAAATATAAATATTGGCCTAATTAACATACAAGGGTTAACAAGACAGAAGGCAATGGAAATAGAAAGAATTACTCGTATGTATGAAAAAGACTTTAATATAATATGTTTAACGGAAACAGAAAAAGATTAAAAAATAGATTTTACTAATTAAATAGAGGATTATTCTTGGATAAGAAAGGAGGAAGATAAGAGAGGAGGCAGAATGATGTTAATAAAGAATGGACAGTATCAGAGTGTGGAAATAATGAATACTGGAAAAGTGATGTAATGGAGGCAGAAATGATGATATATGATAATAAATTATTGAGAATTCTATTAGTGTATATGGATGTTCAAGACCAAGAGAGAACTGAAAAAATTTGTAGTACAATACGGAAAGAATTGGAGGAATTGAGCATAGATAATGACATGTTGATGCTAATAGGTGATTTCAATGGACATTTAGGATTTATTGGAGGTCAATCAATAAATAAAAATGGAAAATAGTAATAGAATTAATGGAAAGTTGGAATTTGAACTTATTAAATGCAGATGAAAGATGTGAAGGTGTGGTGAGAAAGGAACAAAGAGGAGAAAGAAATGCAATAGATTTTGTCTTGGTGAATGAGAAACTATATTTAGACATTGAGGGTATGTATATAGATGAGAAGAAGGTTGTTTTTTATTTATCCGACCATTGCCTTATGAAAGTAAAACTAAGTTATAAGATAAGGCCGAAACAAAAAGGAGTAAACAATACGAAGAATTGGAATACTATGAAGTATCAAAAGAAGAACCAAAGATTAAATTATTAAAGCATCTGGGAAAAAAATATAGATTTATTACCGGAAAGTGATATTGAGATGAAAAAAGTGGAGATGATTATTAAACAGAATGCTGATAAGTACTTGAAGAGGAAAATAAGAAGAAGAAGGGTAAGATTGATCCAGTATGGTTTAACCAAGAAATAAAAGAGAATATATCCAAAAGGAGGGACTATAACCGGAAGAAGATAAATGCGAAGAATGGAATATAAAAACAAGTATAGCAGTTAATGTATGAGTAGCAAAAGCAATTTTCACATAAATTAATACAAAGAGCTATAACGGAACATGAAGTAAAAATATCTACACAAATAAGAGATAAAAGGAATTCAAACAAAACTTATGGGAAAATATCAATAAGCTACGTGTAAAGGATTTGTGAAGTAAAGAGATGAAAATATATAATAAACTAAATGAAGAAGTTGTAGAAGATTGCAGTGAAGAAATTGAATCCTTCTGTAAAGGAAATTATCAGAAACGTCCGAATACAGTAAGTGAGATGTGGAGTGAAGAATTGGAGAGAGAGTATAACCATAGACTAAAAGATCAAGATAACATAAGAATTAACATATTTTATAGTGAAGTAAAAGAAATAAGTATACCAAAGGAATTGGAGGAACACTATGACATGGCTAAAGGAAGAACAAAATGAGAGGGGAAGAATAGGTTGTGGTGGGAAATCCTTATGGAAGTAAGGAGGTATCAAGTTATTCCTGAGGAATTGGTGGGGCATTTTGATGCACTAAATGGACGTATACAGGAAATGCCACTAAAAGAAATGAAAAAAGTGAAATTCACATGTCAAGAGGTGCAGGAACAGATAAGGAAATTAAAGGTCAATAAAAACAGGCCTGGATGGAATAAAAACTGAGATACTAAAATGGATAAATGACCATAAGAAGATGAATGGAATTCTAACACAATGTTTGAATAAAATAACCGAGGAAAGAAACCCACCTGAGAACTGGAAAAAGTCAAAAACTATATTGTTATCCAAAACTAAACGACCTACAATTAAAGAATTTAGACCAATAGCTCTGAAAATGTGGGATACAAACTATACATGAGTCTAATAAAAAGTAACATAGTGCAACATCTGGAAATAAACAGACAATTAAATGAACTGAAAGCTGGATTTACCGGAGGACGCAGGTTGGAAGATAACATATTTATATTGGATTACTGCATAAAAGAAGTAAAAAAAGAGGAAAAGCTTGTGTTAACAGCTATTAATTTTAGCAAAGCTTTTGACTCTATTGATAGAGTTATTTTAATACAAGCATTAAAAGACAAAAAATGTGACAGTAACTTAATTACAACTATAGCAAGAATATATAGTGGTGACATGACAAATTGGTACATGAACAATGAATCACTGTGTGAAATAAGAGTTACCAGTGGTATAAGACAAGAGTGTACGTGTTTTCCCGGTTATTGGTGGTGGTGGTAAACCAAATTATAAAGCAAGTATGCGAAACAAGAATAGGGCTTAAGAATGAAGTACTGTATGTGCCGGCACTTTTCTTTGCTGATGATGCACTGCTTTTGACCAACTCTAAAAAAGCCATGGAGGAGCTGTTAGTTGTATTAGAGGTTGTAGCTGGAAAATGTGGTCTTGAAATAAGTCAAGAGTAAAGTAAATGTATGTAAGAATTGTAGTATTAAATTTCAAATCATAAGAATATTGGGAGGGAAATTTAAATTATATTAATTGATGAATTAAACTTTAAATTTTAGAAGTATTGGAAGTAAAATTTAAACATAAGAATTGGGGAATTAAACATTTACATTTAAGAATTTGGAATTAACTTTAAATTATAAGGATATTTGAAATAAAATTTAAATTTTAAGAATTGTGTGATTAAACTATGTATTATCAAAATAATGGAATTGAATGGAATTTTGTTAGAGTGGAGATAGAATGGGCTACATGAAATAAAATTAGTTCCGGTAACTCCGTGATCAAATATCATTGAGCTTATTCATAGGATTATTATACGGAGAAGTGGGGTCCTAACCCAGCGTTTCTATCCAGTTCATACAAGGGTGAATTCACATTTCGTCACCTTGTACGACGCGCGGTTGACACTTAGAGGAACTATTCTAATTCATTCGCAAGAAAAGCGAAAAGTAGTAACAAGTTTATATTTTTTAAAGGTGATAACCAACGGGGGTTTCTCTGCTAGAATTATTTTTAAAAATAGCCCGTTATAAGAGTGAAAAAGTTAGGCTAGGTGAAAATATGTAGGAGACAGAGAGCATGAGTTGAAGTTTGCTCCTCCTTTCTTTCCGATGTTGGCCCTACCCCTATAGCGACGGGTGGAAAGATCTTGCATGGCACAAAGATCCTTTTTTGCACTCAAGTAACATCGCAGTTTTAATTTGATCAAATCAATCAAATTAACAATCTGTTACACGGTTCAATTTATAGGGAGACCAATAACGAATATCCTCCCACATCTTTGCACATCAAATTGTCTCTTCCAGGTGTTTTAAACAAGCAAAAATAATATAAGAAAAACAGAAAAGATTTGTTGATTTATTTTTTTTTTTAATCGAAGTAAAACCTAAGATTGATGTCACTGCTACTTCAATTGAAGGAAAGCAGTTAAAGAAAAACGGCACAATCTATGTCAAAAAATTTGAAAGCAGTTTTGTAAGATAATTTAAATTGCTTTATATTCAAATGTGTCCAAGGTACAAGTTAAATAGCCTGACTAAAACAGAATGATCTGACATAATTTGAACCAATAGTGAGAAACATTAAGTGGTACCTGCGTTCTTATATAGAAAGTTATATGGTTGTTTTGTTGATGATCCGATTCAAGAAGTGAAGCAAATAATTATTTGCTTCACTTCTTGAATTATAATTATTGATGCTGGATTCGGTTCTCGACTACTCAGTCCGATTTAATTTTAACCCTTTTCATTAATGAATTAGATGGCTAAATGAAGTATTTTAAATTACGTTTTACGAATGCATTTGAAGTGGATATTAAATTGAATTGGAAATGGAGAAACTCAAAGTTCTGCTTTCGCTACAAGGGAAAGAAATCGGGTAAACAACGGAGGGGAAAAAAAGACGACGGAGACCACAATAAAAAAGACGACGGTTAAAAATAAGGAGAAGTAAAATAAGAAGAAGAAAAAGACAAAAGGCTCAACAATAAGTCAAATCTCCGCAAACTTTAAAATCCAAGCAACAGAATAGTCGATATTTTTATTGGGATAAGACAAATAGGTTAATTTGGAATTCGACTAGAGTTACGAAAGTTGTAAATTTAACAAGATATATCTAGTAGAATTTGTTTATTGAATTTTATCTCCAAGACAAACAAAAGTAGTTCGTAAAAGTCATTAAGCCCGTTGGTGTTAAGATAATATACGAGTACATATAGTACCGGATTTTGTATAAGTTCTCTTACGCTCTTTTTTTATTTTTCGGATATTTACGTGTGTGATAGAAAAAGACCCGTAAAACAAAGTTAAACTTCTTCTTTTTCAGCAAGTGTCCTTAAAATGTCTTTTTCATTGTGCGCAGTTGTGACGAGATGGAAATGCAAGGTATCGAGATCTCTGCTCTTCTGGGCGCGGGTCACAACAAGTCTGACATCGCCAAACGGTTCAAAGTCAGCTGGATGACAGTCCAAAGAGTCGCGGAGAGGTTCAAATTGATCTCGTTCAGGCCGATCTCAAATTGTCAACTATTTGATCGGGATAAAGGCCTTCGTAAGTGCTCCTAATCTCAAAATGACTGCAGTTCAGGCCGATCTCAAATTGTCAACCATTTGGTTGGGATAAAGGCCTTCGTAAGTGTTCCTAAGCTCAAAATGACTGCGGTTCAGGCCGATCTGAATTGTCAATCATTTGGTCGGGATAAAGGCCTTCGTAAGTACTGCTAAGCTCAAAATGACTGCGCTTGCAAAGGTGAAGAACATCTCGGTGGCCATGGTATCCACGGCGGTCAGGAAGGAAGGCTACAAGAGTTTGAAGTGCGTATAAAGGCTTCTGCTCACCGACCTTATGCGAGAACAACGTCGGGAGCGCTATCGTTGCCTTCTCGCGGTTGATTCGGTCATCAATAGGCAGAAAGACCCCGTAGTAAGTTTCGGCCAGGACGTTTCAGAGGACAGCTACGTGTCCCAGCCCAAGTACCCGGCCCCCCTGATGATGCTTGAAGATATAGATTTGAAAGGGTTCGAACATGAACTTCTGGTCGAAGATATTTTGGCCGCCGTAGTCACCCGACTTCCATCACCTTGACTACAGTGTGTGAGCGAATGTCTAGGGCAAGGCATGTAAAGTCTCACACAGCAACGTTGACGAGCTGAAGTCCTCTGTAAACCGCGTGTGGGGCAGCAGGAGGAAGGACTTTATCCGCAACGTGGGCGCAGCCTTTAGTTCTAGCCTCGAGTGCGTGTTCGACGCCATGGCTTCCACATTAATTTATATTACAATTTAAACACATTTGTATGTTACAACAATAAGAACGTGTTTATCTGGATCATTGTTTCCTTTGTTGAAAGCACTGTAATGAGTCTAACAGGACTTTTGCAATACTCTGTATCTTGAATAACTATCTCAAAATATCAGGAAGGACTAAATTTAGGAAGCCAAATTAAAGCTCAAAATTTAAAAATATAGAACAATCTTAACTATAAGTACACTACTATTAATAGTTCTTGTTATAAAGGCTTTTTTTTCAAAAATACAAGCTATCTCTTTCTGGTGTGTTTTCACATAAGCGTTCTTTAAAGTAGTTCTAAATCATGGAACGCCTTTATGTCTTGCGTTCCAATGTAGAAAATTTGAACTATTTTGATGTAAACCAAGAAAAAAAATAATCACTTACCATTTAGGATAAAGCTTATTACATTGGTATAGAGACAAGTATACTAGATGGTTTATATTATCATATTTTGCATATGATTGGTCGCTCATATTAAAGCAGAGTATTTAATAGATGAATGCAAATTTAACATGTAATCCGAAGAGTAATTCTGCAGTGATCGTCAAAAAGGTTGTTGAGAGCTTATCATGAACCATGGGGATAATATTTTATCGACTACTTTTGTTGGGCGAAATTGGAGTAAAAATAACTTTAACAATGGAAAATCTGTAAGTTTACCTTCCATTGTGAACAATATTATATAAAAGGTTAGTAAAGAGCGTATCTTAATCCGTTTGAAAAGTGCAATTTGACAAAACATAGTTTAGATCGAGAGAAGGTTGGTCGTTTATAAACAGTCTCTCTAAATCTTAAACTTTGTAACAAATGCTGTGCATCTTCTCTGAAGGAAGCAATAGCGTGCCTAAATTCAATCCTCCAAATCTTGGGAAAATGCAATCTGTGCTGCTTGTTATTCACGTCGGGAGCTCGGATGCTAAAATATCTGAGTGCTCGGAAGTCAATCAAAGGATGATAAAGAGTATCAGCAAAGAATTGGAGGAGTTAGGCTGGGCTTATTAGGGTAAGGCGGCTCGTACATCTCAATTTAAGCGTTCTCCTACGCAAAGACCCTCCTGCCACGAATTTGTTGCGGAGATCCGCGCCATCATTGAAATCAATACCCGTAAGTCAATGAGGTGGTACATATCCAGAGGCAAAGGATGGGGGGAGGGGGTCAGACTCTCTCATCAGACAGTTTATGCTGGATTTGGTATGAGGTCAATTTGGAGACTGCACTAAATTGAAGTACATTGACTAATAGAGCAGATAAATAAATGGCTTAGAGAATGGTTATTAAGTATATGACTCGCACAGAGTGGCACATAGACGAAAAAACCGAGTGGTAAACAATAAAAAATAATGTGCCGCAAACATCAATATTTGGATGTTTGTTATGTATAATGAAAAAAGTATTAATATTAATTATTTTAATCACTGATCTACAATCTTATTTTATACCTTTATTTCTCAGTAGCGAAGTATAGTTAAACGTGGGATCCGAACCAAAAGGTTTGCATAGTGTGGCAACCGTTGTCCATTCGACTTAAATCGGGTAATCTTCCGGAGACTAACTACACCTGATGTGGTTTAACTTCATTAGAATTGGGACCGTTGTTTCCAGATATTGAAATTGGTGGGGGATTAAAGGTAGCTACTGAATGTACAAATCTCAGTGTGGCTAGGCTAACTTCGGATAAAATTTATTTCTATCTAGTTGAGTGCACGTCATTATATATATATATATATATATATATATATATATATATATATATATATATATATATATATATATATATATATATGTTATAATAATAAATATTTTCCTTATGAGTTGAATGGAAATATGGTTGACCATTTGCAAAAACTCTAGGCATATTCTTATAGCATAAAATAGATTTAGGTAAATGGTAGGAGCTATCATAATAAGTTTTGTTTTAAAAATATTGAAGTTTTAGCCAAGTTATACAGACTGTTGCGTTTTTATTAGGCATAGTGTGTTCAGGCTATGTTACCTTGCTCTCCTCAAGCCAAAAACTAAGTTTGCACACAAAAGCTTTCTCTAGAGAGCGATTTGTATACCCGTGGGAGGTTGCTCATTGACAACCGATTATATCATACAAATTCGCCCAAATTTCCTTTTTCCAATCAAGTATCAGTAGGCGTTACCTAAAAATCCTGATTTTATTTCAATTTCCAATGTAAAATACCTATTTTCCATTTTTCCCACGTATTTTTTATCCTTCTCTGGAGCTTTTATATGACCTTTATGTACATAGGACCCATATACAAGTAAAAGAATGGGAGTAAAGAGTAAATAAGTATTGTAGTTTATAATTCCGCTGTAAGGTTTTTTTCCCTTACTTACCGATTTTTCAATCCTAAAAATTATCCATTGTGGCGCATCTAATTTAATCCCCAGGATTACCCGATTGGAGAATTCGATGGCTTGAAAGACCTGAAAAGGCTTCGACTACAAGGATGAAAGAGATGATAGGATCCTTGCTTTTAAAATACTTTGAGATCATAAGGATCCTCAAACCGCTCCATTATTCAATAGATGAAAGCAAAAAGCTCCTTTTATTTTTCCTAATTAAAATAGAAAACCAAAGTCGCCATCTCCCGCAGAAAGAGGGGTGAAGAGAGAGGAAAATGCGTGGAAAATATATTTATGTATAGTTGGAGATTCTCCTGCAGCCAATGAGACCATGATGACATGCAACTGCGAGCGTTGGCGACGGAGAACACACAACTATGGGCTTTTGACCTGCAAAGGAGCACAATCTTCCAGATGTTAGCTCCAGTGCGGTTGTTATGCTACACCTGGTCCCCTCTTGCGGGTTGACTTTATAAGTAATGGTAAGCAAACGAGCAAATATTCGAAAATAAACCAATCTTTTTGTGTTAAAAGTTAATTAACCTTTAAAATGGGTTGCCTGATGATGTTTGATGATAACTTTTATGAAGAAGTTAATGAAAATACTTCTAATAATAATAATAATTAAACTCGTACAATTCTGACCAATGACTTTATAGGTTTAGGAACTGGTCAAGTTTATGGAGGTCTATTAATTAGGAATTGAGTTCTGTTGAGTTATTCACCATTGGATGCTGCCAAATTAGCAGTAGGTGTATTAATATACGGGTAATTTTCCCTTTTTGTCCCTCTTTATCCACCTTTGAGAGATCTTGGTCGCTTTTAGTAGGTGGTGTTTCTTTGTTTCTTATATTCCTTGTGGAGGTATCCCCTTAGAATAATATTATTTCCCCACCTCCTAAGATATTACTTCAGGAGAGAAAGCGAGCCGTTACCCCCCATCCCCCCCCCCCACTCTGTAGGATTCGCCGTGAACCGCTTTTATGGCTCTAGCCGCGCTGATCCCTGCCTTTGACACTTCACCGCAAGGAGACGCTCGGGTTGTCACGGCCGATAATGAAGGTTAGAGAAGGTCTCAAAATCTCTCTCCTTGTTTTAGAGAACTCCGGGTATATATGTACTAGCTCCAGGATTAAAGACAGATTTGGTTAGGACGAGACTTCTCCGAAAGGAGTGAAAATCAACGAGCTTTCTCCCAAGAAGTGTGAGTGACGGTCGCAAGCCACGGAAGAGCTGGACATCACACCCGTATCTTCGGGTCAGAGAGAAGAGTCCCGTGAGGCAACGTCAGCCTTTTTCATTCGCCTTCGGACCAAAGATTGGAGAATCCGTTTTCGAAGTTCTTCTGGTGACCTATTAAGGACAAGAGGCCCGTTAGCTCGCTCAAGCCAATTGTGGAAAAGTCATCCCCCCCCCCTTCGAAGTTCGTTCGGTGGCCTCCTGAGGACAAGAGGCCCGCATCTCGCAAAACACAAGTTTGTGGCTACCCCCTTCGAGTATCCAAGGTCACCAAAACCTTCCCCAAATTTGCCCCACCTTACTCTCGAGGTTCAAAGGAACTAAATCACTCACTAGCCTAAATCTCCCATTATAACAATTCTATAACCATGGTTATCTAATTAGTATTCGGAACCTAATTCCATCTTATTTAGTCTGTATTAATATCTATTTTTGTCATTGTGTTTAGTATATTCCTTCGTCACGTAGCTGCCGCTATCTATTCAAGTCACACTCATAGAACAATAACAGTTGTTGCCTTGCTTGGCCTACCTTAGAGCCTTTGTGCGCATATTCCAGTACACTTGGCCATACTTCGACATTGCTCAAAGATAAGCTTCTCGAAATGTGGTGGCATCCGTGATTTTAATTATATACACAACGAATGGCGTCAAATATTTAAGTTTTAATTAATTATAAAGGATAGGAAAGTAGGAATCGTAAAGTTTCGTTTAGCTATATTTATCTCGGAAATCATCTTTGAATTCAAAGCACTTCGAGGAGGTATCGCTCATATCCCTAATAATACCTTTGCAAAATCAGTAGTGATGTTTCTTTTTTATCAATATCTTTGATTAATATAAAGAAGATAATTTAGAAAATCCAAATAACTAGTCAGAACACGTAAGGGTCTGGCTACAGAATGTTGGAGGATTTTTTTTTTTTATTTTGGATATTTGCAACTACTAATGATTATTTACAACGAGGTTTGTTTTGGTTTTATGGCTAAAGTATCTGCACCTCACAGCCAACCATCACGCACCCTTTTAATTGGTATATACGAGCGGCGGTCAATAAGTTTTGTGAATCGGTAGGGCAAAACAGAGAAAGGGGGATGGCTGTTTGGGGTGGTGTTAGGACAATTTATGACAAGTCAGCACCTGCAGCCACACGCTCGTGCCTCGTCTATTTAAGAAGCAGTGGCTGATCGCAGATCGCCAGTCACAATTTTTTTAACAATAGACAAGGTTGAGCACCGCGCAGTGATCAAATCTTAGACCAAGGAAGGCAAGAATGCAAAAGATATTCATGAACGCATGGTTGCAGTGTACAACGACACCGCCCCTTCCTATGCAACCATTGATCGCTGGAATCGGAAGCTCCGCCATGGTTGTGAGTCCTTCGAAGATGACCCCCGTCCAGGACGCCCGTCAGACGTGACCAATGAGGACAATGTGGCCCGTATGGAGAGAATGATCCTCGAAAATCGACGGGCGAAGGTCGAAGAAATCCAGCGAGAACTTGGAATATCACATATAAGTGTTAGAAACATCATCCACGACAATTTTCCTATGACCAAGGTCTATACCCGTTGGGTGCCTAGAAACCCCATGCCCTATG
Organism: Ceratothoa steindachneri; assembly: GCA_963969495.1. NCBI lineage: Eukaryota > Metazoa > Arthropoda > Malacostraca > Isopoda > Cymothoidae > Ceratothoa > Ceratothoa steindachneri. The sequence goes on along the minus strand of OZ018323.1, from coordinate 140,194,702 downwards.
ATCGACTTCAACGTCGTCAAAGTCCACAAGGCCAGAGTTTCACAAGCTGCTTTGCGCGAGTGCGGATTCGAGGAGTCCAGATCTGGCCACTAGTGACTTCTTTTTATTTCGCCAGCTCAAGGCTGCACTGCGTGGATGCCGATTTGGGGACGATGAAGATGTCCAGCTCGCCGTCCAGGAGTGGATTGAACAGCAGTCGGGAGATTTCTGGTTGTCGGTAATTCGAATCCTCAGGGACAAGTGGCGCAAGTGCATTGAAGTCTAGGGTAGTTATATTGAAAAATAATAAAACACTTTTCCTCATATCTTGTTTCCTTATATCTGAATTGCAAAACTTATTGACCGTCCTAGTATATTCACTTGTAGGACGTTATTAAAGTAAACTCCTCGAACCTACCATGTACGCTTCTAAGCATAGCTAAGAGAGGAGGAAGAGGATTGGCTGAGGGTTGCAAATAGTTCAACCTAAAAACCAAACGCAGTTGTAAATAATCATTAGTGGTGGACGAACACAAAACTAATTAAAAAAATCTCTCACGATGTCATAAGTGTGCTATGAAAGCTTATCTAATACATAATATAAAATTAAGGCCTTCACTTTATTTCCTTTTAAACTCGCAAATTTAATACAAAAGTTTGAGGTTCAAAGGAAAAAATAATATTAAAGCTGATTAGATTTATTAATTATATTAATTCATTACACTCCCAAATTAAGTAAATTACAGCGAATCAGGATAGGAAATCAGGATCGCTCAAAATAAGGGGAAGCTATTGATTAAGTTTTAAAGCATATTTATTAAGTTGAAAGTAAATAGAAAATTATGGTACTAATTTCAATGTAACTAACTCGAGGACCTACCAGAAATAATAAGTTTTCTCTTATCAAATTCATATTTTAAAACAAAGTATTAGCAAGTATTTGCTGTAGTTTACCCTAATGGTAATAAATAGTACAAAATATGACAAAAATAATACATAAGTATTGGGGTAATTAATATAAAATGAATGGCATATATATTCTTATAATTGAGAACGTAGGAAACATTACAATCAAATGTAAGTGTATTCATTATAATTTCCGGTTAATTATATTTAAATAATATAAATTCTCATAATTGCTAACTCATTAATTACTTTGTTGACTAATTTTCTTTCTTCTTTTTTCTTATACAATTCATGGATAATGTGAAAAAGAAATGCTAACAGTATCCGGTTGAATATCTGTCTTAAAGATTAATGTCATCCCCAAATAATGTGACGACGCCAAAGCCAATGTGTCTTTTATGTTCGGCATTTGTTTCAAACGAATCACCAAAGAATCTAAGCTTCCAAATAACTATTGAAAGAAGTACAAAAAATAAGAAAAAGCCAGTTGAGTACTTTATGAATCTCTGTGACGATTTTCAAGCAAGAAAAACGCGAGATCAGTTTTTTACCAAACAAAAAAAAAGATGGATGAAGGTTTGGCTGTGATTTGCGAACTTTAAAAATAATTGCTAAAGATGGAAAGCGCCATAGCATAGGAAATACAGTCATTTTTCTGGCACTGTCCATTGTAGTTTTAAAAGTAATGAAGCAAAATCCACAGGTAATAATTAATGTCATCCCACCCAGTAATTCATCAGTATCAGAAAATATTGATGAAATGATTGTGGATGTTGAAAAACAACTAGTCTCCTAACTTAAGGTAAAACAGTTTGCCATTTAACTTGAGGAATCTACTTTTTGGGATAATCAAGATAGGCTATTGGGATAGTTCATGTTTTTCGATAAAGATTACTTAGGAGAAGAAATACCTTTTGCCAGAAGTTTGAAAAAGATACTAGCGGCGAAACACTTTTCAATGTTGTTATTACCTGCTTCGAGGAAAATGATATCCCCTTTGTAATTATCGTGGCTTGTGCTACTGATGGTGCTCCATTTATGATTGAGAGGCAAAGGGCCTTATCGTTTTTTTTAATGGGCCTAGAGCCTTTTCTATACACTGCATGATCCCCCAACAACATTTAGTTGAGAAACATTTGAGTAGATTCTGAACGACCCCCTTAATATTGGAATAAAAAACTGTCAACTATATCAATTCAAGCGCTCTTAAAGACTGCCTTTTGCGTAACATTTTTCACGAAAATAGAGAAGAGTTTGCGCACCTTGTGATGCATACATAAGTTTAATGGCTATTGAAAGGGAATTGTCTTCTTCGCGTTGTAGATATTTGGGATTCGGTTATTTGGTTTCTAAGTAGTAAACCGCTTAGATAACAGTTGACTGCTGCAAGTTGAGACAGATTTACTTATCAGAAATATTCGAAAAACTGAATAGATTCAATAAGCAGCTACAGGGTGAACATTGTAATTTCATATTATGTATGCAAAGAGTTTGTTACTGAGTTTCTTGCTAAACTCAAGATGTTAAAAACCAATATCGGTCGTTGTGCATTGGAACAGTTTCCATGTGTTTCCCCGCAAACACTTTGCGCAAATTTTTCTCACAAGCTATGAAAAAAAAAACAATTCTTAATGAAACTTTAGAAATTCTAAGTTACTCTACTTCAATATTTATTTTTTCTTCCTATCTATTTAGATCTATAAATATAAAGATAAAACATTCAATATACATCCCACGAACTTCAATAAATCCTAATATAAATCATGTTATACATATAACCTTTTGAAGGAGAGTTTGGCTCGTAATCGCTTTGGGTGATTCTTTTCCATTCGATCTGTCTTAATATTTATTTCTTTATTTAAATTCACGATAGATTTCAACCTAGTCTCTCGTCTGCTCCCTCCGTCTCCACTTCACGAGGAACCCACTAAGCCTCAATTTTCTCATTAACTAGAGATTCGATATACTCCGAAAAAGGTGTTCCTTTCCTTCAAAAGCCAAAATTTCATAGTCTTCTTGTGTAATCCTCCTTCTTCCTAGCAAGTCTTTATTCTGAAGTTCTCTATACTCCATTTATCCTCTTCTGTTGTTCATTATAGATACATTTATGTTTATTCTCGTTCGCACAAATAACACAAAGGGGAAATGCCAGCTTTCTTCCAATACTAGAAATATTATGCGGCAGAACATATATATATAATTATCCTATGGAGGAAGAATATCTAGCGTTACAAAATCAAAGTATTCGTTGTTCACGTCTCTTTTAAATCATTCGATTGGTGATAGATCAGTAACTTCCATAATTAGCTTAGGAAATCGAGTAAAATTAATTGGATAATATAACATGTAGATAGAAGCTGCAAAAATCCATGTATCGAATTCGAATTCTGTAGGCGAGTGGCTAGAATAGAATGCATGAGTTGACACTTCGTTGCAATAAAATATCTTATCGTCTATATTTATGTCTTAAAGAGATATAATGATCAATCAAGTAAAATTGTTTAGAAGAATCAAATTTCAAAGAGGTCATGGTCTCAGATCGATTTTCTCCTCTTTCCTTAGCTCTGTCATGCCATTAGTAATCTGTTGGATAAAATATTTCGAGAGGGAAGCTCTCCAAAGATGAATCAATACTTCTTATGACATAAAGGACGGAAAACGCCAAACCAAACTTTCAAATACAGAGTTAAGAAAACAGGGAACAAGATTTCAAATGATGACAAACGATATGTCATTTCAAGTCTACAAAAAAAAGTCGAAAAATAACAATGAGTTTGCTGTCGAGATAGAAATATACCTGTTTTGACGAATTTTTGTACCTAGACTAGAAAAATGCCAGTCCATTTGCATGAGATGACCCATTTTTTTGTAAATTATAAATTTGTTTGATCAAATATCCCGAAAATCAGATTCATGCATATATGTGTAGTAGTTTTATTGATGTAAATTTAATATTTAAACTACAGCAAAAATATATCAAAAGGAAGCAAACATATTTATTGAATGAAAGAAAGGTGCTATTTTAATCAATTTTAGAGGATCGAATTACAAACGAATCTCAATTAATGTAAGTACATATTTGCATACTTACAATAATACTGAGCTGTGTTTAAGTTTGAACTAATTTTTATAGTGTTTATACCTTTTCCAGTGTATAGGATCTGGTTTTTTAGCATGGCCGGATTCCATTTGCTTAATAACGATATTCTATTGTATCAATATCTTTGTATAATGTCTCACCATGTTCATCTCTTACTTTTGCTACATTCGCCGGAAAGAAAGAAAGATGTGAATGGCAAAAAATGCACCTATAGATACATATTGGAACACACATTCTTATATTATTTAATCATATTCTTTTACAGCATTTCATAATTTCGTGCTTTGTGCTTTTAAGGAGACATATTAACACGTTTTTCAAAGTTTGCCAGGCAGCCAATTCCAATTCGTCGAAAGTATTTTCAAATTAATTTATCTATAAAAAGTTGTCGAATCTGAGGCCAGACAAAATTCTTCCTATAATTTAAACAGCGCTTAGTTTGGAAACTTTTGTTTGAAAATACAAAAAAGTTGGATAGTCGTATTATAATGGTTTCACGAACTGCTTCATGACATCTAATTTTTACCGAAGTGGTTGTAAAATTATTTTTCGTTATCAACTACTGTTCTCGTATGACTCTATACGAACCAGCTCTTGGCTCGTTTTGTAATGGCCGTACAGAAATAAAATAAATTTAGTATAACTTACCTGGAAACCATTAAAAATAGCTACGACCTTAAGATATGCACATATTAATAATTATGCTCATTATATTTAATGCTGTCTAAAATGATAGCTAGATTTTCATAAGTTTCTTTTTTAACAGCAGATTGGGCTACATGAATGAACGACAATTTAGTCCCAATATGCAAAAGCAAATATTTATCGACTTCCAAATGCAGATAAAGTGAAGAATGAATGCAACTAAATCTAGGTACAAAAATAGATTATCGGAAAGGTCACGCAATAATCCGAAATGATTCTCTGCCTACTATAGAACAAAAGCGAAGAGTTAGTTCAAATGATAAAAGATAATGGTAAATTAGTTCAAAATCATCTCGAAAAGGCGATTATCTTTATTAATAACATTTCCAAAATGAATGAAATATTAGTTAAGGAAGATATAAAAAATGTAACTATTAAATTTAGTTCTGATAAAGCTATCGGAGTTGACGAAATGTATGCACGAAGTATTACGGAATATAAGAATGAAATTTCCACTTTACTTGCTTTTCCATTTAATTACGTTATGGAGATAAATTTTGTCCTCAGGGATTGGAAACTGGCTAATGTTGCTCCCATATTAAAAAAAATATAGACGTGAGAAAAAGGAGAAGTATCGGTGAGTAAGCTTAACTTTACTTATATTTAAAATAATGGAGTCAATTATTGGTTTGAAATTACGCAATCATTTGAAGAGAAATCAACTTTTAGTGAATAGTAAACATGGTTTCAAGAAATGAATGCCTTTTGTCATTACTCTGATCACGTTTTATGAGCATGTAGCAAAAGCTGTCGATTCGGGTTCTTGATACGATGCGATATATATATATATATATATATATATATATATATATATATATATATATATATATATATATAGATAGTTTTCTAAAGTCTTTAATAAACTCCTGTTCAATATCCTTCTTTTAAAGCTAAAAGCTATGCATATCCATGAGAAAACAATAACTTGGATTAAAAATTGTTTGACAGACAACTAGTAGAGTTTCTCAAGGTTCCGTTTTGGAACCCTTATACTCTTTCTAATTTTCGTAAACACCTTTGGTTCTAGAATGAGTTGGCAACTAAATTCATTTGCTGACGATACTAAACTTGGCAGATAATAAAGAATAAGGAGGGCAAACTCTTTACTAAATTTCCTTAATATGTTAATTAAATGGTGCAACGAATTTGGTATGAAGTTAATGCTTCCAAATGCTGCGTTATACACTTCGAAAAAAATAATCCTTAATTTAAATACTATTTCCATGATACAAAGATTATTGAAATAAAAGAAGAGGTCGAAAACTGAGCTGGATCTATTTGTCCTCCTTCAACGCAAACTGATGTAGTCGATTAGAATTTTATTCCTATAAATTCGATTTCATGAGACGTATGCCTCATTAAATTCCCATTCCTGGATCATGGGATCTACATTTGGATCAAAGCAATATATTTTCAAACGTAAGGGCGAGGATTTGTAAAACGGTGACTAATTAAGGTCTGAAGAAGCATTCTTTAATCGTAAGACATAGCATATCATCTCCAAGAACTGATTATCCGTATCGCGCATATATAGAAGTATTGCTTAATTTTTCTAATGATGCTACAAAGACCTTACTCCCAGCAAGAGGATATTACTAAAATATTAAATTGGTAAAGTAAAAGTAGAAAAATTCTGCTAAATTATTCTTTTGAGGTATTGATGAGATTGCGCTCAGACATCCCCCACCCCCAACACAAAATTATTATTAAATGAGGAATCTGTGAAAATAAATTTTGCAAGATCCCACAACATCTCTTCATTTTTTAACTAAAATAAAGAGAAAATTGTTATTGATAATTTAGAAACCTGTCTATTTTTGCGCAAAGTGAGACTATCATTTTATATACAGATGGATATTGGATATTACAAACTATTCAATAACTAAAGTTATCATTAAAAAAATCAACTTGGTTTCTGCGGTATTGAGCAGGAATTTGGAAAATATCACTTTGGGAGTTTTACCTACACAGTTTATAATGGGTTTAGTAAAACATAGATCGATCTTCAAATTTGACCAATTTAAACCGACAAAATTTCTGTATATAAGTAAGAAAATATAGTTAGAAGTTCAGTTGAAACAGATTATAATAATCTTCAAGATTCTATAATGCAAGAAATTACTATATGCTACATAATGCTGTAGCTCTATCTCTCTCGTTCGCCAGACACCCGCATTTTTCGGAGCATGGAACATATGCCTCCAGGGTCATCGTGAGAGACCTGTATTTATTTTATTTTCATGTATTATTTTATCTGTTTACCTCTCTTTGAGTTTCATTGTAAGAGAAAATAGAGCATGGACTAATAACCACCCCAACACTATAGAAAAAACTTTGTATTTTCATTCCAAGGAGGAGATAGCATGCAGTAATAATAATAATAGAAATTTGCCCACTCCTCTCATAAGATACACATGAGCCACCTTCTCATATTCAATCTGTTTTAGTGAAAAATACGTTTTCATTTATTCCTTCTCACACTTGCTGCATCACACCATGAAAAATGAGTTGTGACATAATTAATTTGCCTGTATGGTTACCTTTAAGGATGCGATGCTACTGGCTAGAAAAATATGTTCAGTGTTATTTTAAACATGGGTAAGCGAAAATTAAGAGAGAAGGTTTTCAGAAACACAAAGACAATGAATTATAAACTCCAATGAATCTTCTACCGGACTCTTCCCTTATAAAGGTCAAATAAACTATGTAAAATATTAGCTCACTTGAATAAGGATCGAACATCAGCTGAATGGTCTCTCATTCACTAATAGTATTTATTCTTTTTACCAACGGGAATAATTTAGTGGAAATGATCGTGCATATTAATATTTTTGTTTGCATATTCATTTACACATAGAATATCTGTAAAATAATTTCCTTCACTTACAAAGGCATATACTGTGGATTAAACAAAGCAAGAAGCAAGATCATTCTGTGTAAACAAGATTCCATCAAAAAGCATTAATAATTGAGGTATACATAAAGAAAGAGAGAAGGGCTCCATGAAGAAGCTTGTACAATTACAATTGGGGGCGAGCCATGGGCAGGCAGAAAGAAATAATATTATTATCATTATAAAGAGGATTAAGCCTGCATATGGGTTCGAATCCATTGATATACGAGAAGAAATATTATTATAATAAAGACAACTAAAAGACCACTAAAAATGGACATTGGTGCGATTCCATGAATAAGAATATTATTATAAAGGTGACTAAGCATGGGTATTGGTGCGATTTAATGGACAAGCATGAAGTATTATTATAAAGACCACCAAGCCTGGAAAAGGTGTGGGGGGTTGTTTATGTGAACGGGAGGGGGAGGGGAGTGGGTAGCGGAAGGAGGAAGGGGAGGGGGTGACTCAGTCATTTGCAGTCGGTGGCTTGCATACCCTACTACCGAGGTTGACTTCATCTTCAGGGCGTGATTCCAGACAGCTGGCGTTTCTCTCCTGCCATTGTAGTCACCTTTTTATAACTGGAACTCAGTTCGGGAAGAATTACCGCCTTCACTTAGATTCCACCTACCAATTGGCTAAGCTCAACAGACTCAATGACTCACTTATGCCATCGCGAAGTCAGATGGTGGTTGACCTTGACCTTGACCTTTCCGAAAGACGTCGATGAAGCGACTCTGTTACTCCGACCATCCCAGTGCGACCAAGTTTGCGGCTTATCTGAGGTGACGCAAAGATTGATATTCTTCTCTTCTTACTGACATTAATGGTGGTCAAATAGTTGTAATCCTCTTGACGTATCAATCAATCAATACCTCATGGCACCCACGGGATGAAAAGCGCCGCTCATAATCTCTCTCCACCAGTACTTATCCTGAGTAATCTCCTTCTGTTCTTAATCTGAACTATCTCCTTCCTCTCTCTTCATCGTCCTTATCCATGTTTCCTTCAGTCTACCTCTTCCCCTTCTTCCAGCTGCACCCCACTTTGGTGTATACTGCACATATCCTCACTCTCGTCTGTAAATATGCCCCATCCATTTCCATCGCGACAATCTCACATACTTGTCTACCGGTTGTACTTTCGTTGTTTATTTAACTCTCTCATTTGCCAGTCTATCCTGCTATCGTATACCTAATATTGTTCACAACGTTTTATCTTCAAAAGCCAAAGATTTTTCATCTGTGATTGCCGTATTATACTAAGATTCATGTCCATATATAAGAATTAGTCTCACCATACTTTTATAAATTTTTGTCTTAATATGTATTGAAAAAATATTATTATTCTAATGCTTGGTTAGCTTTCCTAATTCTCTCATCAAACTCATATTTTAAAGAACCATCCCTCAATACAATCGTACCCAATTACTTAAAATTTTCTACTTCATGAACATCCTGATCATTTATTTTGCACACTGTAGGGTTTCCCATATTCATGTTTATTATTTCTATTTTCGCACAATTTATTGTTAATTCTATCCTTTTCCTTCTCTATCTAAACAATCTATTACTCTTTGCATATCTTCACAGCTCTCTGCAATTGAAACAATATCATCTACGTAATCCAAATCGGCCAACTTCATACCTCTCTTCCAAAATATTCCAGTATCAGTTTCACTTATGACCTTCTTCATTACAGAGTCAATGATCAAAATAATTGGCAGAAGGTATCCTTATGCATACTTTTGACTATGTTAACAAACTTGTGTGGTATTCCATAGTGTCTCATTATTTTAAGTAGAGCGGCACATTTTACGCTATCAAAAGCTTTTTGAAAATCCACGAAACACAGAGACAGTGGCATTTTCTTTTCATTAGCTTGTTGCATCAGGTGTCTTACAATAAAGATTCGGTCATTGTATCTACGATGTTTCCTAAATTCTGCCTGCTCATCTCTCAAGATCTTATCAACCTCTGACTCCATTCTATTCAAAAGAATCTTATTAATCTTTGGGGAAGTAATAGGCGCCAATGTAATACCTCTCCAATTTCCACAATCACTCAGATCTCTCTTTTGGGGGGAATTTTTATAATTACCCCGATTTTCAACTCTTCTGGTACCTCACCACTATTCCATACTCTATTGAAAAACTTCACTAAAACCTTTGGCATCTCAACATGCTCAACTTTAAACATATTGGGATATATCTCGTCAATTTCAGGAACTTTATTATTCTTCAAATCTTTTATTGCCTTCCTTACTTCATCCAATCGTATTTCTCCAGTACCTATATTAACTTCATGCTCTGCTGGTAAATTTTGATCTTCATCAGGTGGAATTGGTCTATTTAATACAGCTTTAAATTAGTCTTTCCCTCTGTCCTTTATATCAGAGTCTTTTGTAAGTACTTTACCTTTACTACTTTTAATCGGTATCTCTTTATTATTTTTCTTCTTTCCAGCAAGTTCCTTGATGTTCCTATAAGCAAGTCTTGTACTTTTTCCATCATGCTTATTCATCTGTATCTCAGTTGATTCAGCTAAGACATCAAAAAAATTCATTCTATCACACCTTGACAATCTTTTAACTTCTAAATTTAGGCTACTGTACTCTGCCCTTCGCTAATGCCAAATCTGAATTATCGCTACCCATAATTTCACATTTTAATTTCGCGTCTCTTCTCTTTTATATCATATCCCAAAATTCAACCGTCATTTACTTCCTCCTTTTCGTCCTCTTTCTGACACCGATGGTATTTTTCGCAGCTTCTTTAAAAGCACTTCTCACTTCTTTCCATCTAATATTTACATCCCTCTGTTCGTCTTCATCTAAAGTTTGCAGACCTAAAAACCGATTTCTACACTTTATTTTAAACTCATTCTTTGCGTTTGTATCCGTGCTTAATTTTTCAATATGAAACTTGTTACTTACACCTTTAGTGTCATTCTTTTCTTTTTTAATTGAATTTTAAGTTGATATACGATTAAACGATGATCACTGCCAACATCTGTTTCTCTTTTCACACAAACAACCAATAGGGAAGTTCTATACTTCCTGGAAATTGCAATATGATCGATCTCATTTTGATAGTTTCCACACGTTTACGTCCATTTAGGTTTGTGTGTGTTTTTATGGGTAAAAAGTGTACCGCCAATGACTAATTGATTTGCTAAACAAAAGCTAGCAAACCTGGTGCCTTTTTCATTCATTGTTCCACAACCTTCCTTACCGATACAATCTTTGAAATGCTTTGTTACAGCCGCCTATAATCGCATTAAAATCACCTACACACAAAATTATATTATGCTTCGCTACTTTGATAACCACATTTTGTATCTTATAATAAAATTCTTTCTCAAAGAATTACAATGAAAACTCGTGAAGCCATTTTGACGAGACATGTTACCAAAAGAGGTTTACAAACAATTAGTGAATTGTGGAAAGCGAAGATTTGTGGGATGGGCAAATTGGCCCTTTTCTATGCCGTATAATATGTCGTGGAATGGCCCTCTGTTTTTGATCACTATACTCTTTGACACCCTTTTTGTAGTGGTATGCTTTGTAGGGCGTGAGTTACTTGTATGATGAAGTAGGATTTGTTCTAAAAGTGCTTATTCAGTAGTTTTGTTCTTAAGGAAGAGCTATTTTAAACACATAAGGATAAGAGGAAAACACCATATATATATATATATATATATATATATATATATATATATATATATATATATATATATATATATATATATATATATATATATATATCCAAATAAACATGTATTTTAAATGAAACACTTAACTATTACAAACTAACAGTTAACACATTTCCATCTTTGGCAGCTAGACCTTTCGCACGGATACGATAAAAAAACTAAACAAATAGGCTTCCCGTAAACATACCAATTGCCGATTAGTATCTTTATCGCGACTCTATTTGATTAGCGTTAAAACATTAAATTAACGTACTCTCGTCTACAAGCACATATGACCTAGGTTCAAGAACAATGGTTTCTACTCCTCTTTAAAACGTGAGACGTACTAAACTTCTACTATCGCAATATGAATATAAATGTTCTTTCTAACTTACATGAAAGAAGGTATTAGTGTGATAGAACGGTTTAAGGCCACTTAATTTCAATCGCTATCACATGTTGTTTAGAAACACGATGCTACCCACGTGCATCTTCGCCTTGAAGCCGGGTGCGTTATCGCGCCACCTGATGTCAATATTTAACCAAGGAGGTTCATCCCCACCCCGTTTCACCCCATGCGCCGACCTCGCCCGGTTGAGTTAGGCTTATGGGCAGATAAGGTATTGTTCATATGGCGCCGCTGTGCATCTCCTCGAAGCCCCCACTCCTTTGTCCCCTAACCCCAAGGGGATGGCTCGACTATTCATATGGAAAACTTTAACACTAAGAGCAGATTCGAGATCCAGATTATCTTCGCGAGACATCCCGTCGGTCCAGTCTCACCTTGTGCACCAGGGCCCTCGACCTCGAGATACACCATCATTGTCCAGAAGAGGACAATATCCCTTGAGTGCCAAGGTTCGAGCCTTCAAGACGCCAAGTCCACAAGGCTTCCCCTGTTGTTCAAAAAGAGAACAACGTTAGAACAGCCATTGTTCTTTGAGCCTGTTGACAAGAGACGGTTCTCCCCCCCCCCTGTTGTTCAGAAATAGAACAACGTTAAAACAGCCATTGTTCTTTGAGCCCGTAGACAAGAGACGGTTCTCCGTCCCCCCCCCCCCCCGCCTGTTGTTCAGAAGAGGAACAACGTAGAACAGCCATTGTTCTTCAAGCCCGTTCGTCAAGAGACGGTTCTCATTCCCAAGACGTCACGTCAGGATCATTTAATCCCCCCCCCCCCTTTCGGCTGGAACTCGCCAGCGGACCGAAGATTCCTTCGCGTCACCTTCCTCTGCACAACAATGTGTAATTACGTAAGCTGAACATTACTTTTAAGTATTTATTGTTTTGGTCAACCTTATCCTGTGCTTTAAATAGTTTAGCGAACCATTTGACCCCTTTAATTTTTATTTGTTTTACCTTTTTAAATCTCTCGTAAATCTTAAGCCTCGGATTAGCCAGATTTCCCACGACTCTTTCCATTCTCTGTTTATGTCAATATTTTCCGTTTTGTGTGTTGTTGAAAGCTTTATTAATAAAACTCTAGTTTATTAATGATAGCCATATTATTATCCTTGAGCTCAGTTCCACTTCTTAAGCATATTGAAAATAAATAACATCGGTCGACCAGATAACCACGCACTCTAAATATAAATGAATAGTTCCCTCAACGAATAGTCATATATGTTATATCGTCGAAAGTCCATTCTACGACATATATATATATATATATATATATATATATATATATATATATATATATATATATATATATATATATATATATATATATATATATATATATATATATATATATATATATATATATATATATATATATATATATATATATATATATATATATACTATTTAAATTTGGTATCAAGTGTGTAAGGTTTAACGCTATATCTTTGCAAACACTGGTCTCAGTCGAGTAAAGCATAGTGTTATTCGTTATAAGAATAGAGTATAGTAGTTCCCTTTTGTTTTAACGATTGCTATCCCCTTTTTTTAACTTAAGAAGCTGGAGTAGCTCAAGGAACCTTCATAATAATTTGTTTGTGTGATTTTAGTCATTGGTTATCTAGATCGAGAAACCAATTACGAAAAGGTCAGTGCCCATAATTGGGGAGGCTAACTCTCTAGAAGGCATAATTCTTATTGCAAGGAATTTAGTTGGTTGACTATTGCGCCCCCAACTGCAAAGATGACTCAGTTCGAAATCTTCAAAGCGCAAGAAGAGTCCTTGGGACTTTACCGAAAAGAATTAATTGAGTACGTTCAAGAGGAGCAAAGAATAGAAAGAGAAAGAGAAGAAAAAGAAAGAGAAAGAGAAATCCAACGAGAAGAAAGAGAAAAAGAAATCCATCTAGAAGAAAGAGGAAGAGAGGAACGGAAAAGACAAGCTGAGCTTCACCATCAGATTGAAATGGCTCGGGTAAAAGCCAAAATACAATCAGCCAGTTCTCGTCTAGAAGCCCCGCCCAATCTCCCACTTAAGCTCCCAAATTTCAGGGATAGAGAGGATTTCGGAGCATTTTTAGCCCACTTCGAAAAGATCCTCGAAATCAATAACATGGATCTGGAGGCTGAAGGTGTAGTCAGATTACTTCTACTGTTAAATTGTAAATTGCGCGAGATTTTCATATCTTTACCATCTGAATGTACAATTAACTACAGCACCTTAAAAGCTGAGTTATTGCCCGCTAATAATATGACTCCCGATTTCTACCTCCAAGAATTTCGAGGAGGTCGTATTAAACCCGGTCAGACGTTCCGTCAATTCGGATACATTCTTCAGAGGAACTTTAAATTCTGGTTAGAATCCTCAAAGGTGGATCCTGACTACGAGTCCTTAACAGACTTCGTGTTGCGGGATCAATTTTTGGCGTCTCTTCCGACGGAGATCCGCGCGTTCGTCAAGGATCGTCGGTGCCAGACCTTTAAAGAGTGTACCGAAGAAGCGGATGTCTATGCCGCCAGCCATAATTTATACCCAAAGGAGAATCGAACTTCTCACCAACCCCCCAACCAGGAAAGAAGGAAGGAGTCGCGCCCATTCCCAGGAAAGCTAACAAAGTTTCCGGGCCCCGTAAAACCCCAAAACTAACAACGGGACTCCAAACCTCCCGTTAAGATTTCTCCTCCATCACTCTTCCCGAAGCAACCAATCATGTGCTTCACCTGTAGTGTAGAACACCCCATGAGCTGGAATTGCCCCCAAAATTCTAGGCTTAAAAGCGGACCAGCCCACCAAGTTCACCAGATTAATGCCACCCCGGCTTTCCCGGTGGTGCAGACCACTGCAGCAACTTCTCCCCCTCCATCAGACCACCAGGTAAATTTTATTTTTGACAAAAGTTCACCGGGAACTTTGAAATTTGAGGAGGGCAGCGTGAACGGCTGCCGAGTATCGACTATCGTCAGGGACACAGGGTGCACGTGTTTCATCGTGTCCGACGAGCTCCTCCCCCCAGTGGACCCTAACCACTAAAAATTTGCGGTGGTACATGACTACCTTGGGCGGGCGAACCGATTCCCCGTCGTTAGATGTTACCTGCAGTGTCAATATAATGATGGCTGGGCTGAAGTCATTTAAGCACCCATCAAATTATGTTCCGTACTTATAGGACAGAGCCCTCAAGTAAGCTCCGACCCTGTGTCCCAGGCCGCCCTTAGTCGAGGTCGAGGTAAGAAGGAAGCCCAGCAGTCCATCCCCCTCAGAACCCCGATACCGTTCGAATTCTCGGAGATCCTTAACCAGGACTTTAGGACGGCACAAAAGGAGTGTGAAGCACTAACACCCTTATGGGATAAGGCCCAAAACAAGGACACGGAGACTGTCCGTGGACCCAAAGTCATCAGGTACCTGGAGCAAGGTGGCTTACTTTATCGATCCGCCGAGGACAGTTATAACGCTGTTACTACTGTCCTATGCCTTCCACGATCCCATGTCCCTATAGTGCTCAAAGTAGCTCATGACAGCATTTTTTCCGGTCATTTTAGTCATACTAAAACGGTTCAGTGCATTTTTAAATATTTTTATTGGCCGTGTGCTGCAACTGACATCCTAAAGCATTGTCGATCGTGCGATGTGTGTCAGAAGACGTCCGCTAAGGGGCTGGTCAAACCTGTTCTCTTACAAATGGGACCAGTCATTACTGAACCCTTCTCCAGAGTGGCCATCGACCTGGTTGGCCCTATCCACCCCCTTTCGAGCGAAGGGCACAGCTACATTTTCACCTTAGTAGCCTTTGCTACCCGTTTTCCCCAGGCTGTCCCCCTTCGCCGAATCGACAGTATTTCTTGCGCCGAGGCCCTCATTTCCATCTTTTCAAGGGTAGGCGTCCCCAAGGAAATACGCTCCGATAGAGGCCGACTATTCATCTCTGAGTTGATGGAGTACGTAGGGAAGCTGCTCATGGTAAAGCCCCTTTTTACCACCCCCTTTCGGCCACAGACAAACGGGATGTGCGAGAAATTAAATGGAAATTTAAAATCCATTATTAAGAAGATCTGTGCCGAGCAGCCCCGCGAATGGCACCGATATATCCCGGTCGCCCTATTCGCCTATCGGGAAATTTCCCACCGAACATTAGGCTTCGCCCCGTTCGAGCTCCTTTATGGACGTAATTTACGCGGGCCACTCAGTATTTTAAAGGAGTTGTTAATCAAGCCCCAACTGGATCAAGAACTCCAGTCATCCTACGCCTATGTCTTGGACCTACGCCAGAGGCTCGAGAAATGCGCAAACATCGCCTATGAAAATGCCGATGTCAATTTGGAGAAATACAAAACCTATTTTGATGTCAGTTTCGAAGATCGTAAATTTAAGCCCGGTGATGAAGTACTCCTGCTCCTTCCCACAGCCAGTAATAAATTACTGAGCCAATGGAAAGGTCCGTACTCGGTCCGTGAGGTACGAGGACCGATAAGCTCTATCACGTCAACTTATTGAAAAGTACCACCGACGCGCCCATGGAGATACGTTCGTAGCACTGGACGAAACATATGCGCTTGAAGAGGATTACCCCGCGGAGTCCTTTGATGTAATACAGACAGTGTGCATCCAACTTGATGCCGATTACCCTCTCCCTTCCCTACCAGGCGATCCTTTTGAACCCTCTGACCTGGATATCGACGCGCAGCTGACACCACATCAAAAGAGTCAGCTACAAGAACTATTATGTCAGTTCGACGACGTTATTTCAGAGAAAACTGGATGCGCTACTAGTTTCGAGCATGACATTAAATTAACAACCTTAGAACCCGTCCGTTCAAAACCCTATCCCATGCCGATTCATTTACGCCAAGCCTTTAACGCCGAAGTTGATAATTTAATTAGTTTAGACATAATATAACCGTCCACCTCTAGTTATTGTTCCTCAATCGTCATGGTCAATAAACCTGATGGCTCTTATCGGATGTGCATCGACTTCCGGAAGTTAAATTCGGTAACTGTGTTCAACGCCGAGCCCATCCCGTTGGTAGACCAAAACCTTCACCTTTTTGAAAACGCCAAGTTCATCTCAGTCTCGATTTTTGCAAGGCGTATTATCAAATTCCCCTCCAGCCCGATGTGAAAGCATATACCGCCTTTGCAATGGAGAAAGGCCTTATGCAATTTAAGCGCCTTCCTTTTGGCCTCGTCACTGCATGTAGCAACTATAACCGTCTCATGAGAAGGTTGTTGCATGGACTTCCGAATGTATCCTTTTACTTCGATAACGTCTACGTCGCTACTCTTGAATGGAGTCACCATTTAACCACCCTATTAGCTCTCTTCAAGCGACTGCGCGAAAATTGCCTCACCATTGGCCCCAGCAAATGCCATTTTGCCCACAAAACCATTAAATACTTGGGTTTCCAAATAGGACAAAGCCAGTTAGGTCCCGTAGAGGACAAGATTAAGGCAATCGCCAACATGCCCCTCCCAAATACTAAGCAATTAAGCAATTAAGATCATTCCTAGGATCAGCTTCTTACTATCGGCGATTTGTCCCGAATTTCGTTGCAATTTCGGCGCCTTTCAACTCCCTTTTAGAAAAGAATTCCCCGGATCGTCTACGTTGGAATGATGTCGCTGTTTCCCATTTTAATCAGCTCTAGAGTAAGCTCATTTCTGCCCCCATCTTAAAGTTGCCCAACCCGGAAAAATCCTTTGGGATTAAGAACTAGGCGAGCAACGAGGCTTGGAGGTGTACTCCTTCAATATGAGGATGACGGAACGAGTTATCCAGTTGCATATGCTAGTCGCCAATTATTACCACGCGTAAAGAGATATGCCACTATAGAAAAGGAAGCTCTATCAATTATCTGGGTTATAGACAAATTCAAAATGTACTTGATAGGAAAAGAATTTCAGATAGGAACTGACCACCGCCCGTTGGCCTATATTCGGAATGTACGACACTCTAACGGCCGAATTATGCGCTGGGGTTTACTCTTGCAAGAGTATCAATTTAGGATAAATTATATAAAAGGTTCCAATAACCAGGTCGCTGACGCACTCAGTAGGAATGCGTTACCAAATAGTGTAGATTAATTGTATTCGTAGGATTAGTATCTCCATGTAAGTATATACCGTCTTGTACGACTTAAATTAGATTCTCTTGTAATAGAATTAGTTAATGTATATGTCTGAATTTTGTAACGCTCAATGTCTATTTTTTTTCGTATGTATATATATTTGTACCCAGTAAATTACGTATAAAGTATTTTGTCCCATATATACTAATTTTATATCATTTCATTGCTCCATGCCCCTTTTATGATTAAGTTTGTATTGAAGGTTAGTTTCCCCTATAATCAAAAGATCAAAATAATCATATGTATTGAAGTAATACTAGTTAGGTGCATGAAGGTACAGTCGGTACAAGAAAACGAGTTCCTCACAACGGAGCTCTATCGTTGTCCCTTGTCTCTTTTTTTTCGAAGTGACAACTTCCCCCGGAATGGAGGGGTGTGATAGAACGGTTTGAGGCCACTTAATTTCAATCGCTATCACATGTTGTTTAGAAACACGATGCTACGCACGTGCATCTTCGCCTTGAAGCCGGGCGCGTTATCGCGCCACCTGAGTCAATATTTAACCAAGGAGGTTCATCCCGCCCCGTTACGCCCCTTGCGCCGACCTCGCCAGATTAAGTTAGGCTTATGGGCAGATAAGGTATTGTTCTCATGGCGCGGCTGTGCATTCCCTCGAAGCCCCCACTCCTTTGTCTCCTATGCCAAGGGAATGGCTCAACTATTTATATGGAAAACTTTACCACTAAGAGCAGATTCGAGATCCAGATTATCTTCGCGAGACATCCCGTCGGTCCAGTCTCACCTTGTGCACCAGGCCCTCGACCTCGAGATCCACCATCATTGTCCAGAAGAGGACAATATCCCTTGAGTGCCAAGGTTCGAGCCTTCAAGACGCCAAGCCAAAACACTTCCCCTGTTGTTCAGAAAGAGAACAACGTTAGAACAGCCATTGTTCTTTGAGCTCGTTGACAAGAGACGGTTCTCTCCCTCCTCCCTGTTGTTCAGAAAGAGAACAACGTTATAACAGCCATTGTTCTTTGAGCCCGTAGACAAGAGACGGTTCTCACCCCGCCTGTTGTTCAGAAAAGAAAAACGTAGAACAGCATTGTTCTTCAAGCCCGTTCGTCAAGAAACGGTTCTCATTCCCAAGACATCACGTCAGGATCATTTAATCCCCCCCCCCCTCCCTTCGGCTGGAACTCGCCAGCGGACCGAAGATTCCTTTGCGTTGCCTTCCTCTGCACAACAACGTGTAATTACCTAAGCTGAACATTACCTTTAAGTATATAACCTTTTTTTCAACCCTATCCTGTGCTTTAAATGGTTTAGCAAACCATCCCTTCCCTTTAATTTTTATTTGTTTTACCTTTTTAAATCTCTCGTAAATCTTAAGCCTCGGATTAGCCAGATTTCCCACGACCCTTTCCATTCTCTGTTTTTTTCAATATTTTCCGTTTTGTGTGTTGTTGATAGCTTTATTAATATAACTCTAGTTTATTAATGATAGCCATATTATTATCCTTAAGCTCAGTTCCACTTCTTAAGCATATTGAAGATAAATAACATCGGTTGACCAGATAACCACGCACTCCAAATATAATTGAAAAGTTCCCTCGAAGAATAGTCATATATGGTATATCGTCGAAAGTCCATTCTACGACAATTAGGAATTGCCGGATGTCGCTGGAGGACCTATCTCTCGCTTTGAAGTGGTGTGTCCGGGGGTCAAAATTTTCGTCGAGGAGGGATAGCTTGCCGCCTGTGACGGGTGCTGATTCTTCAACGTAATTAAAGAACGGGAGCTCGTTGGGGCTGGGTTCTTCTCCTCTTACTCTTATGGAGCTTGAGATGTGAGAGTCGCTCAAGTGTGAGCAGCTTTGCCTTTCTTCAGTCAGACTTCTTCGCAGTCTGTAAAGGATTCTTCAGTATGGCACCGATATAAAGCTTGACTATTTAGGTTACTACGGCGAAGAAAGGGAAGGAGGGGCGATTTTCTCAATCTGATCCTATCGTTTCTCACGGAAATAGTCTTGTATGGTGGAAGGATCGATCTTCATGAACTAACCCTTCTTCTAGCGTATCGACTTCTAATCTTCTTGTCTGGCTGAAGGATCGATCTTCACGAACTAATCCTTCTCTGGCATATTGACTTCTGATCTCGTCTCTTTCTTTGCGGGGCTTATTCATAGGCGGATTGCCGCCCCATCTAAAAGGGGGAAGTGACCAGGCCACAGAGGCCATAAAGGGGGGGGGACGCAAATGGTGAGTTAGCATCTGGGGAGTTCGAGAATTGCTGAGGTGGCACTGGGTTCCTCAAGTCAGCTCGCTAATTAGAGGCTCGCAACCGCACCGCTACTTGGCGTGCCGTTTGACTCGCACCGCTTTTTTTTCATAACTACGGGTTTATGGGTCTCGTAGGTAATGGGATCGTTAGAGTGTCGTTTAAGGACCTTATGTGGTCGCCTTAAAACAGATGTTAGCTCCAACTTCCCAAAGCGGCGGGGAGATCAAACAGGGTAAGCAGTTATGGTCATTCGCCAGCTACCTTTCCCACGCTTCTCCTCCAGGATGCTTAATGTAGCCATTTCTCTACATTTACCTCCATCCTAAAGAAATTAACGGAGGGGAACGTTATTTCAATCCGACGCTTAGAATAATATACTGGTAACTTACGGAATATTATATTATACAATAAATTCTAGTTCACTCGGGAATGCCTCGATATTTTTCCCCTGACCTTACATTAATTCCTATATTACTGAGCCAACTTAAGGTCTGCTTACCTACCACTAGGGGGTTACTCGCCCCTACTTAATTACAATTCTACTGATTTACACTTAACTTTTCTATAATACAATAGTGGGGCTGCTCTTTAATCGTCCACAGGGTTCCGACTTAACGAGTCGGCCATACAATTGTTGGACCCTTTTATATAGTGAATGTAGTACTGGTACTCCATCAAGAGTAAACTCCATCTCAGGAGTCTTCCATTCTTACTCTTATTTTTACTTAGGTATGACAATGGTTTATGGTCGCATTCCAACTTAAACTCGCGCCCTATTAGATAATATTTGAATTTACCTATGGACCATATTATGGCCAAAGCTTCGATTTCGATGGTAGCGTAGGCTTTTTCTCTACTCAACAGTTTCCTACTGACATAAGCTATGGGATAGGCTGTTTCGTCATCCTTGTATTGAAGCAATACTCCGCCTAACCCGTTTTGACTAGCGTCCGTGCGAATGCCGAAGATCTTGTTGGGATTTGGTAAGCGAAGAATGGGCGCAGTTTCGAGTTTTCCTTTTAGAACCTCCAACTGAGTTATTGCATGGGCGTTCCATGTGAGAGGGTTTGACGCTGTCTTTTTTAACAAATCATTCAGTGGGGCCGCAATGGAAGCGAAGTGGGGCACAAAACGCCTATAGAACGAGGCGGCTCCCATAAACGATCGGAGTTGTTTCTTTGTTTTCGGCCGGTGCATCTTGACTATGGCATCCACTTTTTCCTGCTGGGTAGGAAAAATAACACTTGGTTAGACCTTGCTCCTTTAATTTCTCCAGCAACGAGCGTAAGGCGTGTAAGTGTGACTCCCATGTACGGGTAGCTACGTACACGTTGTCGAAGTAAAACGACACGTCACTTAGGCCAGTGATAATTCGTCTCATCATCCTATTATAATTGCTACCGGCTGTAAGTAGTCCGAAGGGTAGCCTGGTAAACTGCAACAGACCTCTCTTAGTCGCAAAAGCCGTCAGTTTTTTCGACTCCTTAGCGAGGGGTATTTAATAGTACGCTTTACACAAATCCAATTCGTTGATGAATTTAGCGTCTTCAAATAAATGGAGATTTTGATCTATTAGCGGGATGGGCTCGGCGTCGAAAACGGTCACTGAATTCAATTTTCGGAAGTCCACGCACATCCGAAATGATTGATCAGGTTTTTTAACCATTAGTATGGGGAAGCAATAATCGGACTCCGATGGCTCTAAAATTCCTAATTTTAATAAATTCCGTACTTCCTTATTGAAGTCTTCTCGGAGGTGGATCGGTAAAGGATATGGTTTGCTTCGCACCACTGAATTAGTTTTTAGTTTTATTTCATGGATTAAATCCTTGGCACATCCAGGGGTTTCAGAAATGACTTCTGGGAATTCCAGGAGCAAGTTCAACATTTCCGCTTTCTGTTGAATCTCTAAGTGGGGATTTATCTTTAAATCCACCCAAGGGTCTTCTAGAGTAGGTGAGAGCGATGGAAGTTCGTATTCCTCGTCTTGTTCCACAAACACGGTGTGTATGACTTGCAGGGGCGTACGCGGGTAAACGGCATCCATCGGTTCTTCTTCGTCTAGAAGGGCAATATTCTTTATGCACGCGCGGCGGTGATATTTTTTTAGCATGTTTATGTATTAGGTTTTTCGCCCTGTTGGGGTATCTATCAAGTAATCGACCGGACCCCGTGCCTCGATTGCTTCAAACGGTCCCTTCCACTGGGCCCAAAACTTATTATTTTCGGTCCGGAGTAATAATAGGACTTCATCTCCTGACTTTAATTTTCACGCCTTTGCTTTCATATCGAAGTAGTCCCGATATTTGGCTAAATTTTTCTCGGCGTTCTCTCAAGCTAAGCCAGAGCAGTATTCTAGGCGCTCGCGCATATCCATCAAGTAGGCGTAAGACGATTTGATTTCTTGGTCGAGATTCGCGTTGGAAAGTAATTTCTTAAGAATACCCATAGGACCTCGCACATTTCTCCCGTATAATATCTCAAAGAGCGAGAATCCCAACGTCCGATGAGGTATTTCTCAGCAGGCGAAAAGGGCTGCAGGCAGGTATCTGTGCCACTGTGTCGGGTTGTTTTGACACAACTTCTTCAATATATTTTTGAGAGTGCCGTTTAATTTCTCGCAAATTCCGTTAGCGGATGGATGAAATGGACTCGTAAAAATTGGCTTGACTAACAGTAGTTTATTAAAATAATCCATCAATTCTGAGGTGAATTGGCGCCTTCTATCCGATAGAATTTCTTTAGGCAGGCTTACTCGTGCAAATATGGAAATTAATGCTTCCGCGCAGGAAATAGTGTCAATCTTCCGTAGTGCCACGGCATCTGGGAACCGGGTGGCACAATCCACTAGGGTAAGGATGTAGGAGTGTCCTCCACTTGAAGGGGGGTGAATTAGTCTCACCAAATCAATAGCCACTCGAAAGAATGGTTGAGTTATAACGGGCACCTTTTGTAATGGCGCGGGAGGTACCCGTCCGCTGGATGGATCCTTCTGACACACGTCGCATGATCGGCAATAGGCCACAATTTCCCTGGCGGCCTGGGACCAATAAAAGTATCGGAATATCTGCTGCGCCGTTTTGTTGTGCCCAAAGTGTCCGCTAATATTCCATCATGCGCGGTATTCAAAATTCTTTGCGTGTATTCTTGAGGTACACAGAGTGCTTTCTTGTTCTCCTTATCCTCCTCGCTGATAGTACGGTAGATAAGTGAGTCTTCTACGATATACTGGATAGGCTTCTTTCCTTTCACTTGGTGAGTTTCACCTTTAATAGCTTTCTCCCATAGAGGTTTAAGATTGGGGCATTCCTTCTGAGCAATAGCGAAGGAAGTCAATTTGAACCCATTGTCTTCAAGGGTAATCCTCGGGGTCAACTTAGCAGGCTGCTCTTTCCTCTGGGCTTCTTGTGCCCGGGTGACTACTTGTTGTGCCACTTCTTGCTGTTGAATTAGGGTGTTTTGTCCGATTAGTACTGCGCAATACTTAATCGGGGCTACTACCACGTCCGTCCAACCGGTGAAATATCTGCATTGTATATGACATCTCACGATGGGGAATCGATTGTCGCGTCCTAAAAAGTTGTGGACGATTGCGAATTTCTTATGATTAGGGTTTACCGGGGGCAGCAACTTGTCGGATACCACTATGCACGTACATCCGGTGTCTCTGACTAAAGTGGATACTTGGCACCCATTAACAGTGCCCTCTTCAAATTGTAGGCCGCCTGGCGAACTTTTCTTAAATAGCAAGTTTACCTGTTGCTGGGGCCCTTCGGATGTTGGCGCAGGGACGTAGGACGAATCAGCTTGTCCTGCTAGGATCGCGGCACTCAGGTTTTGCACCTGTTGTCTCGAGGTCTCCCTCAGGCGGGAGTTCTGTGGGCACTGGAAACTCAGGTGACCTATTATCCCGCAGGTATAACAAGTGACGGGCTTCCTGGGATACGTGCCGGTATTAGGGTATGATCCTTGTGGAATCCTAACTTCTTTTTGATTTTTTTCTCCTCCAAAATTGGTTTATAAGTTCCTTTTGCTACTGAGAACTTAAAGGGCTTTTTCTGCAAATGCCTTGGTGGCGGCCCATTTTTCTTTGGGGAAGGAGCCTTCTCTTTCTTGTACTCCCTCGGATATAAACGATGATTTACCGCGTGGAGGTCAGCCTCGTCCAGACACTCGTTGAAGGTAGAAGCTTTTCGGTCCTTAACGAATGCACGGATTTCCTGGGGTAGTGTACTTAGTAACTGATCTCTAAGCATGAAGTCGACGACCGCAGCGACTTCGTTCTCTACCTCTTCTGACTACATCCAAAACTGTAGGCTTTGACGAAGCTCAAAGCCAAAATGTTTGTATGTTTTCCAGATCTTATACGAGCTTGCCTGAACCTTATCCTATATTCTTCCGGGTTAAGGTTTGTTGCTGAGAGAAGTTCGGCTTTGAGAGTGGAATAGTCCACAGTTGCTTCTGAGGGTAAAGATACGAATATATCTCTCATCCTACGATTGAGTAGCGGTAACAGTCTTGGGACCCCATCTTCTTCTAAGTCCCAATTATTGTCTTCAAATATTCTATCAAAATGGGAGAGATATGAGCATAAATCTTCTTCGTCCCTGTACTCCGGGAGTTTCATGCTGGCCGCTGGTGACACTCCTGTTCTGGAGGACGCTGACTGCACCTCTAACTCGTCTTTGCTAAGAGCTCTTTCGTGGGCCCTTATCTTCTCTCTTTCATCAGCTTCCATTTTCGTCTTTTCTCTTCTTTCATCAGCTTCCATTTTCGTCTTTTCTCTTCTTTCTTCTCTTTCATTTCTCTCTTTCTCCTGAATAAACGAGCTCAGATCGGTTCCTTCCAGTCCGAGCTTTGACCTTGCTTCCGATAAAGGTCAAACAATGCTATCGCTCTTATGTCAGTTATCTACATTGTTTTCAATCAAGCCTGATCTACTCCACCACTGAAACTTACCAATTGGCCTAACAATTCCCTTTAGATTGTTTCCACCTCTAACTTTACTAAT
This sequence comes from Ceratothoa steindachneri, assembly GCA_963969495.1. Lineage (NCBI taxonomy): Eukaryota > Metazoa > Arthropoda > Malacostraca > Isopoda > Cymothoidae > Ceratothoa > Ceratothoa steindachneri. The sequence continues at coordinate 140,169,661 of OZ018323.1, read as the reverse complement.
TTTGCTCTCGTCAAATATTCTATTATTCCTGGTATTCCTTTTACGTGTTAGCTCTTCCTTAAATAGACACTGCTGGGTTCTTTCTAATATAAAACCCCACAACTGACACCACTTTTATAATATGTCGTAGAATGGCCCTCTGTTTTTGATCACTATACTCTTTTACACCCTTTTTGTAGCGGTATGCTTTGTGGTGCGTGAGTTACTTCTATGATGAAGTAGGCTTTGTTCTAAGAGTGCTAATTCAGTAGTTTTGTTCTTAAGGAAGAGCTATTTTAAACACATAAGGATAAGAGGAAACACCAGATATATATCAAAGTAAACATGTATTTTAAATGAAACACTTAACTATTACAAACCAACAGTTAACACATTTTTATCTTTGGCAGCTAGACCTTTCGCACGGATACGATAAAAAAAACTAAACAAATAGGCTTTCCGTAAACATATCAATTGCCGATTAGTATTTTTATCGCGACTCTATTTGATTAGCGTTGAAACATTAAATTAACGTACTCTCGTCTACAAGCACATATGACCTAGGTTCAAGAACACTGGTTTCTACTCCCTTTTAAAACGTGAGACGTACTAAACTTCTACTATCGCAATATGAATATAAATGTTCTTTCTAACTTACATGACAGGAGGTATTAGGAATTGCCGGATGTCGCTGGAGGACCTATCTCTCGCTTTGAAGTGTTGTGTCCGGGGGTCGAAATTTTCGTCGAGGAGGGATAGCTTGCCACCTGTGACGGGGGCTGATTCTTCAACGTAATTAAAGAACGGGAGCTCGTTGGGGCTGGGTTCTTCTCCTCTCACTCTTACGGAGCTTGAGATGTGAGAGTCGCTCAAGTGTAAGCAGCTTTGCTTTTCTTCAGTCAGACTTCTCTGCAGTCTGTAAAGGATTCTTCGGTATGGCACCGATATAAAGCTTGATTATTTAGGTTAATACGGCCCGGAAAGGGCGGGGGGTCGATTTTCTCAATCTGATCCTATCGTTTCTCACGGAAATAGTCTTGTATGGCGAAAGGATCGATCTTCACGAACTAACCCTTCTTCTAGCGTATCGACTTCTAATCTTCTTGTCTGGCTGAAAGATCGATCTTCACGAACTAATCCTTCACTGGCGTATCGACTTCTGATCTCGTCTCTTTCTTTGCGGGGCTTATTTATAGGCGGATTGCTGCCCCATCTAAAATGGGGAAGTGACCAGGCCACAGAGGACAGGGGGGAGGGACGCGAATGGTGAGTTAGCATCTGGGGAGAGCGAGAATTGCTGAGGTGGCTCTGGGGTGCCCAAGTCAGCTCGCTAATTAGAGGCTCGCAACTGCACCGCTACTTGGCGTGCCTTTTGACTCGCACCGCTTTTTTTCATAACCACGGGTTTATGGGTCTCGTAGGTAATGGGATTGTTAGAGCGTTGTTTAAGGACCTTATGTGGTCGCCTTAAAACAGATGTTAGCTCCAACTTCCCAAAGCGGCGGGGAGATCAAACAGGGTAAGCAGTTATGGTCATTCGCCGGCTACTTTTCATACGCTTCTCCTCATGAGCGGAGGGAAGGGGGGCTTTAATGTACCTATACTCCTCCAGGATGCTTAATGTAGCCATTTCTCAACAATCTATAAAATGTGGGCGGGGTCGATACTCGTAAAAATGCAAGTACCCTAGAAATACAAAACAACCAACATTTAAGTAACGCTCTAACTTTCAAAGCTAACCAACTTTTTCTTAAATTCTTAACCTAGTCTCGGGGAAATGCTATTTATTACGTTGTTATAGAGGCAGACTGAATATTAGAACACTAAACAAGCCACTGGACAGCATTATATCAGCACCATTTGATACTTCTTTAGGCAAGTTATTGTAGTACTAAGTTTGTTTTACTAAAGAGTTGAAAGTTTTAAGGACTATATTAATATGAAACCAGTTTTATGTATCTGGAAATCACACCAGGTGTAGGGAGAATATAGATGATCATCGACAAGGTTGTGGCCGATAGTTTTGGCTGTTATTTACCTTCATAATTTATTTAAAAATCAATGTGAATAAGGACCTAGTTTCTTCACTCTCGTGTTGGATGTTGATAGTCGTAGGCATATGTGAAGAATTGTCTTTTTCAGGGTTTTTGTTCAAAGCATCTTTTAATTTATTTAGATTCAAAATGAAATGAAATCTGATTTTGGAAACATAAATTGGCTTTTAGTGACATCTTATCTCATTCAGTCGAATTTTCATCTGTTTTTACTATGACGAGAAAAATTAAATTACATCTGTTTTTACCATTGATGCTTTCACCAAGAAAGTGTTTCAGCTCATCAAATGACCTTATACCGTATGCATGAATTTTCTCCTTTCTAATATTAGTTAGTTATTTTTTTGTAGATTTTGCTCAAATTAGCACCTTCTGAAACATATCTCATTGTGAGTCTCTCTTTTAAATTGACAGCTGAGAGACAGTTCGCTACAGCACGTCAACAGGACCGGAATGTTAGTCTTAGATCATACTGGGTAACAAATTTTCTCAAATTTTGGTTTCTCTTATTTCTTTTAGTGTTTTAATAATAAATTAGCGCTGATTCCAAATATGTCCTTACTTTGTCTCTACCATCGACCGTTTGAAAGAAATAACAAATTATGCTAATATCAATAAATGTGTGGGGTACGGGTAAAGCACACTTAAATTTGTTGATAATTACTTTGGAATGAGTATGGGTGACCAAGAAAAAGCATGGGCCCCTCATGTGATATGTGGAAGTTTTCGATCAAATTTAGATGCATGGCTGAGAGGTGCAAGAAAAGCAATGCCATTTGCAGTGCTGAGAGTTTGGCGAGAGCCAAAGAATCATCACGATGATTGCTATCTTTGCATGATTGACATATCAAAGTACAGAAAAGTTAAGGGAAGAAACTTCCTTCCATATCCCAACATTTTATCCTGTATTGTACCTGTGGCACATGATAATACCTTATTGTTTCCATAGCCGCCAGAAAATCCATGTAACTCCTATCAAATTGCAAGCTAATATTCTTTGAAACAGAATTAGTACTAAAATATTCAAAAGATCTAGCTATTTATGCTCCAGCTATTAAATTCATCTCTTTTTATATATATATTTTCGGGTACAAAGTATGAAAGTCTCATCAGAAGAGTCGGAAGGTTGTGACAGTGAAGAAATGGATGAAACGTTTGAGCTAAGATTAGTACCCGACCACACTTTCCAAATCAACGCGACCTGGATGATCTCATAAGGGACTTGGGTCTCAAGAACTGAGTTTTCGGCATCAAGACTTAATGTATACTCTGATATAAGTGAGGATATCAGCTTCTGCAAAGATATTAATGGCTTATTTACAGCTATTGGAATTGATCACAACCCTGAATAATGGCAACTTTTCATAGATAGTTCTACAAAAAGCCTCAAAGCTATTTTACTACATAATGGAAATCAGTATCCTTCCCTGCCTATAACATACTCGGTACAGATGAAGGAAGAATATGACAATGTAAAAAAGCTTCTTGAGCAGGTACACTATATTAAGTTTGAATGGGATGTTTGTGGGGATTTCAAAATGCGGGCCTTCTTACTCGGATTACAGGGTGAGTACACCAAGTATTCATGTTTTCTTTGCCTATGGGACAGTAAAGCTGATCATAAGCATTACCAGAAAGTTGAGTGGACCCCTCGAGATAACCTGTAGCCAGGAAAACTAAATGTTATTAGACAGCCTCTTGTAGAGTCAGCCAAAGTTTTGCTACCTCCACTTCATATAAAGCTTGATTTGGTCAAACATTTTTTAAAAACATTATATCATTGCGGAGAAGCGAACGTTAAGGATGGTATATTCACTAGACCGCAAGTAAGTAAAATGTTGAAGTCAGTACAACTTGAGAATGCAATGAGTGATGTCGAATGTGAGGCGTGGTGTGCATTTATTAATATAGTTAATGGATTTCTTGGTAAAAATAAAGACCCAAACTACAAGCAGCTGGTACCAAAACATTTAGAAAGTTATAAGAATTTAGGATATAGAATGTCACTAAAGGTGCACATTTTGCATTCACATTTTTCGTTTTTTCGTGAAAATTTGTGAGAAGTGAGTGATTATCATGGTGAGCGATTCCATCAGGACATTGCTGTAATGGAAAAAAGATACTAAGGAAGATGGAACACTGCTATGATGGGGGACTATATATGGTCACTGGTGCGTAAAGATCAAGGAGCTCACAGTAAGAAAGCACGTTCTTCAGTGCACTCTTATTAGGTTATTTCTTATAATCACATTTTCTCATCAGTTTAAAAAAGGAATACAAGGACAAAATATGATCAGCTATTATTCCTGGACAATGTGAATATGCTAAATAAAGTGAACTGTCGCAGCTATTTATGGTTAGTTTTATGTACAGAATTCCAATTATCTCCAAAGATATCAATTCTATGCAATTTACAATGGTATTTTTGGAATCAGGAGGTAAAACCACCTTAGAAACACTAAAAACATTTTTAAAAACAAAACTAGTGTTACCTTATGTCATTTCCACCTGGGAATTATACCTAATGTAAATAATCTTACAAAGTTTCAATCATATCAAATTACACATTTACCTTATGTGGCTCACGAGAGGATGGTGTTACTTCTCTTTGGCAAGGTCAGAGACTCACTTGTAAAAAAATCACTTTTCTACAAAAAAGGTATAAATTACATGGAAATAAATATGTTAAAAGTTACCCCAAATAAAATCATAACTGTATTTGCTGCGTGCGAGCTGCAAATTTTAATTTGTTCGAATTCGATTTTATGAGGAACTTCCGTCCTCATAAAATCTGTCCTTGCTTCTTTTAATCAAATTACCTCGGGAGAATTAGGATAATTTCCTTCGATCATCCAACGCCGTCGAATGAATGTTTGAATAATTATAGAAAATAGAACAAACGCGAGTAATCATCTACCTCCTCTTTAATCTTTTTCTTCGGCTATCCATTGTTCTCGGATGACATGCCTGTCACCTGCACGATAAAACATTTATTCATTTCCTGGTTGTCCAAGAAAGAGGGAAATAAATGATAAACATCAAATTTATGGCAGTTTTATCATTCCTTTTTATTAACAGAGCGCCATATGTCATGGTGGATCCGAGTTTTCGCTCAACAAAGCAGCAGTCGAGCTTTTGAGTTCCTCTTAGTTTGGGTCTTGTGATTTAAAACGAAGAAGCAAAAACCAAGGCATCTCAAAGAGAAATATTATAACGGGAGATGTCTAAGATAGTGGTGAAGATAGAGGAGATGAAGATGCGTAGAAGATTTAGAGTCGGAGATTTATTTGGGGGCATTGGAGGTGGGAAGGCATGCCATTCTTCAGATGTCAGCTGTATCATGATCCTCACGTTGCACTTAAACTAATTACGGCGGTTCCTTTTACTAGTAGATGAGGAAATATGGAAAGGAAAATCTGGTCGAAAGACCAGATTTGGGAAAAGGGGACATTTATGGGTTCTTGGAATCCCCGACGCTGATGAGGGGGCAAGGCTGTCCACACAGACTGAACAACTGAACCCGTAAATGAACAGAGCAAAGAGTAAAATTTAACAACACACTTTGCTTAATTTTCTAACTAAAACGAATAAAAAATTAGTTATTAAATTATATTTCAATTCAGGAAATATTATTATCAGAGTACAATTCTTATTTTGAAAGCACAAATGGCATCAAAATTTGGATCTTTTCCAGTCAATTTACGTGATATAGAGAAAAGGAAGAAAGTAATAAAGACACTCATGATTTAGCTTCAAAATATATGCAGAAATTTATAACCAAAGATTAAATTTGAATAATTAGGTTTTACCTTTGCCTCATTGGTGATCGCGCCTTTTTTGTAGTTGCTCCTAAGCTGTGGAACGGTCTGCCTCCTGCCTACGTTCCTCTTTCCCCCGTGGTGCTCTCAAGCGGGCTCTGAAAACCCACCCCTTCTCTCGGGCCTTTTCTTAATCGATAAACAGCTACCCTGCAACGCTTCAACGCCTTGAAGGGCACCATATAAAAATTATTATTATATTAATTCAGTGACTTTTGTACAAAATCTTTGACAGTCGCTGCTTCCCTATGCGCTAATTAGTGTGTTGTTAAAAGGGAACAGAATAATGAAATCAAGCATGTTTTATTTACTTTTTACATGTCATCTTCCTGGAGGAACATGATAGTCCCAGGTCATGGGGCTTTGTCACCCTAGGCCTTGATGGGGTTATGTCAAACCTCAGCTTAATGGGGGGTCCTGTCAGTCCAAATCCTTTATAGTCTTTTTTTCTAGAATGTTTAAGGGCAATACGACCGAGAGTGGGTGTGAAAATGCCTGAGGATGTAAAAATGTGTGAAGGAAATATACAATGGTATGGAAAAAGTAAATAGACACCTAGTTAATTATGAAATAACTTTATTTGTAAATGTAAAGAATTAAATGCATTTTAAACAATTAAAGTACATTACTAATATTCTCTGGACTCATCTTTAACTGCTTTTAGAGCCGAAACTCTCCTAGGCATAAAATGATCAATTCTGACATTTGAGGTTGGAGTCTTTCCCAACATGATTTGGCGTCTCGCATTCAGAATTTCTGACAGAGTAACTGGATTTCTTTTACTTTTCCCTTAAAGTCTTGTCTAGTCTTCTTCACAAATGCTCTATTTAGGTCATCATATGGGAATAAAACAGCTAAGGAAGTCTTATGATGCCGCTTTGATCCTCCCACTCTTTTGTCTTTTGTGCAGTGTGAAAGAGAGCTCCATCTTTCATGAATAAACAACTATATTTTCAATCTGACCAATTAAAAACACTAGTAAAAGTTCCTATTGAGTATTAAAAGTACTTTTCTGAGTTTATACTCCAAAATCTTTCCCTAGACTTAAGAAACGCCACCAGCTTTCACCGTTGGATGTAACTCGGTTATGCCAAAATCCTGAATGGGTAATCTTCAAACCCATTCTCGTCGACTATCTGAATATGAGCAAAAGCTGTTTAATTAGAAAAATAATGTGTTGAGACTTTTCACTCATAATTTCAGCCAATTCTTTCATCTTCTTAATAATAGTCAGAGTTAAAAGAGGCTTCCTCCTTGCTGCACATTCATAATATGGAAGAGGATGCAGGTAATTTATTGCTCTTCTTGGAGTGGTTTGCGGTCTTTTGGCCACTTCAGAAGCTTTGAACAGACGATTGTTACCAATGGATCTTCGGAAAGCTCAGATCCACTCAATCGTGACTCCCATGATATTTCACCCTTTTCCTTAATTGAATTTGAATTCTGTTAACGGAAGAAACGGGCCAAGATTTCTACCAATTTATCTTTGCAACACTTTACCCTCAGATTGACCAATGATTCATCCTCTTTTAAATTCCTCAACTTACTTGGATCTCTGCTTTCAAGATATATAAAATAATTCAACTATTAAATTAAAATGAAGGGAAAAATACTAGTCATAATAATGGTAAAATTCGAAATAATTCCAATTTATCATATAAATGTGGCTATTGACTTCATACTTGTCTCTATGGGCAGCCACAGATACCCCTACAGACATTGGGGATGAGAGGGGAATTGTGAGTGCTCGAATCACCTGGTAAAGGAGGACATCAAAACCCAGAACTAGGCCATTTAAGGTTTCCCACTCTCTACCTGACCACGTTCCCTGTGCGTTGTTGTTGTTGTGGTTGTTGTGGTTCCCTAGGCTCTGTCATTCCAGGAAACCCGCGCCACGCATGTAGGACACCATACTGAGTGGATCGGACTATAATTGATGGACATGTGAAATGTTATGGTGTTGTTTGAGAGCTGCTAGATACTTCTGACGGTATTAACGAGGAGGTCTTATAGGTGGGGTTGGGAGTACTTCTTGCAGAAGGACGAGATTTTCTCTTTCCCAGAGAGATTGTTCAGCGTCACGGAATAGAGTCTTAGACAAGGGGAACTGGAGTTTTGAAGGGGGGTGCAAGACGAGTAGGGCCGCCCAGTTCTCCGCGAAGAAGATGACTCGATAAACTTTCCTCTGGATAGAGGCGATCTGCTGGTGAGATCTTAACGACGAGGTACAACTCGAACAGGAGTTACGAGACTTCGCCTCAAATATACACATGATCTGAACAGGAGAACTGGCAGGCTCTCATTCTCCTCGAGGAATAGCTGACACAAAGTTATATAGACCGGTGGCTTGTCTGTTAGAAAACCTCCAGGGCATAGACGTCCCAAGAGAATTCACAGCGCCAGTCTGTGCAAACTTAGTTCGAGACAAGGAGTTGAATCAAATGGCGAAGTTTGCCTCAGAATGTAGAGTTGAGTTTGTATGAGCGCGGACGTGGGGAGGAGGGTAGGGCGATGTGCGTCACGCTTAAGTACATACAGCCGAGTCGGGCGGCTCCACGAGAGAGTTTCATTCTCGTCGATTCTAAAATTCCCACGCTAAGGAGCACGTGTTCTGGGCCTCGAATGGGGATGGAAAGGGGTCCTTCGAGGAGCTTCCTCTCACAATCTGTGCAATGTGTTTACTATTTGTCTGTAGATGGGTGTGCGGTTTCGTAGATAGTTACAAAGGCTATTTGCGTTGTTTACGACAGATGTGCAATGTTGTGTGCCTCTCATGTACAGATGTTTTATAGTTATTACCTTGGTTTCATCATGTAGGTGTTCTATGGGTGTTGTTTGTGTGCCACCAAGTATGATTCTAAGTGCAGTGTTTTGTGTGATTTGTAACTTGTTTAGCTGTGTGTTGGATATGACAGGGGCCCAGGCACGGCTGGCATAATCTATTATGGACCGTACGTGTTTCTTGTATACTAGAGTCAGTGTTTCTTTGTGTTGTTCAAAAGTTGTAATTGTTAGTATTATGAGTGCGTTAAGTCTTAACTTGCATTTTGTGATTATGTTGTTTATGTGAGCTGCGAATGATATGGATGTGTTGTATTGTCACGAATTTGTGTAACCATAAATTTGTGTACCGACCTGCTATTTACTTAACATCTGCCGAGTAACCGCAAAGTTTTTATTTATACACAAGTTTATAGTTATTTTTGTACTACTTCTAACAAAAACAATGTGCGAAGATACGTAAACTTTGGAGGATTCAGATTTAGTTGCAGCTGGGATGTGAAGTCTTGGTTTACTTCTGAAACTTTACTTTATATTCACTAGGTAATATTTGGGCCTTGCGCAGACACCGGCTCAGAACATACAGGAAAATATTTCCCGCGGTCCGTCTTTGATGTCGAAATCTACCACGTAGACGTGAATAGAGCTGATCTAGCCGCTTGTCATTACATTATAACAAGTGATTATTTATTTTGGAAAATTATTATTATCTTATTAATTATTTAGCATTAACGCTACTAATTATTTTACTAAATAGCATTAATGAAACTTAGATTTATTTATTTGTAAATTTAATTGAAATAAACAAAACTCACTATCAGAGACGAACTACCAAACAATTGTTGATGAATAAGGACTACATTTCCTTGGTCTGAAGTTTAACTTTTTCCCAATTTTTAAAAAGAGTTTATTAATGTATTTAGTTTAAAGTTACTTGAATAAATACTATATTCCTATTCAGATACAGTAACCATAATTTCTAACAGTATGTGATTCCAAATATTTTTGTTTCATGTTTGTGGGGTATTGTGGAGCTGTTCAATGTTTCTGTTGGTCTGTGTTGATGTTATTTGTTGTGACTTGTGAGAGCTGTACTGGTAGATTTAGTGGGTGCTACTTTTAGTCCGTTTTGTGTTAACCAGTTTTTTAGTTGTGTAATGTAGGCTTGACCTTGTGCGAGGCATGTGTCTGCATCAGTGTATATTGATATGATTGTTAGGTTTTCTGCATATGATGATATGTGTATGTTGTTTGTTGGTGTTGGTATGTCATGCATGTATAAATTTAAAAGTGTGGGGCTTAGGACACAGCCTTGCGGAAATCTATTAAGGAAGTTTCTAATAGTGGATAACTCGCCATTGTAATGTATGAATGGTTGTCTTCTTGATATGTAATTGGCTAGCCAGCGTTTGGTGTTGTTGTGCAATGTTGTGTTGTAAATTTTGTTAATGAGGACTGGTTTGGAGATGGCATCAAACGCTTTTCTTATGTCTATTGTTACTAGCAGTGTTCTGTTTGATGGTAATCTGGAGTTGATGCCATCTTTTACTCTTTGTGTGAGATTGGTGAGTAGCATTGGGGTTGAGTGGTACGGTCGGTAGCTGTGTTGTGTGGGTGAGAGTGGAATATGTGGTGTTATCTTGCGTAGGAGAAGGCGTTTTACCATTTTGGATGGTGTGCAGAGTAATGTTATGAGTCTGTATGAATCCGCTTCTGTGGGTGTTTTGTTTGATTTGAGTAGTGTAATGACTTTACTTATTTTTCAAATGTTTGGTATTATGCAGTGTGCATATGAGTAGTTTTCTATGTCTGTGGATGTTTGAGAAGTATGTTGGATATGTTATCAATGCCGACTGCTGAGAATTTTTTAAGTTGTTTAAGGATGTGTGTAGTGTCTTTTGTTGTGGCAAGTGCTACTGTGTAATCTAGTGGGAAGTCTAGTTTGCGTCTGTTTATATGTCTCTCTTCTTTGTGTTTGGGGAGCTGGCTAATTTTAGAGTAACGTTTTATTAAAATATTTGCCTGTTGTTTGGTGAGGGGATTTTGTCTGAAGGGCTGATGGATGCGTGACTTTGAACAATGCCACTGTTTGAATTAGTGAGGCTTCTGATTGTATTGTTTAGTTTGGATGGATTTGTTTTGTAGTCAAATGTTTTTACGAAAGCTAAACAGTTTTCTACTTGTTTTTCTATTAGTGTGTTGTTCATCTTGGTGTTGAGTTGTTGTATACTGTTTGTTGTGTTTTGTATGTGCCGAGTGGGTGGGTCACGTAGATTGTTGCGTTCTCTTATAAGTCTGTTGATGTCTGCTGAGAAGTTGGGGTTATAATGTTTTCTGTTGCCTTTAGGGATGTGTGCTTTGTCTGCGTTGTTTATTATGTCATTGAATTGTATGGTTGTGTTGTTTAATATCGGTGTTGATGTTATATGTGTATGATTTAGCTTCTGAAAACGATCTTCGGTTGTTTACCGAAAACTCTCCCAGGCAGCTCGCTTGTAGTTGGTGCTGGTATAGCAGGTATGTAAGAATGGGTCTGTTTTGGTGCGTGATGTGATGATGATTGGGAGGTGATCTGATGACAGGTCTGGAACAGCTTTCCATGTTAAGGAGAGGGCCAGGTTTGGTGAGCAGAAAATTATGTTTGGGGAAGGGCAATTGAAATTTGCTTGGTGTAGAGTGTGTGTATGAGTGTATGTGTGTAATGGGAGAGATAAGCAAAACAGAGATATTAATACTAGAAGGAGAAAAGGATGAAAGTTAATGCTATTCCATCCCCCCCCCCGCAAGGAACCCTTCTCGCCCTCTCGTCCGTGACCATGGAGGAAGGGACAAAAAAAATGGTGATCGGTGACTAGCCTTCGAAATAGCTAGGAAACCGGCCATGAAAATAGGGGTGAAAAGGCTTATTAATAAACGGTCGAAAATGGCGTAAAATATAAATATCGAAAAGGAATAAAGCCCGGGTAGTTGCAATATAGTTTAGAGCCCCAGCAGCACTGGGACCGGTAGGGGCCGTCGCTCTGCCAAGTTTTGGAAGTAACTGTCAATATGGATGAACTCCTTGCGGGGTCTTCATAGCGATCATAGAAGTACCGCATACCCCATTAATGCGGTCTTGTTTTATTACGATGAAAATGGGGCTTATGTGTGTCGCCCATTCATGCTTTTATATCAACCATTCCACCTCTTTCGGGGCTCCTGTTAGTTCCTCGTTCATGCCGCTCATGGGGCAAAATTATTCCCCCGTCCATGAGGTACATGTCTAAGTACGTCGTCCATGGGGATTGTGTTAGCAACTTATTTATGGGGCTTTATTGGGTCACTGTTTATAATGTTTATGGTACTACCCTCTCCTCGGATAATGTCACTTGACCGTTCATTGGGTAATAACAGTCCTTATTCATGGGAACGAAGCAATTCCATATAAATGGGACTGAGGCTAATTCTTATTCATGGGATCAATTACAGTTCCAATTCATGGTTCCAATTCCCTTCCCCCACACTTGGGTAATGTCAGTTGAATAAAATGTCATATAAAGTTGACTGGTCGCAATTGGAGCTTCGTCGTGGCTGGGCAATCTCTGTCGCTTTCAATTTGTCCTCTCAAGTCCGTGTTTTCCAAACTTGTTTGCCCATGACCCAAAATAGATAAAACAAGGGGATGAGAGCTGACGACCCTTAAGGCGGAAACATAACGTTCTTAATTTAGTTCACCCATGAAATTGCAATCAAATTTTAATATTATTAAATAATTAATAATAACTTTTGATATTTCTTTTGTTGATAAAAGAAAATGAAAGGCAAAATTCAGCAAGTAAATGAAATTTTTTACTCCTAACTATGATGGTCTATTAATTATTTTGTTTTAAAATATGCCGAAACTAGCAAAGGCATCCTTTTATTTCCTTCATAACAACGGGTTTCGGAACAACTGATGGAAGGACAGTGAGAGTAATCCTTATTGAAGGATCGAATACTCCACTGCCAATAGTTTCCTAGTTGAAACAACGTCGTTATTTTTCACTTTAGTAATCAAATAAGCAGCATTAAAACGCATTCTTCCAAACATATAAATAGGTCCAACAAAAGCAAACGTTGACCCTTCTTAAAAGGAATTAATTTTTTCTTCCCATTAATCTTAGGATCTGCCCCCGGTTTACGAGACATGGAGAGGAGATTTTAAGGAAGTCAGATTTTCGGTCCTGTATTTTTTCCCCGTTTTCTTTTCAATTTTACTGCCACGATATACGAAGTGCTGTGGTGGAAAATATAACTAGTGATAGCGATGATGCTTTGACATCTTCGCTATAAGGACCACCCAATTCTTGACACTCTTACTTAGTCATCTTTCTCCATTAATTTGGAAGAATTTCCTAGACTTCCTGAACTGTTTTCTCATTCCTTGCTTTATACCTATTTTCGAGTGTCTTCCAATCATTTGTAAAGGGATGCGGGTGCATACTTTTTGCATGCCAGGTCATAACAGTAAGGTGCTAGTCGTCTAAGAAGGATTTCACTGAATAGGCATAAGAGTGTGGAGGCGTTAACCTGCATTGGAATAGCAGATAAGGCTTCATAGGCTCGCAGATGGGGCAAAGTTTGCTTTCGGAGCAATTCTTTGTACACTTATGTTTTTACTGTCCTCCGTAAGCACAGATGTGGTCCAGCGCCTTCTGAAATACCACCTCAGAACATGCCACTTCCTCTACCAATCTTCAAACTCTTTTTGACACAATTGACAGACAATCTCTTAGCTCTTGTCATTGGATCCGAAAAATATAACTTAAATTCTTCAATGAAGAGAACTTGGCTCCAATGATCATCTATCCATAAAACCTGCTCAGAGTCGAATGTAAGACGAGCCTTCATTTTAAAGTACTGATCAGTGGCTTGATCGAGGCTGTGCGAGCGTGAAGATTTCTTGCTCAGATGGGCGTGACACAGTCTGCTGTAGAGATTTTCGCCAAAAAGCATTATCTTTTTTAATAGGTTCTCCTTTATAATTTGGCTAATGACCCTTTCTTCGTTTTTGAAGATGTTTCTTGGCTTACCTGTATATGTACAAGCATTACATAACCTGTTTTGTCATCGGTTGGCTGAATATTATCGATTGAAGTTTTAGAGCGCTTGATATTGTCTAAAATGGCTCCAATTGAAATACTATCTTAATTACATGGACTTCAGCTGGCATTAAAATGACCTAATTTACACGAGATTTAACTGAAGTTAATTAATATACAAACAATACTGGTTCTCTCGAAAATAAACCTAAGCGTTCCGATCATTTTGGTCACTGCATTTTTCTATTTATTATACATCATCTAATAACTTTCGTTTTATTCATCCCAATTTACATCGCCTTTTTTCATATGCAGTTTTTGCCTGTTGGTTTTCGTACAACAATCACGAAAACTTTGGATTTTCTCTGGCTAAACTTATTGAAGATGATGTGATATAAATACGAGCGTTCTGATCTTTTTGTGGCGGTAACCTATGTTACGCCCTCTCTCCTTCGCCTCTCAGGGACAAGACTCCCCTGACCGAATAATGAATTCCACACAAAGATCAGAATGATTATCGATAATGATCCTGAAGGCACCAAGAGTGTGTGTGACCACGCTTTGGGTGATTTTCTTTCCTCGAATTTAAAGAGAAAACCAACGAGGGTAGAATTTGTGTAAGGGGGAGGGGATCTGTAAATAAACTAGTAAAAATCTTTAGAAGATATATAACCGACCAACCGGTGTGTAGGAGCTCTCTACCCCCGCGTGGGTAGGCCCATCGCTTCCACCCAATAGGCGGCCAAAGCGTGGTATACGCTGAAGATTTGTGTCCGCTTTCGCCGCGATCTATCGATGGTAGAAATACAAGGATGTATTTCAGCCCCAAAGCATCAACTAGCGCAGTGAAGTTTGCTCCTTTGGCGTAGGAAGATTTTTTCTCTTAATTGCAGCTTAGATTTTGATTCGATTATTCAAGTCTGTTCAATGGAAGAAAAAGGTTGCCCTTTCAAATTGTTCTTGACTTTTATCGTCCTCTCTATGAATTTCCTTGGGCAACAAAGAATAGGCCTAGAAATTCTTGTACAGCAAAGAATAGCCATAATCTTCCTAGAACAATAAACAATAGCACTACATTTCTTGGGACAAGAAAGAATAGCCCTAGATTTCTTTATCAAATTTACTACATGGTTCTGCGTCTTACCCTGGATGCAATAAAGATGCTGATGCAAAAACGTCACAAGAGTTTATTCTGAATAAAAACCAGTATAATGGAAGTCCTTGAAATACATGGCGGACGACTACTTTGACACTGCACTAAAGGTTTTAGCGTCTTAATTGCTTATAATCCCTGGAGCTACTCACATTTGTTAGTCGGTTTCGTTTTCAAGGTTACTTCGTTTTAACATTATTTATCACCTTACCCTAAATATAACCTGTATACTACTATGAAATATGTAGATATCGCCCAAAGTTTTAATTACCGTACTAAAGGACCGTTAATGATAATTTGTCTTTATAACTGAGTAATTCTTGAGTCTTACACCAAAGAAAGAAAGTAATGGGATATTTTTTTTGTTCATTCTCCAAGCAAGAACATCTAACTCGTTTCTATACTTGTTGGTTGTCTGGATTTTACACAACGATCCAAGTAATCTCACAGGAGTTGTATTGGATTGCGGTCCGGCAACTGAGGTTGTCATTACATTGCCCTTTTCAATAAATAATCCTTGCACAAGTTCCAAATATGATCTTGCTATAAAATAAAATATTGCCCAACCGAGGCGTCTCACCTACGATATTGCATGACGCTTTAAAATGTACTGATATCCAGTCTTGTTCAGAATGATCGAGATTTAGTAAAGATCCCAAATGTATCTCCTGCGAAACGCACCCAAAGCATTAAACTATTATTAACATGTTTTACAGTTGTGATAATACTGTTAGAATTTATCCTTTCAGCCATTCTTTCCCGTACAAAAACTTTTCGTCGTGACTCGAATATCTTATTCTCTGACTTATCAGTTTAGAGCAATAGTTTTTCTCCCATAACAGTCGCATTTCCCTTTTTATTGTGCACAACGAAGTTTCCACCAGATTCACTAATTTTGCAGGGTTGTGAGGTGCAGATGACTGCGGTGATTTGCCTTCCTGCACGCCGTGTTGACGGAACTCAGTGCCATGTCCGGCCCCATTTTAGCCTCTTCTCTTTCTTTCTGACAGCCTGTGTTTTCACCCTATTTCCTCACTTTCCATACAACCTCTCCCACAACTTTCCCTGGTAGGCCTCTAATTTCACAAAGTAGAAGCTGACTATCACGGATCGCGGAAGAGGGGATAGGATAAAACGTTTCCACACCCTTGAGCTCTGGTCTGGGGTAGTGTGTTTTTAACAACCTGCTTCATCCTCAACCACACCTCCCTCCCATTTCCTCTCTTTTTCCTTTCAATCTATCAATTTTTATGCTGGATCTAAGGTAGAGCCGACATGCCGATGGGCTGCCAGATCCCTAGGCGGGATAAGTGGCCTAAAATAGCGGCAGCTAGTTTTTCCGGACCCATATTAACCCATCGCAGAGCGGGCTACTGCGTGGGGTGATGTGCGTTTGCATCATGTGACAAGAATAGGATCACCATGCCCGATGATGAAAATCAAAAAAACTTCTCTTCCCTTCCCCCTTTACCAGCGTCGCAGCCACCATCGAGTAGCTCCACCGGAATAAAAAGGGAGGTCCCCCCCCCACTGTGCTTTCGCATGGGAACCTCCAAAACTCTTTGACAGGAGAAGAGGCTTACGCCTCTCCTAGGCATACTGGTGTAGTGGACTCCACCTCACCCCCTTCTCTGGAGTCGCCATTGGGCGACTCCCTTTCTCCAGCGAGAGTCACCCCCCTTTGCTTTCTAAGGAGACTGCCAAGAGCGTAGACGGGTGGCCCATAATTGATCACTCCCGGTGGGAGTGGATCGATAGATCCAACTCTCTTAAGGGAGCAAGGGATGGCAGGGTTCGTCAGCCATTTCCCCCTAATATGCTGCGTGTGTGCGCGACCATCTTGCTGGGGATCAGTATACCAGCCCCCTTCTCTTCCCTGACGATTGACGGTTCGCCGGCCCAAGACAAGAGTAAAGGTCCCTCAATTGGGTTTAGTGATGTATTGGATGGGGAGGGGGCACATGGAGGCCCCCCATTGAATGGACATGTTCCCTGAGGTGACCCAGCCCCAGAGGGTAGAATCTTTCATGGGGTCAAACATGGGCTTGGTGCAAAGCACAGAACCCAAGCCTGGCCCTGTAAACGCTTCTCCTCACGGGGCACAGGCACCCTATGGGTTACAAGTAGGGGAGGTATCTTTTCCCCATGCCGGTGCCCCTGCGACAGCTACGACCTTCTCCATTTCGGAAAAGAATATTGCTGAGGCCGGCCCAACTGACCTAGGGGGTCCTGCCGGCGTAGGGAAGGAGTGGATTCATTTCGCGCCGCCCAGTGAGTCATTAGACTCACAGAAGGGAACACCCACCAGGTTGGTTATGAGGCGAGCTTATGAGCTTCCTAATTTTGCCCACGGAAGAAGGACAACAGTAACAGAGCTTCGTTTCCTTCGCCCACCTACAGTGGTAGGCTGGGTGGCTCGGAAAGTGTAAACCCTCAAAAGATCGACCTCAGCCTCCAAAGCCGCCTCACCTGCCTAAGATTTTGAGGATGAGGGAAAAAACGTCTCACATGGCAAGTTCAACCTCACCTGATAAGACTTCGAAGGCGACAGCGCTTTAAGCGCATTTTCCGGCCAACAGCTCCATGACTTCTGCCTCCAGGAAGCGTACGGTCATTTCCGTGAGGGTCTCCTCTTCTAAGAAGGGCACCGCATCTCCTCCGAGCTAGGCCTGAAGGACATTTCTTTAGGGAAATTGCTTCGGACTCCGTGCTAACTGGGATGAGCTGCGGACGCCTGTCTCGTCCCGTTTTCCTTTAGCTATCTTTTTACAGGAGACCATACTGGGCGCATGCCCCCTACCCACTCTCCGTTGGTATAACGGTTTTTCAATCTTACCACCACAGGATGGGAGTCGGGCAGGAGGATGTGCAATATACACCCGGCATTATATTTCCGTTCTTCTATTTTTTATATGCCTCCTTTCACGCAGAGCTGAGCAGCTGCACCTGGATAGGAGGTATACTGTTATTTCCACGTACAATCCACCGTCAGTTAACTTTGACGCCGGGGATTTCCGCCACGTCATGGCATGGTTGCCGGGGCCCTTTCTCTTGCTTGAAGATATGAATGGTAGACACTTCTTCTGGGGAAACTACTCGATTAATCCCAGGGATCAAATCCTTGCCGACCTGATCGAAGAACTGTAGATAGGTGTCCTAAATCTTGAATTTACGTTTCACTTCACGAGAAACGGTTCATTTTCTTGCCTCGATCTATTTTTGTGCTCTCCGGATGCACAGCCTGATTTTAGTTGGGGTATGGTCATTGACCTCCATGTTAGTGACGAATTTCCCATTCAAATATTATTTTATGGGCTGCTGCCTCCCTAGAGACCGACCGGATGGTGCTTGGCGTGGGTGTGGTTGTCCACATTTCAGGAAATGACTGATATCTCTGTCCAATCGAGGAGTTCAGGTCGGTAAATGAGTCCGTTGAGTTCTCACCCGGCAACCTCATCACCGTGGGCCTAACTACTATTCTCAGAGCGTCTGGCCGTTTTGCACAACAACCACTCCCGTAGTGCTCAGCCGAGTGTGAGATGGCCCACAAACAGAAGCGTTATGCCTGCATGCGCTATAAGCGCTGCCCGAACGACTTCACTGTCGGTGAACTTCGTTGAGTTAGGGCTACGTTCCGGTATATTTCGAAGTAGGTCGCCCTTCTTAGCGGGCATACGTGTCTTCAGTTGACCTAAAGACAACTCTAGCAGAGGTGTGGAAGCGAGTCAAAAGGATTCGGGGTAAGTTCTCGCAGGACCCATCTTATGTTTTCTAGGAGAATGTGACTACAATCTCAGCCACGCATCCGTGGCGAAATCCTTCGTGACCGCTTTCTCCACATTCTCTAGTCGGGATGCTTCTTCGCCAGCATTTACAGCCTGGTCGTGATGTCACGGAAGGCCACCGATTGGAATTTACATCTAGAACCGGAGAAAATTTCGAAGACAGATTTACTCTGAGTGAGTTTCATTCTGCTATTGCTTAGTGCGCGGACACCACCCCTGGCCTAGACGATGTCACATGCGCAATACTTTGCCACCTGTGTGAGCGAGGCATGGCAGTTCTGTTAGATTTGTTCAACAGGATCTGGGTAGAGGGTATCCTCCTAGATTCCTGGTGAATTGCTACTGTGATCGCCTTTCGCAAACCGGGTAGAGATCACTATATCTCGGCTGGTTTCTGCCCAATCTCTCTAACCACCTGCGTGTGCAAGTTGATGGAGAAATTAGTAAATGTTAGATTATCTTTTTTTCTGGACAGCGGAGGCCATCTGTCTCCTGCACAGTGCGGCTTCCGCAAGTTTGACTCCATGTCAGATGCTCTGCTCCAACGGGAAAATGTCGTGTGCAAGGCCTTGCTTCGTAGACAGCACTACGCCACCGTGTTTTCCGATATATCTGGAGAAGTCCTATGATACCCCATGGCAATATGGTACTATGGAGACTCTTCATAATTTGAGGGTGAGGGGAGTCTTCCCAATCTAAATTTCTACGAGATTGCAGATTCTGCGTACGGGTTTGGGTGCCCTCGACGGCCCAATGCAGCAGGAAGAGTGTGTCCCGCACGAAAGTGTCCTCAGTGTCACACTCTCTGTCATGAGAATCGAGAGCATCATCTCAGTGCTGCTGGAAGATGTTCTCGATACGCTCTACGTGGATGACCTTTCGATCTCTTTTGGCGTGGCGGGGATGCCAACTCTGGAGCCTCACCTCGAACAGGCAATGAACTACATCTCTCGCTATGCCGAAGCGCACAGGCTTCCGTTTTCTTTGGCCAAGAACAAGGTGGTGCAATTCTGTTGCCATCCATGGCTCTACCCTGACACATACTTGTTTCTAAATGGCGATCGCATAGAAGTGGTGGACTCGCACCATTTTCTTGGTTTGTATTTGACCGACGCCTCACCTTTTTTGCTCATATTTGCACCCTTAGGGTCTATTGCATACACATAATGGATATTCCTCGTTCCATAACGTTCAACTCCTGGGGAGCTGATAGGGCTACTGCCTAACCCTTTTATCTATCCATTGTTCGTTCGAAGATCGACTACGGCTTCGAGGTTTATGCCTTAATAGCAGACCGTGAATTGCAAAAGGTTGACTTGTTCCACCACACAGGCCTTCGCTTGCGACCGGTATCTTTTGCACTTGCCCTATTGAGAGCTTACTTGTCGATGATGGCGAGATGCTACTCGCTCTGTGCCGTTCACAGTGCATTATTCGCCTGTACGCGCGAGCCGGACACCTCTTGCAGTCGCCAACAGCTCTCACTGCATCCGCAGCTGATCTCGATGGTGCCTATGCCGCCGAGTGACGCCAGTCATACCCTAAGCTTTTTGGGTTTAGGGCTAGATACCACCTTTGTCTATTTGTCGCCACGCCTCTGCACTCAAAGCTTCTACAGCACCGAGAGAATTGAGTTCGGCATTTTTGGAGCACACTTTCTGTCACGCTGCAACCCTCCCAGTTTGTACGGATGGCCCCAACTCCCAAGAGAGGATCGGTTCCCACGCTCTGTCACCTCTGTTTGAAGTCTACGGAGCTCTGCCAGGCGCTGCATCTGACTTTACAGCAGAGCTGATTGCAATACACGGCTCGGTAAGGGAGATGATGCAACGTGCCCGGTTCGGAGACCGGTTTGTGATTTATAGCGAGTCACAAAGCGACCTGAGTGTTCTATGGCATTGAAATCTCCGCATCTTTTGGTTTCAGATATCCGTGACGCCACAGTTGTGGTGAGCCGGGCAGATGTCAAGATTATCTTCTGTTGTGTTTCTGAGCATGTAGGAATTGCTGAGAATGAGCGCGCCGATGAGGGTTCCAAAAGTCCGCGAGGACTGTGCGACCAGAGCAGCCTTTCGCTCTTTCTCTCACCGATTACATGGCAGAAATACGGGCAGCTCTCCGGACTGCTTAGCAAAGAAGTTGGGAGACGGTCGAGGGGCACTTAAATTTGCATTCTATTGCGCTGCGACTGTTCCATTGGACCTACCTACCAACGCCGCGACAGCTTTGGGTTGGTTTCTGTCGTCTCCGAATTGGACACACTCGCGGAACGCACTGCCCTTTGATTGAGTGCTTACCTAATCCTTACTGTGAAGACTGCATTGTTCCCCAGACTGTTCGGCACAAACTTGTTTAATGTCCCAGTCTGGGTGATCTTCGTGCACGTTACCTATCCCGGTACTAGGACGAGTAGGCTCGTTACCGCTTGCCGCTTATACTAGGGACGTGTTCGTGCATGCTGACTTGTGAACTATAGAAATTTTTGGAGGAGGCTGGCCTCCTCCACTTTATTTGCCTGTTTGTTGTGGGTTGCATTTTCCTGCGCCAATGGAAGGCGGGTCTACCCTTGCAGTTGGAGCGATCCTCCTTCTTGTTACGTTTTTTCTTTGTTTTCTTTTATTTTTGTTTTTTACCATTAACTTTTTATCATTGTTATTTGTTAATAACATAGTTATTTGTTTTGTTAGTATAGCCTATTTATAGGCTGTGATATGAGTAGGGCGACTTCTGCCCTAGTAAGCAGTCGACAGATGGGCTCCTAAAATTTAAAAAACGATTAATAAGTTAAACTTATTATGAAACATGAAGGTCTTCTTTGAGCCGCCTGATAGATTCCTGTCGTTATTTTTTTATTTTTCCTTAAATCTCTTTACAGTGGAGCTGACAGACGTGTAGGAAACTTTTACTTTTATTGCAATTTCTTGATAGGTTAGACCCTCACGCTTTATGTACAGAGCGCCTATATAATGCAGAGCGAAAATTAATAGGACAGTCATCGAGTGAAAAAGTTTCACAATTAAATTCTTTGTCTCGAGGTTTTTTTCCAATAGTTTTCGTCCCTATTGACTTATACGTATAATGTAGGTCACCCGTTTCCATTATTTCGACATAAGTTGCATTATAAGCTCTTCATTAAATTTCTTTATTAGCTTGAGAAAAATAACATCGATGAAGTAAAGGTTTAACGAAAATATAGTACTTCACTTCAATAATTTACCAATAAATCAGCTTCTCTAACCTTAGATAAACTTTTGTTTAGCTTTTGTGAGTTCCAATTTAAAATTAATGCCATCCATACCTTCTTACAGAGAACCATATAACTTATGCTTTGCCTTTACAGCTCTTTATTGAAATTCGCATTATTTGACAAAATATATTTCCTGTACTGGTTACTCCAAGTCCCTTCTTCCAACACAAGTTAACTTATTACTTTATAAAATACTCCGGTATGGCTCTGTTATAAACCGTTAGTAAAGCAAACGTCTTCTTTTCTTCTCTATACTTTGGTTTCAAATTCGAGAAACTTGAAAATGAATTGATATAACTGATGATTTCGGCCTACTATCCTCAATTATTTCTATTTATTGTTCACAAAAAAGACTTAAATCTGGTATAATTCATAAGTAATCTAAAATTATATACCGTTTTCGTTGTTCGTACAGAAGCACTGCATAATATGTAAAGGCAACAAGGCAAACGCCCGAGAACTTCAAGATACTTGAAGTGGTAAGTCTATTAATCAATTCCATTAAATATAGTCACACCTTAACTAGTATGTTAATTTGTTAGATACTTTCTGGTTATTTGGTGAAAAAAAGTTTATTTCATATTCCTCCTTCCCTTCATGGTTTTTCTCTCCACACTTCCATAGTCTTTAATAAATTTTCAATTTTAACTTCATGTTTAAAGATTTATCACTTCTATTATAAAACATTATAAATACATACTCGTAATTTAAGGTGGTTTTATTGATTTTTAGCTCTGATTTGTTCTAATCCTGAAAAGTTTGCACTAAATGTTATGAAGCATCGGTTCTGTCCTGATTTCCCTCTGTATTTCTCATGGGAAGGTTGGTTTGCATCAATTCGGTCGTCACTTAGAAGAAAGAAAGATCAACCTGGATATCTATGAGAAAAAGACCTAAAAGCGGATATGAAGGCAAGAGAAGTGCACATTGGAAGACAGTCCAAAACAAGGAGATCAAGAGGCAGCAGCTCTACTGGAGTTTACAGGATAAGGTTCGAAAAATTTCTAATTATCTTACCCCGGAGTCTTCTAATTGCCGGTCATCATGTGATCTACCACTGAGCTACCAGTCTCATATATATATATATATATATATATATATATATATATATATATATATATATATATATATATATATATATATATATATATATATATATATTAGGGTAGTCCTTATATATAGGGTGAAAATTTAGACTTGTATTTTTATTTTCTCCCAACCCTCAGTTTTGTTCTTTTTCTCAATAATATAATTGCTGCAAAAATTTGGGGGAATCAAGTGATATTTAGAGGTTTCCCATCAATCATAAAGTTATATCAAATAATCAATATTTTCTGTTGTAATCGATCAATCATGATCTATTAGTTATAGCTTTTAAACTATTTACAAATTCTATACTCATATGTTTTACGTTTCAATAATTATTATGAGAGTTTTAGCAACAGATAATAAATTAATTTCAAGATTTGACAGTAATTTTTTTCCTCTTGGCAAACTAATTAAAATTCTATTAACTGTTTTATTATCTGTGTTACCAGGGTATGGGACGTGGACCTAACTCTCATGTACCCTCACCAACCTCTTTCCCCAACCTCCACCCTTTACAAAAAGGTTTAGGATGTTTTTTTAATTTCAGACCTCTCATTCATAGCTTTTACTATCAAACTTTTTGTAGTGGATGGAACAAGAATATCGAACAGGCTCGTTACAACAAGTTCTTCTGACAAATACCATAAGTGTGAGCTGAACTTCTCTAGTGTAGCCTTTGAGATTTCTTCGTCTATATTGCAATAATCATACAGGGCTTTTAGAAGCTTTAAGTCATTTTTGGGAGCTGACAATGGAATTGAAGTCTCGATCCAATACTTGACAAAAACAGTCGATACAAAAACAGACATCTTACGCAAGCTCTGCTCCTCTTTATGAGTTAACTTGAATTGCTCCCTGAACATCCATATTTTCAGTGAGTATATTCCCTTTAACATCCACCTTGCATGATGCATTGCTCCAGGACGATTAAAATCTACTCCTCTTGGTGGAGTGCCACCAAGGAAAATCAATGAAAGCTCTAGAACTATCTGTAGTCATCTCTCAGATCTTTCATTTCTTCCATTGACTTTTCTGCCCACAAAATCTCGTCAGATTTAGAATTTTAAATTATTAGGGTAACATCTTCATGATCAGCACCAGATTCAAATTTATCTTTATCAATTGTGTCCCATTTTGCCTGAAAACGTCTAAACAGCATCTCATCTGGACCTCTTGTTGATTTAGTCAGTATTGTAAACGCAGCTTTGGCTACCAATTCCAACACATGATGTGTGCAGGCAAAGTACAGGAGGTTCTTCTCTAACATTTTTTTTTAAATGCGTACATGCGCCATTAATACGACTTGCGTTAGATAATGTTGTATCAAATACCATAGAAACTACTTTATCAACCAGATTCCAGTCTTCTAAGGCATCGACAACTGCCTTTGCTTGTTCTTTTCCAGTGCCATTTGGGATTTTTTGAACTTTGTGGAGTTGGCTAACTCCATTGCCTGAAACAAGGATGGGAAGGCGGTCAACATGTTTATGAGATATCAAGTCTTGCATTAGCTTGCCATCCCAATGTACACTCAGTGGCATATCACTAGAAAATTCAGCTTTTAATTTTAAAGCAAGGTTTTTACTTTCTGACTACCTCTGACGCTGGATGGAGGAATGATTAATAATTAAATTTTCAATATTCTGCCCAAAAGCTTTAGAAGCCTTAACGAGTAATGAAGTGGCCTTGCGGTCTGATAATTTTGCCCTATCCAGAACTGCAGCGAGGGATGGCGTAATAATATTCTTAGTTGTCCTTTTACGTTGAGAAGGTTTAGTGGTGGCTTCAGCAATAGCCTTTTAGTCCTTTTCATTGTCAGAAGGCCCAGCAGGGGCTACTGTATACTCAAAATCACTTCACACTTCTTCACTGCTACTTCCTATACTGGATGACTCCAATTTAACAGTCTGAAAAGTAGTCGCTGCTGCCCGATCAGATCTAATCTTCCTTTCTTCTTTTAGTTTCTTTTGCTTTACTGCTTTTTTTTACTTAATAGCTAAAGAAACATCAATTGAACCTAAAGTTTCTCTCCTGCCTGGTTTTCTTTGAGCAATAAAAAAATCTCTGTCTTCTGTATTTTGTATGGTTGATAAGGCATCTGCAGAAGCAATATCAAACAAATCTTTTAAACTCCTCTCAAAACTCTCTTCATTTTGTACTTGGCAAGGTAATCTACGTTTCCTTCCCTTTTTAAACTGCTGATATTTTGCATATAATTTCTGAACTTTAGCAATAGAATGATGTTTTCTTATGATTGGGATGCGTGCCTTTTCCCAAAATTCTGTCACTTTGTTTACTACTAAATCTGCACTAGAACCAATAGTTAGCTTCTTATCTAAATGGTAGTGGAGGAAGTTCCTCAGCACTTTCCCTTTTAAGGTAAGCTTGGATCCTGTGAGCTCTTCTTTAGCACTAACAATAAATATGTCACTTCTTCTTTTTGGTGCCATGAGGACACTTTCAAAGTAAAGAACACACTAAACTAACATATTATATAGGGCTAATATCAGTCATTTTTTAGATTTCAAGAAGCAAGTAGCTGATTTAGTCAGAGGTAGACGTCAGAACAACACACATCCTACCTCAGACAGTACACAGCACATACTGAAATGTGAGAAGAGTACATACTTAAAAGTGTAATGACTACTAGGCATCATTGCTATCAACCACCACTGAGTACCAGTGTTACCAATGGTAATTATTGATAGGGTAAGGTGTGCACAGACCCTCAAGTTTCTTTTCGTGTTTATTGGGACAGCAAATGAACAGAAATAGGTATGTATCAAAGTAGCTAGATAATTCTGAAAGAAAAATGCCAACTTTGTAAAAATGTGTAAAATGTAGAAACTTCAGTGTCAATGTGCAACCCTTAAATATTTCTCAAATTTTCTCTCATTTTGTAATACATTATTTAGTGTTCAAAGGAACATTTTAGGCTTATGGGAGCACAGTTTATAAATTATTTTTTTCAGGACCACCCTAATATATATATATATATATATATATATATATATATATATATAATGAAAAACTCACAAAGTATCACGTGAGGGTAGCAAATGAATGCAATGTCCCGCAGGAAAAAATGAAAAGGTGTTTCCAAGTACTTTCGAACTTTATTAAGTTCCTTATCAAGGATAACTACAAGAGGTAATATGATATTAGAGGTCAATATACGAAAGAAAGTATGAAAGACCGCCTCAAAAACAAGAAATCATCAATAAGGAAGACGGAAAGGGTAACAGATTAAAAGAAATGGAGATAGCCTAACGAGGGAGATTATAAGACACGAGGGGCGAAAAGTGGGGAAAATACAATGTACATAACAGAGCAGTGACAATTAAAAAATAAGTAAATAAAAAAAAAATTGGGGGCCACATAACTAAAGATTGTACATAAAAAACTAAGAACAAAAGTCAGAACTAATTTCTTTAAGTATTAGTCTTTTAATTATAGCATCTATTCTATATAAGCCAGGGCAAAGGTTAAAATTATCACATTGGCTTATAAAAGCACATTCAATGATATTCCTTTTATAGGGTCATTGGAACGATCAATAAATTTTGCCGAGTTCCAGTTAATTAGATGTTCCTTATCTCACATATGGACAAAGAAAGCAGTGTTGT
Source organism: Ceratothoa steindachneri (assembly GCA_963969495.1). NCBI lineage: Eukaryota > Metazoa > Arthropoda > Malacostraca > Isopoda > Cymothoidae > Ceratothoa > Ceratothoa steindachneri. The sequence goes on along the minus strand of OZ018323.1, from coordinate 140,143,069 downwards.
CTTCCCCTCTTCGGACATTATATTTATGTTGATTTATGCGAACAAAAAGTTGTTTACCTGTTTGTCCATAATATTTACTTAGGCAACCAGAACACTAAACTGAATAAACTCCCCCCCACCACCACCAAACTATTGTTATCCTTGATAAGAAAGTTAATAAAGTTCGAAAGTACTTGGAAACACCTTTTCATTTTTCCTGCAAGACATTGCATTCATATATATATATATATATATATATATATATATATATATATATATATATATATATATATATATATATATATAATGTACATCTCTCATGAGCGCGAGAGAATGATGAAATATATCCAAAAAACACCGCGAGAAAGAGAAAACGGATTTTTTTTTCTTCCGAAATAGCTGTTTCGTTTCTACTTCGAAAAAATCCGAGCGTAGCCGAGTGGTTAAAGGCTCGGTTTAATTGAGATCAAAGCGGCTGCTCGATTCCTCAGTGTGCTTGGTTCGAATCCCACCCCAGCTTGGATTTTTTCTAAGTAGGAAATAACTATTTCCGAAGAAAAAGTTTATTCTGTCATCTTTTTCTTGCGGTCTGTTATATATATATATATATATATATATATATATATATATATATATATATATATATATATATATATATATATATATATATATATATATATATATATATATTAGGGAAGCGTAATCGTAATTTGAGGAAGAGTAGGAAGACGAATTTGAAGTATAACTTTTGCTGAAATAGAGAAGTATTCAGTAAACATTTTCTTCATCTTATTATGAAGCCTTGAATGTGAGGGAAAGACAGCTATGGAGTTTCCATCACATCACTCAGACTTAAATCCATTAAAAGACTTGCGGGGAGTGCTTGAAAAGACAATAAGAAGTAAAAAATGAGAATAAAACATAACTGTATAAAAAATTACAAGCTGAATGGGGAAAGATGACTTCAGAAATTTTTGAAAATATGGTGAAATCCATGCCACCTAGAATTATCTCCTTTGTGTTCAATTTGAAAAAAAAATTCCTTTATTTAATTTTCAGATAAAAATTAGTTAATTTGAATGCGATTATTTTGATGTATTAGAATATACACACACCTTTATTAATAAAATTATGTTCCAATTTCTTTTTAAATTGAGCTCTTAAAAAACCGTCTTTGTCGGCTGCATGGCTCCGTGACCATTTTCAGTTGCAAAATTATAATTTGCCCTTCAAAGAACTCCATAAAACTAAATACAGGAGCTGCCAAGTGTAGGCCATGAATGGTCTTTTGCAGTCTCCTTCTTTTCTTATAACCATCGCAAGAAGGCTCTCGTATGCCATTGAGTTGTTTTTCGTCTTAGAAGTTTTTTCCTAATATTTAGATTCAACGGGAACAAAGGGCGAATACACTTACCTCTCTCTTTAGGCCATCGTTACTGTTTGATATTACTTCTATTTCTCCCTGCAACTCTTATATGTTTTCCTCTCTTTTTCACAGCCAACTTATTCTCTGATTAATAAAATTTTAACCGCAAATAAAATTTTCACACAAGTGCGAATGAAAAGGAAGCATAGCTAAGAAATTTAAGAGCATATAATACTGAATCAAGATAATCGTATGTTATTTATGGTTGATAAAATCAATGCGTGAGATCGTACTGATTATCGGTCTAATGTTGGATAAAGAATTCTTAGCACTATTAATCAAACATAGTGTATTTGTTATGTTCTGAGAGTCTGCTTTAAACATAAATTTGCATATTTCTAATCAAATAGGATTGATATATACATTATATTTTAGGTGGAAATGGGAGACTTTCTATAGAAGTTGTGGATACAATAACGTGTCTGACGAGTTGGCTTTTTTGACAACGTTTATAAAAACCATGACGCAATTATGGGACAAACCAACAAGCCCTAAAGTTTTACTTGAGATTCCAACTCCCTTATTCGGAAATGATACTCATTTATGGACCTGAATGGCCTAAATTCTGAGAAGCTGGATTGGATTGCAATAGAGTTCAACCCGCGACGATGAATCAGAAGTCAGCGATGCCTTGCCACTTTTCCAACATGGCACTCACAATTCTTACGAGAAAAATATTAAAAATACTCAGACTTTTAATGGAAAGGAGAAGCCCGTGGAAAACAACAAAAATGATTGCATGGCTAAAATAGCCGCATAACTCCATTGACCATGGATTATAGAACAATTCTAGACAGTCGAAGGAAAACATTAAATAATAATAAACGTGGATCAGCTAAGGAATAACACTCTTTTCCTCTGGGTGGTTCATTATTGTTTAATTTACCTTTTTTAAAAGATTTAGCACATTTATATTTGATTACTCGTATACGTTTGTCAGTCTTAAACAACCTATCTAAAAATGTTATAAAAGGATTTAATGAGATTTTGTGAAGCGGTGGATCTCGAGTTAAGAAAGAGCTGAATAGATTGAGGACGAATCCTGATCCGGATGAGGATTTTGGATATCGCTTATCCTTTTCTTTTACATTGCGAGATAGGCCATTTTCTGATATTTGGCGGCGGTATGAGCTTTATGACTGTTCATCTTGGCTAATTGCTTATCTTATATAGGGTAGGTAGTTTAAGATATTTAAATACAAATAAACTACTCAAAGTACCTCACACTCCAAACATAGTTAATGTGTCCTTAAGTTCATTTGGTCTAATTTAAGAAACTCTTCACTTTAGTAATCATCGTTGATTATGCTTATCTTTAGTTGATCCAAAACTAGTATCGAAATCATTGAAGAATCTTTTTGACCAAACATCAAATTACCCAAAGCTACACATCTTAGGCTCATTACATCTGTGAAAATGAAGTGGTGTGTAAATTGTCGCCTAAGTTCAATATAAAAAAAACATAACACAGAGAGTTCATCTACACAAATATGTTTACCAAAATTACATTTTAAAGGATTGAAAAAATGTACTATTCATTAATCGCCGCCGAGATCAACCACGTCCTTCAGGTGAGAGCAAAACCTGCTGTAGGCCTTCTAGACGATCCTTCTGTTCAACTGGGTGAAAACTTTGGTCATCCTAAACATAAACTCCTTCTTGATGATGCACGGAGACTTTTGGTCTTCCTCTACAAGTAATAGTGTATGGGGTTGCAGTTGGGGTAATTTGGAAGCCAGATGATCAAAGTGATATGGTGAAAGAAATTGTCTGAAAGCCAAGACTGGTTGCTCCTGCTTATGTGGTACACGAAAGGCTATCCAATGGTTACCTGATGGTTCCAATTTAACAAACTTTTTCAGGCATCTGATATAGCATCTGTATTGAGTCTGAGGTCATCCACAAAGATGAACTGGGACTTAACGTGGCCCTCGCTACTGATCACCCTTAACACAATAATATATACCTGGAACTTGGTCTTTATGACTCTCGGTACCTCATTCGAGGACATAAAACCAGCGGTCGTTTTGCGAGTTTACCAGCTGTTTCTGGCAGGAATTCTCCTCGTCTGAGAACTTCTAAAGCATACCAGTCTTGAGGGGGTGCTTCAGTCTCTTCAAAGACTCCGCACTACGGTTGTTCCATTTTCCTTCATCTTCTACGAGAGAATTGGGCCGTTTCTTAAATTTTAAGGGTAGTAGCACATGTTCCTATGCACTAAATGCCTGATGACATAATCTGACACTCCCTTGTCGCTGGCTATGGACCTCATTGACATGCTAGACTGGAACTCTGCGTCAAATTCTGGTGTTCTTTTTGCTATCAGAACGCTTAGATTGAGTATACCAACAGCAGTATCCTCCTAGCCACAGACTGACTAATCTAACTCTTTTTGGCTCCTCTGCACTGTACAGGATTGACACCTATACCTTTGAGATCTACACATTGGCGCTCCCTGGGTGAATACTAAGCAGCAGAGCTAGCATTTTCGAAGTTTTAGAGTTTTGAATTCAGCTATGGTACTAATGCTATAAAGAAAGAAGAGAGAAGCAAAGCCAGATTACACGTCTACGAGGAATTGAGAGTTAGCATTGGTGACAAATTGAACACCGCACTTTGTATAAGCGATTTTTTGAGCAGAAAGCAGCCTGAAGATTATGACTTAAAAAAAATAGCTAAATCTTATTTTTTATTTCGTGTTAGAAAATACTAAAGTTTTGAGAGCCTAAATATTTGGAATTTCGAAGCATTTCTTCTGTTGTTTTTAACTATCATTATTATTATTATTTAAATTTATATGAGCAAAGAATAAACTTGCTCACGAGCAATGTGATCCGCTCCCCCTCTAGGTATTTTCAGAAAATATTAGACTCATGTATGCTAGGATTCAGATAAAGGCAAGAACATCATAAAAATTCTAAAATACCACTATCCAAAGTACCATATGCTTGAGATTGCCTTCATAAAATAGGGTGTAATGAGAGCGAAATATTTATGTATAGGATATATTTGATTTACATTGAACGTACAATTATTTAGTATATATATATATTTTACACAGAACAAAGGAACGAACATAATTTATTTCTCCCCATATTGAGAGATATACGTGGTACCCGACAAATCATCATTTATTCGACCATAGTTGGAACATTAGAGGAGGCAAAATGTAGATTTGGAAGAGTTTCACTTAAATAAATATTCGTTTTCTACACACGTATTCTACATGTAATTTCTCTAAATTACTTTTATCATGTTGAAAGAAATAATATTTCGAATGACATTAGGGCTCATATTCATTCAAAATATTATTTACTGAACGGTTTGATATTATTACAAAGATTAATAGACATATACTCTTATAATAATTTATTCTCACACATATAAAAATACACTTTAATGGTGTTAACTATGCATAAGGAGTATTGTTGCTGAAGTTAATTGGTCTTATATATGTTACAATAATTCTCCGGGTATGATTTAAGGTATCATGGTAAATATACTAAGATTTTACAAAGGAAAATCTTTTTACTAACGAGAGAAGATGGGCATTTACTGTAAATGTCTCCCTATGTCACCGGTTACTCAAAATACCAGGTTACACCAGAATTTGGTGAAAGATTCATTGAAATTTCAACCTTCATTCAATAAAAAACCGATAATATTTAAATTAAATATTATAAGTACATCTAAAATAAACCATGATATGGGAATTTCCATTCGATTCAATAGATATCTCCAATATTCTTTGGTGTTCAGGACTCTTGTAGACATTATAAAGCTCAGTGAAGTATTGAATGTATGTAATTATAAATGCTCAGTTTGACTAAAAGTCTGCCAACTAGCAGAGCTACATCATATAAACAGGGAACACCAAGAATATACAAACATTCAAGTTATACATGAAATTTCAAATTCAGTGAGTACTTGCAGCACAGTCTATCAAGTTTTGTAACTTCTCAACACAAACATATAGATCTAATAATCACTAAGATGCTCGTGATCGAAAATACTTTAAATATCCCATTGGGAAATAAGACAATGATAAGACTAAACGCCTTGGTGTTTACATTCAGGGGTAAACGAAACCTAAACTTGAGGAAAACGAACAAAGGGCTAATTAAAGAAGACTTTTCCGCCACACAAACAGACCAACAAACAAACACGCCCCAGTAAATCAATAAACACACAAGCAATAAATAATTTTGCAAGAAATTACTCAGGTAAATTTATATTTTGCTCGTTTGTTTTCTTTTTTAATTAGCAGGTTGTTCAATTAAAATTCACATTAGCTTAAACTGAAATTTATGTTTGTCAGCTACACTCAATTTGTTTCAATCACATACGTCAAAACAAGGATTTATTTAGCTTTAGACAAATTGATTTTATGATTTAAGGACCCTTTAACCACCACAATTGGCTTATTTAAATAAAATTATAAATTCTGCATTAAGGATAGAGATTTATTCAGTAAGTTTGGTATTTTTACCTTCATTAACCTATTTATATGGATTAGTCAAGAAACAGGGAATATCGCCACCCATTTATTATGTTTTGTTATAAGTTTCTTACGAAATATTTAAATGGTTACTATTTTAGCCTTATTTTAGGCAATAATTTCTCCGTTCTTTTTATAAACCATTTTGATTTCAATGATAAACCCATATCACATACGTTTAATTTAAATTTTATAATGGTTAATTTCAATATTCGGCCTTGTTTACTGACGTTTCCCTGAATAATTCTCTTGCCTGGGTACCAGAAGCCCTTAAACTTATCCTCTGTTTACCGATTTGCCTCCATTTATTTATAGAATAAATCATACTAGGTATCCAAAAGTTTTCCTTTGACCAATAATGAATGGTATGTCTCGAGCGCTATGATCATGAGAAACTCCAAGTCCTTTGTTGAGCTCTATATTTATGAAGTTTTATCATCTAAGCTCGTTCCTACCTAACTTTCATACAAAAATGATCAATATCGATTTCTATATATTTTCTTTTAATATTTAGCATCTTAAATGATTCAAATAATTTTCTTAGTACCTTGAATGATCTCGCAAGTTCTTTTACGTTCACTGCCAAAATAGAAGAATCCATTAAATTACATTTGGGGTGATAATCTGGTTTATTGATAATATGCACCAGGGTTTTAAGTTTCCTGATGCCCATAAATTCACTCACAACCGCTCATTTATTAGGTTGAGGATTAAGTTCTTGCGGGGTTTTTTTATGTTGTGTTGATTTAAGTTTTGTTGACGTGATTTGTGCACATATTAAGAAACAATAATAAATATAATTTGCAAAGGTTAGGCTACGTCTCTTAACAGCCTAGACTATTATGCTTTTGCTTAGGCTACGTCTTGGAGTTTAGTAATAAGTCATTGAGGTTTATTTAAAAGTTGTGTTAATTTAATTTTTGTTCTGTACCCTCAAAATGGAATGTCAAGTTGAAAGAAAGGCACATTTTTGACACTTGTTGTTATTCATTTTCAATCGAGACGAAAACAATGCAAATGCAGCCAAAGCTCTATTGCGGTATTTGTGCTGTGTACGGAGAAAATGTGTTATCAGAAAGGACAGCTCAATGGTGTTTTCACGTTTCAAAAACGGTCATTTCAATCTTAATGACGAAGAACGCTCTGGTCGTCCCATTAAGTTGGAGGAAAATCGATTGGACAACCTTCTTCATGAAAATCCTCGTCAATCAACTAGAGAACTGGCTGTACAATTGGCGTGTGATCAGAAAACTGTAGCGAATCACCTTCATTCGATGGGCAAAGTTCAAAAACTCGGTGCATGGGTTCCGCATGCTTTGAGCGAAAGCAACAAACTTTAACACTCCACGATTGCCGCAGGTTTGCTTGCTTGTCAGAAGGCTACTCGTGGATATAAAGACAGATTTCTTCACCACATCATCACTGGCGACGAAAAGTGGTGTGTTTATGTCAACATGAACCATCGAAAACAATGGCTTAGCCCCAATAAAAAAACACTTTCGCGATTAAAGCAAGGACTTCATCCACGAAAGACGATGCTTTGTGTGTGGTGGGATTGTGAAAGGATCATTCTTTATGAGCTCCTTGAGAACAACGAGATTTTCAATGCAAAACTCAACGTTCAACAAATGTACCGACTCGCCGAAGCTATTCGTGAAAAGCGACCTCATCAACGTTACGGAGTCCTTCTGCAATACGACAATGCTCGTCCTCACATGGCCAATATGACAAAAGACTCCATCTAAACGCTTAATTGGGAAATCCTGTCGCATCCCCCATATTCGCCAGACTTGGCTCCATCGGATTTCTATCTGTTCCGATCGCTCCCCAACAATTTGCGTGGCGTTTTTTTTCAATACTGATGTGGAAATTAAAACCTCGTTAGACGAATTTTTCGAGTCAAAATCCAGATATTTTTATTGCAGAGGCATTGAAAAACTAGTTGAACGTTGGGAAGAAGTCGCAAATAACAACGGAGAATACTTTAATGATTAAATTGCATATTGTTATCAATTAAAAAAGATTTTTTTTTTTCTAAAATTGTTAATGGTAATGAATAAATTTGATAAAACCACAAGAACATATTCCTCAACCTAATATTTAGTTCTACTCGAACCAGCCTCGAAATATGGGAGCATACTCTGTTTATAGTTATATTAATGTGCCATTGAGTTTGTGAGCTATATTTTATTAATGAAGAAGTTGAGTCGATAAAATATATATTAAAAAAACTTAGAATAGCCGAGATATTTCGTGAAAAAATCTTTACGCGAAGCAAGAAATTCCTATTGAAGAGAAACAATATTTTAACCGATCATTAAAAGGATACACTGTCCGTGATAAATGAGTTAAAGAAATGTAATATTTTTGCTATTTTTTACAATAATAAATTATTTAGCAAAGTCATTAATGTTAAATCTTTTCCAAAATAAATACAATTCTCAGACTGGAGAATAAAAAAATAATAAAAATAAAATAATTAAATAAAAGAAATTCTCTCAAGAAATCAATTTAAATTTAACTGAAAGATTATATAAATAAAGCAACTTCATAATTACTGATAAATATTTATATATAAATATTAATTGAATTCTTTAAAAAAAAATTCTCATTTTTTTTTTTTATTGCAAGTGTGTTTATATCATGATTCTGACCTGATTTGTTTTTGTCGTTCGTTGTGCTTTTTGATGACGTTAAGCTTTTACTTAGAGCCTTAGGTTTTTCTCTTTTTTCTTCAAATATACCTTTGTCATTGAAGATGTACAACCAAAAGAAAATTAGATCATCTTTGTCTTATTTTTATTCTCGATATTTTAAGTACACATATATATATATATATATATATATATATATATATATATATATATATATATATATATATATATATATATATATATATATGTATATATATATATATATATATATATATATATATATATATATATATATATATATATATATATATATATTGCATTCATTTAGTTTACGTGATATGTACAACGTTTCGGGTAAAAGTTTCACCCATATTCGGGCACTGCAGTATTACAAAAATTCGTAAAAATACGAATATTATACGTTGAAACTTTAAGCATTTGAAATTATGGATGTAGTAGATTAATTGGACATTTAATAAGGAAAGAGGGATCATGTAGAGCTCTACAGGTTACTGGATTGTCATATAAAAGGTAGAGAATTCAATTAATAAAATAAATTTAACAATAATAAATGGAGAAAACACTGGATACATTTTAGGAAAAACACTAACTTTTTGCAAACTGCTGTTGAAAGAAGACTGGAGGAAAAGTGCGAGGGGCGTAAGATGATAGACAATTATAGGGGGTTGGCTTATATTTTAATTGTAAGGAGAGAATCCCGCCAGAATTAAAGTGCTCCGTCATTTATAAATTATTTGCCCCGGAGTTACATCGGAAGAAAGGTGCGCTCGCGGAAGGCGAGATTTTGCGCTCATATGGGAATTAGCCACAGGACTGGAAGGGGTCTGTCGAAGAAAGAGTTTTCACCTGTTCGGCTACATTCCATCCATTCAAAAACTGATGTATCCTTAGATGATTTTAAAATCTTAAAGAACATCTCTGATTCAATATCCTTAAGAATTCAAGAATCCATGTTTCTAAAAGGTTTTCTCTAACTCTAAATTCTAACTCCTCTTCCCATCTACTACTTCTTCTCTAAAATATAAACCAACCCCCCCCCAAATTTTCTTTCATCTTACGCCCCTCGCACTTTCCCTCCAGTCTTCTTTCAACAGAAATTTGCAAAAGGTTAGTGTTTTCCCTAAAATGTATCCAGTGTTTTTTCCATTTATTATTGTTAAATTTCTTTTATTAATAGAATTCTCTACGTTTTATATGTCCAATTAATCTACTACATCCATAATTTCGAATGTTTAAAGTTTCAACGTATAATATTAGTCCTTTTAAGAATTTTGGTAATTTTGCAGAGTCAGAAAATGGGTAAAACTTTTACCCGAAACGTTGTACATATCACGTAAACTAAATGAACTCCCCGTTTTACGTCCTTTCCTTCATCTTACAAAACTAAATTAAAGCTTAACAAGAGAAGCCCTAATATATATATATATATATATATATATATATATATATATATATATATATATATATATATATATATATATATATATATATATATATATATATATATATGGAAAAATATCCAAGACAAATTGGTGCGGTTAAGGTAATGGCATAATTAGACAACTGCTCTGCTTCAGGTCCAGCAGGTGATCCTATCCTCCTTGAACTGGAAGACAACACTTAGGGATGACCCATCCATCAGCCTAGATGGATGGGTCATCCCTAAGTGTTGTCTTCCAGTTCAAGGAGGATAGGATCACCTGCTGGACCTGAAGCAGAGCAGTTGTCTAATTATGCCATTACCTTAACCGCACCATATATATATATATATATATATATATATATATATATATATATATATATATATATAAATATATATATATATGAATGCAATGTCCCGCAGGAAAAATAAAAAGGTGCTTCTAAATACTTTCGAACTTTATTCAGTTCATCCTTGAGAATGAACTGGATAAAGTTCGAAAGTACTTGTAATCACCTTAACATTTTTACTGCGGGACATTGCATTCACTGCCAACCTCACGTATTACTTTGTGAGTTATTTATTTCATATATATATATATTATATACATATATACAAATGTTGCAAGAAGTTACCAGGGAATGTTACAATATAAAATTAAAACCATGTCAAAGAACAGCTGATCAATTTAACTGCATAGGTATTAATCTCACCGACCTTTTTATCACATTTCATCATTTCTTTTAATTATATTATAGGATTGGACAAGAAAATAAATTGGCACATAAAGAAAACCGTATCGTTTTTATTCTATATAGGGGTGAGATTTGAGAATTCAATTACATATGTCATATTTAACAAATTGATATATTTATATTTCTCTCTTTGATGTTAGTCACCTATTTAAGTATATTAAAAATACGTTATATTTGATATCACATGCTTTAGTTTGCTTAGTGTTTTTTATTTTCCTCAGCAGTTAGAATTAAAGATGTTTATATTGATTAGATAAGGGCAAGATAAAAGGAGCTGTCTCAAATTATAACCTCTACAAATATATCTGCTATATAATTTAGTGCGAGATTATTACTTGGTATTAATATTTTACCAGCGACTAACTCTTTCAAATTAACTTATTAATTTGACACTCCAAGCATAACTATAGAGAATTTTAAATCTTATGAAAATGTTAAATTTCTGTCTCCTGAACTGTTGGCAGTTTATGATAGAGAATTTCTACGCAAGCTTTAGATTCATCCCTGATTTCTGATATGGGAAAAGCTTCTGATTCTCGAGATAATGTGCCTTCGACGGGCTTTGAGTTTTCTTGCAAAATAAAAGATACTGATCCCGGAATATGATTCACGTAATTTAGTCCTTTATCTTTGTCATGTACGCTTTGTGTTATGTCGTCCTGATCTTTAGAAGAAGGTTCGAACGATTCTTGATCTTTGACGATCGTAGAGACGCAAAATTGAGTAGAAACCTTGCCCACATTTAGTCTCTGTTTTTGAGAAAAGGCTGTAATGCTTGATCTCTGGCTTGTAGGAAAGGACAAGTTGGATACTTTCTGTTTACACAGGTGCGGGTGACTGCAAAAGGTATCTCTGAATGTTTCCAGAAATTGCCGAGACATGCCGCAGTAAATGGCAAAATTAATAGGATACGAAAGTGTGATGAAGAAATTGGAAACAATAAAAAACTTTTGAATAATATAGTATTCATCCGATGTAAATAAATTGATGAAACCCTGGGAACTAAATATGTGGAGTAAAGTTATAACAGCCAGTGGGATTTCAGTGATAAGAAATACGCTTAGAATAACTATAAGCATCATAGTTGTGCAATTTGAGTCTCTGAGACGGAGACATTCTTTATTTCTGTTTTCCCTCAGGAGCTTCTTTCGCTTTTTTTCCGCTTTCTTGAGTGCACGAAAGAGCAATATATTGAGCACAACAAGTATAGTGCAAGGACCCAAGTGAACCACGAGAACCCTGAACCAGAAGTACATAGTGAAGTAGATATTCATACTGTTAAGCACCCACTTGGAATAAAAAATAAGGCAAGCGGGTAAAAGGTCTCCATTCCAGACGACGCAAACTTCTTCGTAGCTGAATTCAAAGAAGCGAATTCCTTGATGGAGGGACGCTGCTAAAAAGAGCAAAGAGACCGCTTTTATTACTTTCGGAACACTACAGTGCACTTTGGCCCTGGAAGGATGACACACATATACGTATCTTTGAATTCCAAGAGTCAGAGTCAGCCATATAGATGTGGTATGGAATGTATTCGGAATTATATCGTAAAAATAATACCACGTATAGCACAAAGATATTGGAAAAATCGGATTTTGGTGATGGCCTAGAGTGTACATGTAGAAAAAGACCGGAGCAGGACTGATCAATGTGAAAAGATCTGATAAGGAAATTGCAATTAACAGCACATTGGTTGGTGTTCTCATGTGGCGTTGGCTTAAAACCGTCACGATAAGTGTATTAGCAACAGCTGTTGATATCACAATAATCGGAAGGGCGTACCCATAAAGCGGAACAGCCAAATCCGAGGGTAAAGTATTGTTTGCCAAAACGACATCGGTTATATTATAAGAAGAGTTTCGATCACACTCCTGTCCCATAATGTCTCCTTCCATCGTCCTCTGATTATCTCTAAGCTCAATAGTTACCCTTCATTTTACTAATGGATTTAGCTGCTCGCACCTAAATCTCAGTGACTAAATCGATCCATAATAAGAACAAATCATTTTTGCGTCAATTAATTCCGATAACACCTGCCATCCTTCCCACTTTCACAGATCTTGATCACTGAGAAATTATAGAAGAGATCTTGTTATAGTCCCAAGTGGGGCTCTTGGCTGCATCTATCGTCGTGGGGTTGAGGGAATGACAGGGCGAGTAACGGGAGTTAGCGTAATAGGCGATGCTCTGCGTCCGAACTGATTCAAATCTAGAATGCGACTGGTCTCTCAGTCGAGTCCGACGAGGCAGAGAGATCTCTTTCGCCATTGCTGCCTACAAATAGCTGCTATTCTTTTAAGGAAATAATTGAATAAAAGATAAATAATATTACTTTAGGATTTATTATTGTGGTAAAATTTTTTTAACGAAGCAGATGATAATTTTTACTTTAATTCCTTTATTTTTCTCTCCCTCTCTGTAAAAATGATTACTTCTAAAAGGAATTATATCCAAGACCTATTCAAAATGCTACCCATTTCTTCTATTTTCCCACAAATACGAACGTGGATGGGTCATGCCAGCTGCATGCACCTCTTACCCCGACCAGCTCAAGTAATCATTTCTTTTGAATATCTACCTATCTACATTCAATACATTTTTACTAGTCCTAACTTCATCATCCTTCCATTTCAAGTTATATATGCCCTATAGGTGTGGATGGTATAGCAGAGGTAAAGTAGTAGGAACGAGTATCACTCCAATGTACCTCTTAATTAACCCACGTCTCCCTATTTTTCTCATTACTTCCCAACTTTTGTTTTTGCAATTGAAAGAAGTTATGGTGGTTCGGTGCTCTCCCAGCCTAGGATTCGAAGCTATTCCTGTAGCAGACTATAGGGTGAAGTCCCTAGCTGCTCCAAGGACTGACAGCCAGAGTACTAGTTGAGTTACGAACTGGGGAGTGTACTAGGTTGCCAACAATTTCCACCTCTTCCAGTGCATAAATGCGGTTATGTGCCAGCCCCAACCCATCTGGGATAAATCGCAGGAATAAATTTGTCAGGCAAGGGAAGTAGGGTTATCAAGGTCCATCTTTGTTTATGAACGAGGCAATATTAATTGTAAATGATCTCATCCTTGACGTTTCTAACAATAGGATGACTCTTTACATAACAAGGCATTGTTAAACCATAATATTCTTCAATGTATTTTGCCTTTGTTTAATCTTACTCGGGTGAGAACAAGAAGGATAAACAAAAAAGATTGGAAAATAAAGAAGCGCCATCTCCTCCAAGGGGGGCCTAGTCCCCCCTAGGTGCCGGAGATGAGAAGTAACTAGAGTTACACTTTGCACCGGTGGTTGGGCTTCACTTCCACTGTGCTCAAATGATAACGAGGCTTCCTTCTTACACTTCCTTGCAAGAGAGCTGCCCCCAAGTTGCTCTCACTCTATTAATGAGGTACACTTTCATATGATTTAAGAGAGGCCCTTCTAAAGTTCTCCTAGTGGCCCGTGGACTTCCACCTGTTCTATTTCTAAGGGTTAATGGGTTTCTACTTTACCCTTTCCAGTGAGTTCTCCTCTTTATTCCGACCAGCGTCGGAATGCCTTCTTTTTTATAGGACTCCGCCTAAAAGCGTACAAAAATGAGCGAAACAGGGTTACTCGCTCTTATTGAGAGCAAAAAGAAACCCTTTGAAGAGAAACATTGTTTCTTAGCATTCATTTACCTTATTTTTCTACCGGTTGCTACCTTTCTTCGACTTAATGGTCAATTTCGATTCTTCCCTGGCGTCGGCGCCAATACTTGCAGGCCATGTACTTGAAGAGTCATGATCTGATTCCCTGAGGCTCTTTGTGGATATGAACAGATTGAGAGCCCTTTCGAGGTAAGCTGAGACCCCATGGTGTCCCCATTCCATACATCAGGCCATTTCCTGAAGAAAGATGGTGGCTGGGCAGGACCGACCACAAGCATAATTCTACCCCATGATAACACTGGTCAACAATTTTTGAAAAGTTGTGTACCTCTTAAATGAGATTAGTTAATTCTTATGTATTTACATGCACCGAATCCAAATATATCCTTGAAAAATACTTACATATTTGCGATAGGTGTAAAGATGCGCGGCATGTAATATTTGATTGTTTTATTATAACGTACAGTATGTGTCATTAGTTTTTAAACCCTAATCCATTTCTACTCCCTGCCTTTTTGCTCGACGCTTATAGTGGGCTGAAGAATCATCTCTTGACAATATTTATTAATTTTCTGCACTCATTGTTGTGCTCTATTTACCCTGGTACCGCTTTTTCATGGTTGAAATATCTTGGCAAAACCTTTGACCATCTACGTCACTAACTGCCCCACAGTTCGCTGGAAAAAGTCTAAATGTCAGTCCAAAAAGTGTATTTTAAGTGATAAGTCTTGTAAGCTTTGATGAGGTTTTCACCAATTTTTCATGTAGTTTTCTTCCCTTCTGTTTCCGATTAATCTCTTCGCCGCTAACTTGAATGCTTTCCAAGCAGCTTACTCCTCCATGAACGGCTGATTCAAAGCGCTCAAATCTGATGACCAATGAAACTCCCTCTTTTATCTTAATATCACTCAGTGAGGGGAATTCTGATGTTAAATACTTAAATCCCTGACCATATTTGTTCATAGCTTTTAAAAAGGTTTTCATGATCCCTAATTTTATGTGTAGTGGTGGTAGCCGACTTTGTTTGGTTCAGTGAGAGGTGGAAATTGAACATTTTTCATCCGAGGCTCCAATAATTGACATGAGGGCCAGTCTCTCCTGATATAGTATAAACCTCTTCAAGGCGGTCCCATTCACACAGAAAGCAGCAGTACTTGGTATATCCGCCCTGCAAGCCCATCACAAGCCCAACAACCTTTAAATCACCATATAGCACAGAGTTGCTATTTATTTTCAGCATATTTTATACATTGCAACATATGCTTTATATTCTCATGTTCCTTTCATGTGTGGTGCATAGCTTAAAGGAAGTGTGGTTCACTATCGCCTTAGTGCGGGAAAACACCTTTCAGACTTTTTTAATGAATAAATGAACAGCCTTCAGTGTCTGAGTTCGTATTCGATGTAAAATGCTCCCATCAGACCATTAATATTATTGCAGGACACTAAATTACCTTCCATTACGAATAAATCGTTGAACTGCTGCTGACGATCACGAAATTTTGAAATTTTCACATCAGCTGCTACGAGATTCCACTGTTAAAGACGAGACCCTAGCAGCTCTGCCTCATTTTAGGGTAGTGACAGATCCCTGATAAGGTCACTTCTACCCCTTGTGTAATGAGATGTGGCCTAGAGGAGTATGCTTCATCAAAATTTGGGTCACTCTGTAATCCAGCACTGTCATCCTTCTACATATGCTTCCTCCTCACCACTTTCCTTATCTAACTCGAAGGATACCGAAGTTTATGTATCAGGAACTGGTAGAGCTTCTCCATGGAGAACTGGACGAATAGCTAATGAAATGTTTGGATATTCAATGGACTCCTTTTTCTTCTTTGACAAGCCCTTTTGTATGGAGGTAACATACAAAAATAAAAATTGTTGGTATGGTCTGTTCGCTGCCGCCACGTCATTGCTACAGGAAAGTGCATTCTTTTCCTCTTCCTGTTTAACTATTGATGAAGGTTAGTAGCACAAGTGTTCCAGCATATGTCAGGATCCCAGTCCTTATCCTGGTCACCAATCTTGCATCCAAAATATAGGTTATATGCCTTTCTAACCATAGCATGTATACGGCGCTAGTAAGGCAAAGCTCGCTCCAGTATAAATGTAGCAGAAGTTGTATGCCTTATTCACACAATTACGAGGCATCTGAAAGAAGAAAAAACAAACAAGTAGAAGATAAACGGAAAATTTACTCATAAATTTATCATTATAATACAGAGCATGACAGTTTAGCAGAAGAATTTATATCATTCAGTAGGAAAATATAATTAATATAAAATGCCTCACATGCAGATTAATAGCTTGCTCAATGGCTATTATTATAAGTTTAAAAAGTGTTTGACTATAAAAATCACCTACCTTTCACCTCAAAATGTAAACTCGCATAGCATAACCACCTTCGATGTATGCTGAGACAATATTGAAGTGCAGTGAATCTGTGAATGTGGTAAGAAACACACTCCCTGCAAGCCTGTTGGAACCTGCTGTAACACTTAGGTGTATCTTGGAAAGTAGAGCTATCAAACAATTCTCACCATGATATTCATTATCAGCGACCTAAAATACTTGGAAATTGCTACTCTGGTCTGAAAGTCATTTTGGTTGTTGACCAGTATAATATGCTCCTAAGGGTGACACGTGGATACAAAAGAGATGACCGTTTCTTTAAACATTTCGGCGAAGGAACGACTGAGTCAGGCCCAGGTATCAGACCCCCTTGAAAGAAAGTGACAAGAGGACGCATATAAGCAAAGTGAACAGGAAGAATACGACTTCGCTTTCTCCAGGGATGACTCTAGCTACAGATGGGTTCCATGTCGAATCTGCTGTAGACCAAATCAAGGCTGGTACTTTTAGCTACGGCATCTTCTCGGACGGGGGCTCGGGTTAGACCTTGCCCAGCTGTACCCCAAAAATAAAAATGAACGGAGCCTCGAGGACGTCAGAAGTGATTGTAGAGAAGCTTCCTATCCTCTTTGAGTACGCTTACAAGATTTTACTTATATGGTCTAATAACCGGCGGTAAAAGAGAGATGCGTAAGAGTAATGGGGAAATTCAAAGTACTAATTACGCCAAGTGAATCATAGTATATTAGCGATGAGCACTTGTCCCAATAAAATTATATAATGCAGAATTTAAGGCTCAATTTATATAGAATTTATATTAAGTTTGATTTAAAAAGTTGAATTTTGTCTCCCGTTTAAATACTGTTTTGCCGATCATTCGCCATTGGGAGGCGGAAGATATACAAGCAACGCAAATATGCCCTCACATGTGGGTCTACACTTGTAATTTTCAGCGTGTGTGATCAGCATGATGAAATTTTTTCTTGAGTGCCTCAATGTTTCCTTTCATCTCCCCCATTTTGAGTTGATCAAGTTTGCTTACCAAACACACTACTCCCCTCAACACAGACTCCAGTGGTGTATGGTTTTAATCTAAACATAAGATGATGATTAGAACAAAACATACCAAACAAAACAAATTCAAAAGCATGTATTCCAAGTGCTCTCAAGCACAAATTAAGCTATCTATCGCTTACTCCTACATGTAGTACATATACCCGATAAGTTCCCATGCCATAATAACTTTGATACCATGATCTTGCACCCATGCTCCAAAATACACGACAAGATAAGCCAGATATGGCACTAAATCCCACTGCATGATGCTTTCACATTGCCAATAAATCACCTTCACTCCGTATTGAAGATAATTCCCACACACAAGACTCTACTATTTTTGCAGAACGGAGTTTTTCAACACCCCATGAAACCTAACAACCTCGGGACTACCAAGAGGACCTACATTTTGCATATCTGGGAAACATGTTCATGAATCCAACGGAATACGACACTGATGTAAATAAAGCGAGAACGCAACCCACACAACCATCTACCCTGCAAACATTGTCCCTACGTGCATTTTAGTCACCCTGCCAAAGATGCGATATCGTCAACAAGCATGACAAATAAAAGCCAATGCAAACACAGTATCACGTTGACCAACACTAATATCTACATAATCTGCCACCCTAAATCAGACATATTCCATACAAGCCCAACACGTTCACACCCTCGCAAAAAATTGGAAAGCAAAATTGTTTGATATCACGGCAACCAAGTGTGGTTGGCTGACTTCATCGAAACGGTTACCATGTGAGAAAGACACTTGTTCAGAGTCACAACACAAACGGCAATTTAGGTGCTTCAGGTGTTTTCTACGATCCTAACTAATCCTTTTCCTAGTACTGATTAATGTTGTTTCTATATTTTCATTCGTTTTCGCTCTTTCACTTGCCTAGATAGACCAAACTACAGACTTAAAAGGAGCTCCAAGCAATTTACCGAATAAAAATGACCTTCTACACCTTGGGTGTATGGCAACATGCTGGCATTATTAATTCTCGAATGAAAAAATCCTTTAATAACTGTTGAAATATAATAATTCCAATAAAAATGGGAAAAAATGTGTTTTCTATTCCTCACTTTATTAAAAGATTTGCTGGAAAAATTTGATTTTTCCGTTCATTTAATTGAACGCGTAATCGTGAGATGTAAAAATTAAAGAGAAGTTACTTGTAACATAAAACAAATCTTACCCCTGGAAACTAACGACAGAGTGCAAATTGCGTGAAAGACATTTAGAAGTAAGTCCCAAGAATGTCCTTAACCACGAAGTCGTAGGAATGAAACCACGAAGTCGTGCTTCTTACAGGAGTACGTTTATTGTTGGCCTCGGTGACTTCACTTTTTGGAACTCTTGTAAAGCTGAGGCATCCGATAGTTGTTTTTTTTAATGATGCTAATCTTTAATAATTTTAATGTTATTAGAAAATCAAATTTTCCTAAAAAGTAATAAAAAATGAAATTGAATTCTAATTGGAGAAAAAAAAATTTTAAAGTGCCTTTTGATTTTAATTTTGGGAAATAATAAGGCTTATACAAAACTATAAAGCCAATACTAAAGCATATTAGTTAAAACGCAAAAATGCGAAAATCGCTGCCTCAAGAAGTACCATAAAATATCAGTGCAGGGAATTAGAACAGATTCAAATAACGAGTCCTAGTTTGCAGTAATCACGATGTGCGGCAATAAGACCACCCAAATTTCCCGGCTAGCCTTAGGAAGACTTTTTCAATTATATCATTTGAAAGAGAATGAAAAACAACATAAGGGTTTCAAATTTCCTTAGAATTGGCAAAATCGTTACAATGTTATTACCAAAAAAGGAAAACGAGAACCAACGGACCCGTTGACCTACCGTCTGACCGACCAAAGTACTGATATAGAGTCGTACGCGACTTAGCGTACGTGAGCAAAACAAGGTTTGCTGACCAAAGGTCGCTTGCTCTCACTTATTCTGATTTACGACATTATGACCTTCACTTCTTTCAATAATTCCTGGACTAAACTTGGGAGGACCTTGGCAATTATATCATTCGAAAGATAATGTAAAAGAACACAGATTTTTTAAATTTCGTTAGAATCGGCCGAATAGTTACAATGTTATTACCAAAACAAAAAAAAAGCAAAACGGGCACCGACCTACCGACCAATATAGCGAGATGTAGAGTCGCCTGCGACTAAAAATTCTGAGTATAGTTGTTGTACAATTCTCAGACACGGCAAGTGAGTGTACCCTTTGTTTATTGAAACTTGAAACTGTTTCAGATTTCTCTGCCTCTTTCTCGAAATTCCAAGACTACTTTTTATCAATTTATCCACTATATTTTATCCATTGCTAATGAAATTAATGTGCTAGCAGATTTCTTTTAGCGACAATCTTTTGAAATGCAAAAATTACGACTAGATGAAACATAAATTTCAAAATTGTTACTTTTCTTGTACACTTGTGAAATATTAGGGAGGGGGGGGGGAGTAAGTTATAGTTGAATATGGAAAACACATTTCTACACGCGTCTGAGAAGAATAATAATCAATTGTATTTTCATTTTCATCGCCCGTGCTACCGTTGTAAAAGAACAACCTCTGACCCACCCATCCCCCTAATTTATTTGAGACCACGTGCGATGCTATCCCGCCTTGGACGATGTCATTTCCTGTTTAAACATTCACGAATTTTAGACTCCTGAGCGCATTGGGAAAATATTTCCCAATCCTGAAAACTCGTCCCAAGCCCTCCTTACCTCCCGTGACAAGACGAGAAAGAGCTGCTCTATCTCGCTGCTAAATGAGGAATTGACTCCGCCTTTGGATTAAAATGTCTAGAGCTTGTGACTCCTTTCTTCAAATTTCCCCTTCCCCCTCAGAATCGGGCATACAAATACTCGGGTTATTCTGTAGTCCGGAGAGTCCAGACAACAGACGCTCTCAACCGTGATTCTACCCTAGTCAATCGGCAGCTTCTGGGAACGGCAAGCCTTTGAATTTGCGCAACAGTCTCCTTTCGTTTAATCGAACCGAAGAAATTCTCCATCGATTACCTTTGAGGAAAAGAAGATTCCTCTTCCAGTGGAATTAAGAGAATTCCCACATTTCCCGTTGAACGTCATCTTTGAAGTTTGGCTATCTTCATCGGAAGGTTGGTTCGGATCGTCCTCTACCTGCATCGTTCCGACCGTGCCTCACTTGCCTTATCGGAATGTGCCCCACTTGCCTCATCGCAAGAAGGACCTTCCTTGAAGTTACCAACCCGTAAGACTGAAACCGTCTTCCATTATTAGTATGGTCAAGTTCCTCCTTTCGATCTGAGCCTAGTAACATTAATCAATAATTCCATTCGAGAATCCCTCCTCATATTAATTATCAAGAAACTATTTTACTTTTAATAATTCCCTTTTACTTATTATTATTATTGTTACTCTTACTTTGATCTGTGTAAATAAAATTATATTTTGTTGTTTCACCTTGAACGATACTCTCGGCTTATTCAAGTAAATCTCACCAACCATTTATGCACTCTGTCTGATTATTAATTATTTGAACCCCAACGCCTCGAGTTTGACCTTCTAGTCGGTCGTTAATCTTTGCGAATAGTCCTTCAACGGTTTGCGTTGCAGTAGGTGATTAAGTCACCCCCTCCACCCACACACACATAATATAGGAGTAGTGTATCGTATAGAGTGGTTGTACCACGAAAACCCGATATGCTCATTTTATTTTAACTGCCGTTCTCACAGGTGTTTTATATTTAAAGTAATATTTACATTATCATAATAATAATCAAAGTTGATTTATAAAAAAAATTATCTCTCGTGAAAATGAGACTCAGTTCTTCGAAGAAAACTTTAATAACGAGACTAGTTTTGGAATTAGTTTAATCATGACCGAAACTAGTCTCATGAGTAAGGTTTATCCACTGACCTGCGACCTGTTTTGTAATTTAGAAGATCAAGACGGACTGAATAACCTTCATTAACTGAGGATCATCCCCTACTGGAAAAATTTGACTATTTTATAGGTGGCTGATTTGATTATTAAACTAGTTTTGAGTCATGGTTGGGTTGAATCGCTTATTTCCAATTTTTCCTAGTGGTTGCTCTATCAACGATTGCCAGGTATCGCTTTATTGTCACTGTAAATAATTCTAAAGATCATAACATTTTATCTTCCTACTAGAGCAGCCAGCATCCGCTGCCAACCCAGTTATGGTGACACCTAACCACTTCGCACCATCTGGGACCTATTTATTCTGACACTCCGAAGAGTCCTTCACCCGAAGAAGGCCGAGCATTCGACTGATTCGCATCTCCCGAGAGACTATTTGGATACGACTTTACTTTGCTTAGTAAAAGACTTTGAGCATCGCTGACAGAGAAACAGATTAAACGGAGTCTTTCGGGGAATTTTTTATTCACTTTTAAGAAAGAGAGAAATAATACTTTTTTCATCAGAAAATTCATAATTAAATGAGGGCTTAAAAACCCCACTGCTCCAGTTCATTGACTAGCGTGGGAACCTGTCTTGGACACCTGCCATTCATTAATTTCGTTTTTACTATGCCGGCCACTTGGACTGACATAATTAAGGGCTTACGTGAAAACTGGTTTGAGGATTAGCCCACAGCGGAAGCGAAAGTCAGAAATTTTCTCGAAATTGGGACTTAACTGCAAGTCTCTGATGGAAGTGAAATTCTCATCATGCAATGGGTCCGGCCAGAATCATAAAGGAAAGTAATTAATACCCGTCTCTATGTAGTTGAAAGCGTTTATGGCAAAAACGTACCGGTAGTTGATCCGGCCGCTACTTCTATCAAGTCCACCATTATTCATCCCTCTGGAGATTCCCATTCGGGCCATATCCCATCCATCCATCCACCATCACTCATAATCTTGGAAGCATATGAGCGGAAGAACAATTGGAAAATGGACAGGAGCGTTTACATCAATTTTTCGAAACAGACCTCTTTAAACCTCTACCTCCATTACCACCTCATCACTTCATTTTTTCATCACACCAAAAACACACTAATTACACCTTTCATACGGAAAGAAGAATAAATCAAGAGGGAACCGGAAGAAGACCAAAGGAAACCATGGAGACCCTCACTAGGAGGGTCCCCCTCAAGACCTTCCAAGGAGAGAAGAACCCGGAAAAGAGCAAATTATGTGAAGTCCTCTACCTCGGGTTAAAAGTCGCCCTGGTCTAACTAATTAAGGTTTCATCAAGGTTTATTGCTCTGTGCGCCGAAACCAGAGACGTGGACATGCTCCTATGTGAAGAGGGAGCAAGTTTCTTAAAGGATATTGGGAGCGAGGCGAAGACCCACCCACAAGTGACAGCTGACTAGAGTGTGATCTGCTGCGAAGTGGAGAGTTGGGTTGGCGGGCATTCACCCGACGAGCTCAAGAAGGAAATTAGGAGGAGCAACCCATGGGCAAAAATTCGCGTAGTAGTTAAATTCCGGGAACACACTCATTTGTTCAAGATAACATTCTCCACTCCGGACATGGCCCAAAAATCAACACAAGCCGGTCTACTGGTATTTAATATGAAAATACCAGGAGGAAATATTCAAACAGGAGAAATTTAATAGCATACAAATGTGCTCTGTATGTTATAAACCTAAAGACCATATCTCAACGACCTGCCAAGAGAAGGAAATGCAGCGGTGCAGTGAATGCGCCACAGAAAGCCACCGGCTTGAAGAGTGCAAAAGCACAAAAAATAAGTGCCTTAACTGCAAAGGGTATCACAGGATTATGGCCCTTAACTGCTAGAAATGAGGAAAAATTATCAAAAGGAAGGAAGAGGAACAAAATAAATGTCATACGCCAGTGCCGCCACCAAAAGAA
The DNA here is from genome assembly GCA_963969495.1 of Ceratothoa steindachneri. Classification (NCBI taxonomy): domain Eukaryota; kingdom Metazoa; phylum Arthropoda; class Malacostraca; order Isopoda; family Cymothoidae; genus Ceratothoa; species Ceratothoa steindachneri. The sequence continues at coordinate 140,119,407 of OZ018323.1, read as the reverse complement.
GTGAACCCACGAGGGCACCTACATCACCACTTAACCTCTCGAGCGACCTAAATGCAAAGATGCTAATTTGCATCACCCACGCAAATGTCGCTAATGCAGTCAAGCCTGGCTGCTATAACGAGGAAATGAATGCTTTACTGAAGGATAATGGCCTACCTTCAGTGAAAATGCACGAGAACCCAAAATGCCCAAAAATAATTAAGGAGACAGTGATCAGAAGTAACCATCAGGTGAAATCTCGTCTTGAAACGGCAATTCAAGAAGCCCCCTCATCAGAGGAATCTGAAAAAGAGGAGGGAATAGAACAAGAACAAGAAAAAGATAACGAGGATGAGTGACCCTCTTCAGACAGTGACGAGGGCCTCCGCACTCGTACGCGAGCGACAAAGAGCAAGTCTAAAACTCTAAGTCTTCCACGGAAGAGTGAAAAACCGCTGCACACTAATGCTGTCACACAAGTCAAGAAGAAGACGAAAAATATGAAGAAACATCGGTAAATACATCTCACTATGCAAATCAACGCATTAAAAATTCTGGAAATTAATGCCAACAGATGGACGACTAAAGGACTCTTTACGGAAACTTATTCAGAGAAATTGATGCAAATATCATCTTAATTTTAGAACATGGAATCAACACGCATAATTGGAAAATGAAGATCTGGAATTACGAGGTGTTAATCACAAATTATTCGCAGGAGCGGTACGACGTTGCCGCCATTGTAATAAAGAAAGGGATAAAATACCAGCAAATAAGAAATCTGGATGAATCCTATCTTGAGATTAAGGTTGAACTCGCCATAGGAAAGTTAATCATTGCTGCCGGATACCAATCACCAAGGAGAGATGTTTTACCTATACACTTTCTCACTGGCCTATTTGGCTGAAAAACTCCCACTATATTAATTGGGCATGTGAACGTCAGATGCCGAGAATCCGTCTACAGGGCCTTTAACGGAATTGGAAGAAGCCTAGACATCTTGCTAGATAGAAATATTGTCCAGCAAATAGGCCTCGACTTCCTCACCCCTGTCAGAGGAGAGAGTGCCACAAAACCAGAGTGCCAAAAACTTGGATGAAGCATTTCTCGGGGAGATCGAGGAGGCATTCTACGACCTAAATAACCATCTTGTTAATTACTGTATGAAATCAACATAAGGAACGCATCAATTGACTCAATACAACGAAGTAAAGAGATAAAAGAAGAGACCAAAGAGTTGATCCTCGAACAACAGCGGAGACGGTGGGACCATGCAATCGACAACCTATATCACGACGCATCTCCCAAAGATTTTTGGAATAAAATCAGGCGTCCCAAAGTATCGAATTGGAAAACGAAAAAGAGTTAAATATATAAAAGAAATGGAAAACTAGAAACATCGAAGAAATATTCCGAAGTTATTGGCAAAGAATCTTCAGTATAAGTGAAGAGGAAAACAAAGATTATGATATAGAGTTCGAAAGCAATATCATAGACGAGCTTAATGACCAAATACTTAAGACGCACTATGATAGAACGGTTTGAGGCCGCTTAATTTCAACCGTTCTTACATGTTGGTTAGAAACACGATGCTACCTACGTGCATCTTCGCCTTGAAGCCGGGCACATTATCGCCGCCACCTAAGTCAATATTGAACCAAGGAGGTTTATCATCCCCCCCCCCCGTTCACCCCATGCGCCGATCACGCCAGATTAAGTTAGGCTTATGGGCACATAAGGTATTGTTCTCAGGCGCGGCTGTGCATTCCCTCGAAGCCCCCACTCCATTGTCTCCTACGCCAAAGGGGTGTCTCGACTATTTATATAGAAACTTTACCACTAAGATCAGATTCGAGATCCAGATTTTCTTTGCGAGACATCACCACGATCCAGTCTCACCTTGTGCACCAAGGGACTTCTACCTCGAGATCCACCATCATTGTCCAGAAGAGGACAATATCCCTTGAGTGCCAAGGTTCGAGCCTTCAATACGCCAAGTCCACAAGGCTTCCCCTGTTGTTCAGAAAGAGAACAACGTTAGAACAGCCATTGTTCTTTGAGCCCGTTGACAAGAAACGGTTCTTACCCTTCCCCCCTGTTGTTCAGAAAGAGAACAACATTAGAAAAGTTATTGTTCTTTGAGCCCGTTGACAAGAAACGGTTCTCACCCTTCCCCCCCTGTTGTTCAGGAAAAGAACAACATTAGAACAGCCATTGTTCTTTTAGCCCGTAGACAAGAGACGGTTCTCCCCCCCCCCTGTTGTTTAGAAGAGAACAACGTAGAACAGTCATTGTTCTTCAATCCCGTTTGCCAAGAAACGGTTCTTATTCCCAAGACGCCACGTCAGGATCATTTAATTCCCCCTCCCCCCCTTCAGCTGGAACTCGCCAGCGGACCGAAGATTCCTTCTCGTCGCCTTCCTCTGCACAACACGTGTAATTACGTAAGCTGAACGTTACTTTTGAGTATTTAACCCTTTTGTCAACCCTATCCTGTGCTCTAAATGGTTTAGCGAACCATCCCATCCCTTTAACTTTTATTTGTTTTACCTTTTTAAATCTCTTCCAAATCTTAATCCTCGGATTAGCTAGATTTCCCACGACCCTTTCCATTCTCTGTTTATGTCAATATTTTCCGTTTTGTGTGTTGTGGATAGTTTTTATTAATAAAACTCTATTTTATTAATGATAGCCATATTATTATCCTTGAGCTCAGTTCCACTTCTTAAGCATATTGAAGATAAATAACCTCGGTCGACCAGACACCACGCACTCTAAATATAAATGAATAAGTCCCTCAACGAATAGTCATATGTGGTATATCGTCGAGAGTCCATTCTACGACACGCACCTTCACCACCAGATGGATAGACAACGCGACGGAGACGCCGAGATTACCGAAGAGGAACTACTCGGCGCGCTTTGCTCATTCCTTCAAGAGAATCGGAGCTTACTAAGTTAAACTTTGAATAGCCACTAGTCAACGTCATTGAATGAATGAGAAGGATTTTTAACGCCAGTCTGAACACGGGATACTTCCCAGATAATTATAAAACGGCAAATATGATTTTCTTGCCCAAGCATGGAAAGGACTCAACGTTGAGAGAGAGCTACCAGCCAACTTCACTCCTGGAATTTGGCGGTAATCCTAAAACAAAGACTAGTATCTCATCTAGAGGAGAACTCTATTTACAACCCCTACCAGTTTGGATTTTGTAAAAAGCGAAGTACAGAGATGGCGATAAATGTCATCACGGAAAAGCTAGTCAAAGCCAAACGGAAAGGAAGTTTTGTGGACATTCTTTATCGGCATATATGAAAGGCGTTAGATAGGATGTGGCAATGGGGAAAGCAGTACAAGATCCTATGGATGTGCCTAAGTGAAAACTTATAAAGAACTTTCTGTGAATAAGTTATGGAGATGGCGGCGTATATCAGTTTAGGGTGCACAGATGGACGAAAGTCTCCGCTCCCTTGAGCCTCCCGCAAGGGAGGGGGGGGTCTATTCCCGACTCTCTACTCGACTTGCACCGCAGATGTCCCAACCGCTGCGAATGCCATTTGCCTCAATATTCAATACGCCTAAGATTTCAGCCAGATAATCACTTATCCTTGGAGGAATGCGCTTATTCAAGCTCGCATGACCGCGGCAAAAATCGAAAGATTAAATTTCTGCGAGGCCCAATGGAAAATAAGAGCCAAGCAAGAGAAATTTACGGTAGTCGCCATTGGCAGAGGGCTACTTTTGATGCCAGGGTGTGGCATAGGCGCTATTCATACACCATGGAGTGCAATGTACTCCGAATGAAAATTACTTCATCCAGGTACAGGAAGCACGTCTTAGATCGAATTTCTAAAGCCACAGCCGCAGTCAGGAATCTATATATGTTTATAAATCTCCGCGAAAGCATCGATAAGAAGATCTATGCTGCTCTGCCTAGCTTCCGCTCTCTCTTGTGTCTCAATGACACAAAAGAGGTAACTACAGGTGGTGCAGAACAAATACGTGAACCGAATCACAGGTACACGCAGACGAGATAGAAGATGCCAAAAAGAGCTGCGCTAGAGGCGTGGATAACTCCCATTAACATTATCATCGAAGAACGGACAAGGAATATGCAGGAGCAAATTAATAGAAAATTGAATGATAAAATCATTCAAATGATTAACCAGAACAGAAGAGCTAATATGTCATGCCAGATTTCCAAATTCCGTTAGCCTATTGGCTGGCGGAGAGGAAAAGGATTTCTTTTACCAAATATAGTGACAAAAGCCGATTAAGAGAACAATACCCTGAACAATGGAAAATCACCAACTATTGACTTCAAATTCACCGATGAAACTTAATCGACACTGATCAAGATTTCAAGAAAGAAGAAACAAATGACACAAACAGTATGTGGAGAGCATGGCCCTGGAATTAAAATTGCACCAGCAAAGTGCCTCGCATTAATAAGGAAAAATATATTATATGTCCACGCGTATATATATATATATATATATATATATATATATATATATATATATATATATATATATATGTGTGTGTGTGTGTGTATGTGTGTGTAAAGGCTGTAAAAGGGATCAAGACGAGACAGCTGTCGCTGCATCAGGTGTTATAAAATTTATATCAAGATAGCGTCAATTTTTAGACGCATTGGATCCATGAACACGGGACAGGGGGATTAAAATCGGCCGAAGAAATCCCGCCCTGCGGGCAAAGCTAAAGTTGACGTGCCCTGGAGCAGGAAGAGGCCACGCCTTTTACTGAGAACGCATTCTCATTCTTGATTCTAACTTTTGATCTCAGAGTCGCCTCGTTATTAATTACGTTTGGTTTAGCGTAGTGAAGCTCCCATCTTAACCGCCTAAGTCTTGTTCTCGTTACTCTCGCTTTGCTGACCGGTAGTAAGAAATTTCCCCGACTGTACTCTGTAAGTGCGAGCTTCATTTTGATCTTGCTTGTTTGTTTTGTTTGTTCTGAATTAAACCTTATTTGCTTACGTGATTCCTCTTAGTTCTTTCTCGATCACAAGCCTTCGCTTAGCCCAGTTACAAACTTACCGCCACCTATCACCTCACCCCGGGGACAGTAGGGACCTCGTGAAATATCTGCGTCATTTTTAACCATCACTGAAACTGTTACCATTACCCGTCTGTTTCCTAAAGTGGCATCGTTGGTGGCCCTTCTCCTCCTACCATAAAGTGGTAACCTGTGATCGTCCCTACATCACGCTATAAAGGTAACGGTAACGTGCACTTCTGCATAAACCTTAACTGGCAACCCCTGCGTCTCTACCAACAAACTGCTCACCGCTGGTTGTTTCCTTTATACATATAAACTCGGGAACCCTATAATTGGTGACCTCCCTCTCCTTCATGTACACTCACTATACAAAAAAGAAAAAAGAAACTAAGCATAAATTTTTTTAAAAAACGATAGGCCTGATCACCAGGCTCTTGTATCTCTTTGAAAATCTCCAACACTACTTCTCTCTTCATCTCTTGTCTATTTTCGTCTATCTACCCATACACCCTTTTGTTCCTTACACACACACTCAAACTTATATCAATTTGGGAAGCCCCACATTAAATGAAACAATACCACAGAGCAAATTGGAGTATGTATAAGTAAGAATTAAATTAATATATTCCTAAAGACCTGTCAGACGCTTTAATCGAGGAGATAGATGAAGAGATGAAGCAGGCAACGAAAGCCCTGTTGGCCGGAGAATCCACATAGTCCCCAAATCAATTACCGAATTCAACATCAGCATGAGTTAACCATTGGGATGAAAAATAAAAACAAACAAATAAAAAGGGCAAAAAATTCAATTAGGCTATGAGGAACTAGCACTGAAAATTTTAACAAATTAAGAAGATTGAAAACAGAAATAACTTACTTAATAAGGGAACAGTAAGGAAAATCTGGGATGATTTTATTAAGCAAATTGCTTTAAGCAGAACACCAAAAGAGAGAATTCTCTGCGATTATATCATGGAAATAAAAACAAAAATCGTAATAAACATCTACGAGGGACCAGAATTTGAATTGGAACCCGGATTGCCGCAGCTTAGGTGTCTATCTTCCACGTTATATCCAGTATATACAGGGAATATGCCACCACCAATAAGACCAGAGATGTTGAATATCCAGTCCAATATATATCATCTCCAAGTAGAAATGAAAGAGGGCAAGCACGATTAATGGCAATGGAAATTAGTAACCAGTAGATTTTTAAAAAATTTAAAATACGGAAAAGATCCAAAAATTTAGTGTAATTTCTATTGCACGAAGGAAAACAGCTGATATCATAAATGAAGGAGTAAGGTACTATTAGAGTACCGAAGTTAAGTTTGGGGTCTAAAAATAACAAAAAAAATGGATACATAAACCATCAGCGAGAAGGGATACAACGAACAATTCCAACTTTACAATTACTATATTCATTCCAAGAAATCTTAATGAAGAAAAATAGAAAAGTATATATGTAATTGCTCATTCAAGAAATATAGATATGCAAGGGGTAAAAAAATAAATACCGACGAATAATAACACACATATAGAAGAAAGAAAGGGATAAAATCAGATATCTTTACGAATAGGCCATAATCCTACCAATAAATAAGGTATTTAGGAAAGGGGCAAAGGATATACTGTATGGGAAAGAATCAATAACCTTCTACAAGAACAAATCTATGTCCCCAACGACAAACGCATTCAACTTCATTTCCAAAGTTCAAGACATCAGTTGATGAGAAAAGAGGAGCCCATATTTATGTGGTGAAATCAGGAAGAATGGCAAACTAATAGCAATAAAGAAAAAGAAGAAATACCGAAAACGAAAAGAATTACTGAAGACCACTAAATTATTCCACGAAAATAGTACGGAATTAAGACAAGCAAATAATGAGAACTGAATTATTAAAACCGAACATGGACTATACAAGAATAAGATATGAAATAAGATATCCTAAACAGAAACCGAAGAAACAAACAAACAAACAAACAACCAGAGAAGGAAACAACAATAGATAAGAATAAAAACACGATACGCCATGCATAAAAAGGCATCCAAGGACATGAATGCCATTACACACAGAATAAAAATCCATAAAAACAATTCGGTGCAAGAAAATAGTTGGATCTTCCGATCTCTATTAACAAGAGGAACTTAGCGACTCTGAGCGTGAAGAAAATAAATGAATTAACAGTAAATGCAGTCTGGTGGTTCGGAATCCACATTGATGAGCAGGTCCCCCATGTCTGTTGGGCATGGGAAATATTCCCTCTTCAGCTATGACTTCCAAATTTGCTCACCCTGCCCCCTCACTAGACTTTATCTTTTATTTTCATTTTTCCATCTCATACTATAAACCTTCTGACGAAACCATCTCCCAACTCTCTTACCAATCGTTTTCCCCTCGATTCACTTGAACTAAGTGGGGGAGTTTCTCCAGGAGCAAGTTGGCAGCAGGCCTCCTCCCCTGCTGCCTTCCCCCTCCCTTATTGATGGCTAGCAAAGGGGGTGCTAAAAGGGCATATATACGAATACACTGTTTAAAGAACGGGCATATTTCATATTTACTATTCTTCTTTTGGAAACATGGGCCGCCTGCGATATCTGAGGCATTAAGAAGAAACATCAATTTAAAGCATCACAGTGAAAACTGTTATCTAGTTGTTGCATTTAAATCAGTATACACCGGACTAAGAGCACGGGTATATGTGCTCCAAAAGAATAACACAGAGTTTATCTTTGGTCATGGCGTTGATAAAATACAAAGACATCCATCCTTAATTTAACAGCTCTAATCTTGAGTTGCTTTATAACAACACTAATATCGCCAAATGGTCAACACTAATGCATAGTATTTTCGTCTGCCCATATTTTTGAGGGGTTATGAAGTGAGGTTGAGGGGATCGGTTGCTGGCCTAGAGTTGGCATAATTCAATATCTGAGGATTTTCAATGCGAGGTGCCAAGGAAACCCATGTCAGGTGACCCAGCTTGCTATAACACTGTACAGGAGCATCAGCTTAATCCGGGATTCGTCAAAAAAGCGGGGAACGAGGAAGGCCCTAGAGTTTTCGAAACCTCAGTTCTTAAAAGAGCCATTATGTACCAGTGGGGATAAATTTTAAAAAAACTGAATGGTGTATGACGATTAGTGACCAGAGATTTCCAGACACCTTAAGGGGTGAGGTTTCTTTGGAACTAGAGGGGCTGTCTTTCTGGGAAAGAGCTGTACTTTCAATTGACTTTACAAACATATTGACTCAACACAATTTCCTCAAGGAAGAATTGCTTCGGAAGGTAATCCAATGGAGCAAACTTAAATATTCAAAAGATCGCAGTGAAATATGAAGAAGTGTCAAATTCAACTGCTGAAAATGCATAAATATACAACCTGAGCAGATGGAACATTCAAATTTAACGACAGCCTTGATATGAAGTTGTTATCCTAGCCTTTCAACCTATTAAAATTTTCGAAATTTGTTAAGCACTCTGTAAACGTGTAATATGTGCTCTCCTTAGTGTCCCCTGGTAACAAAACTAGGGGTGAAGTCTATATCAGCGGATCAAACTTTAAATCAAGAGAATTCCCTCCAACATGGAAAAGTTGGATGAAGTAGATATTCCTTGCTACTCTGAAAGATATCGGCCCGATTAAATTCAAAATTCTTTTTTACCTTCAAGTTTTGTGCTTTGCCTTTGATTATTCTCATGGATAATTATACTATAAGGTCAAGTAGAGGTTTTATAACTTGAAGTTCTATTATTAGCCACAATATAGAGGAAATTTAAGTTAAATTTTCCAAAATACCCCCAAAAAATCGATTTAATTTCTTTTAAGTTTCAAACCTTTGCGTCATTCATCAAATAAATTTTGAAATAATAATAATAATTCTCATTGTCGGTTAACAAGAAGTGTTATAATGAGCTTACCCCTCCTGTCCTATACCTGCGGTTAGGCTTAAGATGGAACTGGTAGCGTTGGGTGTGAAACTGTTATATCAGTTACAAATCTTCAAAAAGCAGTGGCTCAAGAGAACGCAGTGTCAAGAACCACGATTAGGAAGACACACGCGTGTTTGGTCGCGTTTCCTTTTGCAAGCAGACAAAAAAGGATGAAAGGCAACCATTTCATTTAGCATCTCATCTTACATTTTCAAATTAACTTCCCTTCTTTTAAGTATGAACTTTTTAAAGTGTATATGAATAAAGGTAAGTTAATTATACCTCTTTATTGGAATAAGATAAGTGATAAGCTCCATTATTTTGTATTGGTGTGCCCTTCTTCTCTGAATTAAATTACGTGCGGGACCTTTAGTTCCCTTAGACGTACTGTCAAATTTATCAAATGTCTTCGGGACTGAAAAGTTTAGCCTCTTGTGCATTCTTATTATCAAACTTTAACACTTTATTTTTAAATATCCTATTACTTTTTCATCCCTTTCTGCTACTAATGATACAATTTGGGGCTTCCCTTGTTTCAAAGCATCCAACGGAAGGCAATTAATTTTTCCAAAACTAACAATCAGAGTCTTTTACCTACCCTTAAGCTCTATATTAACCAGTAAAGACTAGCCCCCCCCCCTCATAACATCGGGGAAAGTTTACAATAACAACATATTTTTCAGGGATTTCTTTTATTAATGTTACTTATAAGTGTATTTCAATTCAAACTCTAGTACTGGCCGTTGCAGTTGCAGCAAGGCCATATCAGTGTTAAATTTTGAGATTGATGGTCAATTATTGTTACCATATAGAATTGCTTAGTTTTGAGCCAACTAAAGCTAAGACGTCCTCTTTGTTTTTTTTATCGGCGCTGTTGCTTGGTTAGGAGTCATCAAAGGCAAGCCTTGAAAAGAAATAGACTCCATAAGGTCCTTTATAGATGAGGTATTTGGATCGGCATAAACGAAAAAAATATTAGAATCTTTTGTGATAATTATCATTTTACTAGTTAGCCATTTCGAGCTTGAATCTGATTGTGCACGCTTATGTGCGTGCTTCACAAATTAGTATATTTCGTTTTGTTTAGCACTGTACTTAGCAAGTTCAGTGCATGTAGGTAAAATAAAAGTGTAATATAATTATAGTTCAAAATACTTGATACATTGATTTTTAGATTAAAACATATAGTTATTTTTATTTTGGTATAAATGTTAAATGCTTTTTAAATTTAATATTTTAAAGACCTTTTGCCATTTTAGAATTATTATTATTTCATTATGTTTCTTCTTGTTTTCGCTAGCCAAAGAAACCATTTTATAAAATTCGATTAGTGTAGTATTTAAGAGAAGGCGGTAATAATATAGTAGATCGTCTCTAGGCTCTTTTCGCCTTCTCGATGTCGTAATAAAGTACTAGAGCCGGGAATTGAACCATGTAATCTAAATTATACCATTATGGGTGGGAGTTATAACCATTTTAACCAACTACTTCATAAAATGTTGTCCTTGTTATCCGCTCTCAGAAATTTCTTATCTTCCTTAAACTATGGGCTATTGATACCAAAGTCATTTGCATCCTTCTTTCAATTAATATGGCGAAATGGTAGTAACATTTGCTCTACTTTAAATGAATCACGGTCTTTCAGTTCGTTGTAGTATTCTCATTGTTGCCCTCACCAAAGGAAAATGTTTTGCCTTTTTATGCAGCATCCTTCATTTCGTTCCCGCCGTAATTATCTCTAATTCATTAACACTATTAACAGTCAAAATAAGTTAGGACCCCAAGTGTAACCATTAACTATGCCGATTGTTACCTTTCTTCCTAGTAATTCTGCCCGATTTATATCAGGCTAGATTTTTCAAGTCACACAACTACTGATCTAAGCTAATTGAAATATCGACTCTCTCCTAAACCTTAATCGGTCGAAAGGAAATGTTAAATTTAATCCCGCGGTTAGGTCGCTCATAGCATCCCAAATAGATATCACATGCACTCTAAGAAGAGCCAGTCCCTCTTTATAAAATTTCCTCCATGTTTTTTTGTTTATTTTGGTGTCTCTCCCTCTCTTGTGTGTCGTTATTTTCTTTGTTATTTTTTTTAATACAGCTCAAAAATGAAACGTGATTCTTACAAACGAGTCCTGTTGTTATGAATAAATAAATCATTCTCTCTCAAAAACATTTGTTTTCCATTTTCGACATTAAATAAACTTTATTTATTTTTTCTTACACAATAAAATTGAATATTAAAAATATGTAAATTATCTTTAGCGTTTCCCTGTTTGCCTTGTCGCTGTGAATAACTGAAGCTATTTTATTAAAAAATCCATTCAATGAACTTGGATAACTGGCTTAAAGATTTTGTTATCAATGAAGTTAATTCAATAGTAGTAAAATATCCATTAGTTTTAGGTTTCCCTCTTCCAAATGGCCTGAGGTTTATTTACTCGAAAATATTAATAACTTCGCTTAACGATTTATTGTTACTTCTGTAAAGTATTGTTCTTTGATTCATTTTATCTTTTAAGATGTTGCCATAATTGTCACTAATTCTAGCGCTGCTTCCCAGGCTAAGGGCTAACTTTCGGAAATTGAGTGGATAATCTGTCAAAACGTATCGAGTTGAACCTGCAGGATGTGAGCCGACATTTATTTATTTATACCCTATTATTATTATTATTATTATTATTATGGATAAAAACTCATCCCCTACAAAATTTATTCTGACGCTACAAATTATATCAATTTTATGGCTAAGACACATACGAGTACGAAGATTACTCAGTCACTGGTTTAATTGAAAGAGACCTTAAAAACAAACATGGCCGACTATTAATTATGTTTAGGAAAATGCTTTAAATAGTGAACACAGACAGGTGTGGAGTAGGAATATTATTTAATATAAAGTACATTTTAGCCTTCAAAAGCGGCTTAATATCAATAATATTGTCATTCAATACGAAAGCAGCCTCCCTATGATAGGCCCTCGATACCATTTCTTAGTAAATGAGAGGTAAAAGATATTACTCAATACTTCCCTTTAACACCGCACAAACTCCAGGACGCATATTAAACCTGCTTTTAATCTTTGATCCCAAATATGGTCAAAAGGACTTTAATCTAATCCAAATTAATTAAATCATTTCCTAAATGATTCCTTCGGAATATTACATGAGAAGCAACGCAGTCTTGAGAGCTAAACTTCAGTTGTGTTAAATTCAAATTTATTGTTCTAATTTGTTTTAAATATACATAAATAATTAGAATGTCTTGTTGTTTTTTGCGTTTGTGTTTATATGCATGTAATTATAAAAAGAAATACTTTTCTTATACCCTAAAATGGACTAATTTCCATTATTCTAAACCGACATTTAACTTTTTATCGAACAAACTTGATGATACTGATTAATTGCACAGACCCAATGATCTCTCTTTCTCAGGTTGCATTTTTAGGTTTATAAAGATAAAAACAAATCCAAAACTGAAAATAGATTGGGTTGAAGATGTAGTAGTATTAATATTATTATTCACAAGAGGAAAATTAGAGAATACAAGTGAAATACATAAAAAGCTGTATTTTTAAATGTTCATCTTCACCATACTCCATTTTCACAAAAGGTGGCCTCAGCGCGCATTAATCACAGCAAGGAGACTATCCATCCTTCCCTACTAATTTTAAGCCCTATCAAACAAAAAACAGCCATCCTTTTTTCCATGAAATATTGGCCCTACATAGCGAAAGGATACCGTGTACTGTAGCATCTCGTCCAGTCTCACTCAGTACATTGCCATGCACACCTATCATTCATTTTCTGCTCATTTAGCCCTTTCTTTCTCGTAATCACACATTCCATTAATCCACACAACTTATGCACGGTCTTCCAAGATCCAGACAGCTGATAATTAATCACTCTCGTAAATTATCTTAAATGTCTATTACCATTTTACATTCCAATATTAGCTCAGAACATCCTCTCAATCTTTTTCACACTCTTTTTTTCACATCACTTGTACATATCTTATATCCAGTCGTTGTTCACTCTACCTAACAGGTGCAACCAGAGCAAATGTTTTAACTTGTCAATTTGTTGGAATCTCACTCGAAACTTAGTACCAAAATACTCGCATGTAGCATTTTGTACATTCAACACTTAGAATTCACATGCACACATCCACTCTAATCGACCCACACTTTCTTGACCTTTAAAAATCTGTGCCACACCATACTTCTGTATCAGAGTATTTCAGGATAATTCGTACATACATAACACATTTTCAGTTATCGATGGGCGCCTCAGGGACTCTAATATCTCACCCTATCCTATCATAGCTCACAAACACCATCACCTTACTCCTTTCTGTATTTACGCTCAGCCACCTCTTCACACACACCTTATAAAACTCTCCTGACCATATTTGAATTCCTTCACATCATTTATTCTACCTTCCTTCCCATTTTTAGAACTCTCACAGCAATAACTCTTGCGTGTTTATCACTTCCATATCAGGATAGACCAATTCGTTTGCACACTCTACCAAACTATATCTAAATATACTTCACTTTTCATACACACACTTTGAGAATGGTCAAAGTATTCTCACTATTTCACACCCTCAATCAAGAGAAGTAGCGTTTGGTTTTAAATCCTTAATAATCAGATAGAGTGCATGATTGGTTGGCAAGATTTACTTGAATAGGCTAAGAATATCATTCAAGGTTAGTTAAAGATAAAAAAAAACAACAATATAATTTTATTTACACAGATAAAAATAAGAATAATAATAGGCAAAATAGAATTATTATAAGGAGAGATTCTCAAATAGAATTAATTGACGAATGTTACTAGGCTCAGATCAAAGGGGGGAACTTGACAATACTAATAATAGAGGGGGTTTCAGTCTTACAGGTAGGTGACTTCAAGGAAGATCCTTCTTGCGATGAGGCGAGTAGGAAACGATCCGATGAGGCAAGTAGGGCACAATCCGGTAAGGCAAGTGAAGCACGGTCCGACTGAGGCAGGTGGAGAATGATCCGAACCAAACTTTCGATGAAGATAGCCAAACTCCAAAGATGACGTTCGACGTGGAATGTGGGAATTCTCGTAAATCTACTGGAAGAGGAATCTTCTTTTCTTCAAAGGTAATCGATGGAGATTTTCTACGGTTTGATTAAACGAAGGGAAACTGTTGCGCAAATTCAATGGCTTGCCGTTCCTAGAAGCTACCAATTGACTAGGGTAGAATTAAAGCTGAGAAAGTCTGCTGTCTTGTGAAGGCTTTTGATGTGCGGGCTGGAGTCCTGAACTACAGAATAACCCGAGTCACAAGCTCCAGACATCTTAATCCGGAGGCGGAGGCGATTCATCATTTAGTAGCGAGGTGCAAGGATTGGGAAATATTTTCCCAATGCGCTCAGGAGTCGATAATTCGTGAATTTTCGAACAGGAGATGACGTCGTCCACGGCAAGATAGCATTTCAGAAGGGAAGGGCGTGCCATAGGTTGTTCTTTTACACTCTCCAAAATAAACTCCCGTTCCCATCCGACTCCTCATTCATCACCCTTCCAAATGTTTCATTATCTTCTGTCCTTATTCTTTGAATTCATGGTCTCATTTATTTTTATCTCCTCCTTCTATGCATTGAATAGAATCTCCAATACATTCTCAATTTCCTCTAAGCATTTACATCTACATCACCCTTTTGCTCACCACCACTCGTTCCACTATTCAGCCTTCTGTTTCCTCCTTCCAGTTATAGAGTGTTAAACCAGGAATTAGGATGGGCGCGACCCTCGCCTGGCTCCAGTGCCAAGAAAACTCTCGCAATAGATTGATATTACCTGTGCTTTATTACTTCTGTTCCATTTTCGCCCTTTTTAACACTTCCTTTAAAGCCTCTTTTCACTTATCTCTCTTGGCTAGTAGCCAATCAGTTTTCGTCCATTGATTCCTCGTGAAGTCAGAAAGGAGGAGAGGTACTTTTTCCCCCCTCCTTCTTCACTCTGTTTGGGTTGGAGTTTTAAGATGCCAGCATTCTTCCTGGCTCTTCCTCATTCTACTGGCCGATAATTTCCTCTGCCTTATCACGTGAAATGTGGAAGTTCTTGTGCCCTCCCGTCCAACAAAACTGTAGTTTGACCCCATAAACTGCATTCTTTCCGGACGATCGGAACCTAAATATCTTTTACACATTTTCATTATACACTCTCTATCTGATGCGACTTCGTTAATATTTTGCTTTAAATTCGAGAAAAATATAGTTCTCTCCCACAGCTCTTGCACTACACCCTTTAGTTTTTTCAATATCTCCTTCATCCTCACAATTACACTTCCGCTTTCTCTCTCAATTCAAGTCTTTTCACATCCCCCCTCCCCATCTCTCTCATTCAACAGCAGTTCACTATTGATTCTCCTATCGTTTATAATATCTTCACCCCTCTCACTCATGCACCAACTAACTTAACCTTAAACAGCCCAACTATGCGTTCGGATAGTTTCATACTCATAAAGCTTACCACTTTCACCACCCAATGTCCTGACAGCTTAAGGTCGCTTTCTGTCATCTCTGAATCGGATACACTCGTGGGACGCACTTTCATTCGATGGAGTGATGCAACGTACCTTATTGCAACGACTGAGTTGTCCTCCTGACTGTTCGGCACATTCTTGTCGAATGCCTCAGCCTGTCCCGGTGCTGAGCGGGGTGGCTCACGCTTGTCCATCGTACTCGGGACTGGTTCGTTCACACAGAATTGCGGACTATATGACTTTTTGGATGAGGCTGGCCTCCTCCATTTTATTTGACTGTTTTTTGTGAGTCGCGTTCCTGCGCCGGGGAAAGGCGGGCCTATTACTTACATCGACCGTGTTTTTCTCTTCTTCTTGCCTTTTCTATTAATTTTTTCATATTTGTTTGCTTTTTCTCTTTGGTTTTGTGTTTGTTTTTTCTGGTCGATTCATAATTTCCCTTATCTGAGGCCGCATGGTGGATAGGCATAACAGCAAGTCCTCGTCCAGTGTCGCAAGCCGCAATCTGTTGTTATTTCATAAATATAAAAATATTCAGTTGGTTCATCACATGAATGAGAGTGCTTTGCTTGAAGGTGTCTTTTCAGTTTACTGGGAACCATTGCTTGGTTTGCCAGTTTCTCGCCACAAACAACACAGACAGGACGTGGCTTTTCTTTTTCAGATGAAACGAATCCAAAAGACAAGTAGACTTCTTTATACTGGCGCACAATTGATTTGGAAGTAACAGTGCCGGTCCTTAGTGTTTTAATTCCAGAACTAGCTCCAGCCATTTCGCTGTCATCTTTTTCTAACTTGTGTTTCTTTATAAGAAATCTATCCTTAACTCCTCAGACCTGAAAGCAAGAAAGTATGACTGAGAATATTTATTTAAAAAATGCAACTAAAGCAAGGTAAACACTGAGTGCATTAACATGAGAATAAAAAATATTTTAAAGAAATTAACAATAAGCGGAGACTACACGAAAAGAATAAAAAATAAAAGTGCAAATTACCTAGTTGGGGATCAAATACACTAAATTTAAAAAAAGTATGAATAAATATACAATGCAGTAAAGAAAAATTCATACTACATTCCCCCCAAAAATACAGTAAAAAGTGTAAGAAATAAACAGCAAAACAAAAATAATAAAAAAAAACATTTAATGTACAAGAAAAAATAAAGCCCTTAATTTCTAAATCCAAATACTATTAAACAAACCTATTAAATTTTTTAACTAGCAAGTAATAAACTTAATGAAAAACAAAATTGTATTTGCCAACCACAAAAATTTAGGGATTAAACTTTTTAAAATTCTCATTTATTAAGCAATTATATATCAATTGTAAGCATCAGCCTTAATAACGTAACTTCCTTGCATCTCCCGTACAAACTTGCAGTCGCTTTAAGAATTAATCTTATTAAATTTCTCACACTTAATAAGAAATTATATATGAAATCTAAATACCAAACTTATAAATCTCAATATGCCAAAACCAAAAAATATTTAAATATTGGATTGGCATATTGAAAGATAGAAAACAAAATTATTTTTATTAGTAAAATCTGTCAACTATAGCTGTGGTAGGACAGTCTGTTACGGCAGGACACAATTGCGTCACAAGTACGAAAATTTTATCATACATTCGTACAGTACCGAAATTTGTCCATTGCTCTTTCGGGTTTGTGGAAGAATCAACTTTCCTCAAATCTCACGCGGCACACTAGTTGGGAATCACTGCCTTAGGGTTTCAAGAGCTATACGCATCATTTCTCTTATTATGTCACCCCTTCTTCCATTCATATATTGTACAACCGTCAACCATTAACCATTCTTAATTCCATTCACTACTCCTACCATATCATTCAAGAGCCTCTTTTTCAGTTTGAGTTTAAAGGCATTTGTTCTACCACTACTTTCAAGTTCTCGTTCGAAGGAGTGTTCACAATTTCTATCGTCCAAACCCTTGACCATCTTAGGCGTCTCGACCAACTGCTGGTCACGCGCTCGCAACTTTACAGAGAAAGCACGGTTACTGCCTATAGTCTTGCCTCATACGATAAGATACGAAGTTCCTGGAACAGCTTAGTCGCGCAGCATTGCTCTCTAATAGGTAGCCGGAGTTGGATAACATACTACCCACATATACGCATCATATTAAACAAGCTCACTCGGTTCACACATTGGCACGGATTAAGCGGAACGAATGGACCTGATCGCGACATCCCTACCCATTACCGCCATTGCGTGTCGTGCTCGTTAGGCAAAATCTTTCATGTGGGCATCTTTCTATGCAAAAGGCCCCTATCCAGGCTTAGTATACTTTTACGCTATGCGTCGGGGAGTGAATGCGTATTCTTCCTGCCCCACAACTTTAATTTCGGCCATGGAACACGTCTGCTTGTCAAGTTACCGAATTATAAGCTGTTTTCTTAAACCTTTCACGCTGAGTCTTGAGTCTCAAAACTTGAGTGTCGAACAATGAAAATCGAGCCTTTAGTCTCTCTCGAAGCTTGAGTCTCGAGCCTTGAGTTTCGCGCCTGGGCCATGATTTTTTTACCATTAATTTGTATCCTTTAACATTTAGCGAAAGTAAAATGAGGAATTATAATTCTATGAAAAATATATCGGCAATTATTAAGCTAAAGTTCCTCAACACTTTTAGAATCGCAACTATATTTTATTGGTAACTGTTGGTATTCCTCTTTCAATCTGACATTTTAATATTGCTCAAATACTTCGAAATAATAAAATAATAATGTTTAATTTAGTTTACCATTAATTAAGTATTTGAACGAGGAAAGTTTTAGAGGATCGTAAAAAACATTATATTAAGTATACGAATTAAATGAATTTTTAATTTCCAACCTGTAATGACAGCCTTCGCAAGACTTACCCAACTTACTTCAGGATAATAGACTAAAATCGAGACAAAAGTGCCTACTAACTAATCTTATTCATTTATTTCCATTTAAAAGGGATTTATCTCCATCATCGGAACATTTTCTCTTATTTTAATATGCACTTTATAGTTGCTTTCCAAAATAATCTAATTTATTGCAAGACAACAACTGTCACTCCTCATATGTGTCTTAAAATGAAAACAATGTTCTAATTTCCTTTGCGTCATATGTCTGCACCAAAAACTTATCATATATATATATATATATATATATATATATATATATATATATATATATATATATATATATATATATATATATATAATATTTTCTGGCTCCATATTGCAGGAAATTAAAAAGCGATTGTTTCTCTCACTTAAAAACATTTTAAAATCTATCGTTGATGAATTTCACCAAATATGAAGTATCAGATTCGGAGAAAGCGATCAAAATCGCTTGAAATTGTTATATTTTCTCCTTTGTGTTGTGACATGTGAACTGAACCAAATAATAAACAATATTGCCTTGTATAATCTATGAGAGAAAGGAGATAGGCTCACTTTTGTATCACACTATATGTTTAGAAATATCAGGCAAGTAATGAAGCTTGCAGACAAAGCTAGAAGAATCCCCTGCATAGGGAAATATAGTAGAGCGGGTAAAAATGGTCGCACAAGGTCTTCTTTCGAATGGCACGTAGCTCGTCTTGTAATTATCTGTTACCGTCCCATTGGACAATATTTATCGTAGAATAGATATAATTTAAAAATTTCCTGTGACATTAAAAAAATTACTAAATTTTGCTTCGACTGGTTGACACAATTTATTCAAAATATTTGATTGATTCAAAATATATTAAATCTAAGATGGTATTATTATCCCAAATATTGATCATTTTTATTTTTAATCTCACTTTTAAAAGTTTCAGAATGTCCGCAAGGTCGGAATCTAAGATCTGAAAACCTTTGAGCTTGATATCGGGGCTCTATTGATACACTTCGCATAAAATAATTTACTAGTTTGGGGTAAAATTCAGTAAACTCGAGACAATGATGCGGTTAGTATAAAGCAAAAATAGACAAGCAGCATTGCACAAGGTCGAAAAGGCCAGGCGTCATGACTCGTTAGGAAGGAGTTTTTAAATTATCTTTCTAACACTTTAACAATCCCCAAAAAGGAGTATATCAGTCGATTCGTTTATATTAAGCTTCATTTACTGCTACAGAGAACAGTAGAAATTAATAAGAAAGATACCATTTTCTGGGACACTAAACGAGGATTGATATAAGAGATTCGAAAGATACAATCTTTTAAGTGAGTATTAGAAAAAATCTTAGAAAACTCCTTCCTGGCGAGGCAAGAGGCCCGGCTTCCAGTACCTGATGCAGTGTCGGTTGTAAATTTTTGGCTTATACTAACCGCACTATTTCTCTCGAGTCTCTTGAATTTTATCATTCTTTAATATTTATTTAGCAAAGATAATAGTGCAAATAAATAGGAATGATGCAATTGTATGTGATATTAAACAAGGATTACTATGATAGAATCGATTGATACACTCCTTGTAGGGATAGTATTATAAAAATATTTTGGAAAACTCCTTCCTGGTGTGACAAGATGCCCAGCTACCAGGGCCTTGTGCAGAGTCTGTTTAAAATTTTTGCTTTGTACTAACCGCATCATTTGTCTATATTTTCTCGAATTTTATTCATTTTTA
This sequence comes from Ceratothoa steindachneri, assembly GCA_963969495.1. NCBI lineage: Eukaryota > Metazoa > Arthropoda > Malacostraca > Isopoda > Cymothoidae > Ceratothoa > Ceratothoa steindachneri. The sequence continues at coordinate 140,099,338 of OZ018323.1, read as the reverse complement.
AAATGCATTTATCAAAGAAAACAGTGGAAACCAATATGGCTGACGCCATTTTCTGTGATGTTAAAAGAGGTTTAGTATAAGAGAATCGATTGATACACTCCTTTTAGGGGGGGGTTTCAAAAGATTTTTTCCAAACCCCTTCGTAGGCGAGGCTCGATGTCCAACCCCCAAAACCTAAAACAGTGTCGGTTGTCATTTCTTTCTTTATGCTAACATCACCATTTACTTATTTTATAAGTAGTAGGAAAATAGTATTTACGAAACACACTAAATTCTAAAAAATGTATTAGGGAATAAATCCAGAGATAAGATGGAGCGAAAGTATTGCCGAATAGGGGTGATCTAGTGTACCTAGTGTGTTGCTAGATGAGCTTTGGGCTTCAGAGGACTGGGTTCGTAGTAGATTCTCTGTCGCCTCACTACACGAGCCCAGTCAGCAAGTGTGGGCTTCACTTCCGGGTCGAGTATTGGAAGCAGTATGGATTTTCTCATAATTCAAGGCGAGAGAATGCTTCGGTGATCATAGTAATCGGGATGGGTGTAATGGCGGCTAATCACCAATTCAATGGGGACAGTGAAATGAATGTAGTCACGGGGTGGGAGAAGGCCCACAAATTAATTCTGCTCTGATGGCGAAATAATCAAGAAATTTAGGCTTAAGGTTGCACCGTGTTTAGCTATATCAACACTTGGATAATATTAGGATATGGGGGAGATATAAATTATCAGGTGATAGAGAGACACCAGGAACAAAGTGGCGTCGAATCGTGAACTGAGGATCAACAACCTACGCACGAGCGAGCTCTGCCTAAAACGTGAAAGTTGTTTCATCCTGTGGGTCATTAAGCCAAAATTATAGGGAAGAGGGAATTAATGGCTTCCGAACCCTAACACATGTTTAATATTACCTTCGCTCGTATTGGCTTCTATTATAAATTTATAACCTGAGTTGTTTAGAATAGACTTAACTACCTCTTTCATTCATTGTCAGATCCTATATGCACAATATTTAGAATGAGGGGAATAATTAACATAACAAAAATGAAAAGCAATGAACATAAAAAAAGCAGGAAAAGTATATATGAGACTATTATTTTTTACATAAATTAAAGAATAACGAAGCCATCTTCGCCACAAGTTTTATAAAGAGGTTCTAGCTGAAAATGATGGTTAGGCAAAATGAATATTTGCGACTGGTACACTGCTTAGTTAGACACCTTGAGATAATGGTTAGTAATATAAAGCGCAATACCCCGAAACCTACCCTGTTCTTAACGCATCCTTTTACACTGATAATAATAAAAAAATGAATTGTACGACTCTAAATGTTCTATTTAGATTCATCAGCCCCATATCCGAAGATACCCCGCCCTTTTTGATCTCTTTAGAGGATTGCTCCCAAAGTAGTTAAAGCTGTATTGGCAGTGTGGCAATTAATCATAGCTGACTGAAATGCAGATAGACACGAGATGGGACTAAAGGGGAAGGGGCGACAGCGTCGTTTGGAGACTCCAAGCGAGCGAATGTGACCAGGCAAACCGAAGAAGGAGTTCGTCCTCGATAAGTTGGAATTCTCTTTCAAGTGCGATTCTTCGTGCTCTTAACCACGAGACTCAACTCAATCCAACTGACCTAACCAAAACCAACCCTCTATAATCCGAATCAAACCTAACCTAACTTAACCAAACTTAACCAACCCTATATTAAGGAAATAGAATCAATCTCACCAACCTCAAACTTACTTAACCCAACCAAATACAAGCTAGCCTACCCTAACCAACCCAAATTTAGCTCAATTTAACCTAATCAAATTTAATCCAATTTTACTCAATACAACCTTATCTAACCTAAATAAACCTAACCTAATCTACCCTAACCTTACAAATTTCGAATCAGGTCTTGTCCTCGAACTTTCTCATTTCTATGTATATTTCCTCTGTTCAAAATCCTTAAACAAATCTCCTTTCCTTATGGTGGTTGGGCTAGTTTAAAGAGAGTTGCGTGCCTTCTGAGCCACGAAGGATCAAGGTAGTCTCCTCCTTAGGATATTCAGACTTAAATTCGCTCCAATTTTTACTTACCTAAATCTAACCATTTTATTAAAGATTATTCAGAGACTTTCTAACATTGATACCCTCCTTTATTTTAGAAGATTAGTCAAGAATAATAATAGTAATTAGAAGAAGAAGAAGAAGAAGAAGAAGAAGAAGAAGAAGAAAAGAAAAAATAAAACTAATAGAAATGAAAAAAAGAAGAAGAAAACGGTAAGAAAAAAGGAAATTTTCTAGGATAGATGACCTCGGTGACTTTAAAAGCTTAGTCAAGAAAAAATAATACTAAGAAGAAGAAGAAGAAGAAAAAGAGGAAGAAGAAAACGGAAAGAATGAAAAAAATACTTTCTTATTCCTTTAAGGCGTCTTTGCTAATCCTCAGGAATCGTTTTTCCTTGGTTCTCTGCGCATGTAATAAGTTATCAGATGTAATGGCAGATGTAATGGTAGGAAGCAACATTTCTCTCTAACAGAATGGCAACATCACAAAAGTCAAGTTAAGCCCAAATAAAAATGAAAACAGATTTTCAGCAATATTATTCAAGAATATGGTCGGTTGTGGTCGTGGTATAGTCGTGTTATTGTCGCTGTTTCCGAAGAATGTCTGAATTCTATTCCGTGTCCAAGGAAGTCCGGAACAAGAGTTATCAATTTGATAATCTTATTGTACAATTGTCATAGTTAGTCTTGTCACACTTTACGCTCAATTTCGTTCAGTGGCAATTTAAATATATTATTATTTTATGAGATGGAGTAAATTGAGGTATATTTAGTTAAAAGAGGACGTTTACAAATTAAATTATTAAATATAGTTAAATTTGAATGTTATTTGGCTATTTTAAGCATACTAGCGAAAGATTTTGAAACTGGGTTACAAAATTTCCGCCAGTTTTACGTTTTTCCAGCTTAGTTAACTTTATCTATTTATTTATTTTTAGCCATCAACGTCACATAAATAGGTGCATTAACCTTTGGCTATTTCTTATAATTTTATTTTAAATGTTATTTAAAATATTATTATTCTGCAACACAGCAGAGCAAATCCTAGCGACACCAATCCAAAAGAATTCGAAGATTTATGAAACACAAATTATATTATAATTGACTTACCTGTCCGAAACATTTTGAGAAATGTAACATGACCCCCTTGGACAGCCTGAAGTGTGGGACATATTATAAAATTATAACGAAACACAAAACTATGGTACTAGAAACTCATTTTTAATATATTTTAGGGCCTGCAATTTTGATCGATGGAAATACCAGTGTGAAACGCACTCATCTCTCTTCGATGGATGTGTTTTACAACTTTAAAAAAGAGGAAATCCACTTGTCAACTGATGATTTATTCAGAAACTGGCAGACTGAGTAGAGCACGGCCTTACACAACCAATTTTGCCACATAGATGAATAACACGACCATATGTCGTCCTCGTTTTTTTTTAACAGGGATCCTTCTTAATTAATTACCTTCCCACCTTTAAGTTATACCCTACAAATTATGTTTACCTCTTCCATAATTATTTTTCCCAGACTCGCTTTAGTTACTTCCATGTGTATTATGTTATAAATACGAGGGGCGGTTAATAAGTTTTGCAATTCGGATATAAGGAAACGAGATATGAAGAAAAGTGTTTTATTATTTTGCAATATAACTACCCTCAACTTCAATGCACTTGCGCCGCTTGTCCCTGAGGCTTCGAATTCCCAAACCAGAAATCTCCCGACTGCTGTTGAATCCACTCCTGGACGGCTAGCTGGACATTTTCATCGTCCCTAAACCAGCGTCCCCAAACCAGCGTCTACGCAGTGCAGCCTTGAGCTGGCGGAATAAAAAGTAGTCGCTGGGGGCCAGATCTGAACTGTAGGGGGGATGGTTGAGCTCCTCGAATCCGCACTCGCGCAGGGCAGCTTGTGCAACTTTGGCATTGTGGACTTTGAGGACGCTAAAGTCGATCATGGGGCGTCAGGTTTCTAGGGACCCAACGGGCAGAGACCTTGGTCATGGCCAAATTGTTGTGTATGATGTTCATAATACTTCCCTGTAATATTCCAAGTTGTCGCTCGATTTCTTCGACCTTCACCCCTCGATTTTCGAGGATCATCCTCTTCACACGGGCCACATTTTCGTCGTTGGTCACGTCTGACGGGGGTCCTGGACGGCGGTCATCTTCAGGGGCCTCACAACCATGGCGGAACTCTCTATTCCAGCAAGCAATGGTTGCATAGGATGGGGTGGTGTCGGTGTACACTTCAACCATGCGTTCATGGATCTCTTTTGCATTCTTGCCTTCCTTGGTCGAAAATCTGATCACTGCGCGGTGCTCAACCTTCTCCATTGTTGAAAAATTTGTGACTAACGATCTGCGATCAGCTACTGCTTCTTAAATAGATGAGGCAGGAGCATGCGGCTGCAAGTCCCGACTTGTCATAACTTGTCTTAACACCGCCACAAACAGCCATCTTCCTTCCTCTGTTTTGCCCTACCGATTCGCAAAACTCATTGACCGCCCCTCGTATGTTCTTTCATATGAGTAGTACTTGGGTAAAAAAGGTTGATAACTTCTATTACAGTAAATATTTAATAAAATGACTGTTGCTATGGAGAAGCACAAAATAGTTGCTATGGTTATAAAATCTTAAAACCTATATTTCTCTCCTGGGCCCTAAAATATTATGCTACCATACTTTTTGCAAAGTATCTGCACCAATAGTTGGAAGAAAAAGGGAAGGTTATGCTTTTTGCAGTGCTAATGACTTGAGAGAATCAACAGTTCATTGCTACAACTGTTATATTTGCCCTGAGTCATCAATTGCAAAGGTTTCCCCAAAGAGGAAAAGTAGAGTGCGAAGGATCCAATATCCTATTCACAATCAGTAGCCCTTGGACAGTTTCAACAAATTCAGCCAATACTAGATGGCAGACCCCACTAAGTCTTGCCAGAATTGGTAGACCCCAGCTTATTCAGCTTCATGTGGCCTCCCAAAACGGGATCCCCCGATATCAGAAAGAAGATAATTGGAGCACCATTTATGGAGACTGGTGATCACAATACTGAGATCCTTATAAAGGGTGTTCCAATAACTTTACCTATTTTAAATGTGAATTAAGTTTAAGCGTCTAATGATTTTTTTCTTTTTCTTTAAGATTTAATAACTTCAGTCTTTGGCAATTTCAACCATATAAAGATTAACAATCGGACAACGTGTTGAAGTTATCGAAGTCTATTATTAAAATGGACGTTTAAACAGAAACACATTTCGGGCACTTCGCGATTTGTTTGGTCAACATAATCGACCAACCGAGAGTGAATTGGAGAAAATTATTCGTAAATTCAAACAAACGGGGTCGGTGGCAGATATAAAAACGCCATTGCGTGCTCGTGCTCGTTACGCCATTCAGCTAGCTAAAAACATTGCTGCAGTGCGCGAGAATGTGGCCGAAGATCTAGACACCTCTATTCGTCATCGCGCGCAGGAATTGAACCTCTCCACAACAACGTTACATCGAATTTTGACAAAAGATTTGTCTCTACACGCTTACAAAATTTAATTAACACAAGAACTGAAGACTACTGACCACTTGAAGCGCCGTAACTTCGTCAATTGGGTGCACAAGCAAAGACAAGCCTTTTTTTGCAAAAAATCATCTTTAGTGATTAAGCCTATTTTCATCTTGGTGGATTCGTTAATAAGCAGAATTGTCGCATATGGGCTGATAAAAATCCCAGGAAGATTGTTGAAAAGCCACTGCATCCACTAACGGAATCATTGGGAATTCTGTTACGGTGCCATGATAACCAACTTTTTATGGCCTAAATTGAATTCTATGGATGTCTAAGATTTGTGGTTTCAACAGGACGGTGCCACATGCCACACAGCCAATGCAACAATGGCTTTATTGAATTAGAAGTTCCCAAGTCGCATCATCTCTCAAAACAGCGAGGTCAATTGGTCACCAGAATCGTGTGACTTGACGCCTTTAGATTTCTTCCTTTGGAGTCATCTCAAAAGTAAAGTCTATGCCAACAATTCAACAGTTGAAGGATAAGATAATAAGGCATATTAGTTAGATCGAGGAGCAACTATGCAGAGACGTCATCAAATATTTTACCATCGAGTGGAGGTGTGCCGCCGAAGCCTTGGCGGACATTTACGCCATATTATTTTTCATATATAATTGTCATGACTCAGTTAACATGATCCAATAGTGAAATCAATAAATTTTCACTAATAACACTGTTTTATTTACTGGTAACTTCGATTCGTCTTAATGTAACACCCTTTATAAAGGTCGCGGAGTGTTCCCAGGAGATGGATAATCAAGGGCTTGTAAGTAAAGACCCAAAAGCCTGATCTTAATTCAAGGCAGGTTCCTCCTAAGGGACCTTATTCGCCTAAATGGAAAGAGGAATAAGGCATAATGTGAAGGGTAATTGCTCTCCTTTGGGGTGGGAAGGTCTTCAGGAATGAGTAGATTCTTAGATATCTGACTAGGCTAGGCTGAGTCATTAAGACCCCTGGGTTGCTACTGAATGGAGATGAAAGGGGTGAAATTCTTCCCTTCTGATCAACAAATTCAAGCCTTGAAGAGGTCGAGCCTTGAAGAGGTCGAGCCTTGAAGAGGTTGAGACTTTTCATCTAAAGGTTGCCGGGTGTCTTCAATCCGCCATTTTTAAATGCTTTCATGACATTAGCTCAATTGACTTACTGGATATACGTTTCGCCAGCGTCTCTTGGTGAGGCCAGAAGGGTCCTCGTTTCTCGAAGGAACCCTTTTTTCAATATGTCTAATCCTGCCCAGAATGCAAAATTGAGTGATCTTCGGGAACTAAATAGCACTCTTGTGTGATGACCCACCGATGTGCCTTAAACCTCTTTAAAGAGGTAGTTTATTCAATGGAAAATATAAGCTGGCTGATCAGGAAGTAGTCAGGATCAAAATAATAGAAAGGAAGGAGGGAGTGAGTCTATAGATCTATCCCAACACTCTTTGTTATGGTCAACTTTGATAAGCTCCCTGAATATTTGCATACTATTGGTGTAGCAAACACGTGACTATAGTTTTACTGTTACTGTGGAGGTGTTGTCATTACAACCAATTTGGCCTTTCTAAGAAATATTGCTTACGTGCAAAGCGGTTCAATCCTAAATCTACTTAAGGTGCTCTACAGTCACACGCGACAAAGTTGTTACGTGCAACTACAAGTATGTGAATTGTGTTGGATTACACACTGCTTCTTCTAAGCATTGGGGTCTAATTTGTACGAAAAAAGGTCTTGATTGTCCAAGTTGTGGACCAAAATTTGTTAAGTAGATGATAGTATAGATATGTCAGGATTTGTGCGACTAGTAAGCTCTTACACTTCCAAAGTACAAAAAATACTCGCCGCTCCCAGCCCTTTCACGCCTAAAATCATGGAGAGTCGAGGTATACCTATATAGACTAGCTCGGCGCCCAGAGTCTTACAAGAGTACGGGCAGACAGCTGGCCACAAGCCGATTGAGTTATGTATGGGCGATAGATAAAGAGTGCGAATTACGGTTGACTGGGTTTAGAATAATGGCTTGCCAAGTTGCAGTTCAAAGGATATATAAAGACCATGCAATGGCTTCGCTTTTATTACATAATTAAAATTGTTTGATGAAGTTAACTTTATAGCTACTGATTCACTACTATTTTACTGTGAAGTAGATTAGTTTAGGAAAGGTAACATTTTCAATATATTCTTTGTTTCTGATGGAGATTTTAAGAAGAGAAGGATTAATGTTTCGTCTGTTCGCACCTTTTTATTATGCTTGCCTTATTATGTATTCATTGCTTTCCCTGTTTTTCAAATTAAAATTCCTAGGTCCTGAGTTTCATTTTGTTAATGAGAAAGAAAAGGCAACGAGGATATTTTGTGTTTTAATTTAGAGATAAAATGAAAAATACATATTTATGATATTGTCTTATACTGCTTGTCATCTCTGGTGTCTTTCAGGATAGTCTTTGGTCATAGGTATTTCTTATTTATACAAGTGACATGTAGGTGCCTTAAAGCACAAGCTTGATGTAAAGAGTGGGGATGTTACCAGTATACCATCTCCATATTTGACATCTTATATAACTTAATATTTTGCAAAGAGATCTCACATATCAGCGATAAGAATTGTATATTAAGAATATAAAATAAATCTCCCCAATCTCAAAACATGATCATTATTAGGTTTAGGCCAACTAATTTGCTGCATCCAGATTTACACATTGAAAATATTTAGCTAGCTACTTGTAACTCGTTCAAAAACTATAGAAGTTACTTTTGATAATTAATAAACTTAGTTTTGAGAAACATATTCAAAATGTTTCTTTAGGAATATAAAAAAAGGTGTTTTCCAAAAGTGTTTTAAAATGTTTGGTGATTAAGTTATTGAGTTAAACTGCTTCAATTCTTCTTTTTATATGCTTATAGTATCGATTACAGGTCTTTTCTTCCGAGGCAGATTTAAACAGTTGAATCTCCTGAATAAAAACTGACTTATTAAGTATTTTAGTCAAAATTTTAAAAGTTGATTTATGGCATAATCGACAAATAAGTTCATTGTATGTAGTATACGATACAAAGTTTTCATCATCACCAATTACATAGACTCTGTCTGAGTTGTATCATCCTCTATTAATCATAGTCAAGCATCTACTGCTTCATTATCAAGCATAAGATAGAGCAATATAATCAATACTTTAGAGGTTTTAGCCCTGCCACAACAAGGTTTTGGATTATTTTACCTATTATTTATGTTGAAACAGTTGTTTAATGGTTAGAAACTCGGTGTTAACTGTTTTTAATAAATAAATGGTGTCTAGTTTTATCCTATCATTATTTTATAGACAATAATTTATCTTGTTTTATGTATTTCTATCTAATTTCTTGTATTTTCCGTATTCAAGTTACATTTCAGGCTAAATGAAGCCTTGTTAAACATAGTCTTCTGACTTTTTCCAGTTGGATTTCAATTTTAAATAATAAATGAATTTTTATATAAGATTTAATGCATGAAAATGAAACTTGAATTTAGAAACAATAGTAACGCACAAACTGTAAACAATTCCAAGGAAGCAAATGAGGATTCATAGCTGAAGTACTGGACATCGAGTATAAAAGAAATCAATGGCAAGGAAAGAAAATAAAGGTGGAAAGATCATGTAAAATCAATAAAAGTTCTGAAGTGCAAAACGACAAAAGATGGACCCAAAGAGATTCTAAACAGAGTACCATTATGCATAAAGAGACCCATAAAGGTATCTTATTGACGTTCTGAGTTATTGTATATGATAGTAACACCACTGTATAGGGGCTAAAAGTTTAATTTACGAGACTAGTTTTAGTATGTAGTTTATCATACTTTCTTCAGTTGTATACTAAGAATGCGATGGTTACAAAAGTCTATAAATAGCGTACAAATTAGAAAAACGAAAAGAAAAAACACAAAGAAACACAAAACGGAGAAAAAAGGTCATTAATCATGAGGTGTAAGTCTAAGATTGTTTACTAAGCTGTTTACGATGAGGTTTCGGGAATGGGGGCTGCATTTCAATTGCCCATCTAACAAATTAAAATTGGGAATTTCTCCTATTAATATAAATTATACTATTTTTCTTTTACGGAAATCTTTACAATTATATATGATTTGTGCCTTTGACTAGTCAATTTGGGCACAAATCATATATAATTGTAAAGATTTTCGTAAAAGAAGAATAGTAGAATCTATATTAAATGGGGGTTGCATTTCAATTGCCCATCTGACAAATTAAAATTGGGAATTTCTCCTATTAATATAGATATTAATATTTTTCTTTTACAGAAATCTTTACAATTATATATGATTTGTGCCTTTTAATAGTCAATTTAGGCACAAAGGTGAGATTCGAACCAAGCACACTGAGGCAGCGAGCATCCGATTTGATCTCAATTAAATCACCCTTTAGAACACTCGACTATGCGGAAGACATCAATCTTCCCAATAAACAAGCTTTTAAGGCACGCTTCGCAAGGTCGTTTGGGACTATGAAAGAGAGAGAGAAATTAATTGGGAATTCAAAGGACAAAGGAGAATTGAGGTAAACACGCTACGAATATACAATATATAAATCTTTTATGAACGCGAAAGAATAATGAATTGAATCTACGTGTTCATGAAAGATTTAAACATTATATATATATATATATATATATATATATATATATATATATATATATATATATATATATATATATATATACGATGATTTCTTCTACAAAGCCTTAGTTTAATGTTTATGAAGAAAAATAAAACGAAGAAGGTGGGTCCCATTAAAAATTACAACGTTTCGGTTATTACAAAACCCATCTTTTGGAGCTATAAAAAATTCGAAATCAATAATCTACAACTAAAAACCTATAGTACGGCACATGTTCATTAGTGTAATTCTATGAATCTCAAAAGTTGACACATAAACGACGGTAAATACTAAAATAAACTTTATATTAATGATAAAATAAAAACAGAAAAAAGCAAGGTAAGTACATCAGAAAATACTTGCAAAGAAATTATAACAATCAAACGCAAACAAAATAAATATAGCAGTACAAAATCAACAAATGAAATGCAGAAAAAATAGAGTTTTGAGTATATATACAGTTTAGTATAACTGAATAAAGAAACTGAACATTACTATGCATGGTCGGATTACAATGACTAGTGAAAATGAGAAGGAATTTTAATATTAAATAGAGCTTAATTGGTTGTTAGGTTGTCATTGCGGAGAGTGGATAGAGATTTAGCAAATTTTAAGACATGAAAAATCATTTAACTACAGGTCTATTTAAAAATCAATTGTATGTTTCACAATTGACTAATAGTCTTTATTACTTAATGTTCCACTGGATTATAGCTAATACCCCTGTGAGAACCGAATTGCAGCTAAAGTGAACGAACTGTGCTTCCTATATAGGTCTTCTTCTTACAGCTGGGGTAAGTAAATCTATATAGAATGTAAGAACTTAACGGCGTGGGAATACTATCCTTCACTCTAAGAACAAATTCTAATATTTTTGTTATTTTCATTAAAATAACGTTCATTTTAGTATTTACTGTCGTTTATGTGTGATCTTTTTCAGTTTTATAGTATTACACTTACCCGTAGATTACTGATTTGTTTATAGTTTCTAAAGATGAGTTTTCTAATGACCCAAAAAGGGGAAATTAAACAGGACCTGATTTCTTCGTTTTGCTCTTCTTCATATATATATATATATATATATATATATATATATATATATATATATATATATATATATAATACTGTTAATTGATTTGTTCCTTGGGAATCTGATATGTAGCAGGAATATGAAGACCCAGGTGGTATACTAATCATTTATTGGCCGGACGTTTCGGACCTTTACTAGGACCATCTTCAGCGACTATATCGTCTAATGAGAAGGGGAAGGAACATTAATTGATAACACTTAAAAGAATGCATTAAAAAAAACGGAAGAAGGCAAGTTAAAATAATAAAATTGACAATAATTAAAATTAAAGTAAAAACACTAATAATATATAGAATTAAATAATATTACCCAGTGGTAATTAAAAAAAAAAAAATAGAAAGTGAAATTATAACAAACTGACTTGATTATCACGTATTAAATGTTACTGAAGTGAACAAAAAATAACATTATATTAAATTGTAAAAACACAAAAAAAGACAAAAAACCCGAACATGAATCAGAATGATTGGAGTTGAGAAATCAACTAACTAAAAATATAAAATTACTGACGAATTTTATTCGGTTGGTCGGTTGGCTAGTTAATCTATTGAAGAGTTGGTTGGTTATATTGTGAATAATTTAATTGAGGAGGCGTAATTAAATAGGTTTGGATTTATTTTAATGATATATAGTGACTCTAAGATTTTCAAATCGAGAGAAGTTAAGGCTGAAGATAATATAGTAAATGAATTAGAATTAAGAGGATGATGGTGATACTCTGAATGGTGCCTGATGGAAGAGGCTTCTGGTTTAGAAATGGGAATACCAGTCCTATGAGACAAACCCAAGTGCTCCGCGATCCTGCAGTTGAATTGTAAGCCAGTTTGGCCTACATAACGACTGTGGCAGGTCGTACATGTATAATTGTAAATTATACAGGATCGCAAGCCGAGAGGGATTGGCTCCTTATGGAAGAAAAAGTAATTTAACGATACAAGGTTGGAGTTAATACAAATGAATTGGCATTGAGGGAAATGGTTGTTGAGGGTAGAGAGAAGGAGTTTGTTAAACTCGGATGTCAAATGCTCGAGATAGGGTAGCTTAATGAAAACCTTCTGTTTATTACCCCGATTTTCATCTTCAACCAGTTAGTATCCAAATTTCTCTCCAAAATATACTATCCTCGACCCTTACTTACTACTGTTTCTAAACAAAAGGTTTTCATTAAGCTACCCTATCTCGAGCATTTGACATCCGAGTTTAACAAACTCCTTCTCTCTACCCTCAACAACCATTGATGATCCTAGTAAAGGTCCAAAACGTCCGGCCAATAAATGATTAGTATAATCACCTGGGTCTTTATATTCCTGCTACATATATATATATATATATATATATATATATATATATATATATATATATATATATATATTACAGAGTTCTGACGGTTTCGTTTGAAATTTTAAACTGCTAATTTTACTCCTATTTTTTGCCTTAACTTTCTCTCCTTTTTTTTTAATTTTAATTTAGTTTTTTCAGAATAATTTACTAAGAAAAGTTTGGATCATCCAAATTTGTTGAAGAGTTCTTTGAATCCGTGTTATAAAGACAAACAAGAATATAGACCTCTTCAACAGGAGCAGAAAATTGTGGAAAAAGTCAGATTTGAGCTAGAAGATTCAGGATTCAACTACGAGCCGAGAGCACAGAGTAAAACTCATAGTCTACCATCTGACTATCATAACGCCGGAATTCCCCCTTGAAGTTCAGGAAATCATATAGAGATATAGAGTCAAACGCGACTGAAAATGTGTCTGAATTTAAACCGTAGTATATCATTAAACTTTATATCCTGAAGGGTGAAATAAAAAGTATATGAGAGATGGAAAAAAATAATTTTAGAACATAATATAGGGAAGTTTGACAGACTAGAATCAATTTCTCCCAAGATCAAACAAGAAAGAACTTTCCTCGCATTTCGGTACTATTATTCGTGCACCAGCCTTATATCAGGGTGTAAGATTAGAAGTTATGCAAGAAATCCTTATTAACGGGATTTATAACAGAGACATAAGATACATTACCAGCTTCATATGGCCGTAATTGAGCGTAACAACAATCCAAATGACTTAAAATGCAAACAATTTGGAACGATTAAGAATATCAATAATGCACCTCCTGATGCAAAAGAAGAATACCTAATACAGTTTTCGCAGTACAACAACATCTATCTAATGGATAGCTCACTAAGGGGGACACCTACCTATCCGGGTTGTCTCTTGCTCACCGTGGTTGCGCCCATTATCGTTTTTGCCTAAGAACTTCCCACTGCCCTCTCTGCCCTGACATTACCCAGTGTGCTTATTTCTGTTAACAAAGAAATAAAAAACAAGGCAACGCCATCACCACTTCATCAACCCTGTGTTATTGATGAATCCCCTTCGTTCACTCAGCAATTAGCAAGCACTGCATCAAATATGGTCAGCCACAAGCCTCAAGCAACAGGGTCGTACTCGCCTTTTCAGAATCATCGGCCCACAAAGGCAACTCGGTCTATCTCAATTTTGTTTCCAGGCGCTGTTGCACTTCCATGTCTTATGGAAAAGATATGTCCGCATTGGCTCCTTCTCTTTGACATCGCATTTTAGGCACACCGTCACGCTTTCACCAAAAGGTAGTGGAAATAATGTACGTATTAGATATAATAATATTCTAAGGATCAAAAGAGCCTAGGACTTATGAGGAGCTGTTTTTGCTCATATTAAAGCATTACTCCGCCTGGGATAGACAGAGGTTGGAAAATGTGACCAAAAACATCACATAAGGAGGATAAGAGCAACTCATTCTATTGAGCGAAATTTTCGAGGTAGAAGAAACATATTTTACTTACATGCAGCTACATTAAACATTAACTAACCCCATCTCACTGAAAACAACACGTGTACAGGCTCTCGTGCGCGTTTTATCTGTAGAGGGGTTTGCAGATGCTTCTTTTTGCCATTCGTCGGTACAATATACCCGCAGTTTGCGAGACTTGAGACTCATCTCCTTTAGAAGGATGCATCAGAGGTAACTCCCGCATCATCTAGGGATATTAAGCGTACGGGAGACAAAGGGGTTGACTTCAGCCCCGCCATTAAAGAAGTATACCGCACATTTTAAGTGAGAGGAAAAAGCTCCTATCGGCCCTTCTATCCATTTGGGGCACGGTGATGTATTTTCCTGCCTGCAGTGCCAAATGGAGTTATCGCCCATTTAACCTCAGTTTACACTTTCCTCCTGATTTCATTAACTCATTTGTCGTTTTTCTGCACCCCCTATCACTTTTCCTACCCTTTCGTTTCCCCTCTCTTACACTGCACATATATCATTCCGGTCATGGTTGCTCTCCTATCGGAAAAAAAAATTGTACCACATACATGTTGGAAGTAGTGAGCTTATGTTGGGCGTGGTTGACTCAAGCTCCCCGAGGCCTGTCACTAAGGGGGATCCACCTCTCTGACTTGCCTACCATGTCTCGTGTAGGATTTGGTCCGAGGTTTCAAATGAGAGGTGGTAATGACTTATATTGCTCGTACAAAGGTTTGGCCAATCTCTTGTTGAGTCAAAGTCGTGCCTTCATAGGCAGGGGTAGTTAATTTTAAACAATAGTTTCGTAGGATGACCGTGAAGAGGGCATGCCAGAGAATCAGGATACAGATCCCAGTGCGAGGGTTAATAAAACAAAATCGAGTGCAGTTGGCCTAAGTAATCAATTCTTGGTGGTTCTGGAATTAGAGAAACTGATGGTAACAAAATATAACTTTACTATATACAAGGAAAATATAAATAGAACAAATAAATAAATGACAATAAATAAAATAAGACCCGGGGTAGCAATCGTGAGGGGGGGGATACAAATGACTCGCAGGGTACGAGCGAGAGCGAGTAGAGAAGTGACGTATCGTGTTCTTAACTGAAAGCCGTTAAGAGGTGGAGCAAAGCGTATGGGACTGTAAGATACTTGTTTCCCAAAGCTTTTCTCGAAGTATTTATACTGTCTCGGCGGAAGCGGGTGACCCAGTGCCCAAAAAATGGGGACGGGAATCTCATTAGACTTGGCGCGCCAGGGGACAGGGGCAGGATAGTCTCGGTGGCCTCATAGCTTTGCGACAAGGTCCTTGGCGCCGTGGGTCTGGCACCGATCAGATGGGGCGATGGTGAGGAATGGAACCCAAAACGGATTAAGCAGTCCTGTGAAAATTTCTCGGCTCCTTTGGGGCCACCTGGCCATGCAGGTGTATCTCCTTAGGCGACAAAGGTAGATTTTGGGTTTGAGAAAGTGAAGTTGAACCTTCTCTTTCTGACATCTCCTTTCCTCTCAAGTGACATCAGAGTAATATAGGGTAATTACACGACTAAATTTTCAATAGAGACACATACAAAAATGGATGGTACCGGGTACTCTGCACAAAAATAAGTCAAATAAAGGGGAATCAGGAAATGCTCGGTATTCCTATTACCAAACAACATCAACTAAAGAAAAATAATAATACAAAAAGACAGAAATAGTTATCAATAGCCGAGTTCAGCATAGTCTCCATAACCAGGGGCTTACATACAAGGATATTAAAAAAAAAGAAGAAAGATCCCTCAAAAAAATTATACATACGAACAGGGAAACTCATCAAAAACATATACACAATAATAAAAACCAATAATAGCAGATATTCTTATAAGGCATTACACAAAACTACACGAATTCTTGTTGAATATATACAAAAGTAATCCAATTATTCTTCAACGGCACGGTATCGGGAAACTGGCGGGCAAAATCCACTATAGTTATCCTGTGACTGCTTCCTTCACTCGACTGGGGCTGTATTGGACCGATGAGACCAATTGCGACACTGGAACACAGCCTGAGATTATGGGTTCTCTCTGTAATAGTATGGGTTTAACTCGTCCTTTGACCGCAGTCCTTTGGCAGATAACGCAAGACCTGCAGTAGCGAAGGATTTCTTCATGGGCGCCAGGCTAATAAAAATATTTGAAGATCTTCTGGTTGGTCTTCATGTGGCCAAAATGGCCTGAAAATAGGCTGTCATGGGCAGTGGTTAAAATGTGACAAACATGTGAACGCGGGACACACAATACTCGCGTCGAATGTTTACCGTTTTCTAAGCACTCACAGTAAAGTAAGCCGTCCGTAACTTGGTAAGAGATCACCTTGTATCCTCGGTTGGCTTCTCGCTCCTTTGAATGGACCTTATCCCACAGAAGATGGAGAGAAATTGCAGTTATTTTGGTTCCTTGCGAAGTCTTCAGTCAAGACCTCCTTGGATTCTGAAGAACGTAAGGTTTCTAGGGACGAGGTCATCTTCGAATCTTGTACCACTTGCGGACGGGTAACTACAGGTTGGGCCACGGAGTTTGGGGAGACCCGTGGACACTAGCATATGAGGACAGAGCAGAATTTAATAGGGGCTGCTACTACTTCTGCCTAGCCAGTGAAGTACGCACCATCGATGTAGCACTTTACAATGGAGAATCGATTAGTGCGCACCAAGTAGTCGTGCACGACCGCGAATTTATTATTATCCGGGTTTACTGGAGCTGTTTTGCCGTGCAAGTGTATGTGTATGTCCTCAGGCGCCACAGGTAGACGTATGGTTCTAAGAGAAGTGGGGTGGGGGATAAACCTTCTCTCTCTGACAAATAACATGAATGAATACGTTCCACTTAATCTTGATGAAGTTGCTTTCCTTTCAACACCTTCAACCAAAAATGAACTTCACCTCTATTACTTTTGTAACCGCAATCGGGTCGCTCCGCCTCTTCTAAGAGGGCACCCGTTCCCTGTGTGCTGCCTAAACGGCCCTTCCAAGTATCTTCTAGTGCAGAGGGTGTTTCCTGCTCTCGAATATATGATAATTCTTTGTATTCACCTTTATAGCCTTTAGAAAAGGTGCCTTTGGGTTACTCTTGTCTAGTAGCCGGCCCTCCATAATTTTTCAGCGGCCTCCTTAACATTTTCATAGCAGAGAGGTTGAGTCTCCCTCTAAAATTGTGACAGGTTCGGTAGTTTTCCACTTTAGTTTTTCAATTGCGCTTTTACGGGACGATAAATACACGGAGAGGCAGAGGACGCGCCCTTTCGATTCTCGGCCCTCCAATAAGGGCAGATGAACCACCTCAAGTCCTAATGAGGGGCAAGAGGCGGCGACACCCTTGGGCTTGGCTAGGATACCTCCTTGATCCAAGGTTTGTCAAGTTGAAGGGAGCCTGCATGCCCCATCCCCATTTATTCCCAACACAGGTCGGCAATCCGGCCCTAGTGATGTTCGAGAGTGGCCATAGACCCATTAATTCCCCGGTCATAATCCTAACACCCTGTTGGGGAAGGCCAGTTTGAGACAACTCCTAAGATGTAGATGGCCTGGTAGGTCACCCAAACCTTGATTTCAGTGTCTTTATTGGGGTTGGTACAAGACACAGAACCGGAGATCGTTCTGGTGCCTGCTACTCGTGAGGTCACACTGGTCCCCGAGGAGTCACAAGAGAGAAGGGACTTTCCGCTCCGACTGCTGCTCCCTTAACAGCTGAGTTCTTCTCCATTTTACTCACCGCACTCCTCTCCTAGGAAGACTAAGGTCTGCTGACCAAAGGTCGCGTGCTCTCACTTATTCTGACTTATGACCTTACAACTTTCAAAACTTTTCATAATTCCCGGAATAACTTGAGGGGACCTTGGCGATTATGACATTCGAAGGAAAATGTAAAACAACATAAGCGTTTCAAATTTTGTTAGAATCGGCCAAATAGTTATGAAGTTGTTGTCAAATAATTCTCCGGCTAACCTTAGGAGGACTTTGGCAATTATATCATTCGAAAGAGAATTTATAACAACATAAAGGGTTCAAATTTCATTAGAATCGGCCAAATGGCTATGATGTTATTTGCCAAAACAGAATAATTCCCGGGTTAAACTTGGGACGACCTTGACATTATATCATTCGAAAGAGGATGTTAAAGAACATAAGGTTTTCAAATTTCGTTAGAATCGTTAAAATAGTTACAATGTTATTTCCAAAACAAAAAAAAAAGCAAAACGAAGATCGACCGACCGACATAGTGAGATATAGAGTCGCACGCGACTAAAAATAATAATAAGAAATTTAAGAGGACTCTGAATTCCTCTCCCTCAGCAGCGACTCCGAAGAGTGACGGGACCAATAAACCTAAGACCGGCTGAAAATCTTCCAAAGATAGGTTTACGTTGAGTGAGTTACATTGTCTCCCTGGTCTGGAAGATGTCCCCTATGCCCTGCTTTTTAGACCACGGTGAAAGATTCATTCAATTTTTGTTAGAGTTGTCCAACATGATATGGACATATGGTATTCTCTCAGTATCCTGGCAAATGGCTGCTATGCTTGCTTTTGACAAACCCGCGAGAGACATTTCTACTCTGCCAGGTTTCCGCCAAATTTTTCTAAACTTCTTTTTGCACCAGTTGATAGTAAATTGGTAAATGCTGGATTATAGATTTTGTTGGGCAACTGAGGCCACCAGTTTTTACAAGTTTCACTCAACGTCGAATGTTCTGCTTCACCTGGAAAATGCCAGCTGAAATGCCTTCTTTTGTACACAGCAGTACTATACGGCAAGCGCGGAATCAGGGCAGGAGGCTGGGGGCTAACACTCCCCCCTCCCAATTTCAGATCCATTTATGTAATATTCCTTTTTAAAGCTATAGTTGTATTCTACTATTCAGAAAGTGTTATGTAATTATATAATATATATATAAAAACAGTTTTTTAAACAGTCGCAATCAAATGTAACTTCTATGGTGCGTGTCTAAAATGCAGGAAAATCTCAAAAATAATTATTGAATTCAGTATTATTATACCTTAGCTGAGGTCAATAAAACTCCATTTAATAATTTCTTGATTTGAGGAAAAAAATCGGCTCTGATAGAATTAGTGTTCACTCCTGTGTGAGTTACTGTTATTTATTATCAATTTTGTCTAAGATAACCCTTATTAATCATCAATGTCCTTTTCTTAGACTACCCAGAGGGAGCAATTCAGGTTGCTCTCCCCACTTCCCAAATTTTGATCCTGGATCCGCCACTGCCCCTGGGTGTTTTTCTATCTGGAGGTCTATAATACGACATGCTGATATTATAACAAGGAGGCACCGCACAAGATTGGTGCAAAGACCGCTTCCCATTCTCCATTTCTGGATTTCTGAAAAATTATCTATTTCAATTGCGAATGGGCAGAACCCCTATCCTTGCGAGTAGAGCAGGAATAGGGCGGCCTACCGTGGTGTGTCCTTAGTCTCATACGCTTTGCCTTGAGCAAGGTATGCCCTCTGTGCTAGGGGAACATGTTCTCGCTACACTCTACGTAGAGGACATTTGATCATCGATTCTAACAGGCATTGATCCGAATCTCTCGTTATGCCGAAGCGTCTACTTCCTTCTGTGGCTTCATCTTGAACCGTAATTGTTCCTTAAACGGAGTTCTCTAAGAAAGGGTAGATTTGCATCCTTACCTTGGTTTTGTTTTCGACCTTTTCGCAGCCTTATAGTCTCTTGTACCCGTGCCTTGGACATTCTTCGTTCCGAAACGTTCAGCACTCGGGGTGCTAAAAGTGTTTCTGTATTATTTTTATCGATATCTTACAAAGATCTGATTTCCCAATCTAATTTTGCAATTATGATACGTTTTTATGTGTTCTGTAAAAGACCTTCAAACGCAACCAAGATAATCGAACGTGACTAACGTATTGCTTGCTGCATATTCGATGACAAAAGATGTTATTGATATCTTACAAAGATGTGATTTCACAATCTTGACTGATCAACAGAATCACTCGACAAGTGTTAGTCGCTAAATTCATCAAATTTCAGGGATCTCTCTTGAATTAGTGGGGTCATCTAGCATTCAAAACATCGCAGCCAACACACTCTTAATATTGGAAACGCAACTTATCTCATCGAAACAATTTACAATTTCACTCCCCCCCCTAACAATCCTCGTATACCATGCAGAACACTGCTCATATATACATAAAGGAGTCAAGAAACTGAAGAAACGTTTGGAAATTTTCTACTCTCTTTGCTCCACTCCAACAACAACCTTCACCCAAACAAATCAACTATAAAAGCCACAAGTCTCATCGCCTCACAAACTAGGTCAAGGATCTTTTCTAAGACATCATCTATCCCACTATCTTTAACGAGGCTAAATTAACTCAAATTAGCTAAATTATAAATACCAAAACTTATCTAAACTACTTCCCTCGTTAGTATTTTACTTGACAATACGCCTACCGGTTTCGAATCATTTATTCAAAAGATCTCAACTAATTCACAACCGTTTTAATTCCGGTGTAAAAAGTACAACCTGTCTTAAATTCCTTCAGTTTGTTGAGTTCAATATAAAAAAACCCATGATCAAATTACATTCCCTAAATCAGACTTGGATACTCACAGTCATTTATTCTTAAAATTTTTTTAAATATCTCCAGAAATTAAACATGGATACGTTGGTCCTTAAATCTTAGAAAGAGGAATCATTTCTTTAAGATCATGGAGAATCAAACTCTACAAAGAGTTATCAATCGGCTGTAATTACCCCCCCAAATCGAATTCCTTTCCCCGAACCAAAAGCAGAGACCCGACTCTTCGTTAGCCAGAATAATACAAAACCTTACTCTTCCTCTTACATTCAGACAAAATCCCTCTTCTTTCTACGTGAGATACTCTTGCCCATGCTAAATTGCATTTCAAACTGCAAAAAGAGGTCTATTTATCTTTGCTTTCCCGGGAGTGTGGTTAAATCTTCCACTCGATGAAGCAAAGCTAAAACCCTCATTCCCATACACACCATCAGTGTCAAAGAAAAGAGACCGAAGTTGAGGCATCGTCATTACCCTACCTTGAGTAAGGAGGCGATTCCATAAGTAATTATAATTACACTTATCTACTCAGCCAAATATCGAATTACTGAGAATACTGATCAGTGATTAGTAATACATGTTTGCTGAGACAAATATGTAAAGATGCCTGTAAGAAGCTTTCTAATATTTGACCTCAGGCTTAAACTTACCCACATTAATGCTTCCATGAATTCTCTAAAGATAACCGTCACTAAAGATTGGGGTTTTGAACTAGGCAGTCAAATATTTTTAAATTAGAAAAGATCCTATTCATTGACGAACGACACATTTATACAAAATGCATGAAATTGACAATAATAACGAAGAGGGTGCGAATTCCACTAACTAGGTTACGTGGTTTAACATGGATGCCCACAGACTTTATGAGGCTGACACAAAACTAATAATGTCTATTACGAGAAAAGTTCTTTATTGTTGATCTCGGATGAATTGATCGTTGTCAGATTAACTTATATACTGTATAAAAATTACTAATTCTCTTGATAATTTACTTAACATTTTAGGCTCTAAGTGTTCGTCATATATAACGGTTTAAATCAAAACAGATTTTTAGTGGCACCCTGTATAATCAGTGTAATAAAAAAACAAAATACGCTTTAGGTGTTTTACGGTTTATTTAAAAATAAATTATTTACTGTGTCCTCCATTTGATTAAAAAATGTTTCTAAGCGGGGGTTTTTTCATTTTAAAATGAATAAAATGTTTCCTCCGGGTTCATTTTAATTAATACGTCGAATGTGACAGGATCCTCTCAAGCAATTCGAGGAGGATCAACCGTGAATTTATTTGCGTCAGAAAACCAAATTATTTTAACTGAGTTAAATGTCCTAAATTTCCAGGCAAATTCTTTGCATCTTATTAGCCTCATTTTCTTAAATTCCTTCGGATAATGAAATGCCAGTCAACCTCTAAGATTTTAAGGAAATAATTTGTCTTTTCAATTCCCTTAAATAATAACAGACGTGCGCCCATAATTTTAATTTAATTTGACGTGGTTTATTTGTTCCAGGCCTATGTTCTTTCCTGAATTAAGATCTAATTAAGCACACATTTATTATATAATACATTCCTATCCCGTTTCCGTCGTCAATTACATAATTTCAAATCAACCAATAATGTGCCGCGCACCATAAGCCAACTTCCTTCCTATTTCTCTTCACCTTCTCAGTCTTCTTCTAGTCTTTACTATACTTGGTGAGCTTCTGTGCATGTGAATTAATTATTGTGTTCCTTTGATAATTTTATTTTGATTCGTTTTTTCTATGGATTTAATTTGTAACCTAAACTTTACTTTTATGATTTTTAATATCTTATGCTTAAAATTTCCATTTTTTGTTTTATAGTAACTGAAGATGGTCGTGTATAGCCCTAAACGTCGTAATATATGAATTCTGTTTTACTAGTATTTGCTTTCATCCTGAGCTCAAAGTATAGAAGTATATTTAAAGTCACAAAGAAATAAAAACTGGTATCACAACCTGGAAAAACGCTAAGAAAAATATTACGTGAACCATTGAAAGCTTAAGAAAGAAAATGGGAAATATAGAAAGAGAGAAAATAGGGAAAACTATTTTAACCGTTATATGAAAATGAATAAAGGAGTTGGATTCGAACCTGTATCATCAAGCGCTCATCGCTAAAAAGTCCTGAAAAAACTTTATTTGAGATTTTATGTATGTAGTGATGTGTCATCAAGCGCTCTTCGCTATTATGACCACGACGCTCATCGATTGAGCTAACCTTCTCAACCCCCAAAAGCGTTGATTCAAGAAGCCTTTTGAATAATGAAGTGTAGGGTTTTTATCCACTGAGAGACAAGACAAATGTTGTTTTAGTAGTACGAAGCACGGTTTTTTTTGTTTATAATAATTGAAAATCACATTAAACCTGATATATAATAGATGTATTTAAATGCTAAAAGAAATAAAAACTGGTATCACAACCCTCAAAAACGCTGAGGAATTTATTACGTGAACCAATGAAAGCTTAAGAAAGAAAATGGGAGATGTAAAGAGAGAGAAAATAGGGAAAACTATTTTTAACCGTTAAATGAAAATGAGTAAAGAAGTTGGATTCGATCCTGGAAGGTTGAGGATGGTAGCTCAGTCGATGAACGTCGTGGTCATAATAGCGAAGAGCATTTGATGACACATCACTACATACATAAAATCTCAAATAAAGTTTTTTCAGGACTTTTTACACCCTAATTAGGGCTCAGAGGCAGGTAGTCTAATCCCCCCTCCCTTTCTACTATTTAAGACCATGTATATCCTGCCTGTTGTCATTCTTTGCTAAGGACTTTAAGAATAAAGAGGAAAAAGCTCGGAATCGTTTTTTACTTTCCCTTTGTGGGTGTGCGATCATTCGGTATATGGCTTACGGCCTATCCACCTCTGGCAAAGAGATTTGGTCTGTAAAGATTTAAAAGGTTTCGAGTATATATCTCCTAATTATTTACCTCTTGTCTATGTTTTTTGACATCGATTTTTATTTTCTAGGTCTTAAGGCAAAAAATGTATTTTTATTGCAATTCTTTGGAAATATGGTAAAAACAAACCTCACCACTCTTTTTTTCATCTAAATATGCTCTAATAATTTGATTTCATTTTATTCGCTTTTAGGGGCCAATAACTATTTACTTCTGCTAAAGATTAAAATCGAAAATCTATTTTACAAATAATTTCGCTAAAAAAAATTCAAACATACGAAAAAACAAGAAAAATAGCCGTGCCTAAATTTAAATAAATTTTCTCAACTTTACCATTTGGAATTTTTTTCGTTTCAAAGAATTCTAAAATATTCGAGACATATATTTATATTTTCTTAACTTCACAAGTTTATTTTAAATTACAAAGTTAAAATTTACTCTTACGATAAAGTAATGTCAAAACTTTTTGCCATGACTATATACATATGCCGACATTGGCTCCTGTTCAATTTGTTCATACAAACTTTTATTTTAAACGAAAACAAATTCCAGAAAAATTCCCCCTCGAGTTAAAATATTGTGTATTTATATATATATATATATATATATATATATATATATATATATATATATATATATATATATATATATATATATATATATATATATATATATATATATATATATATATATATATATATATATATATATATATATATATATATATATATATATATATATATATATATATATATATATATATATATATATATATATATATATATATATATATATATATATATATATATATATATATATACCGGGTGTCCAAAATAGGTGTCATGTCAAGTATTAGGAATAACTTTGAAGAGGAGGAGAGTTATTTTCAGCAAGATGGGGTACCCCCACAATACCTACACGATGCCAGATCTTTCCTTGATGAGAACTTGCCAAACAGGTGGATTGGACGGAGGGGTTTCGTTGAATACCCTCCGCGTTCACCAGACCTCACACCATTAGACTTCTTTTTATGGGGATACCTAAACGACAAATTCTACGCTATGAAACTTGCAACAGTCACTGAATTGAAAGCAGCCATTAAACGTCAATGCAAGAAAATACCATACGAATTGTTTCGTGATGTTTGCGATACCATTGCTTCCCGTTGTCAGCGGTGTCTGTACCAGAAAGGACGTCAGTTTGAGAACAGGAGTTGACAAAACTATATGTGATAGAACGAGTTCAAAGCTGCGTTTAATTTCAACTCCTATCCCAAAATATTTAAAACCATGATGCTGCCCACGTGCATCTTCGATTCGAGGCTTGGAGTCTTATCTCAGCCCCCGGATGCCAATGTTTAAACAAGGAGGTTATCGTCCCCCCGATCACCCCCATACGCCGACCTCGCCAGATCGAGTTAGGCTTATGAACAGATAAGGCATTGTTCTCCGGCCCGGCTGTGCGTTCCCTCCAAGCTTTCACTCCATTTTCCCCCACGCCAAGGAGATGTCCTGGCTATTTATATGGAAACTTTACCACTAAGATCAGATTGGAGATCCAGATTTTCGTCGCGAAACATCACCACGACCCTCTCTCCCTTTGTGCGCCAAGGGACCTCGACCTCGAGATTCACCACCACTTGTCCAGAAGGAGGACAATATTCCTTGAGTGCCAAAGGTTCGAGCCTTTCCGAAGCCACGTCCCCAAGGCTTCCCCCCCCCCTGTTGTTCAAGGAGAACAGCATTAGAACAGCCATTGTTCGTTTTGAGCCCTTTGCCAAGAAACGGTTCTCATCCCCCCCTGTTGTTCGAGGAGAACAGCATTAGAACAGCCATTGTTCGTTTTGAGCCCTTCGCCAAGAAACGGTTCTCATCCCCCCCTGTTGTTCAAGGAGAACAGCATTAGAACAGCCATTGTTCGTTTTGAGCCCTTCGCCAAGAAAAGGTTCTCATCCCCCCCCCTGTTGTTCAAGGAGAACAACATGAGAACAGCCATTGTTCTTTAGCCCGTAGACAAGAGACGGTTCTCATCCCCCCCTTTGTTCAGAAGAGAACAACCTAGAACAGCCATTGTTCGTTTTGAGCCCTTTGCCAAGAAACGGTTTTCACCCCCCCCTGTTGTTCAAAGGAGAACAACATTAGAACAGCCATTGTTCTTGAGCCCTTAGACAAGAGACGGTTCTCATCCCCCCTTTGTTCAGAAGAGAACAACCTAGAACAGCCATTGTTCTTCAAGCCGTTCGTCGAGAAACGGTTCTCCTTCCCAAGACGCCTCGTCAGGATCCTTTTATCACCCCCCTTCGGCTGGAACTCGCCAGCGGACCGAAACTCCTTTGCGCCACCTTCCACTGCACCACTAGTGCCAAAGTTACGTAAGCCAAACTTCACCTTTGAGTATTGATCCCTTTTGTCAATTCTATCCTGTGCTTTAAATTGTTTATCGAACCATCCCATCTCTTTAACTCTATATTTGTTCTACCTTTTTTAATCCCTTAAATCCTTGGATTAGCCCGAGTCTCCACGACCCTTTCCATTCTGTTTATGTCAATATTTTCCTTCTTGTGTTTGTTGGTAGTTATTATTAATAAAACTCTATTTTATTAATGATAGCAATATTATTATCCTTGAGCTCAGTTCCACTTCTTAAGCATATCGAAGATACATAATATCGGCCGCCAGACAGTAAACGCACTCTAAAGATAATTAAGGAAGTTCCCTCAACGAATAGTGTTATATATATGGTATCGTCGGGAGTCATTCTACGACATATATATATATATATACTATTTAAATTTGGTATCAGGTGTGTAAGGTTTAACGCTATATCTTTGCAAACACTGGTCTCAGTCGAGTAAAGCATAGTGTTATTCGTTATAATAATAGAATATAGCAGTTCCCTTTTGTTTTAACGATTGCTATCCCCTTTTTTTTTAAACTTAAGAAGCTGGAGTAGCTCAAGGAACGGTTACAATAATTTGTTTGTGTTTTTTTTGTGATTTTAGTCAGTGGTTATTTAGATTGAGAAACCAAGTACGAATAGGTCAGTGCCCATATTTAGGTAGGCTAATTCTATAGAGGCATAATTCTTGTTGCGAGGAATTTTAGTTGGTTGACTAGTGCGCCCCCAAGTGCAAAGATGACTCAGTTTGAAATCTTTAAAGCGCAAGGAGAGTCCTGTGGACTTTCCGGAAAAGAACTAATTGAGTACATTCAAGAAGAACGAGAAAGAGAAAAACAACGAGAGGAACGAAAAAGAGAAATACAACGAGAAGAACGTGAAAGAGAAATACAACGAGAAGAAAGAGAAAGAGAGGAACGGATAAGACAAGCTGAGCTTTACCATCAGATTGAATTAGCTCGGATTGAAGCAGAAATACAAAGAAAAAAGGAAGAAAGAGAAATACAACGAGAAGAACGAGAAAGAGAAATCCAAAGAAAAGAAGGAGAAAGAAAAATACAACGAGAAGAACGAGAAAGAGAAATCTATCGAGAAGAAAGAAGGAAGGATTCGCCATCCTTCCCAGGAAAGCTGACAAAGTTTCCGAGCCCCGTAAAACCCCAAAACTTCTTTCCCCAAAACCAACAACGGGACTCCAAACCTCCCGTTAAGACTTCTCCTCCATCTCTCTTCCCGAAGCGACCAACCATATGCTTCACCTGTGGTGTAGAAAACCACATGAGCTGGAATTGCCCCCAAAATTCTAGGCTTAAAAGCGGACCAGCCCACCAAGTTCACCAGATTAATGCAACCCCGGCTCCCCCGGTGGTGCAGCCCAAGCAGAAACTTCTCCCCCTCCGTCAGGCCACCAGGTAAATTTTGTTTTTGGTAAAAGTTCATCTGGAACTTTGAAATATGAGGAGGGCAGCGTGGACAGCTGCCGAGTATTGACTCTCGTCAGGGACACAGGATGTACGTGTTTCATCGTGTCCAACGAACTCCTCCCAGTGGCCTCTAACCACGAAAAATTTGCGGTGGTACATGACCACCTTGGGCGGGCGAACCGATTCCCCGTCGCTAGATGTTACATGCAGTGTCAATATTATAATGGCTGGGCTGAAGTCATTGTAGCACCCATAAAATTCTGTTCCGTACTTATAGGACAGAGCCCCCAAGTAAGTTTCGACCCTATGTTTCAGGCCGCCCTTCCTCAAGGCCGAGATAAGAAAGAAGCCCAGGAGCCCGTCCCCATCAGAACCCCGATACCGTCCGATTTCTCGGAGACCCCTAACCAGGACTTTAGGACGGAAAATGAGGAGTGTGAATCACTAACACCCTTAGGTGATAAGGCCCAAGACAAGGACACGGAGACTGTCCGTGGACCCCAAGAAAAAAAGAACCCCCAACGCGCCCATGGAGATACCTTCGTAGAACTGGACGAAGCATCGGCGCTTGAAGAGGATTGCCCCGCGGATTCCCTTAATGTAATCCAGACAGTGTGCATCCAACCTGATGCCGATTACCCTCCTCCTTCCCTACCAGGCGAGTCTTTAGAACCCTCTGACCTGGATAGTGACGCGCAGCTGACACCACGTCCGAAGAGTCAGCTACAAGAACTAATTAAATGGAATCACCATTTACCCGCCCTATTAGCTCTTTTTGAGCGACTGTGTAAAAATGGTTTCAGCATTGGCCCCAGCAAATGCCATTTTGCTCACGAAACCATCAAATATTTGGGTTTCAAAATAGGACAAAGCAAGTTAGGTCCCCACGAGAACAAGATTAAGGCAATCGCCCACATGCCCCTCCCGATTACAAAAAAGCCATTAAGATCGTTCCTAGGATCAGCTTCTCCCTATCAGCGATTTGTTCCGAATTTCGCTGCAATTTTGGCCCCCCTATGCCCCCTTCAGGGAAAGAATTTCCCCGATCGTTTACGTTGGAATGATGTCGCTGTTTCCCATTTTAATCAGCTCAAAAGTAAGTTCATTTCTGCCCCCATTTTTAAGTTGCCCAACCCGGAAAAATCCTTTGGGGTTAAGACCGACGTGATCAACGAGGGCATTGGAGGTGTACTCCTTCAATACGTGGATGACAGAACGAGTCATCCAGTTGCATATGCTAGTCGTCAATTATTACCACGCGGAAAGAGATATGCCACTATAGAAAAGATAGCACTATCAATTATCTGGGTCATAGACAAATTCAAGCTGTACTTGATATGTAAAGAATTTCAAATAGGAACCGACAACCGTCCGTTAGCCTATATTAGGAATTTGAGACACTCAAACGGCCGCATCATGCGCTGGAGTTTACTCTTGCAAAAGTATCAGTTTAAAATAAATTAGATAAAAGGTTCCGAAAACCAGGTCGCTGACGCACTCAGTAGGAATGCGTTACCGAATAGCGTAGAATAATTGTATTCATAGGATTAGTATCTCCATGTAGGTATATACCGTCTTGTACGACTTAATTTAAGATTCTGTTGTAATATAATTAATTAATGTATATGTCTGAATTTTGTAACGCTCAATGTCTAATTTTTTGTATGTATATATATTTGTTCTTATTAATTTACGTATAAATTATTTTGTCCCGTATGTACTAAGTTTATATCATTCCATTGTTCCATGCCCTTTTTTTTCTTTGATTAAGTTGTATTAAAGGTTATTTTCCCCTGTAATCTAAAGATCAAAATAATCATATGTATTGAGGTAATACTAGTTAGGTGCAGGAAGGTACGGTTGGTACAAGAAAACGAGTTCCCTACAACGGAGCTCTATCGTTGTCCCTTCTCTCTTTTTTTTCGAAGTGACAACTTCCCCCCGGAATGGAGGGGTGTGATAGAACGAGTTCAAAGCTGCGTTTAATTTCCACTCCTATCCCAAAATATTTAAAACCATGATGCTGCCCACGTGCATCTTCGATTCGAGGCTTGGAGTCTTATCTCAGCTACCGGATGCCAATGTTTAAACAAGGAGGTTATCGTCCCCCCGTTCACCCCCATACGCCGACCTCGCCAGATCGAGTTAGGCTTATGAACAGATAAGGCATTGTTCTCCGGCTCGGCTGTGCGTTCCCTCCAAGCTTTCACTCCATTTTCCCCCACGCCAAGGAGATGTCCTGGCTATTTATATGGAAACTTTACCACTAAGATCAGATTGGAGATCCAGATTTTCGTCGCGAAACATCACCACGACCCTCTCTCCCTTTGTGCGCCAAGGGACCTCGACCTCGAGATTCACCACCACTTGTCCAGAAGGAGGACAATATTCCTTGAGTGCCAAAGGTTCGAGCCTTTCCGACGCAACGTCCCCAAGGCTTGCACCCCCCCTGTTGTTCAAGGAGAACAGCATTAGAACAGCCATTGTTCGTTTTGAGCCCTTCGCCAAGAAACGGTTCTCATCCCCCCCTGTTGTTCAAGGAGAACAGCATTAGAACAGCCATTGTTCGTTTTGAGCCCTTCGCCAAGAAAAGGTTCTCATCCCCCCCTGTTGTTCAAGGAGAACAGCATTAGAACAGCCATTGTTCGTTTTGAGCCCTTCGCCAAGAAACGGTTCTCATCCCCCCCCTGTTGTTCAAGGAGAACAACATTAGAACAGCCATTGTTCTTGAGCCCGTAGACAAGAGACGGTTCTCATCCCCCCCTTTGTTCAGAAGAGAACAACCTAGAACAGCCATTGTTCGTTTTGAGCCCTTCGCCAAGAAACGGTTTTCACTCCCCCTGTTGTTCAAAGGAGAACAACATTAGAACAGCCATTGTTCTTGAGCCCGTAGACAAGAGACGGTTCTCATCCCCCCTTTGTTCAGAAGAGAACAACCTAGAACAGCCATTGTTCTTCAAGCCGTTCGTCGAGAAACGGTTCTCCTTCCCAAGACGCCTCGTCAGGATCCTTTTATCACCCCCCTTCGGCTGGAACTCGCCAGCGGACCGAAACTCCTTTGCGCCACCTTCCACTGCACCACTAGTGCCAAAGTTACGTAAGCCAAACTTCACCTTTGAGTATTGATCCCTTTTGTCAATTCTATCCTGTGCTTTAAATTGTTTATCGAACCATCCCATCTCTTTAACTCTATATTTGTTCTACCTTTTTTAATCCCTTAAATCCTTGGATTAGCCCGAGTCTCCACGACCCTTTCCATTCTGTTTATGTCAATATTTTCCTTCTTGTGTTTGTTGGTAGTTATTATTAATAAAACTCTATTTTATTAATGATAGCAATATTATTATCCTTGAGCTCAGTTCCACTTTTTAAGCATATCGAAGATACATAATATCGGCCGCCAGACAGTAAACACACTCTAAAGATAATTAAGGAAGTTCCCTCCACGAATAGTGTTATATATATGGTATCGTCGGGAGTCATTCTACGACACTATAAGATAATGTCTCTAGATTCTAGAAAATTTTGAAAATGAAATTTATTTTAATAAACATCTAATTTACAATTATTCAAAGTGTCTATACATTTTAGGGGGACAACTGGTGTGTATATATATATATATATATATATATATATATATATATATATATATATATATATATATATATATATATATATATATATATATATATATATATATATATATATGTGTGTGTATAATTTGTAGGATGAACGAAAGGACGTATAAAGGGAAGTTCATTTCATTTACTGGATAAGTACAACGTTTCAGGTGTTAATTTCACTCATCTTCTGGTATTGGAAATTAAAAATTCATGAAAAGTCTAATATTTTAAGTTAAAATTTAAACATTTAAATTATGGATGTAATGAAATATTCAGACCTTTATTATGGGAAGTGATGCAGATTTTATAGGTTGTTGGGTTATTTTTAATATAGAAAATTTAATTAATCAAATTTTGCTATGTTGATTTGTGAAAACATTAGATACATTTCGAGGAAACAAAATATCCTCGTAAAATCAGCTGTTAAAGGAAGACTGGCGGGAAAGCGCGAGAAGCGTAAGAAGAAAGAGAAGATTAGGAGGTTGGTTTATATTTTAAAGCAAATGTAGTGGATGTGAAGAGGAATCACTAATTTGTAATTTCCAGTACCAGAAGATGGGTGAAATTAACACCCGAAACGTTGTACCTATCCAGTAAATGAAATAAACTTCCTTTTATACGTCCTTTCGATCATCCTACAAATTAAACTAAGGCTTCACAGAAGAAGCTCAAACACCAATAAATAAAACAGCGTTATTGTTGAAACTGTATTGATTTCACTATTGAATCATGTTATTTGAGTCATGGCAATTATGTGTGGAAAATAATATCGCTTCGGCGGCACACCTCCACTCGATGGTCAAATTTTTGATGACGTCTCTGCATAGTTGCTCCTCGATCTCACCAATATGCCTTATTATCTCATCCTTCAGATGTTGAATTGTTGTTGGCTTGTTGGCATAGACCTTACTTTTGAGATGACTCCAAAGGGAAAAATCTAAAGGCGTCAAGTCACATGATCGTGGTGGCCAATTGACCTCGCTGTTTCGAGAGATGATGCGACCTGGGAACTTCTCATTCAATAAAGCCATTGTTTCATTGGCTGTGCGGCATGTGACGCCGTCTTGTTGAAACCACAAATCTTCGACATGCATAAAATTCAATTAAGGCCATAAAAAGTTGGTTATCATGGCACGGTATCGCTCGCCTGTCACCGTAACAGAATTCGTGGCATCATTTTCGAAGAAATACGGCGCAATGATTCCGCTAGCAAAAAAGCTACACCAAACAGTGACCTTTTTTGGATGCAGTGGTTTTTCAACAATCTTCCTGGGAATTTCAAATGCGACAATTCTGCTTATTAACGAATATACCAAGAGGAAAATGGGCTTCATCAATAGAGATGATTTTTTGTAATAAAGGCTTGTCTTTGTTCCTGCACCCAAGTGACGAATGTACAGCGTTTCAAATGGTCAGCATTCTTGAATTTTTATGTCAATTGAATTTTGTAAGCGAGTAGAGACAAATCTTTTGTCAAAATTCGATGTAACGTTGTTGTGAAGAGGTTCAATTCCTACTCGCGACGACGAATAGAGCTCTCTGGATCTTCGGCCACATTCTCGCGCACTGGATCAATGTTTTCAGCTGAACGGCGTAAACGAGCACGCACTGGCGTTTTCATATCTGCCACCGAACCCGTTTGTTTGAATTTCCGAACAATTTTCCAAATTGCACTCTCAGTTTGTCGATTATGTTGACCAAAAAAATCGCGAAGTGCCCGAAATGCGTTTCCGTTTGAACGTCCATTTTCGCAATAGGCTTCGATAACTTTAACACGTTGTCCGATTGTTAATCTTTCCATGGTTAAAATTGCCAAAGACTGAAGTTGTTAAATCTGAAAGAAAAAGAAAAAAATCATTAGACGCTTAAACTTAACTCACATTTAAAATCGGTCCAAGTTATTGGAACACCCTTTATATATATATATATATATATATATATATATATATATATATATATATATATATATATATATATATATATATTAGGGTGATGCATAAAACCAGACAATCAAAGATTTATCAGGATGCTATCTTAATTGATTCATTTTGTTATAAAAACATTGTAGCAAATTTGGAGTCAAATAAATAATGTTTAAAGGTGGCGCCCGGCGCTTGAATATTTTAAATTTATAGAAACTCGAACTAAACTATCAATGCTTCTCTAATACCTACTTACTCATTGATACTTTGTTTATGAATTACAGGAATATTTGTGAGGTATAGTTAAAGTGATACAAACATTTTCAATCCACATAGATTATATAATATAAATTTAAGTTCTTTTGGACTAAAGAAATAGAAGCTGAAGAATTGTTGCAAGAGCAGGGCAAAAAGCGCACGTGACATGACACGCTTGCAGTCGGAAGAAGAGGTTGTGCAACGTTTTTCTTGATTTGCCCAATTACAAGAATTCCAACTGGATTCACTATGACAACCAGAAGTTCACTTGAAGTTTGGTTGATTGGTCAACCAATAGCAAGTTACCTTCAAAGAAAGCAGTTATCTGTTTACTGATAAATCATAAAAGTGTTAAACAAGAGAGAAAAGCTTAAACGTAGCTAGCAGTAATGTATTAGATGAGTGTCAAAAAGCTTTAATTACAACGACTCAAAAATGTAATGCAGTAAGGAAACTTAATAGATGATATGATGACTGGATACAACTTAAAAAGAGCAGAGACAAAATATCTCTGCATTAAAGGTACAAGAAATGGAAGGAAAGTCTAGATGAGCGATTTGATATTGGTCATGAAAATGCTAAGGAAATAATGACCAATGAAGAAGATAAAGCGTTCCGTGGTCTACAAGAGCGAAAAGGAAAGGGATAATGATTGTAATAGATAAGAAAGAATCACAGCCTAAACTTTAAGTACAATTCTCTGATTATTATTCTACCACCTCGAGTGTAGGCAAGAACCTGAAGACTATAATATCAGTTACTCTAATATCCGTCAAGCTTGACAAAAATCAAGAAAGACAGTCAATAAGAACTTTAAAAATAAATTTTCAAACTGAGAAGCACTTGATAGTTAGTTCATTAGGAAAACATTTTGAAGACATATCAGGAGAAGAAGTCATGGATAGCCTGCCAAATTTAGTATTAGGTAATGGTACAGAACAGCTACTTGGATGCCAAAAATTCCTCAAGACATTAGAAAATGTATTGTTGAAGCAGTTCATCAAATGATCCTTGACTGGAAAATCACATATAAATATATCATGTGTATATATATATATATATATTTATATATATATATATATATATATATATATGAGAAGTGAGATACCCACGCGGCGCATAAACAATGTATAAATCCTTCTTAATCGCGAAATAATGATTAAAAATAAATCCAACAAACCGCAAGAAACTGAAAACGGGGAAAGTTTTCTTCAGAAATATTATTTCCTAATTCGCAAAAATTCCGTACAGGGGTGGGATTCGAACCGTGCA
This sequence comes from Ceratothoa steindachneri, assembly GCA_963969495.1. Lineage (NCBI taxonomy): Eukaryota > Metazoa > Arthropoda > Malacostraca > Isopoda > Cymothoidae > Ceratothoa > Ceratothoa steindachneri. The sequence goes on along the minus strand of OZ018323.1, from coordinate 140,064,787 downwards.
CACTGAGGCAGCAAGCATCCGCTTTGATCTCTATTAAATCATCTCTTAGGCCATTTGACTACGCGGAAGACCAAAAAATCTTCCGAATAAACAAGCTTTTAAGCTACTATTCGCAAGGTAGATCGGGACTATAAATGATACGTGAAGGTAGCAGAAATTTTAGAAATTCATATTTCCGTTTCTTAAAAATGCCGCTACATTCCCGCATCATCCACCTTAGCGCCACTGATTTGTGTGTTTGTACGTTAAGCAACTTCTGTATTTCACTTGTCCACCAGCAACTGACGATGACGGATGTTTCCGTCGAAACCTGGCTTCGCATATAAAATTAGTTCTATTACTGTGGTTTTATCCCTATATTTACACGTACACTATTGTACTTTTTTGGATTCATTTTTCAACCACGATGGATCATAGAAGAGATTTAAGAACAGTTACCTCGAAATATTCGAAGGTGCTTACGCGAGTACATAAATCCAAGCTTAGAATCAACTTCCTCAAGTCTGTCTACGTGACAAAATTACGCCAAACTCCCTCTTCAACAAGAATTTTCACTTGTCCAATGAAACGTCCTTCACCAAAATTGAAGAAATCATTCTGCAGGAACGAATGCAATTAGCTAAAAGAGAATGTGACCAGAATTTTCTCTTCCAACGAGATGCTTCTCGCAAATTACGCAACATCACTACACCGGCGGAAATCCGACATATCCTCCACATGAGTCAAATCAACTTGGAAAATGTACGACTTAAAACTATTAACGATCGTAAGAGGAAAAAATTATCTTTGGTATTAGCCGGTCATTTTCATATAAATTTAGTGACCATCTCAACGTCTAACATTTAGTATCAATTGAGAAATCTAAAAATAGATCCGATATCAATAGTGATTTCATCAGTGGTTACTTACTTGGTCCCTTAAATTCCGATCATAATTTTGCGTCCATCCCATTCCGATTATAAAGTGCTTTGAAAGAATTTAAACGAAACAAGAATATAGTGATTACTAAATCTGCTAAAACTAATCAGGTAGTGATTTTGGATAGTGAGCAGTATTCTGCTAAATTGAAGGAGTTGCTAAATGACAGGAACACCTACGGAAAACTAAATAATGATTCTCTGTCAAACAAAACAAAATAGTTTAAAAGCTCACTCGAAAATATTCCCAAAGGTCATTCTGATCTTATTAAACAATTCAAAGTGTACAATCCCTCGCTACCGTACATGTATGGTTTACCGAAAATCCACAAAGATGGTATTCCGTTAGGCCGATAATTTCCGGCGTAGGGTCCCATGCGTACAAACTCTCTCAATGGCTAGCAAAAATCCAATCTAAATTAATTGCTACCATTTCTGATGCTCACATTATCCATTCTAGTGATTTTGTGAATAAAATTAAACTGGTTAACCCATCGAATAAGCACTTTTTAAGTCTTGATGTCAATAGCCTTTTCACAAAAGTTCCCGTGGATGAAGCTTTGGATGTAATTATGAAAAATTTGCCTTTGTCTAACCCAGGAGTCTCCAAACTACGGCCCGCGATGTCAGTTCATCCGGCCCGCCGCTGCAGTGTGGATGCAGCAATTCAGGGCAAATGTTGATGATATCTTAAAAGCTAAACGCCAGTTTCACAAATCTCACTAACCTTTTTTGCTGCTTAGTTTGCAAAACTCGGATATGTGCGCACTGGCTGTGATAATACCATCTTATTGCGAATGACGACTTCTTTGGTAACTTTTTGGTTTGGTAAATAAATATTTTTGTTGTCTTTATTTTTTGTGTATTTTGTATTTTGTGTATTGGTGAATAAATATTTTTGTTGTTTCATTTTTGTTTATTTTGTATTTTGTGTATTGGTAAATAAATATGTTGGTTGTCTTTATTTTTTGTGTATTCAATATATTGTATTGAGCAAAATGGTTATGCGGCCCGCGCTCGTCACCCTTTCAGTTATCTGGCACACTGTGAAAAAGGTTCGGCGACCCCAGGTCTAACCTAATATTACCCCTTTAGTGTAATAAAGTGTAAAGATAGTTCTTTTGTGTGTGACGGACAATGTGTTTAGACCTGAAGATTGTTTTTACAGGCAGAAATATGGCATGAGTATGGGTAATTTCCTTTCCCCGATATTATGCAATCTGTTAATCGACGATTTTGAAAAGCACATCCTTCCCCCATTTTACACAATCACATAACGTGATTCTGTTATGTAAAAGATATATGTGCCATATGGCTTATCAATGATAACAGATTTGATTCTTTCTTAGAAAAATTGAATAAGATCCACCCAACTATTACATTTAAAGTAGATGGGAATTGAACTACTCATTGCCGTTTCTGGATGTAAAAATATCTTTAATAAACAACAAAGCATATTGTTCCGTATACCGGAAACCAACTAATTATAATGCCTATATTCATTATTTCTCGTGTCACGATGTATCCGTTAAAAGGTACTCGTATGTAGTTTCTCCCATGTTCCTGAGAGCATATCGCATTTGTGATCCTTGTTTCTTGCAAGACGAAATTAATACAATCATCCAAACATTCAGTGAGCTGCAATATCTCCTTTGGTTTATATAAAAGTGTCACTATAAAGCCATAACCATCTATTACTTCCCAGCTAATTATAAGAAAAACAGATGGGACAAATATTATTACCTTCCCATACTCCCCCCAGTTAATCAATTTCAAAAAGTTGGCAAGGATCAACAACATCAATGTTACCTTACAATACGAGAATACATATCAGAAATAGCTTATCCAAAAATAGATCCATCGATAAAAAAAAGGGAGTTCATTTTATTCTCTGCAAATCATGTAATGAAGTATATATCGATGAAAGCAGCAGATTTTCCAAGAGAATGAATGAACATAAATGCGATATGTGACGTGGTGCCCTCTCGTCTAGTTTATTTCTACATATGTTCAAGGAAAATCATGAAATTGATATTGATAATGCTAAAATAGTTTATAAGTCTCACAATTATATACATCGCTTAATTAAATCGGCACTTATAAAATAAATTCCCAACTTTAATACTTCCGACGGACAATTCAATACCTATACCTTAATAACCAAGTAATTCATATTTTCTTTTCTTAAAAATGCCGCTACATTCCCGCATCATCTACCTTAGCGGCACTGATTTGTGTATTTGTACGTTAAGCAACTTCTGTATTTCACTTGTCCACCAGCGACTGACGATGACGGATGTTTCCGTCGAAACCTGGTTTCGCATATAAAATTAGTCCTATTACTGTGGTTTTATCCATATATATATATATATATATATATATATATATATATATATATATATATATATATATATATATATATATATATATATATATATATATATATATATATATATATATATATATATATATACATATATATATATATATATATATATATATATATATATATATATATATATATATATATATATATATATATATATATATATATATATATATATATATATATATATATATATATATATATATATATATATATATATATATATATATACAACAATATAAAGAAGAGGGAAAGTCGCTCATATGGCCTGTGGCGTTTTGTGATATGATGATATATGGTTATTGCATTGATGGTTTCCCATGGTTCCAATCACTTACAAGAGGCTTTGAATGGTAAAATGAGGTTTCTGCCACTAGAGGGCGCCCCCCCCCCCCCAGCAGTTAAAAACACACTTTAGTATAATCCGTTTATTACATTACAGTTTTTATATTCTTATTTACGAATCAAGTTCTAAGGAAACACATTAATTGCTATATATATATATATATATATATATATATATATATATATATATATATATGAGCGACAGCAGCGTAATGCCCCGCCCATGTACAACGAAAGGGCACAAAACAGAGGAATATTATCAAAGACGAATATGAAGTATAAAACCAATTAGATAAGGTCTACTTCCGGAAATTCTAACTGTGAGCACATAATGTAGACATTTAGCTCACTAAGATAAATATATGCTCACCTAACTAAATTAATAAATCAAAGGGCTAAGATTTAAAATCGACAATTTCGTTATAAATAAGCCTTTTAATAAGAGGGTCCAGTTTAAAGAGTCCAGGGGATATATTAAAATTAGGTAAGGTATTAATGAATGAGCAATCAATAATATTTTTGAAGAAAGGCATCAGATTTGCAAATAAATTTACCGGAATTCCAATTGATACGGTGACTGTTTTCAGATAAATGGACAAAAAAAGCACTACTGCTATCTCCCTTCCTAATAATTTACTTATGTTGCGTCAAGCGTACACTTAATAGATTTACCGGTTTGCTCAAAGTATTGCTCAGGGCAAACTGAACAATAAACAGAATAACGCTTCCCCCCCTTCTCCCCTATACTATTGCCATTACTATGAATCAGCATTTTACACATGACAGACTGATATTTGAATATGACAGAAATATTTAACATATTCAAGAAGGGGGAAAGCAAGGAAAACAAGGGAGTTCTTAAAATTATATGCGGGATGGATTTCAGTTCTGTAAAAGGATTTTTTGCCAAATCAGGCATCCTGCGAGAAATTTCTGAGGGTAGCAAAGATTGTTACCTATTTCAAATATCTTAGAAATTTCCAGATTGAAGAATTCCTGGCTGGCGATCCGCAACCCCCGGAGAAACATTGAAATAAATACAGACCATTTGACTTTATAATTATGACCTGAGTAAAAATGAATATAAGAACAGGCGTTGGTAGGCTACCGTAAGCCTACCAACGCCGGTTCTTATATTCAATGGTTAGACTAAAAGATTGGTAGTGGTCACAATCAGTAGGGTATCTTGCAGGGTGGGAAGGGAGAGTTATGCGGCCCTCCGTTTATTGGTCTTGTTTGTTATTGAATTTCAAAAACGAAATTTATACGATTATCGCCTATTCCTCCTTTCTCGCTTGTAGAGAATAGTACATAGATGGTGCGAAAGAGTTAGTGACCTTTCTCCTGTCTGATGGGACTGAAATGCATCATTAATTTTTTAGTTATTTGCAGAAGGCTGATCTTAGCCATGTTGTGTAGTTCTAAAATGGCAGCGCTTGCGCCTCCGTTTCTTCGTTATAAGTAATTTATTTTACACTCTTTAGATTTTCATGATATTAGTCTTTGAAATTGAAAAAAGAGCGGTTGCTTGGTTTAGTAGCGTGGACTGAACCATCACGTGTAAATCTCTAAATGGTATTTATAAATCATAGAAGAGCGGCAATGGTATTTGAGCCTTATAATTGAAGGTACGATGGTATGCGAATTTCAAAGTAAAATTTTGGTTCTAGGTATGGCTAAAATGCTCTGATTGCCTTTTTTAGCTCTAATAAAAGCAATAAGAAAATTTGTACCTAAATCTAAAAGATTAAGTATCATTCTCATGCCGGTTTTCTATTATTCATAGATACCGTTGTGAGTGCTGTGACTCATCGTATATTGGATCGACTGTAATATCGATTGATGATCGGACCAGCTGTGTAGTTTATTCCATCAGAAAAAAATGAAAATTCGATTTCCCATCAAATGTGTCCCACAGGATATTCTTTCTTACTAAGCACATATCAATAATACGCTCAACTTGTCCCCTTCTCTTTTACCCAACAAATTTGTATTGTCATATCATTGTGCTAAAATTATGTGTGCTACACATAAGTTTCTATCAGCATAGAACACTACCTCACTCACTCCATTTTCATTCTCTCCAATTATCCAATCTCTCATCATATCCCATATTGGCCCTTTTATAGTGTCTTTTGTCGTACCTGGCGGTTTTTTTTATTCTGCCGTGAACGATGGTTACAGCCCCCTGAGTGGACTGGCCCCTCCTGAACCCATATTGGTGTGGGGAGAACCAGTCTCTCTCTCTTCCAGGTAGTCCCATAGGCGGGAGTTGATCATTCGTTCGAGTATTTCGCCTAGGTACCCTAATAGAGCAATAGGCTTGTAATTGTTTTGGTGTTTGGGGTCTTTGTTCATTTTGTGTAGAAGTAAGTTGTGAAAGACTTTGAATATTTTGGGGAAGTGTCCTGAGGCTAGTGATGCGTTGAATAGATGTGGAAGTGTAGGGTAAATGTTTGCGGCGAGGTTGTGTATTAATGCGCCTGGTAGTCCGAAGGGACCGGGTGCGCGTTTTGGCTTTGTTTTAATGTAGTGTTTTGTTTCCTCGCCGGTGATGGGAGTGGTCAGTGTAGATGTGTAGTCGAGAAGCTCCATTCGTATCAGGGGGCGGACCTTAGCTCGTAAGCGTGGGCCCGACACCACTACTGGACCTCCCGGAAGTGCTCTTGCGCTTGTGATTTCGGTGGGTTGTGTGTGTACTGTGTCCCAGTGGGACCTAAGTGCGTCGAGGATGACGTTGCTGTCTGTAAGTGTTTGGTTATTTACTTGGAGAGGTGGGGAGGAGTACGACTTTGCTATGTGTATGCTCGTCGAGTAGCGCAAACACCTTCTCGGAGAAGGAAATCTGTTCTAGTCCATGCGGGGCAAACAGTGTGTTAAGTATGTTAGCGTATAGTCTGGCGTCACTAATCGACATCTCGTTTGCCACCGTTGAAAGCAATGCGGCAAAGTGTAGCTTTGGGTGCGTGTTCTCGTTGGGTGTGTGGTGTGGGGTAGGAAGTAGTGGGGTCTCTGGGTGAAGGGTGTTTGGGTGGGGTCGGGTGTTGGAACACGTCGGTGAGTCTGGGTTGCTGCTAGGGTAGGACAGGGGGTGGTGTGGACAGCGTTGCGCCGGCAGCAGCAGCGAATGTTCTTGTGAGGGGGAGAGGGGCGAGGGGGGAGTGTGTGGTTGTGTTGGTGAGTTGGGGACGCCGTATTGCCGCTACGGCGTCCTAGCGGACCTTACATAGCTATGGGCATTTAGGGTTGACGGCGACATGGTCGCCGCCGTTGCCGCCCAATTTGTGCCAAGGGGTGAGGTGACTTTGCAGGTGGTGAAGTGGTGGCCTACTACACTACACCTTGAGCAGACCAGGTCTGTTTGTCAGGGTCGTGTCTCGTGTCCGGTTTTGTAACACCGGTGGCACTGTGTGAGTTTTATGTTCAGTTGTAGCTCGGTTATGTAGATGTGTTAGTGTGCCGCAGACCTTGATGCCTTGAAGTAGCAGCAATGTTTTCTTTTGTTAATCGTCAGTCTAATTACTGCCCATTGTTTTGTACGGTTGTAATAGAAGTCTCTGATGACCTCCTCCTCATATTTCTGCCTGAGGTGTGTGCTAAGGTCATCGGTGGAGAAAGCCAATCATAGGGAGTTGGTCTTGAGGACTTGTATTTGGTGTTTCTTGTGTCCTCCTTGGGCCAGTTTTGTGTGAAGGTCTTGTGCAGTGAGTGTGTCAGACGCAAGTTCGTGGAATTTGACTGGGTCCTCTTGTCAGCAAAAGACGAGTTTGTGGCCTGGGTGAGTCTTTATTGTTTGTGATAGGGGTGTCTGTGAGGGAATCCCCACGAGGAAGCTCTTTAGCAGAACGGAATTTCCATGCACGGCAGAAAGCCCGGTTAGGACTAAATTGGTAAGCCTAACCCTCCCCTTCCACAAGCGGTAGCCTTGAACCATGTTCACCCCGACTCACTTTTATACGGGCAGAATAGCCTCTGCAAGAAGATTCGAGGCCATTCGAGAGTTGAACTGTGTCCCGCTCACCCCCCCCCCCCCATCCTTCTTCACTCCGGGAGAGCCTCGGACATAAATAGCGCTCGACTCCCATTAAGAGACACAGAGTTGAGAAGTCTCGCTCAAACCCCAGAAGATTCCCCATGGTTCCAAGTCAAGTGCTAGCAACAAAGCAAAGTGGCAGCTGGACTATTTTGTGTATTTGGAATTAGCCCCAATCAGGAGGTAATTTCACTGAACGATCGCCCCCGAGTGGTTTTCCCGACTTCTCTTATTAACTCCTGTCGAAGCCCTCCTCATTTCGGGTAGCCAAAATACCCTCCCCTGGACCGGAAGTTACCCCCCCCCCCTACTTGTTTTTGGAGAACCGTCATCACTCCAACCCCCCTCTCAGAAGTTCCGAACGGCCTCACCTCACGTGCAAAAGACATCCGTAAGCCAACCCCTCTCCCCCCTTCAGTAACCCAATTGAGTTATTCCCCCTTTCCCTATTTGAATAGTCTCCTCCTGGAATACCTTAAGTTCTAACTTCATAGACTGATTTATAACTACAATTCCCCCTTTCATTTACTGATGCGATTTTTCTCGTTAATTCTCTGAGGTAATTTTAACCATCAATTCTCTTATTATTTTTGTATAAATAAAATTATATTTTTGTAAATGCCTCTTTAAATAACCTTGAGCTTTGCCATTGTCCATAATTTTCCTGACCTCGTTGCACTTTCTCGCTACTCAGCTTGTCTAAACTCGTGGTTTTCCGTCCCTTTTGTCGGTTCGCTTTCAAGTTATTGGTCCCTCCCTCATATATATAATATGGTATTGATATAATGTAATGTCATACCATGACAGTGTCGTTTGTAACGGCTAGGTTGAGAATTGTGTGTTCATTGTTGGTAGTGGGTGTTTTTTTCTGTTATTTGTAGGAGTATGAATGTGGATGTATTGTTATGTACCATTGAGTATCACTTTTTAAAACTTACTTTCCTTTCTTTAGAGTGGGGGGCGGCCCGCTCCGACGATAAAGACCCCCGTAAAAATGACTCGGACGTGATGATGATTAATGAGTATGGACTTGGTGGTGCTCCTCAGAGGGTGTGAAAACATGGCAGACTTGATGATGACTGGAAACCAGATCAACTGACTCCAGTCATGGTGCCGCCCCCTCTATTGGATTTTGGGTATTTTTCAGTTATGCCGACTTCTCACAGAGACGGTGGTATCTCCCTCTATGGTCTTGGACGGTTTCGCATGGTAGGGTACTAATCCTCCCCGCATTAGTAACTGAGTCCCAATCCAGGTTTGCTCCTTCCTTTGGGTTGCGCAGTGGGCTAAGCCTCAGACCTCCTTTCCCCAAAGTTTGCAATTATGCCCTTTCTAAGTAGAACGGCATAGTTGCAATGGAGCTCTATGTGTGAGTCATATTCATGGAGCCAAGTCACGGCGGGGCAGAGATGGGGAGGGTATAGCACGTCATATCACTATGACGAGGCAGGGAAATAAAGGAATTTTTATTCAGGTGGGGAGTGAACCGGGGGTGCTTTTCTGAATCACGTAAGTAATTTACTCGGAGTCAATCTTGTACGAGTATATAAAACCGTTTTCGGAGCATCGCCTGAAGACTCACCCGATTCGTTGCTGCAATTACATACACACTGTGATGTTAGACTTCAAGATGATTGTTGCCAGAAAGCAACATTATGCCATATAGGGCTAAAAAATTCACATCTATTACAAAGGCTTTTAGAATCTGATTATAAAGGTCTAAGATCTCGGGAAGAAGAAATAGATGCGACGATGTGTGTATTACATTTATAGACAAAGTAGGACACCAAATTCTGATGAGAAATCATGTTATTTTAAAATTTTAAACCTAAAACCAACGAGAGCATCTCTAGGAAAATTTTCTAAAAGAGATCTGTAGAGTTTTGAAAATAAAGAAATAAAATTGAGTATGGGTAAAAGCATACAGGACTATCCTACACACACGCACCTCTTGCAGGGTACACACTAGTGTTTGAAGGGTGTGATATTCCCTCAGGCTTTGGATATACCAGATTCTTTACCTCTCCTGTATTATACACTCCCTTGAGGAAGGTAGGATCGGAAATTTCCTTAAATTAATATAACCTATCATAAAAGCCGTACATTTATTTTCGCTGATGATTAAAAGATAATTAATTTATCTGTGAGAAAACTTTAATTCACCCAAACGGCAAAAATCACTATGATTAAGTCCTGATTTTGGGGACTTGAGAAAAGTTTCTCTAATTTAACTTCGCCATTTGATTCGCTATACACTATAAACAATACAATGTCATGTTGTTTACCTTTAAACTCTTTCAGTAACGATTGTTTACGAATTGCAATATTTTTAATAGCCCCTATGAATGTCCCATACAGGGACAAACAACGACTACCAAAGGGCTTCACACACCGCAATCGGGTCGTTTGACAATAGACAAAGTTTGCTTTCATCCAAATATTTCTGAATTCACACATTCATACCCAATCAAAGCTTCCTGGTTCTCTCTGCCCATTCTTTACCTATCCCTCCCCTGCACATTTTATAGCATTTTATTCAATTTATCCAGAGCAAATAACGAAGCATAGAAAAATTCAATACAATACTAATTAATATAATCGAGTAGAAGTGCAGCCACTTACTAAATAATAAATAAAAGAGACACCAAAACAAATAACAAAACAGATACAAGCTATTGTCTGACGTCATGAGGCCTGGATTGTAGCCCAAAATTATAGCTGCCTAGAAACAGCACCCCCAATCATGAATATTTCATTTGTCTTCATTTTTTTAACTAGGGGTTATTACCTTTGGGCCCTAAACTAGATATTTAAACTACGTTGGGTCATAAAATAGATATTAACCCGCATAAGTATAAAGAAATTAATTTACTTTATAAAAGAAATTAAAATGATTTTTTTATATACAACCTCTCAAAGCGAAGGTAGTTTGCATCAGTGTAGGGGAATCGTCCCTTCCCCTTCTCTCGTAGTGGAGTCACGAGGTGATTACCGCAAAGACATCCCGCCCCAGGCATCGTCGGGTCAAGTGCGTAACTGCAGCGCCGCACCACTCAGCGCTATGAAAGACCTAAAGGTTAAAATGCAAGATCTCCCCCAGGAGATGAGATTCAATTTCACGTAAAATAAGAAATTGGAGACGTGTTTCTCCCAAGCTCGAAGGCTAACGAGGAGCCGATGTAAGACTTGGTGGGTAAAACCGTTTGGCATAAGAACCCTCCTGGGCCCGCCATCAAGCTTTTCCACCTCTTAGCACGCCCCCAGTGGGGTGACAACTTATAAATAAGGAACAGTGAGGAAAATCGAGGTAGAATACGTCAGTCTCCAGGTGACGAAGTCCTCGGATTAAAGCCGAGCTACCTAGACTGGATTGGTAGTTTACTTGGCTCACCAAACCAAGAATTACCCTGCAAGAAAGGCAGGGCTACCTACCTTAAGGGGCTAAGAAGCAGCTCATCCTCGAACTAGTCCCTGGTTATCAAAACAAACGTTAAGTTAACTTTGTTAAGTTTAACTTACTCTCGTCAGAGAGACTCCTCATATCCTGGTGCATCTTAAACACCAAGGGTTTTTCTCGTCCGTTACTCGGTGGCCACACCAAACTCATAAGTTAACTTGGTTGAGGAACCAAGTTCAACTTGTTCTCGTCAGAGAAATCCCCCTCCGTTATACTCGCCCTTGAGGAAGACTGGAACTAAGAAGAAGCTCATCCTCGAGCTAGTTCCCGGTTACCAAACCGAACTTTAAGTAACTTATTCTCGTCAGAGAAACCCCGTCTCATCGATCCTCGCCCTTGAAGAAGACCCTCTCCGAGTTCAGTCCTCGCCCATGAGGAATTAAGTAACGAAGGAGAAAAGCTCCCCCTCGAGCTCGTTACTCGGTGGTCACACCGCACTCCAAGTTAACTTGGTTTAAGAACCAAGTTCGACTCCCTCTCGCCAGAGAGACCACGACTACCTTGGTGCCGCATAAAGCACCGTAATTGTTCTCATTCTTGAAGACCCTTCCCCCCCCCCGGAATACCGTGTGGATCCCCAGCTGCTACCCTCGCCAAAAGGACATCGTGATCCTGCCCACCTACACATGGCCAGGCGGCACGCGTCGTGAGACAATAACATTCCTGAGGGATTTAAACTCCAGTTGAGTCCGTAAGCCTAAATCTTATATATTGCTGTGTGTAGAGAAATTAACCAATTTTAGAGGGTCAAACTAATTGAATTAATTCTTGTTTATGATAATATTCAGAGTATTGCTGTAGTTAATGTTTAAATGTTGTGTATTCAATTGTTAAAGTTAAAATATAAGTTTATTTTGGAAATTATTGTGCGTTTCTCTATATCCTTACGTCTTTCCAACAGCTCTATTCTTTAAGATATTAAGATATTAGCACTCTTAGCACTTTTAGAACAAAAAGGAGGGGGCATTCTACGAAAATCAGTAATGGTCTTTTATCGTTTATTTATGCAGTGTAACTCGTTCTTTGATTCATACAGTGTTGGTGAATAAACTTTAGCCTCATCTTCCTCTATATCAGAATACATGTGGCCATTTAGGTTATGTTGTAAATACTTAAGGAATCACATGGTACAAAGTCCGAAAATGAGGAGAACTTCCCAAATTAACTCTTTTATTTTTTCTTTGGTGAAACGTGTGACGAGAACGCGTCCCTTGTCATCGAGAGAGATGATATCCTTTCGATTGACCACTGAAGGAGGTCTAAAAGCTTTATTTAAACCCAATTGTCAAACATATGGACTGTTGCAACTGTTTGCTTATTATTGAGGAGCGCAAAATGAATTACTATTTATCCATGTGTAAAGCATAGCCTTCTGCTGCTGGAGACCGCGTCTAGATTTAGGAAAAGTTTTTTATCTACGATCAATCCATTGTTTCAACTTCCATAAAAATCGATTGCAGAAAAGGCTCACGAACATTTCGAGCCAAAAAAAAGGAAGGTATATTCATACGTTGCGAACGTGAGTTTATTTTTGTAGATTAAAAAAAAGGCATAACTATCGTAAACTTAAAAGTAGTCTAGACATTCATTGCAACAGTCTAAATATGACATAGACATTGCTAGATATTTAAACCCTCCTAGAATTTACTAGGAGTAAAAGCAATTTTAAGCCATTACACTATATTTTAAATTGGGAATTTTCGATATTTTTTTAATTAACACTATAGTTAGAAAGGCAATTTTTGGAACAGTATGAATTAAAAAAAATTAATTCTCTTATTTTGAGTGTAACTTTGTATCTTATTGTAATTATATTTTAAATAATAAATATAATGGAACTCTGAAATTAAAGGCTATTATTTAATTTGAGGGATTTTGTTAAATGAAAAAGGATTGAAAAAGAGAGAGTTTGATAGATTTTGCAAAATCATTAAAATAAATGCTGGTTTTACGTATAATTGAAGTTTTTTTAAAGTTCTTTCTAAGCGTTCAAAAAAATTAAATATGATTATCGAATGTTTGGAAAATTTTGAAAGAAAAAGAATTACAAATGGTGAAATTTATAAAATTTATTATAATCTATGCATGGCAGTTCTTTTTTTTTTTTCATATATTCAAATGTTTTACAAAAGTAATTTCTAAAATAGATTTTCATTTTTAATCTTTAGCAGTGGGATATTGCTACAGGTCCATAAAAACGAATAAAGCATAAGTAAATTATTAGAGCAAATTTAGATGAAACAAAAAGAGTATTGAAGATTGATTTTTCTTTTCTTTAGGTTTAGAAAATAAGCATCGATATAAAAATGATAAACCAAGAGTAGACTATTAGGAGATATGTAATGGAAACCTTTCAAGTTTAGAGCAAAAGACCGTTTGCCAGAGCCGGATAGGCAGTAGGTGACAGACCAAAGGTGCTCTTCTTTATTTTTATAAATGAAATTAATTTTTTGACACCGATTAAAAATCGAACTTCCCCTACGGAAGCTACCTCATTCTGGACATTCTTCTACCGTGATTCTTCTTTCCTTTGAGAAGTCACTCCTGCCGTAATCAAGTGTATTGTTTGTCCTCTTAATGTACACATTGTGTATTCTATTCAAAATGATAATATATTTTGCATTAATTAAGAGTGTAAAAATGTGTTTTTCTTTCTCAAGCTTTCTTCCAAAACACAATCTTAATTTAAGGAAAGGTTGTCTCTAGCAAAAGTTGGCGCCTAAGAATGCTTAAGTTCATTGAAGTATACTCTGCTACAATTTCTATTCCTTCAAAGTTTTTGTAGTGTTTTAATTGCGTTGCTTCGTAGAACTTACTCGGATATGCAGCAAAATCTTAAAGTTGATATCTTTCCATAGACGTCCGATATTGAAATTCAATAAATTATATCTAAATTTCATATTAGATATTTTTTTTATTCCTGAAGGAAAATTTTGAATAAAAATAGCTTGATATAATAATATTTAAATCGAAAGATAATTATTATGTTTAATTCTCCGTTAACTTTTTACCTTTTAAAATTACCAATGGCTAAAATTGATTCTTCCACGAGTGGTTTATACTGGCTGATTGACAATCTACTTGCCTCACCAATTTTTATCGAAACTAGAACTTTTACAATACCAAAGCTTATATTTTTAAAAGACAGATGACTTATGAAAATATTCGATTAATGCAATTTTCAAAAGTAATTGTCCCGTCATTGAAATTTAATAAGCCCCATTAGTCAGGGTAATTTGAAAGAATACTTATCACACCTGACCAAGATGACACTAAACCCATTGTCTTCCATTACCCAAACTTTGCACAATAAAGTAAATCAAAATACACTCTATCACTCCAATAATGGACCCCTTGGAGCTGCCCAAGGGATGTGCTGATGTTCTTGGGATCCTTCCTCCTTATAGGAGAGAGTTAGCGGACCACAAATTAAAAAATATACATATATAAAATATAACTATAAAAAGTAAGGAGCCTCAAAGGTCATATGACCGCTCGAACGAAGCCCCATTTTGATATTAACTTAACTCATGTGCCTACCATCCTCAGCATCATGTTTTTGTTTCTTGAATAAAGTCTATCACTGGCATATTTGGCTAGAAGATGCACATTTGATTAGTAGTATCTTCAAGTTGTCATTGACCATATTATTTCATAACACTACAGAAAACGTGAAAGAATATTCATAAATCTTATTTTGATTTTTGGTCTGAAGTGGTTCGCAAAGTAAACACGCTCACAATTTGTCTTTATTAATAAGGTCTATGGTTAACATTCTTCTTGGTTGCCTAATCAGTAACCTCACAGCTCGCATGGATGAAGACCTGTAGCGAAGCCCGAATTGCAAGGTGTAGTAGGCTCAACGAGGAACCTCACATATGAGCACCCTGTTAGACCTATGTCTCGCCTAATGCAGGAGCACGCTTTACCTATTGCATTTTCTTAGCTGTTTTTTGCAGATTTCTGTTGTTCTTTGATTTAATCTAGTGTTATTTTAAAACAATATGTCATGTTGTAGTAATGAACCAATGTAAAATAAAGCAAAAATATTTAATCACAATTTTGCATGAGTAACGACGCCCGAATTGCAAAGTAAAATAGGCACAATGAGCAACTTTACTAATGAGCACACTGTTGGACCTATGAAATCTTGAAATTATACACACATATTAACTACTGAAATAACATGCCAATGAACCAATGTAGAATAGAGCGAAATACTTATATTACAAGTGTACATGTATTAAGAAAACATGAGTGTAAGAAAGGCAAGCGATAGTTGGAAGATCTTACGCAAACACACAAACAAACACGCGAGGAAACAACTGCAAGATGAAAAGGTTTCGATGCAAGATAATTAAGGTAGCTGGGTAAACTTAGGGTGGTGTCTGATGTGAACAGTTAAAGTTGATGTGGACCTGCGAAACAACAAAATTAACTGTCCTATCACTAGTTATGGATGCCGGTTTGATAAAGCCAAGATCAGGCGATTAAATGCGATACACACGTGACTACACTGAACACAAACACACCCTTTTGACTCCCCTCAGCAGTGTTAACAAAGTACACACAAATATACTTCTTACACTGTAAACTCCGCCCCGGGTCCAAATTAGGAGAAATGAAGTAACGCCCCCTTAATTGGAGGGAGTTTCATTTCGTTTCGCTTGGGTTTGCCAACCTTTCTTTATCAGGGGAATCCCCGACCAGATAATCTAATTAACATAAAGGTCAGTATGACAATCGCTGGTGAGCCCGAAGGCACAAGGGGCCGGTCCTCTTTGAAGGAGAGGTGTCAAGAAGTATTGTGTTTTGACACCAAACAGCGTTCAGGGGGAGCCTTCGTAGCCTCTGGGCAGAGGGATCTGTTCCGCGTCAGAGGTATGTGGACATAGAGTGTGTGTGTTGTGCTGCGAATAAAGGAGAGAAAAGAAAGCAGTGTTGTAATTGGCTATTGGTGTTATGAGAAGTATAAGATCTGCACACCCCACTCCAATACAAGGGTGAGCATAGCGCGGCCACCAATCGATAGCCAGATCTCTACGTGCGCTGACGTTTGTGTCCGATCATGTCGGGATCTAACCCGGTACCGCGGCTTTGATAGACCAACTCCGTATCCAGGGCTAGCATGAGCTCTAATTGTAGGAAGTATAAATAGACGGGATGAAACATTCTCGAAACAAAATTATTCATTCGACATCACTCTCACTCTGATTTGTTTGTTATTAGCGTCACGAGTCCGTTCCTTCTCCTTAGCCTCCTTTCTAAACATTAAGTAGGCTCGAAGAAGGAAGCCTAGTCACCGGTTAAGGGGTGCTCCTCTCCCAAGGAGGTAGACTTTATGACCGGTGACTCCTCAAATAATGGAGAAGAAAAAGCCTAGCGAGTTCCCCCTTCATAAATAAAGACTCTGCCATCTCAATCCGTTGTCTGGTCACCCCTTCACCTATAAAATCCTGACGCATTCGACCGAACAGTAAGGTAACGTAGAAGAAAATATGGACCCCTCGGTCCGACACGAAGCAGGACGAGGAGAATCGGAAGTCGCTAACGAAAACACCATCGTCATAGTTGGCCTTCCCTTTCGAAGGAGGGGTAGTTAGAATGGTAGAAGGACGCATTTCTACACAGCGGACCACTGCAAGCAACACTGGAACAAGATAAAGACAGACGAACTCGTGCCATACTTTCGAGTACAGTTTTTTGTAGATATATTAATAACAAGCGTAGAAAGTGTTGTGCTCTAGTGCTAATCAATTTAACTGCCCAAATTCAGTACTTCTAAAGAAGTAAACAATAAATGTCCGGTGATGTGAAAAGGAAAGTCAGTCTTAACAAATTAAAATGTACAAAGTCACTAAATAATTAATGTAAAACTAACTCCTGTTAATTGTACATAGTTCAAGTATATATTAATTTAAAAGTTAATTCAGTATCCTTAAGTTCTGTCCCATTAAAAGAGATGTAGTGTTGTACGCACACGCAAGATTTGTAGCGCCCATTGCAAGGTGAAAGAGTTTCAGAATGAAGCCTCTCAAAAGAGTATCATGTGAAACCTATAAAGGCTTATAACAGGTACGCGAATAATTATGCACATACAAATAATCTAAAAGAGGCATATCGGTGTTCATAAACAAGGATAACTTTTGTGTGAATAATAAAAAATATATATATATATATACATATATATATATATATATATATGATGATGCCACTTTTATGTAGGAGAATGCCCCTTTTTAATCTCTCTACAACCAAACCGCTTTTGTCGTAGTATTCTTGGTGGTAATGATATACTTCTTTGATGAAGTAGGCTTTGTTCTAAGAGTGTTAATATTGTTATTTTGAACAAGAGCCGTTGGAAACACGTAAAATATAAAGAAACGCACAATAATTCCCAAAATAAACTTATATTATTTTAACTTTAACAATTTAATACACAAAAAATAACCATTAACCATAGAAATACTCCGAATATTATAATACACAAATTATTTTAATTAGCTTGCCCCTCAAAAATTGGTTAAATTCGCAACGCACTTCAATATACAAGATTTAAGCATATTGACTCTACTGGAGTTTAAATACCTCAGGGATGTTATTGGCTCTACGACGCGTGCACGACCGGCCAGATGGAGGTGGTCGAGATCACGAGGTACTGTTGGCGAGGGTAGCAGATGGGGGTCCACACGGTATTTAGGGGGTTCTTCAAGGACGAAAACAATCACGGTGCTTAAGGTGGCACCAAGGTAGGCGTGGTTTCTCTCGCGAGAGTAAGTAGAACTTGGTTCATAAACCAAGTTAACTTGGAGTTCGGTTTGACCACCGAGTAACGAGCTCAAGGGAGAGCTTTTCTCCTTCGTTACTTAATTCTTCATGGGCGAGGACTGAACTCGGGGAGGGTCTTCTTCCACGGCGAGTATCGATAAGGGGGGGTTACTCTGACAAGAATAAGTTAAACTTGAATAAGTTAAATCAAAGGTCGGTTTGGTAACCAGGAACTAGCTCGAGGATGAGCTTCTTCTTAGTTCCAGCCTTCCTCAAGCGCAAAGCTAGATGAGGAGGATCTCTCTGAATAGAATAAGTTGAACTTGGTTCATCAACCAAGTTAACTTATGAGTTTGGTGTGGCCACCGAGTAATGGGCTCGAGGGGGAGCCTTTTCCTTCTTCTTTTCTAAATTCGTCAAGGACGAAGAATACTCCTGGTGTTTAAGATCCAGCAGGATATGAGGAGTCTCTCTGACGAGAGTAAGTTGAACTTGAACAAGTTAACTTAACGTTCGGTTTGATAGCCAGGGACTAGCTCAAAGATGAGCTGCTTCTTAGCCCCTTAGGTAGGTAGCCCTGCCTTTCTTGCAGGGGACTTCGTATTCTAACGACACAAGTCTTCGAAATATCCAGTCTTGGTAGCCCGATCTTAATCCGGGGACTTCGTCACCTGGATACTGACGTATTCTACCCAGATTTCCCTCAGTGTTTCTTATTTATACCTCGTTACCCCACTGGGGGAGGGAAAATAGGGGGCAAGGCTTGAGTACGGGGCCAGCAGGGTTCTTATCCCAAACGGTTTTTCTCACTAAGTATTACATCGGCTCCTCGTTAGCCTTCGAACTTGAGAGAAACGCATCTCCAATTTCTTACTTGAGGTGACATTGAATCTCACTCTCGTAGGAAAGATCTTGCATTTTAACCTTTAGGCCTTTCATAGCGACGAGTAACTCGGCGCTTGACCCCACGGTGCCGGGGCCGGATATCTTTGCAGTAATCGCCTCGTGTCTCCACTGCGAGAGAACGGAGGAGTGGCGATTCTCCTACAATATATATATATATATATAAATATATATATATATATATATATATATATATATATATATATATATATATATATATATATATATATATATATATATATATATATATATATATATATATATATATATAACATTTTTGCAAAATAATAATTTAAAGTTTTCGTTCATGTAAATAATAAAACAGAGGTGCATTACAATGCGAAATAGGTTCAACAATGAAGCCTCACATAAAAGTATCATGTAAATCCTATAAAGGTTTGTAACAGGCACACAAATAATTATTTAAATACCAATAATATATCATTACCCCGATCTATTGTAATAAAAGAGAAAGAGGCAAAGTGTCCGCACTCCAAATAATTTCATACATAACATTTTGCCTGAAACCTATTGTATATACCATGTAGTTTAATCGTTACATATAGTGTTATCAGAGGGCCTAGTTGGAGAGGTAAAAATAACCCGAAATATTAAAAATAGTGTCGTAGAATGGACTCCCGACGATATACCATATATCACTATTCGTTGAGGGAACTTCTTTAATTATCTCTAGAGTGCGTTAATGTCTGGTGGGCTGATATTATGTATCTTCGATATGCTTAAGAAGTGGAACTGAGCTCAAGGATAATAATATTGCTATCATTAATAAAATAGAGTTTTATTAATAATAACTATCAACAAACACAAGACGTAAAATATAACATAAACAGAAAATGGAATGGGTCGTGGAGACTCGGGCTAATTCGAGGATTTAAAGGATTTAAAAAGGTAAAACAAATATAGAGTTAAAAAGATGGGATGGTTCGATAAACCATTTAAAGCACAGGATAGAATTGGCAAAAGGGTTAAGTACTCAAAGGTGACGTTTGGCTCACGTAACTTTACACTAGTGGTGCAGTGGAAGGTGGCGCGAAGGAATCTTCGGTCCGCTGGCGAGTTCCAGCCGAAGGGGGGGGGGAATAAAAGGATCCTGACGTGGCGTCTTGGGAATGAGAACCGTTTCTCGACGAACGGCTTGAAGAAAAATGGCTGTTCTAGGTTGTTCTCTTCTGAACAACAGTAGGGGGGAGAGCCGTCTCTTGTCTACGGGCTCAAGAACAATGGCTGTTCTAATGTTGTTCTCTTCTGAACAACGGGGGGGTAGGGTGAGAACCGTTTCTTGGCAAAGGGCTCAAAAGAACAATGGCTGTTCTAACGTTGTTCTCTTCCTGAACAACAATGGAAGGGGTGAGAACCGTCTCTTGATTACGGGCTCAAGAACAATGGCTGTTCTAATGTTGTTCTCCTCTGAACAACGAGGGGGAAGGTTGAGAACCGTTTCTTGGCGAAGGACTCAAAAGAATAATGGCTGTTCTACGCTGTTTTCTTCCTGAACAACGAGGGGGAAGCCTTAAGGACTTGGCGTCACGAAAGGCTCGAACCTTTGGTACTCAAGGGATATTGTCCTCCTTCTGGACAAGTGATGGTGAATCTCGAGGTCGAGGTCCCTTGGCGCACAAAGGGAGAGAGGGTCGTGGTGATGTTTCGCGACGAAAATCTGGATCTCCAATCTGATCTTAGTGGTAAAGTTTCCATATAAATAGCCAGGACATCTCTTTGGCGTGGGGGACAATCGAGTGGGAGCTTCGAGGAAACGCACAGCCGAGCCGGAGAACAATGCCTTATCTGCCCATAAGCCTAACTCAATCTGGCGTGGTCGGCGTATGGTGGCGAACGGAGGGACGATAATCTCCTTGTTTAAACATTGACATCCGGTGGCTGCGATAAGGCGCCAAGCTTCGAATCGAAGATGCACGTGGGCAACATCGTGGTTTTAAATAATATGTGATAGAAGTTGAAATTAACGCAGCTTCAACTCGTTCTATCACACCCCTCCATTCCGGGGGAAGTTTTCACTTCGACAAAAAAGAGAGAAGGGACAACGATAGAGCTCCGTTGTGGGGAACTAGTTTTCTTGTACCAACCGTACCTTCCTGCACCTAACTAGTATTACCTTAATACATATGATTATTTTGATCTTAAGATTACAGGGGAAAATAACCTTTAATACAACTTAATCAAAGAAAAAAAAGGGCATGGAACAATGAAATGATATAAAATTAGTACATACGAGACAAAATAATTTCTACGTAAATTAATGGGTACAAATATATATATACATACAAAAAAATTAGACATTGAGCGTTACAAAATTCAGACATATACATTAATTAATTATATTACAAGAGAATCTTAATTTAAGTCGTACAAGACGGTATATACCTACATGGAGATACTAATCCTATGACTACACTTACTCTACGCTATTCGGTAACGCATTCCTACTGAGTGCGTCAGCGACCTGGTTATCGGAACCTTTTATATAATTTATTTTAAACTGATACTCTTGCAAGAGTAAACTCCAGCGCATGATGCGGCCGTTTGAGTGTCGCACATTCCTAATATAGGCTAACGGACGGTGGTCGGTTCCTATTTGAAATTCTTTACCTATCAAGTACATCTTGAATTTGTCTATGACCCAGATAATTGATAGAGCTTCCTTTTCTATAGTGGCATATCTCTTTTCGCGTGGTAATAATTGACGACTAGCATATGCCACTGGATGACTCGTGCCGTCATCCTCGTATTGAAGGAGTACACCTCCAATGCCCTCGTTGCTCACGTCGGTCTTAATCCCAAGGGATTTTTCCGGGTTGGGCAACTTTAAAATGGGGGCAGAAATGAACTTACTCTTGAGCTGATTAAAATGGGAAACAGCGACATCATTCCAACGTAAACGATCGGGGGAATTCTTTTTTTGAAGTGGGCTGAGGGGGGCCGAAATTGCAGCGAAATTCGGAACAAATCGCCGATAGTGAGAAGCTGATCCTAGGAACGATCTTAATTGCTTTTTTGTAATCGGGAATGGCATGACGGCGATTGCCTTAATCTTGTTCTCTTGGGGACCTAACTGGCTTGGTCCTATTTTGAAACCAAAATATTTGATGGTTTCGTGGGCAAAATGGCATTTGCTGGGGCCAAGGGTGAGGCCATTTTCGCGCAGTGGCTCGAAAAGAGCTAATAGAGTGGTTAAATGGTGACTCCATTCAAATAGTTCTTGTAGCTGACTCCTCTGACGTGGTGTCAGCTGCGCGTCACTATCCAGGTCAGAGGGTTCCAAAGACTCGCATGGTAGGGAAGGAGGAGGGTAATCGGCATCAGGTTGGATGCACACTGTCTGGATTACCTTAAGGTAATCCGCGGGGTAATCTTCTTCAAGCGCCGATGTTTCG
This sequence comes from Ceratothoa steindachneri, assembly GCA_963969495.1. Classification (NCBI taxonomy): domain Eukaryota; kingdom Metazoa; phylum Arthropoda; class Malacostraca; order Isopoda; family Cymothoidae; genus Ceratothoa; species Ceratothoa steindachneri. The sequence continues at coordinate 140,042,565 of OZ018323.1, read as the reverse complement.
TCCAGTTCTACGAGGGTATCTCCATGGGCGCGTTGGGGGTTCTTTTTTTCTTGGGGTCCACGGACAGTCTCCGTGTCCTTGTCTTGGGCCTTATCACCTAAGGGTGTTAGTGATTCACACTCCTTTTGTGCCGTCCTAAAGTCCTAGTTAAGGATCTCCGAGAATTCGGACGGTATCGGGGTTCTGATGGGGACGGGCTCCTGGGCTTCTTTCTTATCTCGGCCTCGAGGAAGGGCGGCCTGAAACACAGGGTCAAAACTTACTTGGGGACTCTGTCCTATAAGTACGGAACAGAATTGTATGGGTGCTGTAATGACTTCAGCCCAGCCATCATAATATTGACACTGCAGGTAACATCTAACGACGGGAAATCGGTTCGCCCGCCCAAGGTGGTCATGTACCACCGCAAATTTTTCGTGGTTAGAGGCCACTGGGAGGAGTTCGTCGGACACGATGAAACACGCACATCCTGTGACCCTGACGAGAGTCTATACTCGGCAGCCGTCCACCCTGCCCTCCTCATATTTCAAAGTTCCCGATGAACTTTTATCAAAAATCAACTTTACCTGGTGGCCTGACGGAGAGGGAGAAGTTTCTGCTTGGGTCTGTACCACCGGGGGAGCCGGGGTTGTATTAATCCGGTGAACTTGGTGGGCTGGTCTGCTTTTAAGCCTAGAATTTTGGGGGCAATTCCAGCTCATGTGGTTTTCTACACCATAGGTGAAGCATATTATTGGTCGCTTCGGGAAGAGAGATGGAGAAGAAATCTTAACGGGAGGTTTGAAGTCCCGTTGTTGGTTTTGGGGAAAGAAGTTTTGGGGTTTTACGGGGCTCGGAAACTTTGTCAGCTTTCCTGGGAAGGATGGCGAATCCTTCCTTCTTTCTTCTCGATGGATTTCTCTTTCTCGTTCTTCTCGTTGTATTTTTCTTTCTCGTTCTTTTCTTTGGATTTCTCTTTCTCGTTCTTCTCGTTGTATTTCTCTTTCTTCCTTTTTTCTTTGTATTTCTGCTTCAATCCGAGCTAATTCAATCTGATGGTAAAGCTCAGCTTGTCTTATCCGTTCCTCTCTTATGTACGTAATTAGTTCTTTTCCGGAAAGTCCCAAGGATTCTCCTTGAGCTTTAAAGATTTTGAACTGAGTCATCTTTGCACTTGGGGGCGCACTAGTCAACCAACTAAAATTCCTTGCAACAAGAATAATGCCTCTATAGAATTAGCCTACCTAAATATGGGCACTGACCTATTCGTACTTGGTTTCTCAATCTAAATAACCACTGACTAAAATTACAAAAAAACACAAACAAATTATTATAACAGTTCCTTGAGCTAATCCAGCTTATTAAGTTTCAAAAAAAGGGAAGAGCAATCGTTAAAACAAAAGGGAACTACTATATTCTATTATTATAATAAATAACACTATGCTTGACTTGACTGAGACCAGTGTTTGCAAAGATATAGCGTTAAACCTTACACACCTGATACCAAATTTAAATAGTATATATATATATATATATATATATATATATATATATATATATATATATATATATATATATCGTAGAATGGACTCTCGACGATATACCATATATCACTATTCGTTGAGGGAACTTCTTTAATTATCTCTAGAGTGCGTTAATGTCTGGTAGGCCGATATTATGTATCTTCGATATGCTTAAGAAGTGGAATTGAGCTCAAGGATAATAATATTGCTATCATTAATAAAATAGAGTTTTATTAATAATAACTATTAACAAACACAAGATGGAAAATATTGACATAAACAGAGAATGGAAAGGGTCGTGGAGACTCGGGCTAATCCGAGGATTTAAAGGATTTAAAAAGGTAAAACAAATATAGAGTTAAAGAGATGGGATGGTTCGATAAACCATTTAAAGCACAGGATAGAATTGACAAAAGGGTTAAGTACTCAAAGGTGACGTTTGGCTTACGTAACTTTACACTTGTGGTGCAGTGGAAGGTGGCGCGAAGGAATTTTCGATCCGCTGGCGAGTTCCAACCGAAGGGGAGGGAATAAAAGGATCCTGACGTGGCGTCTTGGGAATGAGAACCGTTTCTCGACGAACGGCTTGAAGAACAATGGCTGTTCTACGTTGTTCTCTTCTGAACAAAGGGGGGGGGGAGAACCGTCTCTTGTCTACGGGCTCAAGTACAATGGCTGTTCTAATGTTGTTCTCCTCTGAACAACGGGGGGGAAGGGTGAGAGCCGTTTCTTGGCGAAGGGCTCAAAAGAACAATGGCTGTTCTAACGTTGTTCTCTTCCTGAACAACGAGGGAAGGGGTGAGAACCGTCTCTTGTTTACGGGCTCAAGAACAATGGCTGTTCTAATGTTGTTCTCCTCTGAACAACAAGGGGGAAGGGTGAGAACCGTTTCTTGGCAAAGTGCTCAAAAGAACAATTGCTGTTCTACGTTGTTTTCTACCTGAACAACGAGGGGGAAGCCTTAAGGTCTTGGCGTCACGAAAGGCTTGAACCTTTGGCACTCAAGGGATATTGTCCTCCTTCTGGACAAGTGATGGTGACTCTCGAGGTTGAGGTCCCTTGGCGCACAAAGGGAGAGAGGGTCGTGGTGATGTTTCACGACGAAAATCTGGATCTCCATCTGATCTTAGTGGTAAAGTTTCCATATAAATAGCCAGGACATCTCCTTGGCGTGGGGGACAATCGAGTGGGAGCTTCGAGGGAACGCACAGCCGAGCCGGTGTACAATGCCTTATCTGCCCATAAGCCTAACTCAATCTGGCGAGGTCGGCGTATGAGGGCGAACGGGGGGACGATAACCTCCCTGTTTAAACATTGACATCCAGTGGCTGCGATAAGGCGCCAAGCTTCGAATCGAAGATGCACGTGGGCAACATCGTGGTTTTTTAAATAATATGTGATAGAAGTTGAAATTAACGCAGCTTCAACTCGTTCTATCCCAAATAGGTATATGATTGTCGAAGCAATGTGAATGTGTAGCATTATAGATGAAAAACACTGAGTACCCCGAGTCGATGTCTATTAGTTCTTCATTTATAACACTCGATGACTCGAAGGGAAATTTTAGTAGCAACGCCCGAATTGCAAGGTGAAGTAGGCTCAACGAGGAACCTCACTTATGAGCACCCTGTTAGACCTATGAAATCCTGAAATTGAGCTCACGTATTAACTACTATAACAATATGGCATGTATTAGTAATAAACTAATGTAGAATAAAGCGAAATACTCATATATATATATATATATATATATATATATATATATATATATATATATATATATATATATATATATATAGATGTGTAGCGACGCCCTAATTACAAGGTGAAGTAGGCTCAACGAGAAATGAGTACCCTGTTCGACCTAGGAAATCTTGAAATTGGGCACACATATTAACTACTAAAATAACATACCATATAGTAGCAATGAACTAATGTAAAATAGAGCGAAATAATTATATTACAAATATACGTGTATTAAGAAAAACATAAGCGTAAGAAAGGCAAGCGAATAGTTGAATGTTCCCATGCAAACTCACAAACATACTGGCGAGGAAATAGCTGAGAGAGGAAAAGTTGTCGATGCACTTAAATGAAGGTAGCTTGTTAAACTTAGGGTGGTGTCTGATATGTCCAGTTAAAGTTGACGTGGACTTGCGACACAACAAAATCAACTGTCCTATCGCTGGCTATGGATGCCGGTTTGATAAAGCCACGTTCAGGCAATCAAATGCAATACACGTTTAACCACACTGAACATGCACACACACTTTTGACTCTGCCCTGCTGTCTTAATAAAGTACACATGAACATACTTCTCACACCATAATCTCCGCCCCGCGTCTAGTTTAGGATAAATGAATTCACCCCGCTTTAATTGGATAGAGTATAAATAGACAGGTTGAAACATTCTCGACACACACAGAATCATTCATTCTCACTCTATGTTTATTTTTAGCGTCATAAGTTCTTTCGCGTCCTTAAGTCTTGCCGTCCTAGCCTCAACAATCTACATTAAAAAAAAATTATAACAAAGCCGCGTACGACTCGACTATCTTGCTTGCCCTAATTAATTTAGACCTAAGCCAAAAATATAGCCTACAAAACACCATTTACCCTTCGAGTCCTTTTTTTAACCCAGTGATAACCAAGTTACCTTGTGAACCCAACCTATAAACGGTTTCCAGGCAATAACTTTGGGAGTCAGAGCAAACTCGACAGAGAGACTTTAAAGACCTTCGTCCGACACTTCCTTTACGGGCAACTCTCACGCACGAATAATAACCCTATAAACTGTTAACTCTACTCCTATACACTGGTGACTGCCTATAAACCACCATCCTATAGACCTTTCTTGGAGGTTGATGTGAAGCCTGGCACATGAAGTGGAGTGATGGGGGTAAACCGAGCGAGAGTTGTGTGAATAACAATAGTCGCCCTCTCAGTAGAGTGAAGAATAAATAGGCCAAAAATGGTCTGAGGTTAGTAGTCGCCATCTCCGGTTGTCAGTGGTCGCTGACTGTGCCCGGTCCTTCTCAGTTTTTCTTTGGTCTAACGAATTACACAGAAGTTCAATAATGACCATGTTTTAAATGTTAGGGTTGCGTTTCATTAGTTGCATCTCTTTAAACTCTTATTTACTTTCTAAATACATTTGTTAATTTAATAGTGGACTGTTTAATATCTTCATAATGCTAAAAAAAATGCTCTTCATTGCGTAGTTGATATATACTTTTGATGTTGCTCACAAATCATAATTCTGTAGGAATTAAATAAATCCCCGACATAATTTCATCGCTTAAAAACAATGATATACTTTAATAGAGTCTCCTAAATGCAGGATTTTATGTTCCACATGAATTTTTTTAAGCTCTCTTCTGTACCTCACATTTATCTCTGACGGATCGTGCACAAATGCTTGTGCACTCTATGACTTTTTGGAGGAGTATGGCCTCCACCATTTTAATTGAATCTCTTTTCGCCGGGGTTTGGAGGGTAGCAAGCTTCCCACTCAACGCAGGAGCGTGCTTTCTTCTTCTTCTTCTTGCTTTAGTTTAATTTCTTCTTCTCTTTTCATGTTCTTGTTTTTTTGAGGGTTCAATTATTTATTGATTTGTTTTTTACTGTTCCTACTTTACCTTACAAAAAACTTCATATTTATCCTATCAGACAAGAAGAGACTTTTCACTGTTCAATGTTCTTATCAAAACTATGAAAATACTTTTTTACTCCAATTCATCTGAGAGTCGATGAGTTCATGAGGTTTTGGCCAGATCTGAGAATAGCTAACGGCTAATTTCTCTTATCTTTCAAAGTTGCGATGTTTAGATACTTAGAATCAATTAATATAGACAGTTTTAAAGGTTTTTTACTTATGTTTGCATCCACTTTTAAATTTTTACAGTGCATCATAAGAATGCAACTTTTCCTGTTAATTTTAAAGTGCACAAATACAGTAGAATTTTGTCAGGTAAGTAACATGTAACTGTATATTGGTTGCTTTACATATTTAATTCAATAATCACTATAAATTATAGGAGAAGATGGCACCAACATATAAACAAAACAATGCAGATCATTTAATACTTCTAATAGCACTAAATACAAGCAGTTTCTATCAATTTTTATTATCTAATGCGAATGTTGACGTATTTATATAATTATGATGTGGTTATATTATAGATCCGCTCTTATATTTGGTTGGTGCAGTACACAGAATACTGTATTGTTATTAAAGTTTGTGTCCAAACATAGCTAATAATAAAAAAATGTAATTTGCCAATGATATTTAATAAGTAATATTTACCACGCATTGAATCACATATATACTCTATGATTACTCTAATATTTTAGGACTAGAATCTCATAGTTTCATCAGTGTTAAAAAATGGTAAGCATGTGTTAAAATATTATTTATCGGGAAACAAATTTAATACCAAAAGAATTACTCAAAAAATGTCAATCTGTCCTTTACTCTCTTATTATAATCCCCTCCATCCTCATTTTATGAATTAGATACACTTAGGAACCTCATCTAATCTAATATCTTCTCATTCTCCATTCAGATTTTTTAGGGTAATTTTTTTGTAGTTTGAACTTGCTAGATAGCGTTAGCCATTCCCATAAGGGAATCCAATATATTTGGTCATCGTTAAAAAAAAGCAATTTTGTTATAAAACCTATTTCAATGTTTTGAAAAATGTTAAATAAGATTTTAAAAAAAAAGAAATGCTAAAAATATTTTACTAGGACTAGCCTAGCCTATTATGCGGAGTAAATATGTGAATTTTATTAGCCAAGAAAATTTAGAACTTGTTAAAGAGAGTGGTGATAGACTAACTAGAGTAGCATAGTCTTCATTTGTCGCTTCTTCGAAGTGATGCGTCATTAATTCAAAATTTATGCATTTTTAGTCTTTTATAGTATTTTATTTCGATCTTTTCTACCGATAAAATGAGAAAAGGTTTAAGAATTTTAACAATTAATAAAACATTTTACATACAAATATTTTATTTTTAATTTTCCAGTGTCAAGAACTCTCCATAAGATTTCATCGAAAATCGAATAAATTAGGATTATATGGTTCTAGATAATTGTGGGTCCTATGCTTCTATGGAAATGCCAGGCATACTGCTGTAAAATGTAGACCTCATTAAAATACAGTTGATGTGACGACTATTGTGGACTAGTCCATATCTAACAGGCTGATGTAGTTCGCATGCTTACCTCTGTTGTTCTTTAAAAGCTAAAGTCTTGATTTCCCTTTCCAAGAAATTCCTCCTGAAACCATGAGCATCCTGATGAATCATAAACTTTCAACATGAATCTTCGAATACTAACGATGCTTGTCTTGGAGCCATAAACTCTTATTTTGTCAGTTTACCACAACAATCCAATTGATATTGTAATTTTTAAATGAATACAAACAAAACTTTACTGTAAAGGATCCTCTAAGTATAAACTAGGTTAAGAGATAAATTCAACAATATAAGAGCAAAATTTAGGTACCCAGAGGCAAGCAAAAGCAAAAAGATTAATCTGAAAATGTCTTTTGGAAATACAGAAAACACCTGTATTCTCAAAGTCAGGCGTATTAAGTTCTGCCTGTAATAGTCGAATAATTACAAGCAACTTTAATAGTGAAAACCTATTCGTCTGTGAACACAATTTTTTGGTATAAGGCGGAGGATTTTTAAGTGAGTAGCATTCATATTTATTTGTACTTAGTTCTACATACTGAACATACATAAAACAATTTGCTATCTTTTGTAGGGGGAAGCTGGAATAAAAGGGTACTGATAATCTATCTTGGAGATCCATGATTTCCTGCTACCAGCGTTTTGAACTTAATTAGTTGCTCACGATGAAACCCTAGTCCTTTTATTTATAACCATTTAAGGTCTACCACCAGATAGTTTTGTAAGGATTGATCAAGTATCCTCTATTTTTACTATTTTAGCCACTCTCCTCGATACATGTTTCTAGAATTGCTTTCTTAAATTTCCGTAACACCTTGGCAATAGTGGTTTAGCCAAACATCAAAGAAGCAGAGTCTGCCGTCATTTTCAATACTTTCGATTAAGTTATTAACGCCAGGTGCGGAGCGTTCTTCATCCACGCCAGGAATGTGAATATATCCAATTTAACAGCCATAAAAATAATTGCATGACTGCAGTCTTGGATGAAGCGCGTCCCTCAGGTGTACTGGATGCAGTGTGAAGGTGGCTAATCATTTTTATATTAATCGCATACCGTCACTGCGTATATTGCAGTTCACCTTAATACATTATTCTACGCAAGCATACAATAGTTATGTCAAACGTAATCCCATCACGATATTTTGGGGCACTTTTTAGTCGCATGTCCGCGACACTATGTTACTCTTTTGGTCTGTATGTCGGTCGGTCGGATGGCAACTATTTAACTTTTTAAGGAGTTTCTTGGCAATAACATCGTAACTATTCGGCCGATTGTAAAATATTTAAAACCTTTATGCTGTTTTATATTCTCTTTAAATGATATAATTACCAATGTTAACCTCATGATTAGTCTGGAAATATTTGGTAACAACATCGTAACTTTTCGGCCAATTTAAAAGAAATTTTAAACCCCTATGTTGTATGATTTTATATTGTCTTTGGAATGATATAATTGCCAAGGTCCTCTCCAGGTTATTCCGGGAATTATTAAAATAAAAGTAACTATGGGTCGGATTGCCCCCCTTGTTGAAAGTTTAAAGGTCATAAGTGAGGAAAATTGAGAGCACGCGACTTAGGTCTGTCAGCCTTGTTTACTGTGATAACACTATAGAATGTGAGTCTTTGAAGATAGTTTATACCAAATATGATACTAGAGTCACCCTATGTAAAGGGTTGCAGTTTAAGACTTCCTTCGTCCAACTACGGCCATTTTTATCGCATCGTGTGAGTCCACTTTCACTTCAAAACATTTATTCTTTTACTAATATCTGCTAAAAAAATTTTATTGCTTATTCGTAACATTCATTATTCCAACTTTTCCCGAGGACTTATCAGTTTATTGCGTGCTTTCTGAGTTTAATGACCAAGTTTCACTTCCATGATTAAATGCACCGTGTCTTAAATTTGGAGGCATAGGGCCTTTGATGTTGTAGTTAGGCTTTCCTGCCGCACTTCAACAAGATTTTGTTTCCTCTTGGGTCAAAGTTGCGATTTTACGAACTCCTGAATCCCATGGAAGGTAAAGAAAGTTGGAATGACCTAATTAATATACATTTTGTACATTCCTGCATTAAATGTGGCTGCAATTCGAACGAGTCTTGTATGTCTGTCACCATGAACAATTCAAGCCAGAGGCCGCTAGTCACAATCCTTAGGCACACATGTTCGCCTACTGCTCTATTCACACTGGACGTGAATAGATCGAGGGATGTTGAATGTTCGCACAATTTCTCAAATCAAATTTCCTTCCGTCGGACACCCCTTATCATCCCTCGTTCGAAATCTTATAATTCCCGTCGCCCTGATATTACCAGCATAGCCGGTGTTCACACTACCCTATGATACATCAGATCATAACTAATATATGTCTGGGAATTTCTATGTCACCCTACAGTGGAGCAGCCCAACCTTATCGTTTCACATTCCTTTTCCATGGCATTTGGCCCTTCAGTGTAGTTCCCGATGGAATTCTCCAACTCTGTCTATAAACTTTTCATCCCTCTTTCGAAATCTTATAATTCATGTCGCCCTGATATTACCGGCATATCCGGTGTTCACGCTACCCTATGAGATATCAGATCATAACTAATATATATCTTGGAATTTCTCTAATGTCAGCCAACAGTGGGGCAGTCCAACCTTATCGGTTCATGTTACTATCTCATGGCACTTTCAGTGTAGTTCCCGATGGAATTCTCTAACTCTGTCTATAAACTTTTCTTTTTTCCTTATTTTATCTCATAATTTATTATCCTTTGGTCTCGTCATATGCTGTCTGCCAGATTTTAAGTTTGTTTCATCTGTTATTCATCATCTACCGTTAAACTTCTCATTAATTCTCGTTCATATTTTATATGGCACACTTTTGATATTTGACTTCACCTAAATAATTAGTAAATACATAGTTACAAAAGGAAAAATTTTATGAAAACATGAGATGGACAGGAGCGTTTCTTTCATTCAAACATTTTTAAGAGAATAACAGTAGATGACGAATGGTTAGTTAAAGAAACGTGATGAGGACACGTAAAAACATTGGGAAAATTTAACTTTTATAAAAATTAAAAATATGTAAACACATGAGAGTAAAAACATGTGGGACTAAAATATATCATTAAATAGTAAATTCACATTTAACGGTGAATATTCTTTTCTCCGGTAATTATTTTATGTCTCTAACAACGCAATATTTAAAGTTTTTATTCAGGTTCAAATAACTTTTGATTCCAAACAGGTTTAAAATAAAAAAAACACTAAAATATATCGAGTCCTTTGCAAATAATAAATAAAACCTATAATATTTATGTCCTACATTTATTACCATTCATTAAATAACATATCACTAAAAGGAAGAATTTTCTCTTAAGTTTCAAAACTAGAATATTTCGAAAAATATTGAAAACAATTAAGATCGGAGGTAAATATTTCAAAAACCCTGATGAAATTGTAGAATATAATTCTAAATCAGCAAAAAAATCATTCCATCTAGCTGAAAAATAACCCACGTCCACCAAATATCCCACCTTATAACAATCTAGTCTTGAATTAACCCTTTTTAATTAAGAATCCCCCCCCCCCCAATAAAACTCCCTTGATAACAGAAAAGGAAGTATTTACATAATATCCTGTAAAGAGTGCAATAAATACGATATTGGAAAAACGGGCATAACACAAACGAAATCGATACAAATCTAGTGTGCGAACAAGGAAAGATATTCAATTTTGATTCATACATTTATTTACAGAATTGAACAAAATGTGTTTATCAACAAAACCCTCTATTTTAATTCTAAAATCCATTACATGTGCAAAGCATTAAAATGGAATCGACAGCTATAAAAGCAACCTGGATTTCCCAAATTTATTGGAGTTAGGAAATTTTTAAGCTAATATAAATGTATCAATGATAAATAAATAATTTAAATTCAAGCAATAATTTAAGACAACTAATAAAACATGATAAAAGTTCACGAAATTTAGAAAAAGTCCAATTATTTGAGGTAAATTTTTGAATAGCAAATTAATTTCATTGTAAATAATAAACAAACCTTTTTTTCTATTATATTTTATCATAATATAAATCATAATAACTTTACTGATTATCATTTTTTTTCTTATAGCACCTCCGCGAATCTCTTTTCTTTTTCTTCAGACCAATGTGTATTTTCTTATTTCTTTTAATTAGGCTTTCTTCATATACTATTCGTCCATGAAATTTTTTAAATCATTTATCAACCGTCATTAACTGAGGCAATTGTGAGAGAGCCTATAACTGTGGATACTTTATTATGAGTAGTTTGTTTATCAAGTGTAATTTTTCATAGAGTTAATGTACCACTCCTGGTTAGCCAGATAGGGTTCTTAGTAGGGCTTCGTGGCTATCGATTAGATTCTTCGTGAAATGCCTTTTGCATCAGGCTCTGAATTTTATAGTTGCAGCCTAGAAAAAGGTGATCAGAGATTCTTTAAGAGGAAAGAAATCTTCGGTGCTAGATTCAGTATCCTCTATTAGTTGGGTTGCTTGAAAGTCTTCAGATGTATCTCTTCATCTTGAGGTACTTTCGAATTTCCATTTTATGGAAATGGGCCACACGCACAGCGGCAAACAACACATACATAAGGAATTCATTTTTTGTACATTCGATATGAGTTCCAAATAAAATTATCTTTGTATATTCTAGTTACATAAATTTATTTTGCAATGTTTTACATTATTATATGATGCATTTGTCCTTTAATAAAATAGTTTTCTTTCATATCTCTTTGATAAAAGGGGTTCATACTTAAAGTGCTTAATAGATTCAAAAAGAGGTTTTTAGAGTTTAGTTAAAGGTATATGGGTTTCTTTTAATTAAATATATATAAATTTTAGCGTAAATAAAAGAAAGCCATTAATTTTATTGTTTTTCTCTAAGATTAAAGTTATTTAAAGGGATAAATCTCAATATTCAATTATTTGATACGGTATTGTCTGGGTAAGACGCCTTCAATGGTTGCTAAATGCCATCATATCTCTCATTTTAGTGCTCAAAACCCCAATTCTATTTTGAATCCTCCATTTATTTGATTTAAAGTAAGTACGAGGGGCAGTCAATAAGTTTTGCAATTCGGATATAAGGAAACGAGATATGAGGAAAAGTGTTTCATTATTTTTCAATATAACTACCCTCGACTTCAATGCACTTGCGCCGCTTGTCCCTGAGGCTTCGAATTCCCAACAACCAGAAATCTCCAGACTGCTGTTCAATCCACTCCTGAATGGCGAGCTGGACATCTTTATCGTCCCCAAACCGGCGTCCACGCACTGCAACCTTGAGCTAACGGAATAAAAAGTAGTCGCTAGGGGCCAGATCTGGACTGTAAGGGAAATAGTTGAGCTCCACGAACCCGCACTCGCGCAGGGCACCTTGTGCAACTCTGGCCTTGTGGACTTTAACACGTTGAAGTCGATCATGGGCGTGAGGTTTCTAGGGACCCAACGGGCAGAGACTTTGGTTATGGCCAAATTGCCGTGAATGATGTTGATAACACTTCCATGTGTTTTTCCAAGTTGTCGCTTGATTTCTTCGAACTTTACCCGTCGATTTTCGGGGTTCATCCTCTCCACACGGGCCACATTGACCTCGTTGGTCACGTCTGACGGGCGTCCTGTACGGGGGTCATCTTCAAGGGACTCACGACCATGGCGGAACTCCCTATTCCAGCGAGCAATGGTTGCATAGAAAGGGGCGGTGTCAGTGTACACTGCAACCATGCGTTCATGGATCTCTTTTGCATTCTTGCCTTCCTTGGTAAAAAATTTGATCACTGCTCGATGCTCAACCTTCTCCATTGTTGAAATATTTGTGACTGACGATTTGCGATTAGCTACTGCTTCTTAAATAGACAAGGCAGGAGCGTGCGGCTGCAGGTCCGGACTTGTCATAACTTGTCCTAACACCGCCACAAACAGCCATCCCCCTTGCTCTATTTTGCCCTACCGATTCGCAAAACTTATTGACCGCCTCTCGTATGTAAATGCTATTGAATTGTAATTATTACCTACACTCACTGGCTTATATTTTTATAATTATTTAACCTATATATTATATTCCTGTCTTTTTTCTTTTTTTTAAACTGTACTAAAGTTCCTCTATTTAACCAAAGGAACAAAATGACACTAACTTGGAAAAATATGACAAAGAGGAAAATTTTCTCTCCTTCAGGGAGCACATCACTTATAATGTTGACTGTATTTACTGCTTAACTTAACTAATTACTTTCTGGACCGAACTTTGAACTCTAGGAGAGCGTTGATCTTAATCTTGAACATAACGCTTCTAAGATCCAGCACGATCTTTCGTCGTTTATTTAGGTGGTCTGGCAGTTTCTTTAGGCGCTCGATAATAATTGGAGTTTTGTAAAAATACAATTTGTAGTTTGCACCGCTTGCACAGAGAATAATAAAAACTCCGGTCACTTAACCTCGGTCCATTAGGATCTTCCAAAAGATGAGTCTAACGACTGCTAAAACTGTACTCTTTTTATAGTACTTATCCATTTAGATTTCTTTACTTTAAATTTTTTGGGGTTTGACCTGAACCCAATATAAGATTTCATAAAACATTTCAAAGTGCTTATTGCAAAGTATTTTTGTATATTACAATGTGGACACTACAGCTACCCGCCTTCACGTACGCGGAGCTTACAACATGGTAATGTCTCTATTTAGAAATATATACTTATCACTCATATTTTTTATGTACACATATAGGGAGTTTGCACGAAGGACCTGCAACTGTTCAATGCGAAAAATATAATATATTTATGCATATATTTTTATGTGTGCATCACACTTTTATTATTTTATTTTTGCATTTGCTTTCTTATTCAACTTTTATTATTAAATACAACATAAATTTTAAAGTGCTAGGTCAGTCTGAGGTTCTTAGTAAAATTTTATGTGCTGCCAGGCTCCTAGCATTTTACTGAGCGTTCGCTTGCAGAAGCAGACACTTCTTATCGCGAATAAAACCTATTTTGTGTACTTTATTCTATGGGTATGCACTACAAAGCTTCTCTCATTAAACGGAGCTTAGCAGTACGAAATTAAATCAAGAAATAATGATAAAACGAATTTTTCAGCACTATTTGGTCGACAAGAATAAATATTTCGAAAGGGTTTGAAGAATCTTTGACATATGTAACTCATCAGTTGGAACTAGTATAACTCTCCGCTTTTCTATCATTCCTTTGAGTATTTTGGACGGATTCTACATTACTGTAGTCATTGTTATCATTCTCTGGTAATTCTCTTTCTTTCTATTTCAGATTATCTAATATCTTTTATCCACTCACAATTCTTTGACTATTTTCAGCTTGCGAGTTACTTTTTTTCTTCCTATTAAATATATTTGGTAATTTTGCTGGTTTCACTTTTCCTATTGATACCATAACTTGACGTCCACTAGTTTATTTATATTCGTATACTTTGTCGTTGCATCCAAAAACGTGGAACAGTCCTGCATAAGTGGCTTCTAGAGGTTTTCAAACCCGTGCCACATGCACCCACACATGCATGGCATCTCGTAATTCTTTGGGTACGAACGAATTCGGTACTTAGTGTAGATGTCTTTCAGATATGTGTGTTATATCAATTTTAGACACATCTTTAGCAAATTCATTGATGAATTTTGAATAAACTTTAGACAAAAAGAATAACACTATAGGTTTTAAACAAAGAAGAGTTTTCCCCTGATGGCAGTAAATGGCGAGAAACCCGAAACATCAGGCAAAGATTAGAAGCCGAGAAGAAAAATTGGTACGCTCATTAGCATTCCTTGCTGACGAGCCATAATGGATCTCTACATAGTCATGTGTGACCTTTACTATTCTATTTGTGGTCGGTCAGTACGCCTTGGTTTGTATGCGATGAAAACTAACGGGGACAGATAACTCCTCTTAAAGTTCAGATTCAAACTGCGTCATCTGTCAGTAATCACATGAAGTAGAACAGAAAATCTGTACATCCAACCGTCTAAGAAGGTTAAAGCAACTGTTGCACCGTTGATTTCTGGAATCGGTAAAGCTTCAATCCACCTTGTTGCTCTGTTTATGCATGATAATAGATATCGATTATGAGATCAGAGAATTGTGCAAGCAGTGACAAGGCGTAGCGGATCAACAATGTCAATTTGTAATGTTTCAAATCTTGACGAAGGAATAATAATCGGAAAGTTTGGTGACGTGTGATGATTGACCTTAGTTGCTTGAAATTGTAGGCATTCTCGTGCCCAAGAACGTATGTCCCTGTCCATATTAGTCAGGAAGTGCCTTATTTTGACCAACTGCAGTGATGCTTTGATTCCTAGATGAGATATATATGTAATTGTTTAAAAATTGACATCATTAGGCTATAATAATAAACGATCGTGGATATTTATATGCTACTTCATACCAAAGTTAAGTATTCCCGGGAAAGAGAAATGATATTATTTCGAAATAAAAAGATTTCACTTCTTCATCTTGTTCTTATGCTCTTACCAAAATTGGAGCTCAAACGAGTCTATTTGGACCTAGTTGACATTACGTACTTATGCTATATCGTTAATATATTCTAATATCGCCGTCTAGTTACGTAGCAGTAAGGAAACAACAGATGACACTAGTTTTGGTCCGTACATAAAGTCATATATCGACCTTAGATCATTTATATGAAACGGATTACAGCAAGATACGAAGCCAAGAGTTCCCTGTCATAAGTGGAGTACACTTGTTGTGTTTTGCTTAACTTGTTGAAAAATAATGCCACTAGCTGTGGAAACCCATTCACCATTTGACGAAGAGCAACACCCAAGGGAAATGGAGAGCTGTCGGGCATTATTTAGTACAGTGAATCATTAAGTAACGGGTGACGTAACTTAATTGAGTTTGCGAGAGCTTCTCTGGTAGCAGTAAACACTTCTCTTGTAGCATCATTCTAGACGTACTCAAGCTTTAGGTTTAAAGTCGTGCGAGTTTAGTCAGGAAAGTTGAAATTGCAGCCAAATTAGGCATCCACCTTTCTATAATAGTCTACCGTACCTAGAAACCCTTGTAGTCCTTTATAGTCCGTCGGTAAGGGCATTTCTCTGATTTATGTGATCTTTCTCGCTGGAGAGCATATCCCTGCAGCTAAGACACGGTTGCCTAAGAAAACAATTTCTTTCTTCACGAACTCGCATTTTTCCATTTAAATTCATAAATTATTTTCTGCGTTTTTTTGCCGAATTTATTTAAATGTTCTTTGTGATTATTTATGTTATCTAAGAAGATTATAACCGAATTCTAAGCCACGAAGCATATTGTCTATATGAGGTTGGGATGTGCAGCTTGCATTTTTAAGACCAAACGGCAATCTAAAAAATTCCCAGAAACCAAATAGAGTTGATACAAGTCTTTTATGTATCCACTTGATTCATTGTATTCCGATGATATGCGCGATCCAAATCTGCTCGCGAGAAAAAAGTTTTCCATAGATATGATTAACCATGCTCTGAATTCATGGCAAAAGGATGACTTTCGGGTTTTATTATTGCGTCCATGGAACGAAAATCACCAACAACTCTATAATCGCCTGGGGTCTTGTTTTTCAACATATGGATGAGTGAAGCACATAGTGACTTACGTACGCACCGCATCTTATTTCAATAGAACTTCTAATGTTGCTCTTTGGCAATTTGTAACTTGTTCATTGAAAGTGGCCTTGGACGAGCGAAGGTTGGTAGAGCGCTACCAGTCTCGATTTTATGTACAACGGAATTAGGTGGGAAAAAACTAGCTTCTACAAACCTTTGGTTATATATAGATTTGTATTTAGCCAAAATTGCCCTGCAATTGGTTGGGAGATGCGAGATGTCATTAATAATTCATTATACCACACCTGCACTGGATTGATTCACTTTGGATACGAGCCTAGTCTGAGTGTTATTGTGTATTCCACGAGCACAATCCACCAAAAAGTCAAAATAGGCTCCCAACAATGCCAGGGTAGTAGCCAAAACTACTAATATCCATCTAAACAACGGCGCAAACGAGAGATAACTATATCTAATTGAACGTCACTGTCTACTTTATTCTTCCACAATTAGAAGTTAAAATATTTACATTTGAGTGACGCATTTCACAAAGATTTGACGGAATTATGGATACGCTCGCACCTGTCTCGATTAAAAGTTTACTTTTATTTTTATTCAGTCACACAGCAACACTGAGTAATATGGCCACGCCAATTGTCACATTACCTGCTACTTTCCGTTTTAGCTTTATAAGGAGGGTGAAGAAGATCGTCTAGATGATGATTGGATTTTTTACGTTTTCACCTCGCTTTGGCCACCTGCACCACTGTTTAAAATAGCTAGCATTAGATCCGAAATACAAATGTACACAGCACACATCATGCTTTTGATTAGTACGAAAAGATCGGACTCCCAATGGTACACATTTTGTATAATCGCTCTTATAATTATTAGGCACAAAACTTGATCAATTAACACCAGGTTACTCACTGATGAGCACTGAACGAACACTTTTCATAAGTTTTACATTATTTATCTGACTATTACACATATTTTCGTAAATTTCACATTACTTATTTGACTATTATACATATCATTAGCACTGAGAACACTTATATTGGGAAACGATGTGGTACCAGTTTCATCTTTATCACTATTATTTGCACTAACACACTTTCCTCTATAAAATAGCATTAATTCGTCTGTAAGATTTCCTAAAAGGACTAAAATGAATTTCTACTGCTGTCCTTCACAGCCTTTTCAAGTTGACCGACGGTCGTCCGGTAAGTGGGGAAGATGCAATTAATTTCTCTAAGAGTTCTGGTTTTGCTGTCTCAAAAAGTCCAATCACTTC
This sequence comes from Ceratothoa steindachneri, assembly GCA_963969495.1. Lineage (NCBI taxonomy): Eukaryota > Metazoa > Arthropoda > Malacostraca > Isopoda > Cymothoidae > Ceratothoa > Ceratothoa steindachneri. The sequence goes on along the minus strand of OZ018323.1, from coordinate 140,024,975 downwards.
TTTTCTTAGAGGAGAGGGTAGCTCTGTGATGAAGGGATCGAAGCAGGAAGACGACCGGATCGACTGTTCGGAAGGTAAAGCAGCAGGGATATAAATAATATAATTTTGTGTCTTCCTGACTTATCCTCGAAATGTGAAATTGTGCTTTGACTATTTTGAACCATCCAGTAACAGCTGCTTCATTGAAAACAAGAACACTTATGGTGTTTCTATTGGCAAGTCGCACTTTTTGATATTGTGATAGAACGGGTTGAGGCCGCGTTAATTTCAACCACTATCACATGTTATTTAAAACCACGATGCTTCCCACGTGCATCATCGCTTTGAACCTGGGCGCCTTATCGCAGCCACCTGAGTCAATGTTTAAACAAGGAGGTTTATTATCCCCCCCCCCATTCGCCCCACCCGCCGATCACGCCAGATTGAGTTAGGCTTATGGGCAGATAAGGCTTGTTCTCAGGCTCGGCTGTGCATTCCCTCGAAGCTCCCACTCCATTGTCCCCCACGCCAAAGGAGTGTCTCGACTATTTAGATGGAAACTTTACCACTAAGATCAGATTGGAAGTCCAGATTTTCGTCTCGAAACATCACCACGACCTTCTCTCACCTTGTGCGCCAAGGGACCTCGACCTCGAGATTCACCATCACTTGTCCAGAAGAAGGACAATATCCCTTAAGTGCCAAGGTTCGAGCCTTCGTGACGCCGAGTCCACAAGGCTTCCCCCTTGTTGTTCAGAAAGAGAATAACATTAGAACAGCCATTGTTCGTTTGAGCCCGTTCGCCAAGAAACGGTTCTCACCCTTCCCCTGTTGTTTAGAAAGAGAACAACGTTAAAACAGCCATTGTTCGTTACAGCCCGTTGACAAGAAACGGTTCTCACCCCCCCCCATTTGTTCAGAAGAGAACAACGTAGAACAGCCATTGTTCGTTTGAGCCCGTTCGCCAAGAAACGGTTCTCACCCTTCCCCCTTGTTGTTCAGAAGAGAACAACATTAGAACAGCCATTGTTCTTGAGCCCGTAGACAAGAGACGGTTCTCCCCCCTACTGTTGTTCAGAAGAGAACAATTTACAACAGCCATTGTTCTTCAAGCCGTTCGTCAAGAAACGGTTCTCATTCCCACGACGCCACGTCAGGATCATTTAATCCCCCCCGCCCTTCGGCTGGAACTCGCCAGCGGACCGAAATTCCTTCACGCCGCCTTCCTCTGCACAACAAGTATAAATTACGTAAGCCGAACGTTACCTTTGAGTATTTAACCCTTTTGTCAATTCTATCCTGGGCTTTAAATGGTTTAGCGAACCATCCCATCCCTTTAACTTTATATTTGTTTCACCTTTTTAAATCTTTTAATCCTCGGATTAGCTCGAGTCCCCACGACCCTTTCCATTCTCTGCTTATGTCAATATTTTCAGTTTTGTGTTTTGTTGATTGTTATTATTAATAAAACTCTATTTTATTAATGATAGCAATATTATTATCCTTGAGCTCAGTTCCACTTCTTAAGCATATCGAAGATACATAATATCGGCCAGCCAGACATCTACGCACTCTAAAGATAATTAAGTAAGTTCCCTCAACGAATAGTTATATATGGTATATCGTCGAGAGTCCATTCTACCACAGATATATAGTGAGATAACTTGTTAATCTCTTGTTAAATCCATTTCTGTTTAATAAAATTTGTTCGATGTAACAGGGTTACTATTTATAGCTGTGGTTGCTGTGTTGTGACTGGTTGGTTATCAAATGTAATTTGTCACTGAGTTTTGGTACCACTCCTGCTTAGCCAGATAAGATTGTTGTTTGTGCTTGGTAGCTACCGATTCGATTTTTATGGGAGTATATTTTGCGTTAGACACTCACTCCAAGGAATAGAATTATCATATTTCTTGAATGAAGGGCGAATTTCTTGATTGCATTCTGTATTCTTTATTTGGTGAGAGATTAAAGGTCTTCAGATGCATCTCTGCATCTTAAGGCACTTTCCAATTTCAATTTTATGTAAATGGGCCACACTGCAAACAAGAGCGAGGAGGGATGCCTTGGACACGTTATTCCTCTACTCTCTTCTTACATTTTTCCTGTATTCTATTTTGACTATTTCATCAAAATTAAGGAAAGGCAATAGTTCCTTGACATAATCAGGAATATCCTTGTTTACAATTAACTAGATTCCAGGGAAAGGAGGCTGATGGTGTGCAATAGGAATTTCGTGAAAAACTCATTACTAGATTTTGATTTTTATGATTTGAGAACAGCCATACGAGATTTTATGCATGTATATTGTGTTATCTTGGTTATTCACCATAGGATAACGTCATTTTGGAGTACAGCATTATTGTTTTTCTTGCACTGTGTTTTATCGTCAAATCTTGAGTGAGATCATAGGAATTTATGCAGTTAGTGTCTACAATTGTTGTAATTGCATTCTTCACTATTGTAACAATTTTACTAGATGGCTTTTCCCTTTGCGACAAGGGTAATGGTAATCTATCGTGAGAGTTTACTCACCTAATCGGCTATCCAAGGAATGGTTCATATCTTATTTAATAAGATAGGTAAGCTTTTTATAAGGGGCAGCACTTATTCTGCAAATTGAGCCAGGTAAGTATAAGTAAATATATCACACCTGATAATATACCTTGGCAGCAACTATTTAAACCCAGGTTATTTTCAGGTTTTTCATCATATGAGTATAGATCTTCTAGGTGATGATGTAATACTGATTTGAAGGAGTAAACTGTAGTTTTAGTGACCACTTCCTCTGGTAGATTATTCCATTTTTTCACTATCCTATGGCTAAAACCTTCTAAGCTCCAAGTTAGAATATTGGTGTGCGATCTTGAAGATATGACCACGATTAGCTTGACGCGTGGGCAAGGAGAATAGATCTTCAGGCTGAATACTACTATCATTGTGAAATTTTTTTCAGCATTTTATCAGATCAGCACGGAGAAGACGGCCTTTAATTGAGTACCGGATCTGATAAGCAGAGTCTCTCGTTATAAATTAAACCAGCTATACCATCGACATGACACGTCCAAGTTCTTTGAAGTGATTCCAATAGTTTGCTGTCTTCTTTGAAACCTGTATTCCATAGAGTAGAACTAAAGTCTAGCAGTGGTCTTATGTTCACTATGAACAGGCCTTGCATCAATTTAGGAGACAGGCAAATGGTTTATTTAAGGAAATTCGAGCTTATGCCAGAAGTTTTGTGGATAAAGTCTTAGAGTTGAGTCAATGATGGTTCCCAAATTTTTGTGCGAGTTAACAATACTCAGTGGTCGTCTATAAAAGTAATACTGACTCACCGGCCTGAGTTCGTGCCATGGCACTGTCCCTCTGTAGTATCTAATAACGAGAAACTAACGCCAATTCAGATCTAATCCTAAGACCGAGCAACATCAGCAATAACGTCAATATCTCTTTGACAAGAAGATATGGCAATGGCAAGACAGGCATGAATTCCATTCGGACCCATGCTAGAACGAGCTTTTATACGTGTTACCACTATTGAAACGTTTTCATGCTCTAACCATTTAGCTGATGCGAAAAGGGATTTAAAGAGTCATCCTTGTAAAGAGAAACATATGCATTTAGCTGATGCTAAAAAGGGATTTAAAGAGTCATCCTTGTAAACAGAAACATATCCATTTAGCTGATGCTAAAAAGGGATTTAAAGAGTCATCTTTGAAAATAGAAGCATGACTATCAGCTAAATATTAAGCCTTAAGCTTATTATCACAAATAATGTTCTTTTGTTTAAAAGGCATTATTGCAGAAGCTCTAACCTTCTTGCCTCTAAAGTACTGATGAAATGCCTCTGGATTTTCGTTGAGACAATCCACCAGTTACTCCTTAAAGTGAGCTTGGGTTCGGATATAATAGTCTCTGAAGTCAGTATTAATTGCGTTAAAATATGCTAATATCGTTTCGGGTGCATCATAATTCCGATCATAGATAGTTTGGAATATTTTTCACTATAAAGTATTACGGACACCCACCTCTCTTCTTTTCCTATCCGGCTCCTTACCTCTTTGACACGGTGTTTTCATTTAATCTATGTGGAGAGCACCGATACAAAAAGCGGAGGTGAAGACAGAGAGCCGGCTGGCATAAAGAAGAAGAACGAAAGATTACATTGCGTAGTTCGAACAAACATTTAAGGTATTCTAGCGAAAGGAAGAATTCTTCGACGAGCGGCCTATTACATTCTTTTTCTGAGGTGGGTGTCGTTGTTATTCTTTCTTAAAATAGCAGTTAACTTCAATTAACCAAATTAAGTCGAAGAATTCAACTTATTGCAGCATCCTATTTCTTTGTTAGGATTAAGATTGCTGCACCATAAACAAACATTCCCTATCAGCATAGTTTCCATTTGGTGTTCTTGGCAGATCCTTTCCCTTGTCCAATTTTTGTGTATTATTTTTTGTGGATTTCGAGGAAAAAGTTTTGTATAATCTTTGTATTTTTGTGCGCTATTATATTTAAGATGTCTGTAAAACTACCAACCAAGGAGGAGGTGAGGGCCATAAAAATTTCCCTAACTAAAATAACTAGGAATGTCCTCAAAAAACCCGAAGAAAGCCTCACTCCTCAATACCTTAAAAATATAATAGCCCTCATTTAAGAAAAGTTTGAGTCTCTTAAGAAAGCCCAAAATGCCCACCATTTGTACATTACTTCATTAGAAGAGCTAGGGGAAGAGGCAATAGATGTTGAGCTGGAAGAATTGTCAGAGCTGGATACTGAATACAATGCTGGAATACTATCCTGTATCAGCACTCTAGAATCTAAATTAATAGAACCCAGTGCTCCTAGCAGCAATACCAGTAGTAGCAGCCATAATAAACCCATCTCCACTTCTTAGTCTATACCAGGTTTTAAAGTTCGGTTGCCTGAACTCAAAATTACCCCCTATGAAAAAAATGAGCAAGACCCATTTGAATTTTTGGGATTTAAGGCTTCTTTTTTCAATGCCATTAATAGGGTTGAAGGTTTGAAGAATTCAGTCAAGTTAGTTTATCTTAAGGATACCTTAAAGATAGGGCATTGTCATTAATTGAGAATCTTCCCATAGCAGATGAAAACTTTAAAGCTGCTTGGACCATTTTAGAGGGAGAATTCTTTGACCAGGATTTCATGATCAATGAAACTCTAACCCAATTTATTAATTGGAGTCCTTGTACTAATCTTGAAATGAACATGGACCTCATCTCATATCTTAAAGCAAAAACTCTTGAACTAGAGAAATTTGGTCTAAAATTTACCGAGGAAGGTTCTTCAGGGTCAGTTCTCTTAAGTAATATTGTCAGAGCTAAACTGTTTTCACCCTTCCTTAAAGAATTATGTAGGAAGGTACAAAATAACTTTCCTTCAGCTGCTCTTGTTTTTTCATATGCTTCATCTATTTATAAACTGATTTAACTTAGAGAATGTGTAAAATCTTTTGAGACCAAAAGGGACGGTAATGTGATCAAAAGTGATAGATCTGTTTCTAACCGACCTGTTGAGTTCACCAAAAAGGATAATAAAACTTTTGTGCATTTTGACACTCGTTTTAAGAATAAACCACTTGGGTGAAATTTTTTTCAGTTCACTAATCATTCGTCAATGCATTGTAAAAAGTATTCCAATTTTGAAAGCAGGTCAAAGAGAGCTGTTGAACTTGGGATGTGTAGTAGATGTCTTAGCCTAAATCATAGAGAGAGTGCTTGTTCAGGTATTAATAGTAGGTTAACTTTTTCATGTAAAAGTTGCCATACCTCAACTCATGTAACCCCAATGTGTCCTTCCATGCTTCTGTCACTTTCTTCTACAAAAACTGTGAAGGGGAAAGGAAGTGACAAATGACTAACCGTTGGATCAAAAGTGGATATTGCAAATCCAGTGTTATCCTTGTTTTTTCAAACTCCTACAGGTTTTCAGAGAATGACTTTTCTTCTTGATAGTGGGGCTCAGTTCTCAATAATAGATTATAACCAACTTCAAAAGTATGGTGCAAAAGCTAAAGCAATTGCAAGGCCTATAATTAGCCTGGGCATTAATAAGTCCATCCAAGGTTATTCCTTTGATACTTCCATTATCTTACCCAGTTAATATAAAGCTCAAGTAATTTTTTTCTGTGTGCCAAATCTAAATTTAAATCTGACTGTAAAAGGTATCTCTTCAACTATAGAGAAGCTTAAACTTATGAATTTCCCTCTGAGTAAAAATATACCAGATTACCATAATGATTCAATCCATATTTGTGGAATTTTAGGCAATGATATTTTGCAACATTTCAGGGTTTTTGAATTACGAAATTTGAATGGAGCTAGGATGCTTCGAGTATCAAATGGGTTTATACCCATTGGATCTATTGAATCCCTGACTGCTACCATTTCCAATAAGAAATTTCAATATTGTAGTAATACCAAGTATCTGCCAAACCATGAAGATTTTTCTTTACCTGTTTCTTATAAATTTGATGTCTCTAGCCAAGTAGAATCACCCTATATAAAGGGAGGAAACTTTGGAAATTTTGCTGATTTGCCTAATTTGTCTAATGTACATATAAAAACATTTGCTGATCCCTCTTGTCCTGTCCGCCATGATGTCTCTTGTCAGGCTGTCATCCCTGAAAAGAGAAAAGTTAAGAGAAAGGTCAGACTTTTAATAAAGTCTTTTTAAAAGTCCTCTTCTTTGAATACAGAAGTTAAAGTACCAAAACAATATAATAATGCAGTTAATTTTGTATTAAATCCTAAATCAAACTATTTCTCCCCTATGTCTGAGGTATTTCCTAATTCAGATGTAGAACTTAACCTGGAAAACTTGTATTCCCTAGAAACCATAGCTATTAGGCAAGAAAATACTTCCCTATATGATGAGAAAGAAGTGTAAAACTTTTAAAATTCAATACAGTTTAAAAATGGGCATTACTATATAGATATAACTTGGCACAGAAATGTGTTAGATAAAGTCCCAGCAAATTACAACTTAGCCAAAATTTTTGCTAGAAAGGTGTCCAGTAAGAATGGTCCTTTAGATTCAAATTATTTTGAAGTATTCCAGGAATAACTTAAATTAGGTATAATAGAGGAACTTAAGGAACCTTCAATCCAGATGACTATAAATGGATACCTCACAGACCAATCATAAAGGAATATCCATTACTTAACCATACAAAAATTCGCCCAGTCTTTAATGCATCTTTAAAAGTTAAAAACAATCCTTCACTAAATGAAGCTGTTTATGCCGGTACTGACACGCTGAATGACTTGTTAAGTTTATTGATGTACTTTAGAACCAATGAGTATGTGTTTTTAGCAGATATTGCAAAAGCCTTTCTTAATTATAAATTAAATAAAGATAGTGACAAGAACTGTTTTAGTTTTGTCGTGTATTATAATAATAAATTTCATTATTTCCGTTATTCTACCATTATATTTGGATTTATCTGTTTCCCCTTTATATTAAATTATGTCTTATATCATCATTCCCAGAACTGTAATAATGTCATTGTAAGATACATTATACAACATAAATTTTATGTAGATAACCTCATATTAACTAATAGGGATAAAAATACTCTGATTTAGATTGGACGTGCAGTGTCCAGTACCATGTCATTAGCAATGCTAATGATGTTGTCAACCAATCAGTCACAAGTGAGAAAACTTTAACTACTGAGGAATCCAAAGTATTGGGATATGTCTTCAAACCTGAGGAAGATAAAATGTCTCTTAAAGTAAATTATGTAGATCCTAAGTGTAATACCAAGAGACAAATAGTCAGTTTTGTATCATCTGTGTTTGATCCTATAGGATTTATTTCCCCTCTATTAGTTGAAGCAAAACTTTTTAGAAGGAAGTCATGCACCAATAAATATTCTTGGGTTTACAAACTTCCAGAAGAAATTTTATCTGAATGGCAGCATTTTGCCACTAAATTCAACAAGTGTCTTAGTCAGGAAAATATCTTCGTATCCCGCAAAGTTGCCAACGATGATCTACCATGCTCCTTAATTATTTTTACTGATGCCTCAAAACAAGTTTATGGGTTTTCAATTTATTGTGTCCAAAATGGAAATTCTAAGTTGCTCTTCAGTAAATTTAAATTAACTCCATTGCCTAACAAAACATTGCCATCATTAGAATTGTTGGCAATTATTTGGCTATAAAGTGTATGGATACAAGTGTGAGTGATTCAAATTTCAATCTCAATGTTGAAAAAAATGACTTTTCTTACTGACAGTCAGGTGGCTCTTGCTTGGACCTTGACTAGAAGAGCTATGAAAAAGAATATTTTTGTAAATAATAGGTTAAAGGATATGGAAATATTCCAAAACAGGCTAGAAAAGAGAAACATTCTCCTGTCTTTTAAATGTGTTCCTTCTGAACATAATATAGCTGATAATTTAACTAGAGTTGTGTTTATTTCCAAGTTTTGCAATGAGGTGTATATGTGGCTTAATGGCCCTACTTGGATTACCTTACCTGTGATAGATTGGCGTAAGGGTCAGTTAGACTCTCTTCCAGGTCCATTTAAGGAGGGAAGTTGTTCTATAGATGAAGAGTCTTCTCCTGTCGTACTACCTGTGGTAGAAGATACTCAAGTTATTGACTTAAATAAATTTTCTTCATATTCCAAATAAATTTCAGTAACTTCAAAGGTATTAACAGCTGTTAAAATGTTAAAAATTGCTAATAAATGTAGCAGAGATTAAAGAATTAAGCTTTTTATATCTTATTAAACAAATGCAGAGTGTTTGTTTTGCAGAAGAAATTAAATTTCTTCAAAATTTTCCTACCTCCTATAAAAATGTACCCATTCTTGTTAAAAATCTCAACCTGTTTCTAGCTGGTAATGGTATTCTTAGGTCTAAAGGAAGGATGTCCAAGAATTTACTCTTAAGTTATGATGTAGTAAACCCAATCATTGTTAGTGATCAACATCATTTAACAACATTAATCATAAGAAATTCCCATCTTTCCTACAAGCATTTGGGTGTGGTGTCCACTGTTAATCATCTTAGACAAACTGGTTTTGGGGTCCTTAAAGTTAGACAAGTAGTAAAGAAAGTATTGAAAATTGTATTTTATGTCATAAATACAGTTCTAGTCATTTCCATGCTCCAGCTACGCCTTCTCTTCCAAAAGATCGTTAACTTTGTTAATCCCTTTGAGCATACTGGCATAGATTTTACTGGACATTTCTTCGCTTTTGATTTTTTTGATAACAAACATAAAATATATATATTGATTCGAGAGCTATTCATTAAGAAGTTGTAAACAATATGTCTGTTGAAGAATTTATTTTTGCTTTTGTCCGGTTTTATAATAGATATGGTCTGCCAAAAGTTTTGTATTCAGATAATTCAAGGTCATTTACTTCAAGCACATCACTTTTCTCAAATCTCATTGCTTCAGATATTTTTCAAGAAAAATTTGTTAAATATAACTTAGTCCATAAGACAATCCCAGTATGCTCTTCTTGGCTTAGGGCCAGTTTGGAGAGACAATTAATACTGTAAAATAATGTATATATAAAACTTTTGGAAGATCAATTGTAGAGGAATCTAATTTTATAACAGCTTTTTTCAGATATTCAACTGGCCATAAACAAACGTCCTTTAACATAAAGGGATAAAGAGAATAGTATAAAGGTAATCACTCCTAATCACCTCATGTCATGCCGAGTATTTTTCCCATCATTAATTATTTTTGAAGAATTTATTAATAGCAATATTGATTGAGAAGAAATTAGAGACAACTTATTAAACTCTCTTGAGTTAAGAGATGTAATAGTTAACAGATTTTAAAAGGAATGGTATAGTGATTATCATCTTTCTTTAAGAAATAAACATAGTAATTCATTTTCGCTTGTAGATTGTTATAAGGGAAATAATAAATATTTATATTGAGGTTCTGTGGTACTTATTAAAGATCCAATTAAACCTAGCCCATACTGGAGTATTTGCAAAATAGTAGAAGTGCTCCCAGGTGAAGACAATTTAATTCGTGTGGTTAAAGTTTTAAAACATGATAATAATATTGTAACTACTTCAGTAACTAACCTGTATCCGCTGTAATTAGATAGTGGGGCTGGTCAGCAGCAGTTAGGTAGTCCTTCTGGTGTTGAAGCGGATCCTGATAAAGTTATTGCTGGTGAAAATGTTGTTTCAGCTTCTCGACCTAGCAAAAAAGCTGCAGTAAAATTTAAAGAAAGAATGAATCAATGGTTAAAGTCTGATCAACTTTAACTTTCGCAATAACTTAGTTTATTTATGTATAAAACTTTTCAAGATAGCTTTATATTTATAATCTTCAAAAATGTGTTGATATTTAAACTTTATACAGTAAATACTGCAGACACATGAACTTCTAAACAAATAAACTTATATCTGTTAAGGAAAAGAGATATCCCATAAATTTAATATTTGAAAGACTTTTAAATAGTCTATAATATATACACACTATTTTTAAATTTAAAATCAAATATTGTTGATGAAGAAATATTTAAACAAGGGAGAGGGTAGGTCGCTGGGAGATTAAACAGAATTTATCTCCCAGGGAGTTGCTTTTCCTTTGATAAAAATTTATCTGCATATTATAGATATGCTAGGTAATATAGAATGTAAATAGTATTAGTATTAAATATTAAACTGATAAACTGTGTTTATCAGTTTAATTTCCTGAGGGGAAGTGTTTGGAATATTTTTCACTATAAAGTATTACGGACACCCACCTCTCTTCTTTTCCTGTCCGGCTCCTTACCTCTTTGACACGGTGTTTTCATTTAATCTATGTGGAGAGCACCGATACAAAAAGCGGAGGTGAAGACGGAGCCGGCTGGCAGAAAGAAGAAGAACGGAAGATTACTTTGCGTAGTTCGAACAAACATTAAAGGTATTCTAGCGAAAGGAAGAATTCTTCGACAAGCGGCCTATTACATTCTTTTTTCTGAGGTAGGTGTCGTTGTTATTCTTTCTTTATATAGCAGTTAACTTCAATTAACCATAATAGCCCTTATCTTTTTATACAGTTTTCAGGCAGAGCTTCTCTTCCGCTTCAGGTAGGTTGGTGTTTATATCTGTTTGGTGGCTTTAGAGATATACGAGTTAACCAAGGCAGTTAAGAAATTGCGAGTGTATATATATATATATATATATATAGTATAAGAAAGAGAAATTCGACGCAAATGACAGTGAGACAAGAAACAGGAGTTTTTTAGAGGCAAGAGAAAGGGACATTAGAAGAAGCCTAGAATCAAAGAGAGCAGAGGGCGGCACAATGAAGGCAATCCTTTACTGAGAAGACAGAGATAACACCAGGGGAAAAAAGTTTGAAATTCCTGGCCTGGACTCGAAATCGTGTCTGCTGATTGTCGCTCAGATGCTCTACCGCTGAGCTACCAGGCACAGTGACTCTACTTCGCCCAAATTGAAGTAGAGTCACTGTGCCTGGATTGCCTTCATTGTGCCGCCCTCTGCTCTCTTTGATTCTAGTCTTCTTCTAATGTCCCTTTCTCTTGCCTCTAAAAACCTCTTGTTTCTTGTCTCATTGCTCATTCGCGTCTAATTTCTTTTTCTTGTACTATATCGTTATATAGTCTGCAATGCAACGTTTCTGCACCGTTATTTCTGTCTTCAAAATTGTTTTGAAAGGCAGAAAGTAAATATGGCGAAAGCCCTCTGGTGGTTGTTATCACCCGCAGAACTTGCATTTGCTCCTTCTTCTATATATATATATATATATATATATATATATATATATATATATATATATATATATATATATATATATATTTCGAGCTCTTCCTCATGGCGAGGAGAAATAATGAAGGAAAAAAATCCCACCTGGGATTCTTTGAGCCCCTCTAACCGATCTCCGGTAACATACAAGAACGATAAAAATGGTAAATTTAGGAGATAGTTATTCCTGGCCTCAGCTCAAAAGGCAGGCCTTTCAAGCGTGCATTTATAAACAAGCAAGTCAAAAATTCAAACTGTCAATCTCGTATTACGCTCTCCCAGAGCGCCACGAGGCCAAAGCACGGCGGAATTGATACCCACTTCTGTTTATTCAACATGAGATTGTTTCCCTAATTTCAAAATGTCGAGGAAGAGAAATAACAGACGCCTAGAAGACAGGGCACCCGCGGGTCTCACCTTGTTATTCCCTTCCTCTCTCGCATTACTGGCGGGAGTAATTCGAGTATAAAACTGTTCGGCAGGAGAAAAAGAGACTTTTTCGTTTTCGTTACGAAATAGAGAAGAACTTGCACCAAGTATAATCGGCACAGTTCGATTACCCAAAGATCGTCAAGTGATCTTACCTCCAAGTACCGTCGGCACAGTACGATTACCAAAGATCGTCAAGTGATCATATCCTATCTGAGTTTGACATACCAAACTAGATTGATTTCTCATCCAAAAGATAAGCTCAGCAAGCGAAACCAAATCGCTATAAAATCATACCATCTGTTTCAAGCCTCGTCTGAGAAAACCATTTTAAGGTTATAAACGCCGAAGCATACCCTCCTCAATCGGTGTTTTTTTTTTGGCTCCTTCCTACTACGTCGCATCGAAATTCAGCGTGACGTCGCTCGTCAACCTTCGTTCGAAGTAACACCTTCTATTGAGAAGCAAATAAACTGCACTCACGACTCCTCACCGGACAAGATTCGAGTGAAGGTATTGCGTTTGGATTCTCTGGTTAAACCTTATTTGAGTAATCAATCCTATTTGTCATGTCCCCGTGCATTTAACGTAGATTATTTGTATATCTTAGAGACGAATTTTGTTTATTAAAGTAAATTATTCTTCCTTAAAGCATCTATAAACCTAGTGTCGGTAAAGGCACTTAAAAACAATCTTAATTTGTAGTTTGGTACGCGTATATATTAATTTTGTTTGAGTTGATTAATGTACAGTAAAAGTCTACTTTGGTTGAAGTGTTTAAATTATCCTTGAACGAGTTGCGTTGGAAGTATTTAGTATATTAAAAAGAGAACTTCCCTTTTTATTCATTCAATAGAATAAAGATAGGAAAAGCGCTCTTAGAGATCGATCTTGACGTGATCACTGGAAGTACGAACGTATGACTCATTTTTATTAATCATAAAATAAAAAAATAATAAACTCGGCTAACCCACGACAGTAGTGTTAGTACGAATATTGGAGCACATACATCTATGAGCGGGAGAAGGACCATCAAGAACCTCTCATACTGCTCATTGATACTCAGATTTCCAAATTCTTAATCCATATTTCCAAGGTGAGTATTCATTCTTCCATCGTTACATCATTTCCATGATCCCTTATTGATTACTCGCCCAGGTTCCTTAGCTATATTCATAAAGATATATTCACAAATAACATATTAAAGAAAACAACCAGGTAAGGGAGGGAGCGCACTTCCATCTTCGATTCTATCAACCTTAGAGGTAAATATTAAATCTAGGATATTGTTTAACCTCAAGAATTTTGGAAAGGTAACCCATTGCGTTAAGCCCAATTGATTAAAACAATTAAAAAAATCCATTGTCATAGGGTCATAGATAAGATTTATTGTGTTGTTAGACCAATTCACTGCAGGTAAATTAAAATCCCCTACTATTAGTACTTTTTTGCTTCTACAGAAGGTAAGTAAAAAGTTGAGAAGTTCAGTGTTTGCAGCCAATGAGTTAGTTGAGAGACGATATGCCACCACAACATAACAGTTATAGTTTGCTAGTCAGATGCCATGTAGGTTAGAGCAAGATATATCAATGATAGAAAAGATATCTTCTTCCTGATGTACAGCCTTACTCCATGCTTTCTTGTATTGCCAATTGTATCTGTTCTTATTATTGGATGGTAGGCAGGCAAAGAAATAAAAGAGTCAAGAGTAACTGATGTAAGCCAGGTTCTGTCACTGGTATGAAGTCAATATTATTATCCAATGCCATAGTTAGCATATTAATTTTATTCGTGATAAAATTTAAATTCAAAGTGAAGATCTTTAACTTAGAAAACTCAGAACGAGAAACAATATTTACATCATTTACAACACATCCCTCTGCCTTTGATATGTCTACTCCAAAGGGCCAACTCCTTCGTCTAGTGACCCGTTTCTTGGGAAATTTAGCTGAGGACGGTGGCAAAGGAGTAAGGCTTGAGTCAGTTAATAATATATTAGAAATATTAAAATATATGAATCACATTAGAAAGAAAAAGCGCAGATGCTATATAGTCCCATTTCATTCATAAATTTCAGAAGAATGATGCTCTATATCAATCACTACGCACATTTATTCATTAGTTTCAAAGTTTCATTTTGTACCACAAGGGAATTGGTCTCTGAGACCTAGTCTTGTAGTACTATTCAAATACACATCCGCAGGAGCTGACCAAATAAGCTAGAGGCCAGTCTGGTTTGAAAAACTGGCTAAAAAAAACAAAATAAATGAGTTTACATAGCATACGGGAGTCAGAAATGAAGAGTGATGGAGGCATATACAGTTAATTATGAGTGTGAGGAAACAAGCACGTAATGGGAAAAATAACGTTGATTTTAAGCATTGTCTCCACGTGATGGATCTTGTTGCCGCATAGAAGCATTTTTTCAAGCTCAAAAGCGTGAGAAACAACAGGAGCGGGCTGAGGAATGCAGCTCTTATCAATCCGGGTATTTAGACAAGGAGTCTTTCCCGCTTCCTTCCCCCTTCTAGCCACGCATGGATCGCCTGAGGTAAACGACAGCCGAAGCGGCGTTCGCATTACTCAAACAATGGACAATAGTCCCCCCTTCTATGAGGTAAGCTCCCTCACTCCAGGCGTGCATATTTACCCGTGTCACCAGGAATCGAAGAGATTGTGCGAGAAAAGCTCACGTGGAACAGATTATCTTACTCCTCCTTGATTGGGGTTGTCATACGCCGAAGGAAAGGACTTTGCGGGATAAAATCGAACATGCCTCCTGGATAATACAAATATCCACTTTGGATTAGTCAAGAATCCTCTCCCCGTAAGAATACCCGTCTGACTGTGTGTAACGTCTCAATCTCCAAAGAAGAACCCAAGTCTTGTCCCAAAAGGCTTTATTGAAGATTGATCTTCGCGTAATAACCCTTAATTACGCATAGTCGTCCAAACAACCCGTTTGACGTCTAAAAAGAAACTCTCCCTCCGTTTTCTTCGAAGGAATTCCACCGGAAGTATTCACAGCCTCCAATCTCGAACGCTCTAAGCCCTTCCCCCTCCCCTCTGATTTCAAAGGAATATTTCAACTCCGAGCAAGTTGACCCTGGATCTCGTCGAAGTAACTCAACCTCTATCCCCACTTCGCAGGACACGACCATCGGTTCACCCCTCCATTTTGTACAAGGTATTGTAAAAAATATTTTAGCTCCCCAAAATTTATAATTTCCGCCTACTGTTCCCCCATTATCATTGTGTGTTTATTGTGTCCCCGTATAAAGCGCAATTTTAATTCCATTCAGACTACCCATTTTATTGCATTTTAAATACCTAATCTTATTACTTTCCCGTTAACCACTGACTATTTGTCTTATTATATGTGTTATATTGTTCTACTACTTAACTTAAATTATTAATATTTATTAAAGTCTATTTTTGTCGACTCCTTTACTTTCACCCTTTGAGCTCATCATAGCCGTGTAATAGCCGTGTAACCAAGTAAGATTTAAACACTCAGCCAATAAAGAGAATCAAAGCCCTCTATTAGACTAGCCCTCCCTTACGAGAATCTGACCTCGTAATCGGACCCGGCCGACCAAAGGTATTAAAAAGAAACCCCACGCACTCTAAAATCGAATATAATAGATATATGTATGGTATATAGAAACCTATACCACGACAATGATTAATTGGTGTTTTGGGAGTATAATATTAATTGGCAGTAGAAAAATGTCACCCTAGAGTGAGCGATTGAGTTATGGCACTTTAAGATGTTCTGCGGAGTCGGTCAGATTTATGGTCCAAGGAGAAATATATCATGATTTGCTCTTTTTATTTCAATTCTAACTCCTTGAGATCCATAATAAAGTAAATCTGATTAATGAGAAAGCTGCATTTTACGCAGCCTTCTAATATCCCCAGAGATTCCCAAATGTGGCCCCGAGGTCACACACAGTTACGGGTACGCGAATATATTTAAAGTTTTATAGAAAATGTGGATGTATGTATATCGATTCAGCCTTCGGGAAAAATCTCATTTTTTTAGTCGGTTTATCTTCTAAAAGGTTTGTAAAAGAGGTTAGAGTAATGATAATGTCACGCACGAAGATAACCCAACTATACAACTCGGAGCACAAGAAACCAGCAGAGAGCACAACTATTCTAACCATGGTTCTCTTTGATTGATTTAAGTTTTAATTCAAGAAATATAAACATGGGTAAATTTAAGAGGCCGCTTTGGCTGTTTTTACCAACAAATCACACCGTCCGTTAAATAAATCAGTGTGGTCTTACACCTTAAAATGGGATATGAATGACGAGTCGCTAAAGATGAATTGCCGAGAGGTTGGCCCAGAGAAGAAATGCCCAACAGCAAAAGAG
Organism: Ceratothoa steindachneri; assembly: GCA_963969495.1. Taxonomy (NCBI): domain Eukaryota; kingdom Metazoa; phylum Arthropoda; class Malacostraca; order Isopoda; family Cymothoidae; genus Ceratothoa; species Ceratothoa steindachneri. The sequence continues at coordinate 140,008,426 of OZ018323.1, read as the reverse complement.
AGAAACTACAAGTAGTAGAAGAACCTTATAATCAACACCTAAATCGAAAGATCGTTCTCTCAATCTCTCGACACAAGTTCCATATCTAAACTTCTAGACAAAAGTTCCTTGTTGAAATTTCTTAAGAAAAGTTCCTGTCTAAATCTTTCGACAAAAACTCGTTGTTTCTCAGTAAATGTTCGTTAGTTAAACTTCTAGAGAAAATTTCTTTGTCAAAATCATTTGAAAAATATTTGTTGTGTGAATCTCCCGACAAAAGTTTGTTTTCAATCTCTCGACAAAAGCTCGTTGTCTAAATCTCTCGATAATTGTTCATTATCCCAATCTCTCGACAAAAATCCGTTTTCTAAATAAACAAAAGTTTATTATCTAAATTTTTCCACAAAAATTCGTTGTCTAAATTTCTCGACATAAGCTCGTTTTCTAAATCTCTAGAAAAAAGTTCGTTGTCTAAAACTGTCGACAAAGGTTTAATATTTCAATCCCTCGACAGAAGTTCGTTGTGTAAATTTATCAACTAAAATTTGTTGTCTCAATCTCTCGACTAAAGTTCTTTGTCAAAATATCTCTAGAAAAGTGTCTTGTCTAAACCCCTCGACGAAGATTTCTTGGCCTAATCTCACGACAAAAATTCCTGGTCTAAATCTTTGAACAAAAGTTCGATGTCAAATGTTTTTTGTCTCAATCTCTCCACAAATTTTGCTGTCAAAATCTATTGACTTAAGCTGAGTGTCTAAGTCTCTCGAAAAAGTTTGTCTAAATCTTCCGAAAAATGATAGTTGTCTAAATCTCCTTTCAAAGGTTCTTATAAAAAAAAATGTATTTGATGATAAAACCCGCATGAAAAGCATACGAATGGATAGGAATTTTACTGAATCTATCCTTAACCGTTTAGTTCAGTGGTAGATTATGGAATGAAGTCATTTTTTTAACACATTACTATTAAAAGTCTTCGCACTAGATCTCTTAGACGTGCATCAATGCACCTAAAACTTTCTCACCCTACCCACCCAAAATTAAGCCGTATCAAGCACAAAATCACCTATTTTTTTACGCTACATTGTCCCTTCATAGCCCGGACTAAAGATTTTCCTCTTTTCATATCACACTCTCATTTCCAGGTAGTAAAGCTAAACACTATACACACCCAACTAGCATAAGGCATTTCCCCCCCATCTCCTCTACCCCGACTTTCCCAGTTTGCCGTTGACCGCTCTAAATTCGTCTGCCCTATATACTGCGAAAATTATGACAATGGAAAGACCAGTAAGAGGGCATCGCGACTTCTTACTATGGGCCCTTATCGCGACCCAAGGCAATTAACGAGGTTTGTAGCCGTAACGTCTGCGTTAGTTTAGAGGGAATCGACTACATTCTGGGCCAGATACGAATTTTGTGATTGTCAAAGAGCCAAGGAAGAGCTAGTCGTCACTAGTGTTGTTCGTGGAGATAGTTAGGCGCGCTTTAACCTTTCTCACCACGTCTTCGGATTTTAAGGATCAAAAAAGCCCTCCCGAAGCACTATCCGTTTGCCTCTAAAGGATAAGAGGCCCCAAACTTCAGTTTCCCGAAGTTGAATTGAGGTAAAGGGGGTTTAACCCCCGCTTCGTCACGCTCCTTCTACCTTTACCGAGTCGAAACTCAAGGATCCCCTTTGCTCTAGAATGTGCATAATTGTAAAATCTTTACTTAATTAATTATCCCTCGGTTCAAACTTAATTGATAGTGTTAATCATCTTAGCAGTGAACCGTCAATATTTGATTGCATTGCCATTTAACTATATGTAATCTTTATTCCTATAAAAGTATATTTTTGTAGTTGGGTTTGAATATTCTTTGGTCTAGCAACTGTGTATTTAAGCAGTCTTAGAACTATCCCCAGGTAGAGCCTGTAAACCAATGTGTGTATAACCGCGTACACCCGGTCATACCACGACACTCACCATGGTGTTAAGATGGCTGAGGACTCCTATAACACGCTTTATTCTGGTGCTGCGCTCACCTCTCCTCACCTTCAGTTGGTAAAATGTTATTTTCCTTTACCACTTCTTGATCCGCCCTAGACACTTCCACCTTAAACAAGGAGTTGGCCCAACATTGCTTTTTCAGAGGACTCTCCAAATTCTTCTAGTAGAAGGAGGAGGGAGGGATTCGCCTCTTCTATATCCAGGTAGGGAAACTTGGACCTCACCTTTCATCTGTCTGCCCTTTAAACGTTGCCCGTATACGACTCTCTTTTCAAAATTTCGGTATCCACTCCTCTTTGATTTCTCAATGACCACCGATAAGACAAAAAAATTCATCATGTAAAATAAATCAATCGAGAATGTAGCAGCATGGACAGTGATATTAATACAGATTAATGACTATTTGGGGCGAGCAGGAGTACCATCGGGAAGAAACTTCCCGTTAGAGCCCTTCCACAATACTGGCAGACCTAAAATAGGCCAGGAGCTAATCAGGTCCTCGGATAGGCTCTCCTACGCCACAGAGAAGAATGAACGAAATATGGCCTCTCACGACACGAACATGGAAACCCACGGTACTTCGCCCCAGACGGCAGGGTGTTTCCCTGGAGAGAAAAGAGATACGGTGAGAACCGCCCCAAATAAAAGTTGACTCCTAGGAATGATTGTTCCAAGGGCATATTGGCTCTGGGGGAGAGAAAAGAAAGTAGACAGGCCGCCCTCCCCCGAAAGAAAAAACAAACAAACAAGACTTAGGGTTCTATCCCCCTTGTTTTGTGTTAGTAGAAGGACATCTACTGATTCAGCAGGTGGTCACGTCGAGAATTGCGTGTTCGGCCTGAGGTGCCCAGAAGCGGAGGGAAGATAACACCATAAACCATCAGAATCACGAGGTAAGTGGAGCTTTGGCACAATCAGGGCCCCTCATCGAGAGGCTTTCTGGCGCCTTTCAATATAGTCAAAAGGACACATGTTACATTAGCCACAAGCTTTAACATTTTTTCTTGATCGAGGTTCGAAGGTTGCCCTTTTATCGGACGGGAGCTTTCTATGAAATACGGTCTAATGAATACTCTTCAGACGCATAAACAGGTGATATCGCTTTCTGCCCTATATTACTTAAAATTATTATCTAGTCTATACGAGGAAAATTAGTGAAAGCCGCTTAAAATCATCAGAGAACTGGTATACAAGGTGGTGAAATAGGTTAAACATGTGATCACAAAACAGGGAGTGGCGATGTTACCCTCCTTTACACTCTTTACGTTCAATTCTGACAAGCTCTGCGTCTTTGTATAAACTCTTTGTTATTGATACCGCGGGGAATTTTTCGATTTATTTTTTTTAAAGTGCCAGAGTGCAAAATCGTATCGCCCCTAAATTTGGTGAGCTATTCCAAGGTCTTACACGATAAAGTGGTATAATTCAAGGATTTCCCGAAGCGCAATGTGATTCCTATTTATTAGAGAATAAGTACCTGGTCGATAAGGCAGCATACAGCACTTTATCAAGAGAAAAAATGGAATGGTTCTGTTCGTCGTGCATAGTTTATAAAACTCCCTATTCCTAACCCGTACAGTCCTACGAACACGGTAGCTACCACACACATTAAGAACTCTTTCGTGAGTTCTACCTTCCCCGATGCTACCCTTGGTAGAAGCGATGCTCTTCGGCTCGATCCCACTTCGCCACGGCTAAAACCAACCCTCTCGCCTCCTGCCCACGCGACACTGTTTGAAATAAAAACGAAGCAGCCGCGCACCTTCACCGACTACTTAGAATCACAAGAGGCAAATCACCGTGAGGTGGTGATATGATCATCCTCTGGGATTATAAATCATGCTTCGTATCACACGTCCCTGTTCGAGGCGCAGCCAGGGCAACCCGACTGCGATATCTACGAAAAATCAGCGAAAAAAGTAATACGCATGATACCGAAATTGAGGCGATTTTAATTTACTAGTATTAAAGTGGCGAGAACTGCTATCCGCTCATTATGGAAATAAATCCTATAATAACTCGCAAAAAAGTTCACTAACTCAGTTTATACTACGCCCTACTCGCGGAAATAACATACTGGACCTAATTCTTTGCAACCAAAGAAGATTTGATAGAGGATATTAATGTTGGAGAGGAATTTAGTAATAGTGACCACAGTGCAATCGTATTTAGTATAAATTTCACTAGAAGCTATATAATTAGTAGCAAGAAAAAAATCCCTGACTTTAGAAATGCGAATTTTATTCATCTTAGAGAAAATTTGAAGCAAAAAGACTGGAACAGTTTGCGTGACAAGAATTATATAAACGCTAAATGGACTTTTTTTTACTAGTTCGTACTTGGAGGCGGTGAAAGAATTTATACCCTTAAAAATTCAGCGTTTGCCATTTACAAATAAACCAAATGGTGGAGTAGTGAGATAGCTAGCTGTTTATGAGATTAGAGAAACGCCCATAACAGATTAAAAATCTCTGAAGATGAGGCAGAACGCGCTAAGTATACAGACTTACGACGTAAGTCCAAAAGGTTAATCAAACAGAGTAAACAGTCCTTTGAATTACACGTGGCGAGTCAAAGTAAGCCCAACCCGAAAGATTTCTATAGTTACATGAGCCAAAAGAGAGAAACAAATTCTTCTATTGGACCGCTAACTAAAGAGAACGGAGACTTTACCATGAACGAATAGCAAATGAGCTGTATCTTAAACACATTCATTACATCACTTTTTACTACAGAAGATCCTAGCGCTATACCAACACCGGCAGTTGTTCAAATAGGTAACAACAAGGTTTTAAGTGGTATCAGTGTTACAGAAAGAGAAGTATTGAGATGCATTGAAAACTTAAGATAAATAAGACACCCAGCCCGGATATGATCTCTCCTCGGGTATTAAAGAAAGCCAAACGTGATCTAGCCAAACCGCTGGCTAGATTCGTTACAGACCGGAACAATAACAGATGAGTGGAAACTCGCTAACGTAACACTAATATTTAAAAAAAAAGAAGTAAATCCCTTCCTATTAATTATCGCCCAATTAGTTTAACCTGGGTCCCTTGCAAATTGTTAGAAACACCTTTACGCGACGAACTCGTTAACCACTTGCCTAACGAATCTATTAGACTTCTTTAATGACATTTCTAATGAATACAGCGAGAGTAAATCAGGTGACATAGTTTACCTCGACTTCTCTCACAAACGTTTACTAACTAAGTTAAAAGCGCATGGAGTTCAAGATTTCATAGCGAGGTGGATAGATAACTGGCTAAATAATCGTAGGCAACGCGTAGTTATAAATTGAAAATCATCTAGCTGGACAGACATCACTAGCGGAGTACCTCAGCGGTCTTTTCTGTGGCCAGTTCTATTTCTAGTAAACATCAACGACTTAGACGAAGACCTTTCAGGCTTAATGTTGAAGTTTGCTGACGACGCCAAAATTGCAAATTCAGTACTCACTAAAAGACAAATGAATGAAATGCAAAACAATCTCGACAAATTGTCTAACTGGGCTCAAACGTGGCAAATCTCTTTAACACGGATAAATGTTAAGTGCTCTATATTGGATACCGTAACGGCAAAGCAAATTACTCACTGAATGGTACTCAACCCTTAAGCGTAGGGAGAGAGATGGACCTAGGAGTAACAATAACAAACGACCTAAAACTCAGTCAGCAATGTTCAGAAGTCCTTAAGAAAGCAAATAAAATAATTGTATTTATTGGTAGAGCCTTCGAATAATTCCAAAAATACAATCCTTACTCTTTATAATTTCTTGGTACGTCCCATTTTAGAATATTGCGTTCAAGCCTGGTGCCCGTACTACCAGACAGATTATCGAAATTAGAGCGAGTCCAACGAAGGCTAACTAAAATGATACCAGGTTTAAGGAAAAAAAACATACGAAGAGCGACTTAGAGAACTAAATCTTTTTCTGTTAACTCAGTGTAGATTAAAAGGGGACTTAATTCAAGTCATTAAAATTATCAAAGGCATAGACAATATCGATTGCAACAAATACTCGTATTTCACTATCGACCAGTCAAATTACATGAGAGGAAACGGAGGCAAAATTAAAGGTAAATATTTTAACTCGCACGAATATAAAAATTTCTTTTTTAACCGAATTGTCAACTTATGGAATGGGTTTCCTCGTGAAGTAATAGCCTGCAATACCATAGATACTTTCAAACGTCGTGTATATAAATAACCTAAAGCTACTTCCTGACTAACAGCGTTTTATAGCGAATAATTAACTCCCTAACTTTCGGGTGACAGGTTCACCGAATTTGCAAGATGTACTATCTATCTTCCCCATAAGCTCTGCTTAGAGCTAACCTGGTAAGCATCATTAAAAGTAATGGCTGTTTCTTTATCTCAAGCAAAGAATTTAGCTGTGTTTAATAGGCTGTTGAGTTTTCTACAGTATCTACAGTGCCATGGGCATGACTACAATTTCTAGAACGCCAGGCTATTTGTGTTTGTCATCCGACTGTTAAATGGTCATCAGAGAGAAGCGAAATGTTTCTAGGCCAAAAGCGACGCCCAAACGATTTTACCTCGTGTGAATTTCGTCGAGTAAGGATGATGTTCCGGTATGTTTCGAAGAACGCTCGCATTTCTTCTTGGCTGGCATGTATATTCCCTGTTGCAAAATCCTATAGTACTACATGGTGCTACACTATCAGAAGACCCTCTAAAATATATGTGCAATGGGGGGCCTCAAATTGTCTTGCGCGAGTTTTTGCGGGATCGTTGATTTAGCAAAATGCTATGGCAAGTCTTTACATTCCAATTTCGCAGGAAGAGGAGGTCATGCAAGAACTGTATTCATTGTCCCTTTTATTCTCCAGGTAGCATCCAGGGTAGTGAGGGGGATCCAAGTCGGAGATGTACTGGGTCACCTCTCCACTGTCAGTGAGGTAGATATGGATGATAGCACGGATGTCAGAGTAAATGTTGCTAATGAAAAGACGTGTGAATGGACGTATAATGAAGTGGAAAAGATGGTGGAATTAGGTAAATGTTTGATTGAGTGGGAAAGGGAGGATATGTATCGGATGCTGTTTAAACGAAAGGGGGTCATTAGAAAGGGCGATCTGGATTTTAGGGTTGCAAAGCTTTCGGAATTCAAGATTGTCCTGAAGGAGGACACTCCAATCTCTCAGCAGCCGAGGCATTTCCCGCGTCCGGTTGCTGGTGAGATTGAGGAGCAGTGTGTGGAATTAGAGCGATTAGGGGTGATTGAAGAAAGTAAGAGTGCATAGAATAGTCCGATTGTGCTTGTGCGTAAGCTGGATAGAAGATTGCATCTGTATGTGGATTATCCAAAGGTGAACGAAAGGACTGTGAAAGAAAGGTTTCCAATGTGTTTGGTATCTGAGTGTGTGTATAGTATGCATGTGATGAAGTGGTTTACCAAGCTGGATTTGGTACGAGGGTATTACCAGATGCCAATTGCTGAGGAGAGCCGGCCGGAGACTGCCTTTCCTCTACGAAAAGGCATTATCAGTTGCGGAACCTCAGCTTTGGGTTGGTTAATGCAGTGGTTCTCAACCGTGGGTCACATGGCCCCTAAGGGGCCATGTAACATTACTAGGTGTCCACACACATAAAATAACGAATTGAGGTCCACGGTGATATTTTGGTTGGCCATAGAGCAATTCTACTTCAGAACTGCTATTATTACTGAGAATGGAGAGAGAAAGAAAGAGATAGAGGAAGAGAGAGAGAGTGGGGGAGGGGGGAGGTGTAGGAGGGAGGATGGTAACGCGTATTTATTAAGGACTCTTGGATGCTAATTTGTGTTTTCAAATATAAACTTTGGCCATTGATAATTTATGAGCAGTAAAAAAAACAATGAAATTTTATAAAACCATTTTTTCCATATATTTTATATATATCTTTATCGTTCAACTTATTTATTAGAATAAATTTTTAATTTCTATTAATGCTCTTCATAGAAAACATTATTTGGCTACCTCTCGGATCCAACTCATACAGTGTGAACTCATGAAGAACTCATGTGAATTTTTTCAGTTATATTTGTTCGTAAAACGTGTTTTGTTGTTTAATAAGTAAGTTATTATAATATCATTACTATGTAATTTACTTCTTAGAGATAAAATTAAACGTATCAAAATAATAGCATTCCTAGGAAGTTCTTGGCAAACTTAATAAGCTTGGAACCCTTCATGCCAATTGATTATAATAATGAACTCCATCAGATAAGATTTGAATCAAAGCGAGGAGCAATTATTGACTCCTGGATTTACTAAATTATTATATTATACCATTTTTTACTATTATATGTTATTTTCTATTATTTTATAGTGTATTATGGTGTAATAGAGTGTAGCATAATTATTGTATCATCTTGTATCGCAACGTATTGCATCAAATATTATATCATATATCATAATGATGTTGAGCTATGTCATATCATGTTACTTTATGTTGTGTCATGTTATGTCACAAATATCAACACGTGCGTGTGAAATTAATCTTCAATACTCTCCCTCACACGCACTGATACATAATTCGTGACCTGAATTCTGATCCAGAGAAATGGTAATAGTGCCCAATATATTGTACTTGAAATACCGCAAAGTTCAATGTGTTAACTTAGATGTTTAGTTAAATTACTCACGATTATTGGCCTCTTCACGCCATATAAATTGCAATGGTTTGTCTTAAAATGTCTTCTCTCTCCATCTCCCTCTCTCTCTCTCTTTCTTGTATATGTATATATATATATATATATATATATATATATATATATATATATATATATATATATATATATATATATATATATATATATATATATATATATTTATATATATATATATACACTATACTTTAAGCAAAAAGTGACCAAATTATCATACCTATTTCACCTTAAAATATTAAGGTCACACACTTCTCTCTGTATTTGTTGCAAATTTATCTTTTAGTTTTGAATTCGAGCCAATTCCAACTAACTTGCCGTCTGCTGACAGAGAATATCTGAGCAGCGATCAAAAGTATCTTTTGATATCCTTCTATCTATCTTGAAGACGGTAAATTTTATGCTGAAATGGCTCGTAAGAGCCCTGTAAAAATGTTACATGCACGATGGCTTACAACGGCAAATCGGATACTTCGATTATATGTTGCGACTTCCGACCCTTCTGACACACTGAAATCCATTGTCTTGTTCATCATGAATGTGTACGCATCATGCTGGTTTGAAAGAAAAGCTAACTTTTCTTCGCAAGATGGAGCACTTAACCTCTTCAAGAGAGTGTATTCACTGCAAGGGATGAACAAACAGATTAAAGATATAGTTGCCCCAGTGATTCAAAGGAATGCTTATTTGGCACATGAGGAAAACATTCTTTCCTGTATGCTGGAAGATGAAAGAAATCATATCCGGGAACTCGTATGGAGAAGAATTATGAAAGCAGGAAAAGATTATAAAGGGAAATCAATGCGCACTTTCAAGATCCCAGCCATAAACTTTGAAGCTGGCGACTGCATCCACCTAATTAATTGGCAGCAGACCGTTGTGCCCGAATCTCTGCCTGACAAGGACGCTCTCTGATGATCAACATCCGTCAACAACCTAAATTAAATATTCCGAACTTTCCTTGTCACACACAAGCAGTTGGAAGATGCGTCAAACTGGTCACAAACGCGTCACTAGCAGTTTGTGGAGAAGACAAACGCGACGGCTATATAAGGAATAGAATTGAGTCCAGGAGAAAAATACCCTCATTTAATACCAAGAAGGACTTCATAATGAAAGATAATAACCCTAAAACATCTAACTGCATTGAATAAATGGATATTGAATAATAATGAAAATTTAAATATTCGACTGTTAATTGTTTAATTTCTTCTATTTCAGAGTAGTGATGATAAAAATCTACATGTTGCATGGAAACAAACGGAAGAGAAGGAAGGAAAAATATCGAGTACTTAATAGATTATTTATATTCAATAAAAGGGAAGTAGAAGTATTGATTGTATGGTTTTATGGAAATATAATGTATTTTTTAAAAGTTCTATGGAAATAATATGCCCCATATAGGACATAAATGTTGATGTAACAACTTGAAGTTTGGAAAACAAATATATAAAGTTTTCCGACATTTTTGCTTTTTTTCAAAATTTCAATTGCGTTGTGGAACCTGAAAATATTTATTTAAAAGTCTGTAATTTCAACACAATAGTTTTTGATGTTGGGTCCATCAAAAAATCAGGGTCGCAAAATGAAATTCATAAACATTTTCAACCCCCTTCTTTTTAGATCCACTCTACTGATCCCTCCTGGTGCCTGAAAAGAGATTTACTGTTTACTAGGCACAATCGAAAGTCCCTGAAGAGACCATTCATCTATGAGTAGCGGTTTTTGTATGTTGTACTCTTCTTGGTATAAATTATAACATTCTGTAAAACTTATGTCTATAAATCAGTTCAAAATTTACTATTGTGTGTACATTCGCCTAGAAATTGAACGGAATATAGGAATTTCTGACATGCGCTTATATCTCAAAAACTTGTTCTGATTACATAAAATGAGCATGATTTTCGGATTCAGCGCGAAAAATTGGCCTAAAATCAGATATTATGAGTTAGACCTTGAAAACAGTGCAGACCAGAGTAATCATTGCCGGTTCACTTGAGGGAGGCAAGTCTCCAATGTGGTAAGTGAGCTAACCTAACCAAAACTAACCTAATTCTTATGGGGGATGATTCTTGGTTGCTGATTGTATTATTGTTATTCTTATAAAGTTTATTTGGTTTATTTTTTGAAAATAATATTTTAAGGTTTATATTGTTGAGGTGGGGTTGTACCTTCAAGGGTGGCCAACAACTGAGCGCGCGGACATACGTCATCACACACTTACCGAATCATACTACCGCTTTCTCTCCCCCTCCTGTCTTCGAACACACAACATAAACCCTTCTGTCCCGGAGTCTGCCTAAGGAACTTTGGACCCTGCTTTGAGTCACAAATGGTTCTCATTCGGCTGATTAGTTGCAAAACAAAGTCCTACCGATCTTTATGAACCTTCACCGTGCGCAACTTCCAAGAAGACCGTCCCCTGTTCACCGGGATACTTGTCATTGTCATTCTTATCTTTATATAAACTTCATTATCCGGTGGGATGATCTTCACAAAGGAAAATGGTCAAGTGACATAATTTAATAATTTATTTTACCTTTTATTTCATTTCGAAAACCAAACGTGTTTTTAACATGTTTTGACGCAGTTCGAGAACTTCTATCACGAAGTCCAGAGTGGTCACATCGCGATCCAATGACTGTTTTGGGAATCTCGAAGGTTTTAAAGATCAGCAGACGTGGACTTCGGTCGTAAAGATGGGCTGAGCCTACAATAAGATGATAAAGATAAACTAACTCGTGAAATGTCTATTTAAACAATTACATAAAAGAGAATAGCACTTTTACAAGACAACTTGATATAAATTTATTGGAATTGATATTAAAAAGAAACTGTCGCTCCGAAAATATGAAAAGTGTCTTACTTATTTTTTTCCCTTAAATAAGTTTCTAAATATATGAATTCAAAATAACTGTTTTCATCTATATGATGAAGAAGGTCAAATCTCAACTTTTCTCCTTCCATAGGTTTATGTACATTTTTCTCATTTCTTTGACCTGAAAAAGTAAAAAATTACAACTATTTTGACCCGGGATGTTCGGAATTATTGTCACATAAAGTTTCAAATTTTCTGCCGAGAAATCTGATAAAAGCACCAGTTCCGGTTTCCCGTGAATTATGTTTTGCTCTATAACATTTTTTCTAAACAAGATAAAGCAAAAAATTAGATATGAAACGAAAGGGCATAAAATTTCGTAAATAATAATAAATAAATTATAAAAAGTAATAAGAATAATTATCTATCATTTTTCAGGAAATAACAGAATCTCAATCAGAAGGTAGAAAACGATGTACAAATCACAACTTCATAATGGCACTGAGCAAGGAGCGGAGGGAGCTCCGTGGAAAAATGGACTAGAATCTTTAGAAAATATTGAAAAGTTGATTTGTAACATAGCTAAATTTTTGCCTACAAACACCATCCAATTTATAGCAGAGAGAAGAACTTCAACTCCAAAGTGGTCTGATAATATCTTCGTTGAATCAAGGATCTATTATTATAGGAATTACTATTATTAACATACTCGTGTGTGAGGAACTAATCATTAATTTCAATTAGATTAAATAAGTTCTCATAATCAATACGAAGTTGTTGTAATTCCTTGACTTAGCCTGAAAATATAACCAGCCCTAAAGTAAGCTAGTAAAAATAAACTACCATCAGATACTCTGTAACTCCTGATCTTTTTGTAATGTCCACAATTAAATACTTTATTATTTTTATTAATCATTCAGATAGTACAAGAGCAAATTTCAAAATTCACGCGATCCTTATTTGATCTTTTTGGAAAATTATAAAGTTCTTCGAAATTTCAAGTTTTAGGAATTTCCTAGAAAATTTATTATTCCATAATAAACCAAAGTAAACAAAAAATATTTTAATTAAAATAAATGTATGGGGTGTATGCTTTTATATAAAATTATATGTGGCTCCATTCGACAGGCTTCTTTCATCTGAAAGATAAATTTCGCTTTTTCTTGTATCCCCATAATGAAGCTTAAGAAACACAAACAAGGCTTTTAAGATAGATGATTGGATTAAAGAGACAATTCTGTCGATTTCAGATTTCATTGTATCGAAAAATAATGCTTCATATGGAACTAAAGTAGGATATTTTTGGCTAGAAAAGTTTATTTAAGTTAGCTTAGCGTATATTAGTTTAATAAATACTAACCACTATAACTCGATATGCAGTAAAAATCAATTATTTGTGTACCATATGCCAGTTATTCATAATTTAGAGAATTTATATTTTTTTAGTAAGGCAATTGGAAAATTATTAAAATTATATTTTTGGTAAACTTTTTTTAGAAAATGAAAAAAGAACAATTATGAAGAGAAAAAGGGGAATTAGCTTTAGAGTAAAATATAAGAAAAGAAATATGAAGAAAAGAAATATGAGAGTCATTCGAATTTCGACCAGTTCTGTCTCGAGGTGGAAAATGATTAATGAAATTACAACTGTCTCAAAGGAAACATTAATCATGGACCTCGCTTTTTCCAAATGGCTAAGGCAGTTTTCTCGATATTGAGCTTAAATCTAACCACCACGAGATAAGGTATAATTTCGATTCCAATATTAACTAATATAGTTTTGTAAAAAATGCTATTGTAGTCAATGTAATCAAAATTACCTGGGAAATTATGATTTAATAAGAATAATTATGCCTAACTATTAAATTAATATATTTGAAAATCCCTTATCACATGCTGTCTACATTTTGGCTATACTCAACTTCCACATCACTCACTCTCATAAAAAATCTTAGAGCCGATGGCCATCAACGCTAGAACCTAACACAATTTCTATAGAATTTATTATTCAACATCGAGCTTCCCCATGAGAAAATGAGTCGAAGTTCCTCCCGAAACAATCCTTGGAAGTGACTTGGTTCCTACTTCAGATCGAGAATAAGGATTAAAAAAGACAAAGGCCTTGGCTTTATATAGAATAAGTTATTGACATAAGTGAAAAGAAACATTAGGAAAATATTACAAACTAAAAAATATATAAGCGATTCAAGATAGCCAAAATAATCTTTAACCAAAAGCCCGAAAAAACTATGAGTTTGAAAGAGAAATTCCGCCCAACTTCACTTCTATAATTTGGCGGAATAATTCTCTAAAAAATGAAAAAAGATGCGGCATAGAAATAATAAAGGACAATTTCTCTATAATAATCTCCAATACGGCTTAACAAAATCCGCAGTATGGAGATAACTATTAGGGTAATAATAGAGATGATCACTAAGTAAAAAGAAATGAACGTTACGTAGACATGAAGTGATGTCTCGAAAGCCTTCAAGAGTGTGGCAAGAAGGAATGCTTCACAGGATATGCAACTGGGTTTAAGTGATGACGTAAAAATACTGTGCGACTATATGAGTTATAGAACCGCATATGGCAACATGGGTAAAAATATGGTACCCAAATTCGACACCAAGACCGGCCGGCCCTAAGGAGGATGCTTTCGCCCTATCCTTTATTCATTCTACACAGCGCTCTCAAAATTCGTTGTGCAGCGATATTGCACAAATAAATTGAATGTATATATAAAAGATCACAATGAAAGCCCGAATAACAACCCTCAAATGAAGGGCCATAAAATTTTATGGAGCAAAATGGAAGATAAAAATAACAGATAGCCTTATTACCATGAATGTACTGACCTCGTTATGAAAATCGCAAACAGTGGAAATAAAAAAACATGTAGACAAAAGATTTAAAACCAGTGCATGAGATGAAAACGCTTTATAGATTTCTGAACCTGAGAGTAAAAAGTAAAGTGAAATTGTATGGCACTTGTGTAGGAAATGATGACCAACTCGGTATTCGTGTTCCACAGTATATGAACAGCAGAGAAGAGAGAACCTTAGAAGAAACAAAAATAAAGCTGTCCACCTGATTAAAAATAAAATCTACAGAGAAATATACGATGATATGCACTTTTTGATATCTGGCTGCAGATTAAAATTCAGTTTAGGAAGATCCATTTCATTTGCTCTTATTGAAAACTAATTCATATGTTTGCCCTGAGCTTTCGCCTTTCTTCAGGCATCTTCAGAAGGAAGTCTCCGTTATTGTTGAGGCGGCATTGATGTAAAGTTTCCATTCGTGTTGCCTCCTGTAGCAGCGAGGTAACTAATCGACACGGTGTCGGTTATTTCCATCATACCCTCGAGGGCTGGAGACAGAGATTCTAAATAATAGTGTGTGATCTTCCAAACTCTACCGCTTCCCTATGAAAGCGTAAGGGGAAAGAAAATAATATTGACTACATATTTCTCTTTGATTTAGGAGGAACTTTCCTTGGAATTTCCTCGTGTGTGACGTAAAATCTGCTATTTTTGCAGCCGATTTCCTCTCCGTTATAATTTTATAGTTACTTTAAACGTATTAAATTATAGACGGAAAATTCAAATTGTTAGAAGGATTGTTTATATAAAAAGGCATCACCGTTAACATCCTTATCAATTTTGAAAGATTCGCCTTTCAGTGATCTATATTAGCTGCTTAATAATAGTGGTGAAGTTAGAGGAACAGAAAATTCAGCTAACCCTCTATCCTACTTCCATCATATCATCACAGAAAACCCTAGTCACCTACAGATCTAACAGACTCAGCTAAGATACTTGAGGTAACAAAAAATATATTAGGATCATTATTGCATGACGGAAAAATCCAAACTTCACAGTCAATTTTCCATCTCCCCTTAATTTAATTCAGAAAAAGGATCAATCATACATGGTAACAGTCAATTATAAATTACTAAATTCAATGACAGTTAACTATAGCTACTCCTTAATTATCCCATTGATTACAGTAGTCACATTGCAAGGTTGCATTATTTTTTTAAATAGATTTAAAAGACGCATTTTTTTCTCGATTGAACCAAATTCCATAGAAAATAAAGCAGTTTTGACAGCAGCAGGACTCTTCAATTGGGTTATTATGCCTCAATGATTTTGCAATAGTGCAAAAATATCCAAGGAATTCATCGACCATGAATTACGATGGTCGGAATCTACTTTTGCTTATGTAGATGATCTGTTGCTTTCGAGTAAAGATGCAGTAAAACATAAACAGCATTTATAATATCATTTTTCTTCATTACGATTGCATGCATTGCACATTAATTTGGCGAAATAGATTTTGGCGTTGATCCTGTATACTTCCTGGGCTTCAGGGTTAATGCGAAAGTCACATCACCAGGAATTGATAAAATCGCAAGGCTTAGGTAATTCCTACCCTCATACTTTAAAACGATTACAACAATTTTTTAACTGATCAAAATCCAACAGCGAGTTCGTAAACAACGCTAGAACTACCATTCTCCTGGTGTTAATGCATGAAATAAAGACAACCTCACTCCACATAAAAATGTAACGACTCTGCAGAAAATGGCTTTCATCAAATGAAAATAAAACTCAGCAGAAGCTCCTCTGTTGACATAACACAAAAAAAGATGTTCACCTCCGAGAGAAAACTGACGCTTCCGAAAGTGGAGTTGGATCAATCTTCGAGCAACCATGCAACCGAGATAGGGAAATAAAGGTTACTTCAATTACCCATAGAAGGGAGCTTATCTCAATTTTTCGACAATCAGCAAAAAGCTCATATGCATATTTTACCAATAAATCATTTTAAACATATGTTAGAAGTAACGGAGTTTAATGTAAATACAGATAGTCATGCAATATTGGGTTAATTCCGTTCCACGCAGCAAAGAATTCATCAAGAGAGGCACGCGTGTTTGAATACTTGAGTTAATTTACTAATGAAATAAGAATCCCTCCCAGAGCCCCAATTAAACCAGAAGACGCGCTATTTAGCATTATCCATTTATACTTATTCTATTTTACACAAAGTGCAACTATACACATTACACTAAGTCACCTAATTTTACCAGCTATCTCATCCTTTGCAACGCAGGAATACGAATCCCTTGCGAATACCCACTCGATGCACAGATGAGGAATTGATTAATTGCTAAGAGGATACTTCAACTGCGCTTAAATTACACATAATACTCAGCTCAACTCTCACACCGTTATTATTCGTGACGTCTCCCAAGGTTAAAGGATACAATAACTCACCCCTATATTTCGTAAGCTAATATTTCATCCGTTAGACAATTTGAAAGAGTTAGGCACCCGATCTACTCTAAAGTACATCTCAGACCATTTTGTCTGGAAAACATTTCCTAGGCGAGTTCGAGATTGGGTTCGGAGTTGTTAAGTCATAAGCCATAACATTTTTAACCCCCCATCTATCGACTGCCTAGCAGGGCATAAGTCGCCGTAATTAATTTGAAGCCTAATACTAGGTTGCATTAAAATTAAAATAATTGAAAACGCCAAACCTAAGACAAAACATAACAACAACAAAAACCAAGACAAACAAAATAAAAAGGAACAAAAACAAGAAACAAAGCAAAGTTAAGAAGGAAGAAGCAGGTTCCGATATCGGTGGAAGACGGGCCTCCACCCAACACATGAACATGTGACAAACGGCAAAGGAATCAAACAAGGATTGAGTAAGCCATCCTTCTCCCTAAAAGTCAGATAGTCCAAGAGTATATGTGCTCAAACCCGTCCTGGGTATAAGGAAGGTCGATAGCGATCCAGCTCGACCCAGTACCGGGACAGGTAAAGCGTGCGGAGATTAGAAAAAAAATTCAACAAGAGTGTGCCGAACAGTGCAGGGGACAACGCAGTTGTCGCAGTAATGTACAGGAAGGTGCTCCATCATATGATAGTCTGTCCTGCGAATATGCTCAATTCAAAGAGGACAAAAGGCCACCTGAAGCCCATTGGGAAATATCACCATAAGAAGAGTCGCAACACTGATGACACGTAACTTTAAGTTCACCTCAGCTAGCCCGTCTTCCATGTTCTTTGCAAGGCAACCTACGAGGGGAATTCAATAAGTTTTGCAATTCAGATATAAGGAAATGAGATATGAGGAAAAGTATTTTATTATTTTTAAATAAAACTACCCTCGACTTCAATGCACTTGCGCCGCTTGTCCCTAAGGCTTCGAATTCCCAACAACCAGAAATCTCCCGACTGCTGTTCAAGCCACTCCTGAACGGCGAGCTGGACATCTTCATCGTCCACAAACCGGCGTCCACACAGCGCAGCCTTGAGCTGGCGGAATAAAAAGTAGTTGCTAGGGGCCAGAACTGGACTGTAGGGGGGATGGTTGAGCTCCTCGAATTCGCACTCGCGCAGAGAAGCTTGTGCAACTCTAGTCTTGTAAACTTTGACGACGTTGAAGTCGATCATGGGGCGTAATGTTTCTAGGGCCCTAACGGGCAGAGACCTTGGTCATGGCCAAATTGTCTTGGATGATGTTAATAACACTTCCATGTGATATTCCAAATTGTCGCTCGATTTCTTCGACCTTCACCCGTCGATTTTCGAGGATCATCCTCTCCACACTGGCCACATTGTCCTCATTGGTCACGACTGACGGGCGTCCTGGGCGGGGGCATCTTCAAGGGACTCACGACCATGCCGGAACTCCATATTCCCACGAGCAATGGTTGCATAGGAAGGGCCGGTCTCGGTGTACACTGCAACCATGCGTTCATGGATCTCTTTTGCATTCTTGCCTTCCTTGGTCAAAAATCTGATCACTGCGCGGTGCTTAACCTTCTCCATTGTTGAAAAATTTGTGACTGACGATCTACGATCAGCTACTGCTTCTTAAATAGACGAGGCAGGAACGTGTGGCTGCAGGTGCTGACTTGTCATAACATATCATAACACTTTCCCAAACAGCAATCCCCCTTCCTCTGTTTTGCCCTACCGATCCACAAAACTTATTGACCTTTCCTCGTCGAGGACTTCATTAATTCCAGATATGTACCTAGTTTGAGAAAGAGCAAAATGCTTGTTTGGTCGCCCAGTTTTAGATGTTCTTTGGCACCCTCATCCGCGCGCTCAGTCGCCGCAATTTCCACGTGTTCCGGAACCTAGAAGAAGATAATCTTGAAATCCACACAGCTTGTGGTAAACGTGGCGACACAGATGTCACGAAGCAGAAAATATGGAGATTTCAATGTCCCGATAGCACTCAAGGCGATTTGTGAGTTGATAATGATGACAATCGGTCTCTGAACAGGGAACAGCACATTATATCCTATATCGAGTGGTGTACTGCCACTAGCTCGGCCGTGAAGACAAACACGGAGAATGGTAGGGCCACGTTGACTTCATATACAGGGAAAATGGTGTGAAGGCTGACCAATTCTTGGGATTTTTTGCGATCTATGTACACTGGCAAGGATCATCCGTATCCCTAATTGTGCTTTAAAAATGTTAAAATACAATACTCTCGGTGCTGTAAAAGCTTTGTAAGTAGAGGCATGGCGACAAATAGTCTAAGTAGAACTAGAGACGCTACCGGCAAGGAAGCTATGCCGAACTGTCGATATAGTTTCCTAGTGCAAAATTAAAAGATGTAGAGTATGACAAGTGTCTGTCGGCAGCAACACCGATAAGATCGGATTAAGATGCAGTGAGAGCTATTAACTACTGGGGGAGTCACCGGACTCACGCGTACAGGTTCATAATGCACTGAATATACTGCTGAGCGAGTGGCATCACCCTAGCTACGATAAGCACGCTCCTAATGGAGGATGTGTGGAAGGTACTGGTCGCCAGGTGGAGATTGGTTTGGTGGCTCTAGCCGAACTTCCGCCATACACACTCCACTGTGGCTGCATAAAACTCAAATGGGTATTCAAGCTTCGAACGAACAAAGGATAATTATAAAATCAAGGCACTAGCCCTATCAGTAACCCGAAGTGCTGAACGTCACTAAACGAAAAATGTCCATAGCGCCGGTACAAGAGTTCCTAAGGATGCAAACATTAGTCTCCCAGGTGAGGTGTCAGTCGAAAACAAGAACAAGTAAAGGGTGTAAATACTCCATTTCCAGGCCTACCCCATTTAGGAATAAGTCCGTGGCCGGATGGAACTGGGAATGCCAACAAAAGTGTACCAACTTAGGCTTGCGGTTGACTGCCTTTTGAAGTCAACTCACCAGAGTTGGCATATGGGTTGCACTGAAAGAGACTGATATGTTGTCTACGTTGAGGATAGAAAGAAAAGCTTTTTGCAGCACCGAGCTGATAACATTGATGCTAAGAGCAAAGATTGAGATACTGTGGAGACTTCCCTATGCGACACCTTCTTCCAGCGTAGTTGGGCTAGAAAGGAATCCCCCACCCGTAAGTAGATCCTGCGAGAACCTGCCTCAAATCATTTAGAGTCACTTTTACACCTCTGTAAGATGAGTCTTCCCGTTAGGTGAAGATGCGTATGTAGACGTGAAATCGTTAAAATAGCTCTTATAGCGAATGCCGTGCGTGTGAGGGACGTCTCACACTAATCTGATGATTACGAAAGCCATCGGTGTGGAATGGTAGAGGGCTCATGGCGATAAGATAACCAGGAAAGAACTTGACTTTCTCATCCAACGACCTAAACTTCTCAAGATGGAGGGCAGAGAAATAAGTAATATGCTAAAATGTGCACTACTGCGCCTGCACCAGGCACCAACGGGGTGCTCTTCCAGGCGCAAGCGGTCCGAAAAATGATATTTAAATAGGAAAATGATGACTACCATGAAAGTCAACGAACACTTCCCACCGAATATCAGGCTGTGCATCCGGAGAGCACAGGAATCAGCTCATCGATCAGCTCGGCAAAGACCTGAGCGTGCGATTGATCGCGTAGTCTCTTCAGAAGTTTGTCCCGACGTCTAAGTCAACTGACGGTGGAATGTACGCACAAATGACAGTATACCTCCTATCCAGGTGCAGCTGCATGGCTACTGCCTCAGAGTAGGTACATATGCAAATAAAATAACAGAGACATCATTTTTTGTGTAAATCGAGCATCTTTCTCTCCCTGCTATCATCCCGTGCGGCTTGGGTCGCAAAACCATGATACCTCAAGAGGGTAGGCAGGGCACATGCAGCCAGCATGGTCTCCTGAAAGAGATAGCTAACAGGGAATGGGAGGAGACAAACCTCCGCAGCTCCTTCCAGTTGATCCACAGGCCGCGAAAATTTTATTAAAGGAATATGCCATTCAAGCCTAGTTTGTGGACATGCGAGGGTTCTCTTCGAGGAGAAGAACAGCAGTGAGATTGTCGTATGCTTCCAGGAGGCATAACTACGTGCGTTGTTAGTCAAACCATGCGAGGAAGGCACTGTCAGCTTTGAGGACTTATCGTGGAAGGTTAGCCTCGCTTTGCGATTTTTTCTTTCCTACACCTGCAAAACTTTGGCGAGCACCTTTTTCCTCCTTTGAGGATTCACCATTTCCGAACCAACGTGTTCAGACTTTGATGGAGGCGTAGGAGCCGAAGCTCGTTTGATGCGTTTCTTCTTTTGGGAGGCCGCATTAGAAACCCACGAAGACGACCTCGCGAATACCTTAAGAGGTGTTGTCTCGTGTGAATATAACGAATCGATGGAGGCGCGTGTTTGTCACACCGAATGATGGAGGAGAACCCTGGTTTTAGCCAAGGCTAGGTGTGAACACTTTGTGCCACTTGCTCTACCAAGATGATAGGGTCGGGAGTTTAGTAGAACCAGCAGAATGGTTCTGAATTGGCGTGGAAAAGACCGTGCTCGTAGGCCAAGATGGTCTTTTTTTTAACTTGAAGCATAAGACGTCCAAGACAGCGTCGAGCGAGCTAGGCCCAAATCTTCAGGCTCGCAAATCAAGAGATGATAAGCAACCATAATTAATTGCGTTACTGCAATAAGTTTTCTTAATTTATAAGGTGTGCGAAAATGTAGTAAAACAAATTTTCCATTCTCTTCGATGAGCAGAGGTGACATTTGTAAAGGCCAATCAAAAGATAGTTTTTTGGCTCTCTAAGAGAACGCTTATTTAAATGATACCTTCTCGTATATGTGAGAAGAGCTCCCCCCGAGGAGTTTGATGAAGATTGTGTTTGCTAAAACTAGCCTTCGAACCGCATAATTAATTGCGTTACTACTATATGGGTCAACTTGAAGAGAGCTTATTGGACAACAGTAAAAATAAGCCACACACATATTGCCGATACATAGATAACATCTACATCAACGTCCAAAAACGAAGAATATCGGATAAACATCAAAAAGCGATTTGAGGAGAACTCCGTGTTAAAATTTACTTATGAATTGAGCACGGGCAATAAACTTCCTATTTTGGACGTTGAGGTTCAAAAGATCAATGGTAGCTATATCACGAAATTATATAGAAAAGGTACGCACATGGGAAGATGCCTCAATGCGAATAGTGAATCCCCTGAAAGATATAAAATAGGTGTAATCGGCTCATACATCCGCCGAGCATATAAATGCTGCTCTACGTGGGAACGTTTCCACCATATGATCTCAGGTGTAAAACAAACACTCGTGAACAACTGTTACTCAAACAGCATGATTGACAAACAACTTTAATCATTTTTAAATAATCGTTTCAAAGATACGGATACAACGAAAAGTAATCAGGACGCAGTAAAAAACATTATCAAACTGTAAACTGTACTACAGAAATCAGATGTCTACCGCCTATAAAATGGATAAAAAAACATCAAGGAGCTAATTAACCGTAACATCAAGGTTAAGAATCCAATGGTTAAATTAATTGATTATTTACTCTAAAACAACAAAAGCCAGCAATCTCCTTATGAAAAACAACAGCTGCCAAAACTACTCGAATCTCAAGTCAGCCAACATAGTTTCGGAGTTCACCTGCCCCAATAAAGACTGTAAGCTTTATAATAACTCTAAATATATTGGCATGACAACTACCACACTTCCGAGACGGTTATCGATGTATTTGCAAAACAGAGGACATAAAAATCATATGGAGAGTGTACATAACATTAACCTAACGAGAGATATGCTAGTTGGCAACAAAGTGATTAAACGAAAAGAGGGAAATAAAGCTAGGCTGAACATCTTAGAACCCATTTTAATAAACGAAAAAAAGCCGGCCATCAATAGTTAAGCGTCAAGCTAGAATCGAACATCAAAGTTGTTTTAAAATTCCACTCACCAGATTGGCTCGTTTCCTCTAACGTTATGACCAACCAGGCGAAATAAATACCCCCTAAAAACCGTTTTCTTTCATTCAATCTGATCCCGATTCCACATTTCATTGGTAAAGGAGGAAAGAACATATCAAGACAATCCGAAGATGATCAAATAAGATCTAAAGCTCAGCAATTTAGTTTGTTTTTTTAAAAAAACATTCATTTAAAAGGGAGATGAATACAGGACAAGTGATCCACCATCAACAAGATAGAATAAAAAAGATAGTTAGAAGAAGAGAAAGTTGCCAAAGGAAATTAACTAAGGCGAAATACACCATGGTCTTCAACAAAAGTTACATTCAAGAAAGACTGCTACCCATCTATACTAATATATATATATATATAGATATATATATATATATATATATATATATATATATATATATATATATATATATATATATATATAATATAGTGCAAGAGAAAGGGAAGTTTGCCGGAAATGAGCAATGGGACAAGAAATGAGTTTTTTGGCGCGGCCAATTTTCGTCGCAGACCCTATTCGCCGCAGACCCTGTTCGGCTCACACCTTATTCAAAAATTTAAAGTCAACCAGATCAACTTGAAAAGAAAGGTTTGTGTTAGAAATCTCTGACAAGGAAGTCGGAAATTATGTGATTGACGCATTCGTTCTCTTTCAAACTTACTAAAAAACTAGTAGATTGATCTCTACAAAATTTGGTAGAGTACTAGATCCTTAGGATAGAAATAAACTAGTTGTTTTTGAACAAGATCTGGTTTAATCTGGTTAGGTATTTTTTTTTCCTAACTAATTTATTAACTAAAAATTATATCTTCGGAGCATCAAGTGCTAACGTTGAGTTTCTAGATACCTGGAAGAGCTTTCATTGCAAAGATAACTTGGTCGAGATTATGTAATAGCCACATGTTTTAATTTGTTTGTTCAATAAATTGCACGAAAACTAATTCCGGATTTCTACTAAATCTGGTTGAATACTAAAGCCTTAGCCTAGGAGGAAGCGATTAGTGTTTTACCAAAACCCGGTTTTGTCCGGTTTTGAAATATTTCCCTTATTATGTTTTAATTAAAAATAATATCTTTGAAGCTGCAAATGTTAATGTCTTAGAATACCATGTTATTAACAAAGATTTTAAAAGGATAAGAAAAAGGATTATTAATAGGGATATAAATTTTAAATAACAACCCCAAAAGCCTTGTAAAGATGGCAATAGATCCAGTATTTTGTCTTTAGAATAACGGTTGACCTGTTATAAATATTAATGGGATATATGAATTATTTTAAGCTGAAGAAATTATGTCACTTTTTGATGGAGCTCACAAATAAAATACCTATGTTTATTGTACCCTCAAAAACTGACCAGTCCTGGTTTCAGAAAAATTTTGCAACCCATATTTCTAAATATTTATGGGGAAGATATTTGAGGGAATTTACTAATTGCTCCTTTTCCGGCATCAAGATTTAAATTCTTCGAACCATCAAATTTAACAAAAAATGTGGATTATATTTTTCCAGCTTTTAAATTGTAAATTCAGTCCTGTCTTAAACATCTTTGGAGTTGATAAACTGGCTTGCCTACAATCGCACTTTCTGAACTTTTTATGCATCCAAAACTCATATATAATTCAGTTTTTATGAGTTTCACTTTAATAACTTCAAGCGATTAATTTATTTAAATCTATAAAATTTCATTGATTAAACTTCTCTTAGACCCAAAATAAGGCAGCGAATACGGGAGTATCTAGCCATTTTTATACGTTCTGCTCCTTAATAAGGTACGTAGAACTTATGACAAATTATTCAACATGATTTTAAAATTTTAACCTAGATTTAGTCCAGCAATTATCAACTGTGACTATGAATTGGCAAATTTTAATAGCTAATAAGTGTATTTCCCTTCAGCAGATATCAGAGGTTGTATTTTTCATTTGCGTAAAAATATGAAAGAGAATGTTTGTGCTGTAGAACATTCTTTTCAATGAAGAAATGATACATAGTTTAACTAAAAATGCAAAATGGTTTGTGCTTTAGCTTTTATTCCAATAGAACACAGAAAATGAATCAATTTTTCCGTTAAATCATGAATTACCCGATGATCTACACGAAGTCCTCGATTGATTTGAAGACAATTATGTAGGAAGAATCGACAGAAGAACAAACATATTTAATAAGTGACTAGTTTCTGCGAAATCATAATTATTAATATATTATAATTATTATTATTATTATTATTATTATTATTATTATTATTATTATTATTAACGTAAGCGTTCAATAAGCGTCATATATATATATATATATATATATATAAAAAATATATATATATATATATATATATATATATATATATATATATATATATATATATATATATATATATATAAATATATATATATATATATATATATATATATATATATATATATATATATATATATATATATATTAAGTCTGTGTAATGTTATTGAGTGTAATTTTACCTTTACAAATTTCTAGTTTATTATAATTATTAGCGTTATTATTATTATTATTATTATTATTATTATTATTATTATTATTATTATTATCAAAATCATTAAAAAAATTATTATTATTATTATTTTGTTTATAATAATTACTATTATAGTAATAATTATTAATATTATTAATGTATGCGCTTTAGCGTCATATATACGAACCAAAATTAAGTCTGTGTAGTTATTAATTATAATTTTAACTCTACATATTTCTAGTTTATTATTATTATTAATGCATGCTGTCAATTAGCGCCTTATACGGGGAGCGGTCAATAAGTTTTGCAATTTGGATATAAGGAAACGAGATATGAGGAAAAGTGTTTTAATATTTTTCAATATAACCACCCTCGACTTAAATGCACTTGCGCCACTTGTCCCTGAGGCTTCGAATTCCCGACAACCAGAAATCTCTCGACTGCTGTTCAATCCACTCCTGGACGGCGAGCTGGACATCTTCATCGTCCAAAACCGGTGTCCACGCAGTGCCGTCTTAAGCTGGCGGAATAAAAAGTAGTCGCTAGGGGCCAGATCTGGACTGTAGGGGGGATGGTTGAGCTCCTTGAATCCGCACTCACGCAGGGCAGCTTGTGCAACTCTAGCCTTGTGGACTTTGACGACGTTGAAGTCCATCATGGGGTGTGGTGTTTCTAGGGACCCAACGGGCAGAGACCTTGGTCATGCCCAAATTGTCGTGGATGATGTTGATAACACTTCCATGTGATATTCCAAGTTCTCGCTATATTTTTTCGACCCTCAACCGTCGATTTTCGAGGATCATCCTCTCTACACGGGCCACATTGTCCTCGTTGGTCACGTCTGACTGGCGTCCTGGACGGGGATCAACTTCAAGGTACTCACGACCATGGCGGAACTCCCTATTCCAGCGATCAATGGTTGCATAGGAAGGGGCGGTGTCGGTGTACACTGCCACCATGCGTTCATGGATCTCTTTTGCATTCTTGCCTTCCTTGGTCAAAAATTTGATCACTGCGCGGTGCTCAACCTTCTCCATTGTTGAAAATTTGTGACTGACGATCTGTGATCAGCTACTGCTTTTTAAATAGACGAGGCAGGAGCGTGCGGCTGCAAGTCCTGACTTGTCATAACTTTTCCTAATACCCCCACAAACAGCCATCCCCCTTCCTCTGTTTTGCCCTACCGATTCGCAAAAATAATGACCGCCCCTCGTATATATGCCAATTTAAGTCTGTGTTGTGTTATTATTGTAACATACCATTACATATTACTATTTTATTATTATTATTATTAATATTATTATTATTTTTATATTTATTATTATTATAATAATTATTATTAATGTTTGCGCTTTAGAGTCATATATATGTGTCAAAGTTAAGTCTGTGCAGGGTTATTAATTCTAATTTTACCTATAAATATTTCTAGTTTATTATCATTATTATTATTATTGATATATTATTAATCTTTGTATTATTATTTTATTATTAATAAATTATCATTATCTTTACTATTATAATTGTATGTGTTCATTATTCCCTTATATGTATGTCAATATTAAATCTTTGTCGATATATTAATTGTTATTTTATTTCTACATATTTCTAGTTTTCACAAATTCCAGATGCTTAATAAATTTCCAACATTTAGTTGTTCCACGTATTAAGAAGGCTTAGTTTAATAATATAATATATAGCACTAACAATATCCTAATATGCTTTCAATATTCGTGCAATTTTGTAAACAAGCAAATTAAAATATGTTAGCGATTATATAATCTCCACCAATTAACCTTGCCAAAAAAACACAATAGTTTCCTTCTAGGCTAATGCTCTAGTGGTCCACAAAATTTGATAGAAATCGGTCCAATAGTTTTTGAGTATGTTTGAACACGAAAGAAAGAACGAACGCCGTCGCTCACAAATAGATCTGATTGACTTTAAATTTTGAACAAGGTCTGCGCCAAAAAAGGGTCTGCGCTGAAAAGGGCAGCGCCGAAAGGGGTCTGCGCCGAACTATGCTATTCCCTAAAAGGGAACATTGGAAGAACACAATGACCAAAGAGACCAAAGGACGGCACAATGAAGACAATCCATACTAAGAAGATAGAAATAACACCAAGGAAAAAAGGTTTGAATATTCCTGGCCGGGACTCGAACCCGGGTCTGCTGATTGCCGGTAAGATGCGCTAACGCTAATCTACCAGGTACAGTGACTCACTGGCGCCCAACGTGCCGTCCTTTGCTCTCCTTGATGCTTGTATTCTACCAAATGTCCAGTTTTATTGCCCTAAAAAAAGCCTCCTGTTTCTTGTCTCATTTCTCATTTCGTCAAATTTCCCTTTCTCTTGTATTGTATTGTTATACGATCTAGAATACAGGTCTAAGCATCTTTCTTTCTGTCCTCAAAAGGTTTTTGAAAGCCAGAAATTAAATATGGTGAAAGCCCTGTGGTGGTTGTTACCACCCGCAGAACTTGTATTTGCTATTTCTTATATATATATATATATATATATATATATATATATATATATATATATATATATATGATAAATAACACCGACAAGGAAAATGGAAAAACGATTCCGAGTGCTTTCGTCTTTATTCTAAAAGACCTCTTCATGGAATAACGTAGGTCAGGACAGACAATGTCTTAAATAGTAAGGAGTGGGGGGTTAAAACGGCTACCTGCCTCAAAACCCTAACTAGAGGGTACAAATTCTTTAAACACTTTAATTTGTGATTTAATATAATCAGATATGATAGGATCTAGGCTAAACAATCCATGGCTAATATTAAAATTTGGGAAAGTATTAATAGAGATACACTCCCAAATATTTCTTGAAATGTAGTTTGTATATTTAATAATAGGTTTATCACTATTCCAATTAATAGTATGATCCTGACTATAGATATGTAAAACCTGCAGCCATTGACTTATACATCCATTGCTATTCCGATCGCCATATGAGTATCAAAAAAAGTGTTTTCTCTTCCATGTTTCTCCGTGCCCTGAGAATTGTTTCACCCGAATATTTGGAAAAATAGGTTGATAGAATATATAATATAGGTTTAAATTTATGTTACCCTTTCTACGTACTTAAAAAATGTTATAATTCTGCTAAGCGTTCATTTTATCAACCTAATCGCAACATCCCTAAATTTCATGCCAAAAATGTATTAGTTTTACCTTTAAACCAAAGTTTCATTAAATTACCTCATTTACTAAAACTTTTGAACATAAATGTTATCCATAACCCTATATTTTAAGAACGAGATTTTTTGAAGGTGTTTGAATAAGAATTTTCTTTTAGTTCGGTTGTCACCTAAGTAGATTTAATTTTTTTATCTAAGTTATTTCTAATAATTCCTTTATAAGAAGAATTAGAAGAAGAAGAAGAAAATGGACATGAAGATGAAGATGAAAATGAAGATGAAGATGAAGATGAAAACGAAGATGAAGATGAAGATGATGAAAAAGAAGAATAAGATGAAGATGAAGATAAATATAAAGATGAAGGTGAAGATTAAGATGAAGATGAAGATTAAGATTAAGATTAGGATTTAGATGAAGATGAAGATGAAGAAGAAGAAGAGGAAGAAGAAAAGTGTGTTCAGGGTGTTAAAATAAAGAGTCTATAAAGGGGATTAAAAAAGGCGGTTAAGATTAGCAAATAAGGCCGTAGGCCACACCCCCGCAGGGGTGCCTGTGTAACCAAGCTCTTCCTGTTAAGGAAAAGAACAGCGGCTTGTTTTTAAATATGAAAACACTATTCATCGCCTTCTCGTAAAAATTTACCCCCTAAACCAGGCCTTGTATATTCTATTGATTGCAATAATTGTGAAAAATGCTATTATGGACAGACAGGTAAAGAATTGAATGTTAGAGTTAAACAGCATCAAACTAATGTTCGTAATTTTTGTCAACAATCTGCATTATTTTTACATATCTATAGTCAGGACCATACTATTAATTGTACAAACTACATTTCAAGAAATATTTTGGAGTGTATCTCTATTAATACTTTCCCAAATTTTAATATCAGCCCTGGATTGTTTAGCCTAGATCCTATCATATCTACTTATATTAAATCACAAGAAAATAAATAATTTATAATGAGTCAGAAAATTAAAAATCCGAGAAGAATACAAGGAGAACGATCAAAACCCTCAATTATGTTGGTCTGACGCCTGAAAGAAGTGGGACGGCTGGGATTAAAGTGGGCATAGGTAGGATTGTATCGGTAGTAGAGTTATGTCATAACTAGGCGAACAACGGACGAGTCACTATTAAGAATAGGGGGTACGGGATTTAATATAAATGGTTCTAGTATTCTAGTATCCCTAGAGGAGGTTTGTCCTTTTGACTGAACCAACTGTCAATATTGAGTTTGTTAACAAACTCAATATTGGTTCTAGTATTCTTAAGGTTTGTTCATTGTTATTTTGATCAACTATTGTAAAATTATCTATAGTTATATCCGCGTGGAATTTGATTGCATGTGTTCTTTACGATTAAGTGGTTTTTCCAGTAAGGGCGCTGATGAACATTTTGAGGAGAACCTTACTCTCAGGGAGCGAATCGTGCTGCCTATGTATCTTCCTTGGAGATACCGAGGAAAAGTAAATTCGTAAACAACCCCGAGTGCGCATCCCTAGAGGAGGTTTGTCCTTTTGACTGAATCAACTGTCAATATTGAGTTTTTTAACAAATACTAATTTGAAAATTGGTATAGTAAAAATAGCGTTTAAATAATTTTAAAAACTTTCTTCTGAATTCTCTATTAAGGGGACCCACTTGGGGAAGAATAAAATATTTTGAGTCTTTAGGAATATCGAAGGAAGGATTGGGAGGTAAATATTGGAAATTTAAAAATTTGCAAATAAGGGTATTTACTACTGACAGAGGATAGCAATTATTCTTAAAATAAGATCTTAGGAATTCAAATTCTTTATGCATTAGAGAGAATGAAAATGACACAAGAGATGAGTGCCCTGATGGAGCTCAGGTTGTAGGATAAATCGCAAAAACTATAGAAATTTTGACCCATATTATTGAACGTAGTTTTTCTATATATGGAAGTTGTTAAGCCTTGATTTTTTTTTTTAATTAAAATGTCTAAATAAAGGAGACAATTTTCTTTTTCAGTTTCCATAGTGTATTTAATGTTAGGATGAATGGAATTGAGATAATTAAAAAACTGGTAGGCCTGGTTCTGGCTCTCAAATACTGTACAACAGTCGTCTACAATCTTCTGTAGAATAATGGCTTGAGTGACGAAGGTCAAGCTTGGAAGAGGGTCGTCTCAAAATCTTTCTTAAAGATATCTGCTGCATTGAGGGTGTGGGGGAATTCCACGTGGAATTTCTTTTCCAGCACGAAAGTGACGTCCATGCGCTGAAGAAAGTTCTAGAATTTGGATAGGCATAAATTGGTAAGCCTCCCCCCCCCCATCCAAAAGCAGTAGCCCCATTTGAATAGTTTCCTTCTGTAACGCATTAATTTCTAAATTCAGAGGCTGATGCATAACTCTGCAATTCCCCCCTCGTTCATCGATGTTATTTTTCCCATAAATTCTCTTATTTTATGTAAATAAAATTAGATTTTCGTACATGCCTCTTTAAATAACCTTGAGCTTTGCCATTGCACAAATTTTACCTGACCTCGTTGCACTCTTTTCTCGCTGTTCCGCGCGTCGAAACTCGTCGCGTTCCATCCCTTGTCGGTTCGTCTTTAAGTTATTGGTCCCTCCCCCATAGATATAATATGGTATTGATATAATGTAATGTCATACCACGACAGGGGGCGTTGGGCAAACCCATTGCTACACCATTTATCATCTGTTGATAAATTCTCCCATTAAACTAAAATATACCTTCTTTAAAAACCATTGGGCAAAATTGTTTGAATTTGTCTTTTGTAAAGTTGTGGAAAGTATTGCAATTCTAAAATGCACATTCTAAAATAATATTTAGGGTATGGTTAACTGGTATGTTTGTGAATAACGAGGACACATCGTAGCTAACGGGACATTTGGATGCGTCAAACTTTTGTCGGAGAATTTCTTGAGAAAGGAATAACTATTTTTTATAGTGTACTGGTCTTGTGCTAATGGTGAAATTTGTTCTTCAATATATATATATATATATATATATATATATATATATATATATATGTATATATATATATATATATATATATATATATATATATATATATATATATATATATATATATAATATATATATATATATATATATACAGCCTTAGCCAATATTATGGGGTAGGTATGAAAAAGTGAAGAATATGCTTGAAACTCATTTATTTATTACTTGACATAATACAAATAAACATTTTTGCGTATATCAATAATTAATATTTGATATTTTCTCCTTTTGCTTTTATAACCGCTTATATGCGTTTTTGCATACTTGAGACTAAGTTATTATAGGTGATTGGCCAAATTTTCTGCCATCCCTGATGAATTTTGTCTGTTACTTCACTTTTGAGGAACATTTGTGCACCTTCAATTTTGTGCCCAAGTGTGAGTACCAATGTACAATGGGGTTGAGGTCTGGAGATTTAGGAGGCCATTCCATCAAAATCACCCCTTTCTTTTCAAATCAACTCTTTGAGACTTTTAATGTGTGGCATTGTCTTTTTGGAAGATTACACCATTTTATATGTCATTATTGAAAATTTTATCTAAGGAGGGTTTGATAAACCTTTTCTAACATGCTGGTGTAAGTGTTGGAATTCATTCTGCCCTCAAAAGTGAACAAAAATCCTGGACCTCCAAATTTAGCTTTTGGGAGAACACATCTAGGATTATAAGCTTTCCCAACTCTTCGACGAACATAAACAGCTCTAGGGTTCCAAATATCTCAGGAGAAATACAGATTTTATTGATCATTTTGGTATACAAAAAAAGTTTGGTATTCAATAAAAATGCGTGCAAGCGTAATAATTTGGTGGAAACTAATATGCAGAACCTACTTTGAAGTTGCTTTCCCTAGACTAAACAACTTTAGCCCAATCATTATCAATCCAATCTTCTTGCTCTTTTGTCCAAGACAGTCACTTCTTCCTGTTCACCTGAGACGGCCATGGTTTCATTCTAGCCATACATCCTTTGAGCCCAGCATCTAATAAGCTTCTTCTCATTGCGCGCCTTGATATATCTTTGTTTGTTTCTGCCCGAAACTTAAGAGTTACATCAGAAGAGGTTTTTGTGATATCGGCCAGAGATGTCCTGTTCAGCAACTTCCCTCCCATCAGAGTTGTACACCTTTTGTGACCTTGTCCATCACGGTTTTTGAAAAAATTGGTCTCATTGTACCTTATAATGGTGGTTTGGACACCGGTACCCGATTATTTCAATTTTCTTTCAATTTTGACTAGGGATAATCGCTCTCTGTTGTTAACTTCTAAGTTAACAATAAGATAATCACTGAAAAAAATAGGAATGGCAGAAGGTTGCCCACAACCACTGATGCACAATATGCAAAAAGCATTAAAGCGTTTAAATATATATATATATATATATATATATATATATATATATATATATATATATATGAAAATTAATGCAATATCGCAAGAAAAAATGAGGAATTAAACCACATTCTCCGAAGACAATTTAATTCAGAACAGTTTCGGTGTATCTCACACCCTTTTTTGACTGACACTGGATAGAAAATATTTGAAAAGGCTTAACTACATAACACAGAGTCAGGTCGTGAAAAATCCCCCTCTTTTTTCCCCCAATCCCCTACTTGTGGCTAGTCAGGAGGGGGGGGGGGGTAGGCCTAAACATATTGAAGGGCTGACATTTCGCTATTTTGTTTATTTTCTTTCGTATTACAGGATTAAAAGAAAATTGACCCTCAGATAGATTTAAGTTAAGAACTGACGATATCATACTCGATTCTACGATTCTTCTCTTAACATAGTTAGCCGATTTAAATACCATTTTACTTCCATTGTCATTATCAGGACCATTTTTTCTAATTTGTATTACCCCAATTGGTTCATATCGTCTGCCCATTTTGCAGCTAGGAAAACATTCTATGGCAATAGACCTTTCCGCAAAAATGACTTCAACAAATGTATAACATTGTCATTTAATAATAAATTAAATAGTTTAAAGGACATATTTGAAGAAGCGGATATTAAGCTAGCCTTTAAATATAATAATTCCTTAAACCAATTGATGATGGCCAGGAAACCCAAAGAACATCATAACATAGGAGTATATGCAATACCATGCAACGATTGCCACAAAGTTTATATAGGAAAAACGAGGAGAAATCTAGACAAGAGATTGTATGAACACAAAAGAGATATTAGAGTGGGCAGCGAAAGTAGTGGAATATTTTGCCATGTTAGAGACAAGAATCCACTTATTTACAAATAGGTCTAGTTTTGGCTTTCTCAATTATCAACTGTATAATGAAATGTAAGTCATGCCACTCCAGTACCTATGTAAAGGCGAAAAATAAGACTAAACAAAATGAAAACAGAGGAAATAAAATGAAAGATATAATATATGCGTAGTTCCGGGGAAAACTTTAATCCCGGTGAACGACCGATTCTGGTGATTTATAAATCGATTTGGCAACATTATTCGAGATATATTTGTTAAATTTATATTATCCTTCAGATATATTGAAGTTATCATCCAGGCTAATGATAATTGATTCCGCAATCCTCTAAATATAATTTCTCAGTCTATATAAAACCTAGCAATTCAAATGCTTACATACATTTCTTCTCATTACATGACAAATCTGTTAAGATATCCGTTCATTCTTTCCTTTTCCTCCGAGTCTATAGAACATGTGACCTAATTTTTCTTTCAGGATGAAATCAACCACCTTATTTGTAATTTCATCGAACTGAAATATCCCATTTATTTTATAAACAAATCCCATTCTAAGTGCAGAAAAAGCTTTTATTCTATCTCCACATCCTAAAAGTGGAATTTTAAAAAAATGTATTATCTTCCCATATGCTCCAGCGAACGGAAATGACATAAATATTACGTTCAAGTACACAAATGCCATCTTTTCAAAAGTCTTTGACCAAATCGCGTCCCACCAATTAGGACGCAGGTGTATATTTAATCCCCTGTAAAGATTGTACGTAATAAGTTCTACATCGGAGGGTCCGGTTACTTTAGTAAGAAGATCAAAGAACACCGCGCAGATATCAAGAGAGTCTCACTTTCTTTAAGTCTCTTCGATCATATGCAAAATTAGGACCATAGATTCGAATTCAACCAGGCCAAAATTATTTATAAATCTAACAATTATATTGAGAGGATTGTTGAATCAATCATCTTTAGCAAGGTCGATAACTTTAATATATCTGAAGGACAATATAACTTTAACAAATATATCTCGAATAATTTTGCCAAAGCCATATATAAACCACCAGAATCGGTTGTTCACCGGGTTTAAAAGTTGCCCCCGGAAACATGCATATATTATATCTTTCATTTTATTTCCTCTGTTTTCATTTTGGTGAGTCTTATTTTTGCCTTTATATATTGGGGTGGCATACATCATACAGTTGATAATGGATAAAGCAGAAACTAGTCCTGTTTACAGATATATTGGATTCAAATATTGTGGTTTATTATTATTTTTTGAACCGGATATACATCTCGTTAATGTGATATCTTTTAATATATATATATATATATATAGATAGATAGATTGATAGATATTTTGTAAATTTATTTGGCAACGTCTCAAGTTGTTTTCTATTACAAGGTTTGAGTCCCTCTTAGCTTCTGCTAGTTTCCAAAGGTACGAGTTTGGAAAGCAGTTTCAGATTACGATATTATTTTTTATTTCAATTATTTTTGGTTAGGTAGTTCCATTTGTATGTCTATAATGGAATAATTCTTAAGGTTAATTCTGTGAAACAGGTCGCGTCGGTATCCTACCCGCAGATCATCATTATAAGCAGGCCTTTATTTACCAACGTTTATAACAAAAGTCGTTAAGATGAATATATGTATATTGTCCAATTTTATATATACACTCTTCGAGGAGAGAAAACACAGGGTATTCAAATTGGCTGCTACGTTCAGTCATGATCGTTGAGGGAACACCGAAACGAGTAACCCATGATGAGACGAAGAAGCTCTGAAGAGGGAGATAGGAACTGTCTCTGGCCAACAACTAAAATGATCGATCATGTTGATAAGGTAATTGTAGCAGAGAGAGTAAGGCAGAGGACCTACTAGATTGACGTGAACGGCGCCAAAACGCGACAAAGGAAGAGGAAAAGGAACCAGATGAGCTTTTTTGTGACGATGGACTTTGGCTCGCAGCATCGCAGGCATGAGCGAGTCCATTTGGCAACATCGGCATTCATACCTGGCCAAACGAAGCGTTGCGCAACGAGCTTGCCTGTGGAATTGCAAACAGGATGAGAGAGACCGTGAATTTTGTCGAAAATGTGCCAAAGGTAAGTGAGAGGAATGAGAGGTCGAGGACAGTGAGGCCATGAATAGTTGACCACTATAATTCTGGAAGGATTGTCTGTTATTTCGACTTCACGAACAACGAGTCGAGAAGAGTGACGCAGCGTTTGCTTGTCTTCATCCTGTTTATAGGCCAACGGAATTGTCGCATTATTGTTGGGCGCAGTGCGAGAGAGTTGCGTGCCCGAAATTAAATAAATGCGAGAAAGCGTGTCCGGTACAACGTCTGATGAGCCAGGAACGTATTAAATATCGCTTGTAAGTTGCAACATAAAGTCTAGTTTAGATGACGAGCATCAGCTGCAGAGTACACGGAAGAAATGCTATGAGCAGAGAGTGCACCAACCAATGGCTTGGGGTCCGTGAAAGCAGTAAATTCACGTCCTTCCAAGTATTATCGGAAGTGGCGGAGGGAGAGATATATACCAAGCAGCTCTCGTGAAAAAGTGCTCGATCTCTTTTGTGAAGGAGTTAAAAATTTTGAGAAGAACGAGAGAGGTTGCCATGAGTTACTAACCTATTGTTGTAAGGTTGCACCTACATGGGTGGCTGACGCATCTGAGGCAACATTTATACGCCCCCTGAGTAAGGATGGGCCAGTGAAATGGCAGAGGCCATAGCCTCTTTTGTGCGAGAAAAAGATTCGTACGCCTCGGAGGACCATGACAGAGGATAGTTCTTGTTGGTGGTTGAAAGGAGAGTGTAGAGTGGTTGTATGATTTTAGAAACGTCAGGGATAAATCTATGGTAAAAGTTAACCATACTTCAGAAACGACGCAGTTGCTTGAGGGAACTCCCGAATAACAGTAACTTTGTTCTCAAGAGGACGGATTCCGTCAGCAGAAACACGATGTTTAAGAAAGGAGAGTTGTGCGACACCAAAGAGACACTTAGAAGTGTTGAGTACGATACCATACTCTTCAAATGGAGCGAAAACCTGATGAAGCTGAGATAGATTTTCCTCTAAAGACGAAGATGCCATCAGAAGGTCGTCTATGTAACAAAAGACGAAGGAGAGACCTGTCAAAACTTGATCCATGAATCGTTAGAAAGTCTGATGACTGTTATGAAGACTATAAGGAATTCAGTGAATGGTGAAGAAATCAAATGGCGTGGTGTGATAGAACGAGTTGAATCTGTGTTAAATTCAACTCCTATCCCATATTATTTTAAACCATGAGGCTACCCACGTGCATCTTCGATTCGAGGCTTGGAGTCTTATCAACAGCTACCGGACGCCAATGTTTAAACAAGGAGGTTATCGTCCCCCCGTTCGCCCCCATACGCCGACCTCGCCAGATCAAGTTAGGCTTATGAACAGATAAGGCATTTTTCTCCGGCCCAGCTGTGCGTTCCCTCGAAGCTTCCACCCCATTCTCCCCCACGCCAAGGAGATGTCCTGGCTATTTATATGGAAACTTTACCACTAAGATCAGATTGGAGATCCAGATTTTCGTCGCGAAACATCACCACGACCCTCTCTCCCTTTGTGCGCCAAGGGACCTCGAACTCGAGATTCACCATCACTTGTCCAGAAGGAGGACAATATTCCTTGAGTGCCAAAGGTTCGAGCCTTTAGTGACGCCAAGTCCCCAAGGCATCCCCCCCCCCTGTTGTTCAAGGAGAACAACATTAGAACAGCCATTGTTCGTTTTGAGCCCTTCGCCAAGAAACGGTTCTCATCCCCCCCTGGTGTTCAAGGGAGAACAACATTAGAACAGCCCTTGTTCGTTTTGAGCCCTTCGCCAAGAAACGGTTCTCTCCCCCCCCCCTGTTGTTCAAGGGAGAACAACATTAGAACAGCCATTGTTCGTTTTGAGCCCTTCGCCAAGAAACGGTTCTCATCCCCCCCCCTGTTGTTCAAAGGAGAACAACATTAGAACAGCCATTGTTCTTGAGCCCGTAGACAAGAGACGGTTCTCATCCCCCTTTTGTTCAGAAGAGAACAACCTAGAACAGCCATTGTTCGTCAAGCCGTTCGTCGAGTAACGGTTCTCCTTTCCAAGACGCCACGTCAGGATCCTTTTATCCCCCCCCCTTCGGCTGGAACTCGCCAGCGGACCGAATATTCCTTCAAGTACCTTCCACTGCACCCTAATGAAGTTACGTAAGCCAAGCGTCACCTTTTGAGTATTGATCCCTTATTTGTCAATTCTATCCTGTGCTTTAAATGGTTTATCGAACCATCCCATCTCTTAAACTCCATATTTGTTTTACCTTTTTTGATCCCTTAAATCCTTGGATTAGCCCGAGTCTCCACGACCCTTTCCATTCTGTTTGTCAATATTTTCCGTTTTTTTGTGTTTTGTTTATAGTTATTATTAATAAAACTCTATTTTATTAATGATAGCAATCTTATTATCCTTGAGCTCAGTTCCACTTCTTAAGCATTTTGAAGATACATAATATCGGCCACCAGACAGTAAAACGCACTCTAGAGATAATTAAGGAAGTTCCCTCAACGAATAGTGTTATATATAGTATCGTCGGGAGTCATTCTACGACATATATATATATATACTATTAAATTTGGTATCAGGTGTGTAAGGTTTAACGCTATATCTTTGCAAACACTGGTCTCAGTCGAGTAAAGCATAGTGTTATTCGTTATAATAATAGAATATAGTAGTTCCCTTTTGTTTTAACGATTGCTATCACCCTTTTTTTTTTGAAACTTAAGAAGCTGGAGTAGCTCAAGGAACGGTTATAATAATTTGTTGTTTTTTTTGTGATTTTAGTCAGTGGTTATTTAGAGTAAGAAACCAAGTACGAATAGGTCAGTGCCCATATTTAGGTAGGCTAATTCTATAGAGGCATAATTCTTGTTGCGAGGAATTTTAGTTGGTTGACTAGTGCGCCCCCAAGTGCAAAGATGACTTCGTTCGAAATCTTTAAAGCGCAAGGAGAGTCCTGTGGACTTTCCGGAAAAGAACTAATTAAGTACATTCAAGAGGAGCAAAGAAGAGAAAAAGAAATCCAACGAGAAGAAAGAGGGGAACGGATAAGACAAGCTGAGCTTCAGATTGAATTAGCTCGGATTAAAGCAGAAGTTCAAAGAAAAAAGGTAGAAAAAGAAAGAGAAAGAGAGGAACGGGAAAGAGTAATCCAACGAGAAGAAAGAAGGACGGACTCGCGCTCCTTCCCAGGAAAGCTGACAAAGTTTCCGAGCCCCGTAAAACCCCCAAACTTCTTTCCCCAAAACCAACAACGGGACTCCAAACCTCCCGTTAAGACTTCTCCTCCATCTCTCTTCCCGAAGCGACCAACCATATGCTTCACCTGTGGTGTAGAAAACCACATGAGCTGGAATTGCCCCCAAAATTCTAGGCTTAAGAGCGGACCAGCCCCCTAAGTTCACCAGATTAATGCAACCCCGGCTCCCCCGGTGGTGCAGACCCAAGCAGAAACTTCTCCCCCTCCGTCAGGCCACCAGGTAAATTTTGTTTTTGGTAAAAGTTCATCGGGAACTTTGAAATATGAGGAGGGCAGCGTGAACAGCTGTCGAGTATCGACTCTCGTCAGGGACACAGGATGTACATGCTTCATCGTGTCCGACGAACTCCTCCCAGTGGCCTCTAACCACGAAAAATTTGCGGTGGCACATGACCAACTTGGGCGGGCGAACCGATTCGCCGTCGCTAGATGTTACCTGCAGTGTCAATATTATAATGGCTGGGCTGAAGTCATTGTAGCACCAATAAAATTCTGTTCCGTACTTATAGGACAGAGCCCCCAAGTAAGTTTCGACCCTGTGTTTCAGGCCGCCCTTCCTCAAGGCCGAGATAAGAAAGAAGCCCAGGAGCCCGTCCCCATCAGAACCCCGATACCGTCCGATTTCTCGGAGACCCCTAACCAGGACTTTAGGACGGCAAAAGAGGAGTGTGAATCACTAACACCCTTAGGTGATAAGGCCCCAGACAAGGACACGGAGACTGTCCATGGACCCCAAGAAAAAAAGAACCCCCAACGCGCCCATGGAGATACCTTCGTAGAACTGAACGAAGCATCGGCGCTTGAAGAGGATTGCCCCGCGGAGTCCCTTAAGGTAATCCAGACAGTGTGCATCCAACCTGATGCCGATTACCCTCCTCCTTCCCTACCAAGCAAGTCTTTGGAACCCTCTGACCTGGATAGTGACGAGCAGCTGACACCACGTCCGAAGAGCCAGCTACAAGAACTAATTAAATGGAATCACCATTTACCCACCCTATTAGCTCTTTTCGAACAACTGCGCGAAAATGGCCTCACCATTGGCCCCCGCAAATGCCATTTTGCCCACGAACCCATTAAATATTTGGGTTTCAAAATAGGACGAAGCAAGTTAGGTCCCCACGAGAACAAGATTAAGGCAATCGCCCACATGCCCCTCCCGATTACAAAGAAGCCATTAAGATCGTTCCTAGGATCAGCTTCTCCCTATCAGCGATTTGTTCCGAATTTCGCTGCAATTTTGGCCCCCCTATGCCCCCTTCAGGAAAAGAATTTCTCCGATCGTTTACGTTGGAATGATGTCGCTGTTTCCCATTTTAATCAGCTCAAAAGTAAGTTCATTTCTGCCCCCATTTTTAAGTTGCCCAACCCGGAAAAATCCGTTGGGGTTAAGACCGACGTGATCAACGAGGGCATTGGAGGTGTACTTCTTCAATACGTGGATGACAGAACGAGTCATCCAGTTGCATATGCTAGTCGTCAATTATTACCACGCGGAAAGAGATATGCCACTAGAGAAAAGATAGCTCTATCAATTATCTGGGTCATAGACAAATTCAAGCTGTACTTGATATGTAAAGAATTTCGAATAGGAACCGACCACCGTCCGTTAGCCTATATTAGGAATTTGAGACACTCAAACGGCCGCATCATGCGCTGGAGTTTACTCTTGCAAGAGTATCAATTTAAAATAAATTATATCAAAGGTTCCGATAACCAGGTCGCTGACGCACTCAGTAGGAATGCGTTACCGAATAGCGTAGAACAATTGTATTCATAGGATTAGTATCTCCATGTAGGTATATACCGTCTTGTACGACTTAATTTAAGATTCTTTTGTAATATTATTAATTAATGTATATGTCTGAATTGTGTAACGCTCAATGTCTAATTTTTTGTATGTCTATATATTTGTTCTTATTAATTTACGTATAAATTATTTTGTCCCGTATGTACTAAGTTTATAACATTTCATTGTTCCATGCCCTTTTTTTTTATTAAGTTGTATTAAAGGTTATTTTCCCCTGTAATCTAAAGATCAAAATAATCATGTATTGAGGTAATACTAGTTAGGTGCAGGAAGATACGGTTGGTACAAGAAAACGAGTTCCCTACAACGGAGCTCTATCGTTGTCCCTTCTCTCTTTTTTTTTTCGAAGTGACAACTTCCCCTGGAATGGAGGGGTGTGATAGAACGAGTTGAATCTGTGTTAAATTCAACTCCTATCCCATATTATTTTAAACCATGAGGCTACCCACGTGCATCTTCGATTCGAGGCTTGGAGTCTTATCAACAGCTACCGGACGCCAATGTTTAAACAAGGAGGTTATCGTCCCCCCGTTCGCCCCCATACGCCGACCTCGCCAGATCGAGTTAGGCTTATGAACAGATAAGGCATTTTTCTCCGGCCCAGCTGTGCGTTCCCTCGAAGCTTCCACCCCATTCTCCCTCACGCCAAGGAGATGTCCTGGCTATTTATATGGAAACTTTACCACTAAGATCAGATTGGAGATCCAGATTTTCGTCGCGAAACATCACCACGACCCTCTCTCCCTTTGTGCGCCAAGGGACCTCGAACTCGAGATTCACCATCACTTGTCCAGAAGGAGGACAATATTCCTTGAGTGCCAAAGGTTCGAGCCTTTAGTGACGCCAAGTCCCCAAGGCATCCCCCCCCCCCTGCTGTTCAAGGAGAACAACATTAGAACAGCCATTGTTCGTTTTGAGCCCTTCGCCAAGAAACGGTTCTCATCCCCCCCTGTTGTTCAAGGGAGAACAACATTAGAACAGCCATTGTTCGTTTTGAGCCCTTCGCCAAGAAACGGTTCTCTCCCCCCCCCTGTTGTTCAAGGGAGAACAACATTAGAACAGCCATTGTTCGTTTTGAGCCCTTCGCCAAGAAACGGTTCTCATCCCCCCCCCCTGTTGTTCAAAGGAGAACAACATTAGAACAGCCATTGTTCTTGAGCCCGTAGACAAGAGACGGTTCTCATCCCCCTTTTGTTCAGAAGAGAACAACCTAGAACAGCCATTGTTCGTCAAGCCGTTCGTCGAGTAACGGTTCTCCTTTCCAAGACGCCACGTCAGGATCCTTTTATCCCCCCCCCTTCGGCTGGAACTCGCCAGCGGACCGAATATTCCTTCAAGTACCTTCCACTGCACCCTAATGAAGTTACGTAAGCCAAGCGTCACCTTTTGAGTATTGATCCCTTATTTGTCAATTCTATCCTGTGCTTTAAATGGTTTATCGAACCATCCCATCTCTTTAACTCCATATTTGTTTTACCTTTTTTGATCCCTTAAATCCTTGGATTAGCCCGAGTCTCCACGACCCTTTCCATTCTGTTTGTCAATATTTTCCGTTTTTTTGTGTTTTGTTTATAGTTATTATTAATAAAACTCTATTTTATTAATGATAGCAATCTTATTATCCTTGAGCTCAGTTCCACTTCTTAAGCATTTTGAAGATACATAATATCGGCCACCAGACAGTAAAACGCACTCTAGAGATAATTAAGGAAGTTCCCTCAACGAATAGTGTTATATATAGTATCGTCGGGAGTCATTCTACGACATATATATATATACTATTTAATTTGGTATCAGGTGTGTAAGGTTTAACGCTATATCTTTGCAAACACTGGTCTCAGTCGAGTAAAGCATAGTGTTATTCGTTATAATAATAGAATATAGTAGTTCCCTTTTGTTTTAACGATTGCTATCACCCTTTTTTTTTGAAACTTAAGAAGCTGGAGTAGCTCAAGGAACGGTTATAATAATTTGTTGTTTTTTTTGTGATTTTAGTCAGTGGTTATTTAGAGTAAGAAACCAAGTACGAATAGGTCAGTGCCCATATTTAGGTAGGCTAATTCTATAGAGGCATAATTCTTGTTGCGAGGAATTTTAGTTGGTTGACTAGTGCGCCCCCAAGTGCAAAGATGACTTCGTTCGAAATCTTTAAAGCGCAAGGAGAGTCCTGTGGACTTTCCGGAAAAGAACTAATTAAGTACATTCAAGAGGAGCAAAGAAGAGAAAAAGAAATCCAACGAGAAGAAAGAGGGGAACGGATAAGACAAGCTGAGCTTCAGATTGAATTAGCTCGGATTAAAGCAGAAGTTCAAAGAAAAAAGGTAGAAAAAGAAA
Source organism: Ceratothoa steindachneri (assembly GCA_963969495.1). NCBI lineage: Eukaryota > Metazoa > Arthropoda > Malacostraca > Isopoda > Cymothoidae > Ceratothoa > Ceratothoa steindachneri. The sequence goes on along the minus strand of OZ018323.1, from coordinate 139,965,357 downwards.
GAGAAAGAGAGGAACGGGAAAGAGTAATCCAACGAGAAGAAAGAAGGACGGACTCGCGCTCCTTCCCAGGAAAGCTGACAAAGTTTCCGAGCCCCGTAAAACCCCCAAACTTCTTTCCCCAAAACCAACAACGGGACTCCAAACCTCCCGTTAAGACTCCTCCTCCATCTCTCTTCCCGAAGCGACCAACCATATGCTTCACCTGTGGTGTAGAAAACCACATGAGCTGGAATTGCCCCCAAAATTCTAGGCTTAAGAGCGGACCAGCCCACCAAGTTCACCAGATTAATGCAACCCCGGCTCCCCCGGTGGTGCAGACCCAAGCAGAAACTTCTCCCCCTCCGTCAGGCCACCAGGTAAATTTTGTTTTTGGTAAAAGTTCATCGGGAACTTTGAAATATGAGGAGGGCAGCGTGAACAGCTGTCGAGTATCGACTCTCGTCAGGGACACAGGATGTACATGCTTCATCGTGTCCGACGAACTCCTCCCAGTGGCCTCTAACCACGAAAAATTTGCGGTGGCACATGACCAACTTGGGCGGGCGAACCGATTCGCCGTCGCTAGATGTTACCTGCAGTGTCAATATTATAATGGCTGGGCTGAAGTCATTGTAGCACCAATAAAATTCTGTTCCGTACTTATAGGACAGAGCCCCCAAGTAAGTTTCGACCCTGTGTTTCAGGCCGCCCTTCCTCAAGGCCGAGATAAGAAAGAAGCCCAGGAGCCCGTCCCCATCAGAACCCCGATACCGTCCGATTTCTCGGAGACCCCTAACCAGGACTTTAGGACGGCAAAAGAGGAGTGTGAATCACTAACACCCTTAGGTGATAAGGCCCCAGACAAGGACACGGAGACTGTCCATGGACCCCAAGAAAAAAAGAACCCCCAACGCGCCCATGGAGATACCTTCGTAGAACTGAACGAAGCATCGGCGCTTGAAGAGGATTGCCCCGCGGAGTCCCTTAAGGTAATCCAGACAGTGTGCATCCAACCTGATGCCGATTACCCTCCTCCTTCCCTACCAAGCAAGTCTTTGGAACCCTCTGACCTGGATAGTGACGAGCAGCTGACACCACGTCCGAAGAGCCAGCTACAAGAACTAATTAAATGGAATCACCATTTACCCACCCTATTAGCTCTTTTCGAACAACTGCGCGAAAATGGCCTCACCATTGGCCCCCGCAAATGCCATTTTGCCCACGAACCCATTAAATATTTGGGTTTCAAAATAGGACGAAGCAAGTTAGGTCCCCACGAGAACAAGATTAAGGCAATCGCCCACATGCCCCTCCCGATTACAAAGAAGCCATTAAGATCGTTCCTAGGATCAGCTTCTCCCTATCAGCGATTTGTTCCGAATTTCGCTGCAATTTTGGCCCCCCTATGCCCCCTTCAGGAAAAGAATTTCTCCGATCGTTTACGTTGGAATGATGTCGCTGTTTCCCATTTTAATCAGCTCAAAAGTAAGTTCATTTCTGCCCCCATTTTTAAGTTGCCCAACCCGGAAAAATCCGTTGGGGTTAAGACCGACGTGATCAACGAGGGCATTGGAGGTGTACTTCTTCAATACGTGGATGACAGAACGAGTCATCCAGTTGCATATGCTAGTCGTCAATTATTACCACGCGGAAAGAGATATGCCACTAGAGAAAAGATAGCTCTATCAATTATCTGGGTCATAGACAAATTCAAGCTGTACTTGATATGTAAAGAATTTCGAATAGGAACCGACCACCGTCCGTTAGCCTATATTAGGAATTTGAGACACTCAAACGGCCGCATCATGCGCTGGAGTTTACTCTTGCAAGAGTATCAATTTAAAATAAATTATATCAAAGGTTCCGATAACCAGGTCGCTGACGCACTCAGTAGGAATGCGTTACCGAATAGCGTAGAACAATTGTATTCATAGGATTAGTATCTCCATGTAGGTATATACCGTCTTGTACGACTTAATTTAAGATTCTTTTGTAATATTATTAATTAATGTATATGTCTGAATTGTGTAACGCTCAATGTCTAATTTTTTGTATGTCTATATATTTGTTCTTATTAATTTACGTATAAATTATTTTGTCCCGTATGTACTAAGTTTATAACATTTCATTGTTCCATGCCCTTTTTTTTTATTAAGTTGTATTAAAGGTTATTTTCCCCTGTAATCTAAAGATCAAAATAATCATGTATTGAGGTAATACTAGTTAGGTGCAGGAAGATACGGTTGGTACAAGAAAACGAGTTCCATACAACGGAGCTCTATCGTTGTCCCTTCTCTCTTTTTTTTTTCGAAGTGACAACTTCCCCTGGAATGGAGGGGTGTGATAGAACGAGTTGAATCTGTGTTAAATTCAACTCCTATCCCATATTATTTTAAACCATGAGGCTACCCACGTGCATCTTCGATTCGAGGCTTGGAGTCTTATCAACAGCTACCGGACGCCAATGTTTAAACAAGGAGGTTATCGTCCCCCCGTTCGCCCCCATACGCCGACCTCGCCAGATCGAGTTAGGCTTATGAACAGATAAGGCATTTTTCTCCGGCCCAGCTGTGCGTTCCCTCGAAGCTTCCACCCCATTCTCCCCCACGCCAAGGAGATTGCCTGGCTATTTATATGGAAACTTTACCACTAAGATCAGATTGGAGATCCAGATTTTCGTCGCGAAACATCACCACGACCCTCTCTCCCTTTGTGCGCCAAGGGACCTCGAACTCGAGATTCACCATCACTTGTCCAGAAGGAGGACAATATTCCTTGAGTGCCAAAGGTTCGAGCCTTTAGTGACGCCAAGTCCCCAAGGCATCCCCCCCCCCTGCTGTTCAAGGAGAACAACATTAGAACAGCCATTGTTCGTTTTGAGCCCTTCGCCAAGAAACGGTTCTCATCCCCCCCTGTTGTTCAAGGGAGAACAACATTAGAACAGCCATTGTTCGTTTTGAGCCCTTCGCCAAGAAACGGTTCTCTCCCCCCCCCCCTGTTGTTCAAGGGAGAACAACATTAGAACAGCCATTGTTCGTTTTGAGCCCTTCGCCAAGAAACGGTTCTCATCCCCCCCCCCCCTGTTGTTCAAAGGAAACAACATTAGAACAGCCATTGTTCTTGAGCCCGTAGACAAGAGACGGTTCTCATCCCCCTTTTGTTCAGAAGAGAACAACTTAAAACAGCCATTGTTCGTCAAGCCGTTCGTCGAGTAACGGTTCTCCTTTCCAAGACGCCACGTCAGGATCCTTTTATCCCCCCCCTTCGGCTGGAACTCGCCAGCGGACCGAATATTCCTTCAAGTACCTTCCACTGCACCCTAATGAAGTTACGTAAGCCAAGCGTCACCTTTTGAGTATTGATCCCTTATTTGTCAATTCTATCCTGTGCTTTAAATGGTTTATCGAACCATCCCATCTCTTTAACTCCATATTTGTTTTACCTTTTTTGATCCCTTAAATCCTTGGATTAGCCCGAGTCTCCACGACCCTTTCCCTTCTGTTTGTCAATATTTTCCGTTTTTTTGTGTTTTGTTTATAGTTATTATTAATAAAACTCTATTTTATTAATGATAGCAATCTTATTATCCTTGAGCTCAGTTCCACTTCTTAAGCATTTTGAAGATACATAATATCGGCCGCCAGACAGTAAAACGCACTCTAGAGATAATTAAGGAAGTTCCCTCAACGAATAGTGTTATATATAGTATCGTCGGGAGTCATTCTACGACACGTGGTAATAGCTTTCTTTGTGACGTCATTTGAAAGAATAGGAATCTGGTTGAAGTCACAAATCAGATCGAGTCGAGAAACGATTGAACAACCGAAAAGAGCAGAGTTAAAATCAGTCAGATAGGGAAGATGATATCTATCGGGGATAGTACAGGCATTGAGGCGCCTGTAATCACCTGCATCTATGTATTCAGAGGGAATGGATTTGGGTACTATATGAAGGGGAGAGGCTCAAGGTGAAGTAGATGGGATAGCTATGCCAGCTTCCACCATGAAAGTGAACTCTAGCTTCATTAAAGTGAGTTTATCTTGGCTAGTCGACGGGGTCGGGAAAATATAGGCCCTCCAGTCGTCTCTATCTGGTGAACAACACTGTGTTTAATAGGCCCGTCCTTTGAGGATGGAATGCTAAGTGCAGGAAATTCCTGTGGAAGGCGCTGAAATTGAGGATTGGTCGAACAGAACGGGACAGAGAGAAGACGGAAAAAGGAACCCGAAAATGTGAGCGAACTGGTGCGATCAATAAGCTTGCGGTTACGAAAATCGACCAAAAGGTCGTGGGCATAGAGAAAATCTAGGCACAAAATAGGAACGTCAACCTTGACAATAATAAACGTCCATCGAAAAACTTGACGGAGGCTGAGAGACAACTGAATGATACGCCTTCCATAGATCTTTATATTCGAAGAATTAGCGGCTTTAAGGACAAGATCATACGAGAACAAGCCTAATCATCCAGAGAGGCTGGAATAACACTACATTGATCACCAATGTCAACTAAATATGAAATACCAGAGAGTGCGTCGTAAATACGAAATGGTGGATCAATCTGAGAAAGTGAAGGAACAGCAGAGGTGAAAGACCCATTGAATACCTGCGTTTTTAGTTTAAATTAGTTGGAGAATTTAAATTATTAGAATGAGAAGAGTGAGAGGGAAGTGGAGCATTAGATTGAGAAGAGTGAATTGTTTGTTGAGGAGATGAAATTGGTGGATTACCTTAGAAGAAGGAGGTACTGGTTCTAAATATGTGCAGGGCTGTAAGCTTTATACGGCTTGTACACCATATTTGTTGTGGTATCAGCACCAATGAGTTGGTTGGAGGAAAGTAACATTAGAATGAGAAGGGCAAAATTGTGAAAAGCGAGCATTGGATTAAGAATGAGAATAGGATGAGTGCTAATATTGGCAAGGCTGCGTACAGTGTACAGCATTGCACCATATTTCTCATGGTACCAGCATAGACTTTTTGGTTGAGAGTGAGAAAATTTAGGTGCGGAGGGGTAAGCGGAAGAAGAATGATTAAAGGAATGCTGCACCTCACCTCTTGTGCTAGAATGCCCTCGTTGGTTTCGTCCTCGAGAGGACGAACGGTGTTTGTTGCTCCGCCCAACATTGTAACTGTGCACTTGCGCGTTCCTACATTGGAGGTTTAGGTTTTGCAACTCTCTTTCTATCTACTCCAACGTGGCAGCTAATTCCGGTGATGAAGAGAAAGAGGCGGAAGTCTCCGTTGGTAATCGAACCTGCGAAATAGTTAAATTAGGAGGGATCAGATTTTGTGGGACAGTCCACCAGTTAAGATAAGAGTTGAGGTATATAATCTCAGCTGCTTGTGCAATCTGGTCCACGTTGTTATGCTCACCAATCATAATGAGGGGCCTAATGTGGTCAGGGATCCCACGCAAGAAAGTTTCTGTCAGGAAGGTGTCGAAAAGCTTAGACTTGGCGCATTTCACCCTGATCAATTCCTTAAGAGGCTCAAGGAAGCGCGTGGGACGGCTATCCCCCGTTTGCTGTTCCCGCAAGTCCTCGTCCTGTGACCTACCGAACTCGAGCTTAAAAACCTGCTTTAATTCTCCCCAAGCACCCCTTCTCCCACTTTTAAGCAAAATCCCCAGGAACAAAGTAGATATACTCATCGGGACATTTTGCGTAATGTAGATTATGCCTCTTGATCAGTTATGGCTTGATGTGCCATGAGCACTTCGCATAATTCCAACCACGTGATTGGATCGGTTGCATCAAAAGCGAGAAAAATGATCGAAGGGTAACCGGTTTGTGCCTCGGGTGCTTACATCCTGGTTGAACACCGTGATTATAGAATGGATATGAATGAGTTAAATAAGATTATAAAGAAGAACAAAAGGGTGTCAGAAATTAATTTAGCTCAGGATAGCAACAAAGATCCTAGAAAGTTCTTTAGTTACTATAAAATTAATAATAAGTCTGGAAGAGTAAAAATAGGGCCTATCAAATATGAAGGGGTTGTGAGAGAAACTGATGAGGAAATAGTTGAGGTACTAAATGGTCATTTTGCATCAGTATTTACAAAGGAGAAACTAAATAGTCATATGTATAGTACTCATGGGTCAGGGAAAGAGGTGTTTACTACCATTAGTGTGGATTGGAGAACGATAAAAGAACTAATTGGTGGGTTAGATACTACTAAGGCTTCCGGCGCTGATAATATTCATTCTAGGATACTTAAAGAAGGGCTAGAAAGTATTTCAATAGCTCTGGAGAAGTTGTATACTAGGTCACTGGAATATGGAGAAATACCCGATGATTGGAAGAGAGCGAATGTAGTCCCCATTTTCAAGAAGGGTAGTAAAGAGGATCCAAATAACTTTAGACCGGTTAGCCTAACTCCTGTAGTCTGTAAAATTCTTGAGAAAATAGTTAAAGAAGGGATTTGCCAACATCTAGAGAGGGAGGGGTTAATCAGCGATGCTCAGCATGAGTTTAGATCAGGTAGATCATGTTTGACTAATTTACTAGATTTCTGGAGTTTGTAACAGATTAAGAAGATAAGGGAGAGAATGTAGATATAATTTACTTAGATTTTAGTAAAGCATTTGATAAGGTACCACATAGGAGACTAGTTCATAAATTAAAAATGATTGGGATATGTGGGGGTGTTTCAAGTTGGATAGCTGAGTGGCTGAAGGACAGGGAGCAAAGGGTAGTGCTAAATGGTGTAAAGTCAGAGTGGAGGGATGTTATCGGTGGGGTTCCTCAGGGATCAGTTCTCGGTCCATTATTATTTGTCATCTATATAAACGATCTTGGGGAGGCAGTTAATAATAAAGTGTCAATTTTTGAGGATGATACCAAATTAGCAGCTGTAGTTAAAGATATTAATGATAATTTTAAAGTACAGGGGGATTTAAATAAATTGTTATCCTGGGCACATAAGTGGCAAATGACTTTCAACTTTGATAAGTGCAAAGTTATTAACATGGGAAAAGATAATAGAGAATTTAACTATGAAATGGATGGACATTGGCTGAGCTCAGTAAAGGATGAGAAAGATCTAGGAGTAGTAATAGAGAAGTCATTAAGGTTTTCTAAGCAGTGTATTGAAGCAAGAAATAGGGCAAATAGAGTGCTGGGTTTCATTAAGAGAAATGTCAGTTACAAAAGTAAGGAGGTTATTCTTAAACTCTATAACTCTTATGTTAGGCCACATCTAGAGTACTGTATACAGGCATGGTCCCCACATTTACGACACGATATTAACCTTCTCGAGTCAGTGCAACGGAGGGCAACAAAGATTATTCCTTCCCTGAGGCACCTTGAATATATCGATAGACTAAGGGTATTAAATATGTTCTCGTTCAAAAGGAGGTGTGTGAGAGGGGATATGATTTAGCTCTTTAAAAAATTTTCTGGGATAGATAAATTGGATGTTAGCAAGTTTTTTGAGTTAGATGATGGAAATTGGACTAAAGGTTACCACTTGAAAATTAAAAAGCAAGGGTGTAGGTTGGATTTAAGAAAATATTTTTTCACCAATAGAGTCGTAGACTTCTGGAGAAAATTGCCACGGAGGGTAGTAGGTAGTCCAAATTTAAATGTACTTAAGAGTAGGTTGGATGAGTTTATGGGGAGGGAAGGTTGTGATGGTTCCTAAGTTTTGTATATATTAATATTGTTTGTATATATCTCTAGTTGCATGATTTAGTTCTTGACAAGCCTTGATTGGTGATACCCTTGTTTCTGGATGTAGTTTTCCTGGGAGTTTGGGTGCCTTAAAAAAGAGGCCGTTTGACTCGGATGACGTATGATGAGCCCTTGTGGCTTTTGTCATCTGTTATATTATATTGTGGGGGACTTAGATTTTGTCTTCCCCTAGTGATGGTGCTTTTTGTGGGTGGGTTTTGACGGATGCGGATGACCTTTGATAGGCCCTTGTGGCTTTTGTTATCCATGAAATTATGTTATGTTATGTTAACAAAGCTGTATGGCTGATCGCCGCGGCCGAGGTACATGTGCTGAGTGAAGTGGAGAATGTTTGGTTTACATGTGTGGATGTAATTGAGGCAGACGTTGTGGTGGCACAATTATTCATGACTATATTATGTTATGTTTATTAGGGGACGTGTGTTATTGAAACTCTTCCGGTTATTAAAATAAAATTTGAGGAGGATGAATAAGTGACGGAGTTTGAAATAAAATGAAAATAAATGTTTTCAAGTTTGAGCGAAGTTCAAAGAAAACGTGCGTTCGTTAGAGAAATTTTCGAAGAGAGTGAAAAAAAAGGAGGGCGGGGCGTTCGCCGCGCTGGAACCAAGGAAAGTGAAGCCGGTTGAATTTAAACCTTTGCGGGCATAAAATAACACATGAAAAGAATTATATAATTCCTCTTAACTAGACGTCAAGCTATATAATAATTAATTGAAGCGGGTCTGAGGGCACCAAATAAAGCAGAGGATGAGGTTTGATTAATGACTAAGCTTGCCTAGATAGCAGTCATTAACCTTTCTTTAAACGGACTAATGGATGAGAACGCATTAGAACAGAGAAAACGAGGCATGGCGTGTCTAAAGTAACCGGGTACTTTCAAGGCAAGTAATGGTTAACAGAGTTTATTTTTAAAATTTAACAAGGACTGAACATAAGGATAACAAAGAATAAGGATGAAAATAGAAACACACAGTTGGAGTAAATGAATTATGAATGATTATAAATTGATTAATAATTTGAGTGGTTAAAGAAATTATTCGATAACAACGGGAATTAATATGAATTGGTTTACATTAATATGAATAGTATAGAAATGTGGAAGATTATTTTTTATAGATTATAGTTGGTAAATTTTATGTTATAGCCACTGAATGTTGCAGGAATTCTAACCTTAGGGGGAACTGAAAATGTAAAGAAAGGAGGGAATTACATTTAGAACACAAGTCACTCGATAAAGCTGATTACACTGTCCAACAATGATTGTAGTGTTTTGCGTAGATTGCGAAAATGACCTTTATTTTTCATGAAATGACTTCAGTTTTTTGTAATCTGCACATTTATTTTTTTAGTAATATTAGATTATTCAGTATATAGAGATCTGAAATATTTGTTATTATTTATAGTTTATTCTGGTCATGCTTTAAGGCTTTCACAAATTGTTTCATTAAACCTAATTTTATGTGAAGTGGTGGCAAAATTATGTTTTCCTTAGGAACCAAAGGTTCACGCATGACATTATGACAACCTACTTTTGTCTCTTCTCTTAAAAGCCATACTGAGCGTATGTATGTTCACCCAGAGCTCTACTGTCCCACTTGCACAAAAAACACATGATTTTGTGTACCCTAACTGCAAACCATTTAAAATGACTACTACCTTAAGGTCAGCACAAATCAACCATTTCTGTTCACTGTATTTAAGGCTTTTTAAAATGAAATATAAATTCTCATAAGTTTCTTTCGAAAAAACAGAGTGAGCTACTGGTATCCATGGTAGTTTATTTCCATTATGCAGAAGCACGGCATTACTACTATATAAAGGAGCGTCAATGGAAAGTCTCCATTGACTGGGTTCATAAAGTATATCAAATTCTTCAAAGAGACGTGGAATATTATTACAGTAGCATAAATTGTTGTCAAATGAAAATTTGTCTTGTAAATTGTTTGATCGAATGTGAAACTTAGTAATTCGAACATCTTCTGCTACTAAATTTATTTCTTTCAGTCTCGAGGCCACTAATTCATTCTGTTTCTTTGCTAAGTTTAGATCTCTTACAAGATCATCTAGATCAAGTTATGATAAAGGTTTTGGAGCAGTATCAACAGTTTCAGGAACATAAATTTCAGTCTCTGGTTCACATGATTCCATATCTGATTCATGAGAGTTAGACAAGACAATTTCTGCAGGTGGTTCAGGTACTGGAATGTCTTTTGAGTGAGGTATTGGCCGAATAGCAGATCTAAGGTTGGGATATACCACAGCTGAAGCGCACTTCGTTGTTTTACCTAAGAGTATGGAAAACATATATGCATAAAATTTAAAGTTATGTACATATGTGTGATTACAATAAAGTGGTTCTAAACTTAATTACTTTTATATTTTAATCTTTTTTTTAGACCATATTGATAAATAATTAAAACATGTCGTGCAACATATATGTGGTGCCAATGGTTTATCTTGGTCGCCAATTTACATCCAAAATACAAATTATATAGTTTTTTCACTAAAGAAGAAATTTTTCTTTGATTTTTTAAAAATGTTACTGAACCACATATGTAGCAGAATTTATCTGAGATATTTTTACACTGTTCTCATGGCCGTTTAATTAAAATTGCTGCTTTTATTTAAAATTTTATTTACTTAAATAACCTGAAAAAAAAATAAAAGAATGAAATTCGTTACAATCTTCAAATTTTGAAAAAGTAGTAATTGGAAACTTACAAAACATTGGAATCATTTCGCTAAAAATGACTTCCATTTTTAAAATTAATACATAAAACTACATTAATAAATGTTATCCTAATCTTTGTAGTCGACAAAAAGTTGGTTTTGTTAGACAGTTTTATTAGAATCGATAGTATTTCTGACCTTATCCGACGAGTAGGGAAACACAAGTAGAAGATTGAAAATCCGAGTTCGGCAAGAACGAGGAGGTCTACACTGATTGGTGAGTTTAAAATGCGTCAGACAAGTGTTGTGATTGGGTTGAAGGGAACCGTACATCGTATATGGTAGTCGTATAGGATCAATACTATCGAATGTGGTTCAAATAAATTTTAAAGGGCGAGATGCATAATTTCTTAGACGGGGATTTGCCAACTGCATGTTTACGAACTTTAGTAGGAGCTAGCAAAGATGTCAGCTGATACAAGGTGAGGCAATCGGAATCCCCTGTAATTCCAACGATTGGTGCCTCTTCATTGACAGCTCGTCCAAGAGTATGTATTCATCTCTTCCCCTGGCTCTTTCGGTCCAACTCAAAGAGGAATACAACAGTGATAAGATCTTGCTATATGCATTGAAATATGAAGAGTACGTTGGGAGGTTATCGATGACTTCGAAATGGTGGCCTTCTTGATTGGTCTCCAAGGTGGCTTTACCAAGTTTCCTCGTTATCTTTGCCTTTGATACAGCAGGGATACCGGGACACACTACCATCAGCTTGATTGGCGACAATGGAGCGAGTTTAGTGTAGGGAGAAATAACGTCAAATGGGAGCCTTTGTTGGCCACCGAAAAGTACTGTTTCCTCCTCTGCAATTAAAATTGGGCATTATGAAACAATTTTTTAGGGCTCTAGATAAGGAGTCTGTAGCTTTCAAGTATCTCCAAGATTCCTATCCTAAGCTATCTGCGGTAATGGTTTCCAGGATCCAGGGTGTTCATCTGTCCACAAATAAAAAGGATCATGGAGTGCAATGAGTTTCCCCGAGAAGCTTACTATAGGACGAAAAAGGCAGCGTGAGACAGCTTTATCGCAGTGGTTCTTGGCTTCCTAAGTAATCACAAAGCCAAAAACTATGTAGAGCTTGTTGAGAACTTGGTGAGAAACTACGGCAAGATGGGTTGCAGGATGTACCTGAAAGTCCATATTTTTGACGCTTATCTTGATAAATTTAAGGAGAACATTGGAGCGTACTCCGATGAGCATGGCGAGCACTTTCATCAGGATTTACTGAAATTTGAACCCCACTGTCAAGGATCCTATAGTGAAAATCTGATGGGAGACTATATTTGGAGGCTGATCCGTGAAAGTAATTTACAGTATAAGCGTAAATCACGGAAAACTACTTATTTCTGATATTTTAACTCTCTCACTTATGTAATTCTAGAATGCAACATGTCGTTTTTTTGTACTTTATGCAAATGAAAGTTCAAATTCGCCGCTTTCTCCCAGAGGGAATAGGTAAATTTCATATATATATATATATATATATATATATATATATATATATTATCCTGGACACAAAAGCAAATATGAAATAAATAACAGTTATTTTTATGTATTCTACACACAATCAAATAGAAAATATCATTTGTTACTTAAAGACAAAAATCGTGTTACACAGTGTTCGTCGAAAAGCTCAGATTCAAATTTGACTCCTCTGTCTGTTATTACATATATTAGGACCCCAAACCTGGAGATCCAGCCGTCAAAGAAGACTAAAGCAACCGTTGCAGCGGTAATATATGGTATCGGTAATGCTTCAATCCACCTTGTAGCTGGGTATAAGCATAACAGGGTAGGATTGTCCATGCAGTTCTTACTGTGGCAGTGGGCCATCAATGTCGATGTGTATCGTTTCGAACCTTCACGAGGGAATATTAATGGGCAAGATTGGAGATTTGTTGTGGCGATTAATCTTGAAAGTTTGACAGAATTGGCGTTCTCTTGCCCAAGAGCGGATGTCTCTCTCCATACTAGTCCAAAACTACATCGTTTTGATCAGCCAAAGATATGGTTTAACTCTAGGATGAGCTTAAAAATTAACATTTTGCAAGCTGTAGGCATAAACAGTCGTAGGTATTTAAATTTTATTGCACACTACAGTTGACCGTACCCAGGAAAAGGAGAGGATTTCAACCCAGACTGTAATGACTTCATTTCTTCATTATTTTTCGGTGCTCCTACTGAGATCGGAAGTTTAATGATTCAATCTGGACTGAATTGACGTCGCGTGATAGGCAATCAGCAACGACGTTATCTTGACTACATACCTATTGCTACATCGCTAAAATATTTCAAGATCGCTGTCCAGTTACGTTGCTGCCTGTCTGTCTTGGCACACAACGGTGAAGAAAAGGCTGACACCAGCGGTTTGTGGTCCGTACACTGTGTCACATGATGACCTTCGATCATGTGCCTGCAATGAATCACAGCAAGATACGCCGATAGGAGTTCCCTGTCGTAGGTGGAATATGTTTGCTTTGTCTTGCTCAATTTGATTAGGAAAAAGGCCACGGGTTGTGGGAATCCATTTACCATTTGATGAAGGGCAGTACCTATCGCGTATTGGAAGATGTCCATCACATGTTGTAAGCCCGGAATATATGGATTTGGAATTTTCCAATATCTTTTAAATTGGCCATAAACTTTGTTACCCTTACCCGTTTCTTCAAAACTGTCTTTCTTCTGCTAAAAATACATTTTATCAAACTGTCCCTACTCTCCCTTTTAATAGTAATAACAATTTAGTTCAACCTTTTTCTCTTTGTTTTAGTGATCTTTCCCGTCTTTTGAATAACTTTAACATTTCTGTTGCTTTTAAATATAAGACGACCATTAAGAATTTATTAGTACGTAATAATTGTAATAGTTTGGGAGGGGGGGATTTTATTCAGTTGAGTGTTCTGGTTGTCTAAGTAAATATTACGGACAAACAGGTAACAACTTTATGTTCGCATAAATCAACATAAATATAATTTCCGAAGAGGGAAAGATAATAGTGCTTTCTTTGTCCATATGTCAGATAAGGACCATCTAATTAACTGGAACTCGGCCAAATTTATTTATCGTTCCAATGACCCTATAAAAAGGAATATCATTGAATGTGCTTTTATAAGCCAATGTGATAATTTTAACCTTTTCCCTGGCTTATATAAAATAGATGCTATAATTAAAAGATTAATACTCAAAGAAATGATTTTTGTCTTTCGTTCCTAGTTTTTTTTTATACGTTCTTTAGTTATGTAGCCCCTATTTTATTTTATTTTTTAATTGTCACTGCTCTGTTTTGTAGATTGTATTTTTCCCCCCTTTCGCTCATCGTGTCTTATAATCTCCCTCGTTAGGCTATCTCCATTTCGTTGAATCTGTTACCCTTTCCTTCGACTTAGTTTGACCTTACTACCTGCTTCTTGTTATTTTTAATGTGTTTCTTTACCTTCCCCCTTCTGTCTTCCTCATTGGTGATTTCTTGTTTTTGAGGCGGTCTTTCATACTTTTCTTTCGTATATATACCTCTAATATAATATTATTTCTTGTAGTTATCCTTGATAAGGAACTTAATAAAGTTTGAAAGTACTTGGAAACACCTTTTCATTTTTTCCTGCGGGACATTGCATTCATTTGCTACCCTCACGTGATACTTTGTGAGTTTTTCATATATATATATATATATATATATATATATATATATATATATATATATATCCAAAAAAGTACAGTAGCGTACGTGTAACTATAGGGATAAAACCACACTAATAGGACTAATTTTATATGCGAAACCAGGTTTCGACTGAGACATCCGTCATTGTCAGTCGCTAGTGAACAAGTGAGATACAGAAGTTGCTTAACGTACAAACACACAAATCAGTGGCGCTAAGGTGGAATATGCGAGAATGTGTCGCCATTTTTGAGAAACGGAAGTATGAATTTGTTGCTTATTAAGGTATTAGTATTGAATTGGCCGTCAGAAGTATTAAACCTGGGAATTTCTTTCATAAGTCCCGATTTAATTAAGCGTCGATGTATATAATTGTGAGACTTATAGACTATTTTAGCATCAACAATATCAGTTTGATGATTTTCATTGGACATATGTAGTAATAAACTCGAGAAGAAAGCATCACGTCGCATATCGCATTTGTGTTCATTCATTCTCTTGAAAAATCTGCTGCTTTCACCGATATATAATTCATTACATGATTTGCATGGAATAAAATAAACTCCCTGTTCTTTATCGATCGATCTACTTCTAGATAGGCTATTTCTTAGGGGTGCCTTACTAAAAGGCAACAATGATGTTATTGGTCCGTGCCCACTTTTTGAAATTTATTAACTGGAGGGAGTATGGAAAGCTAACATAATATTTGTCACATATGTTTTCCTCATAATTAGCTGGGGATTAATAGATGGTGCTGGCTTTATAAAGACACTTTTCTATGAACCAAAGGAGATATATAATATATATATATATATATATATATATATATATATATATATATATATATTTTATGGTGTCCAAAATGCAAAAGTTTGGAAATGTTGCACACTTGTGTGTTATTCCGGTTCTCTCATAGTAAAACAGTATTGCGTTGAAATTTTGTGCGAATTGAATAATATTTAAGGGTCCCGACAAAGTGAACATTTAAGTGACGTGACTCGAAATTTAGGATTTTTCTAACTTTCCACTTTTTTTCTCCCTCAGGTTATAAACATGGAGACAAGAGCAGCTAGTAATCTGTGGTTAATCGACAAGTCTCCAATCAAGGAAGGAAATCACCTGAGCCCGGTTACCATCGAAGGAGTAGGTACTCCTCTGCTACACCACCACCACCGGGAGATGGGAAAGACGGGGCAGGAAGGCGGTGGTGGAGGAGGTTCTCTTCTTCTGGTCGCGCGCCGGGATTCCGACAACTACAGTAACGCACGCCGGCACGAAGCTGATAAAGGCGTACAATGACCTTAAGAATAACAAGAACAAAGACAGGCAAAAATATCGTATGGATGAGGACATTTTCAAGGCAAACCTCCAGAAATCTTCAACCTAGCACACTCCTCCTCTCTCCAACGGGCAGACGTGAACGACAAGGACAAGGAGTTGCTACGGAGTCAGAAAGAAGACAAAGGGCAATTATCAATGGCTTAAATTGACCTCATTAAAGCGAAGAAGGTGGAAAAGCAGGTCGAACGCGGAAATCGACTCAAGAGGCTCCAGGAATGTGAAGAAAGCGACATTGCCAGGCTGACTGTAAGGGCGGAAATCCTGAGCCAAAGCAGTAGCAGCAGTAGTCCTGTTTCGACGACATAATCACCGGCTCGTGGATCCTGAAGACCGAGGAAACATCTTAAACAGTTGCTACCGATCTCCGTGAAGGATCTTGACCACATTTCAACTTGGAAACGAGAGAAACGGGGCAGCAAGCAAGGTCAACGTTTGCAGCTACCGCTCAAGTTATTGGAATCGACATTGGGAGTATGGCGTTCTCGAAGAGCACGGTCCATCGAGCACGAATTGCGGGAAGAGAGCAAGCCGTCGAGAAAATCGTAGAACTGCGGAACCAAGAGATACCTGAGAGGTTTTGTCCTGCATTGGGATGGAAAACTCCTCCAGTCTTTCTCAGGCGATACGGAGGACCGCATCGCCGTCCTCCTCACAGAGGAAGATGATGCCGAGTTCCTTTTTTAGGTTCCTGCAAAGTCGGATTCGACTGGCAGAAAAGTGGCTGCAGTGGTCTTAAAGGAGGTGGACGAATCTGGCATCAGGGACAAGATCATGGCCTTCTGTTTCGACACAACGGCTTCGAACACTGGCATGGTGCAAGGTGCTTGCATTCTGATTGAGCAAGAACCTGGACGAAACTTGCTTTGGTTGGCTTGCCGCCATTATGTCGTCGAAGTGATCCTCAAGGATGTCTTCGAAGCCAGCCTCGGCTATTCCTTTGGTCCTGACATTGGAATCTTAAAACGACTCCGTGATCGATGGTACTTCGTGGATTCCCTGCAATCTTAGACGGTGGAAACATCGGAGGACCTCGTAGAGTTCTTTACCACCAATGACACTGTCAGCAAGCTGAATGACGACGCATTGGCCTTCCTGAAGGAGGCCCTGATGTCGAAAAACCATCCCAGGGAGGACTATGAAGAACTTCTCCGTCTCTCCTATCTGTTCTTCGGTAGTGAAGGTCCAGCAAAACCATTCCGCCGTCCTGGAGTTCTCCATCAAGCCCAGTAGATGGCCAAGGCCATCTACTGCCTCAAGCTTCAGATGTTGAAATCCCAGTTGTCGCTGCTTGGTTGAGAGAAGGCAGGAGTGGAATGAGTGGCTCTCTTCGTTGCTCTGGTGTAGTGCAAGCAATCGCATGAGGCACCGTTTCTTGTGAAAGTTCCAAGGCAGCATAACAAGCCCTGCGACGCCATATGTGGTACGTTTTCGAAGAAAACGCGGTACTGGCCTTCTTTGACTCAAGGAGGAGAATAAGCAGATGGTCAAGGCATTGAACAAGCCCGCCTCGAAGAAAGAAATCAAGCGATTGCATGGAAAAAAATATGACGATATCTACCTCCCTCTCGTCCTTCGTCACTTGGAACACACAGCCCTTCTTTCAAAACTCAACGCAGACGAGGGGTTCCTGGCAAAGGACTCAGCGTTGTGGGAGGAACACGAGCGATTCAAGGAGGCTTAGAAACGGGCAATTGGCCTCTGAGTCGTCAACGATGCCGCGCAGTGGGGCATCGCCTTAGTCCAGCGCTACCTGGGGTCCACAAAGTCGGCCGCACAGGAGAAGAATCTCCTCCAGTTAGTTTACCACCATCGGAAACTTGTGAGGCAGGAAAAGGAGGAGGACCTTTAAAAGAAGGCTTTCAAATGGAAACAATGAAAACTGTCTCTTTTGGTTTCCTTATAAGTCTCTTTCTATAAACGTGGGATCTTTACAGTTTTTTTCTTTGTTTTTGAAGGATATTAGAAAATTGTTCAGTTTGTCGCGACCCCTAAATATTCTCCAAATTTCATCTAATTCCAAAAGAACTCTTCTTATGCATGTGTGAACACGAGCAAGTGAAAAAAAAAACATGTTTCATTTTTTCCTCTATGATCTTGGGACACCCATATATATATATATATATATATATATATATATATATATATATATATATATATATATATATATATATATATATCTGTATGGAGTTAAGCCGTGAAGCCTGCATTTAATATTGAGGATAAATCCTAGAGCCACCAGAAACGGATGTAACATCTTTTAATTTCTTACTACGTTTAGAAAACTGCAAGTTTTCATCTTCAGTATATAGAATAAGTTTACTGGAGTTAATGCATTTGAAGAAAACATGAAAAGATAGTAGTCTACAAGACATTGAATTGCCCTAAAAGGTGACCAATTATGAGTATATTTTATAAAGAGGCAATGTTGGATATAATAATTGTTATATTTGACAACCAGCAGTTAACTGAGAAAGAACGATGCTCAGATTTAATATGTAAATTTGGAACAAATAAGAAAAATCAAGATGAACTCACCTCTAAGGTTGAACTTCTCGATGAATAAAAAAGTTACAAGAGGTCTATGTCTATGTACCAATATTCATTTCAAAACGGTGACTGTGAGTATCGTAACTTTAAGTACATAGGCGTAACATCAAGTTTTATTTCTTAAAGAGGACTATTAATTTTGATGTATTTTCCTGCCGTTTTTCAATCATATATGCAGTCAAAATATTTTAAGAGGAAATTATGTATGAAGCTCACATCATCTATGAAAAAAATAAGTACTGGAAATCAATGTCTTTTTACCAACAATTATTCCAGACCAATGACTGTGAACATCGAATCTTTAGGTAAATTGGCGTGAAATCAACCATTATTTCAGAAAGAGATGTGTTAATTTTGCTGTTTTCTCCTGTTATTTTGGCTAACATATGTTTGTTCTAAATAGTTTCATTTTAAATTCAAAATTTTTCATTTTAATCTCAAGTTTATTTTTTCTAGGTTACTCCTCAAAATCTTATAAAATACCTACATATATTTTGTATTTATGGAGCAGAAATTCTTTAAATTCATCAGTGATGCCCCTGAAGATGACAAATGTGGTCGAAAGAGGCCTCGGGCGAATAATAAATTATGATTTAAAATGATATTTATGGTCCCCCCTCTTTTAAGGGATAATCATTTATGAAAGTTATCAAGAAACTAAATAAGACCTCATCTGCTGTCAAATATAACAATTATTATATCCAACATGGCCTTTTTATAAAATATATGTATATATATACCATTATATTTATCTGATGTCAGGTATAGTTGGGTACTTTTTGAAGTGAAAAACCCAGATTCTTAATAACTATCCTTATCTTTTTCTGGTGGGTGATAAAGTTGGGTTATTTTTTGTTTGAAAGAGCCCTTTTTCTTTTCAAGTTACCCCCCTAATTTAAGTTGTTCAGTACTCAGTGTGCCAAGTTCGTTCAAGGATATCCAAAGAAAGTGGAAGAAATTCTTCTTTTTTTTTGATTGATCCTTTTTTGTGATAACCATTTTTTCCAATTTTATTTCCGTTGTGTTTGTGTGTGTGGGGGGTGATCTTCCCCAAAAAACCCTACTAATATCCATGCAGGATTAAAGGCCTGTAATCATTAGTCAGATAGAGATCAAGTTTCGAATTATTTTTTTGTTATTTTCTTCATTGCGTGCAATCTGAGTGTAACAAAATCTGTGTTAGATTTTTGATACGATCGTCAGAGCTTCATAATCTTTTCCGTATGTTCCTTGGCTGGACCGAGCGGTCAGCTGCGCATTTACACCAACAAGATGTCCTCATTTCAGCGTTTCCGTCAACAAGGAGAGATCCTTAGGTTGTAAGGCAAGTATCTAGTTGCATATGTTTAGGAAGAAGAAAGAAATGAAAAGGT
This sequence comes from Ceratothoa steindachneri, assembly GCA_963969495.1. Classification (NCBI taxonomy): domain Eukaryota; kingdom Metazoa; phylum Arthropoda; class Malacostraca; order Isopoda; family Cymothoidae; genus Ceratothoa; species Ceratothoa steindachneri. The sequence continues at coordinate 139,946,033 of OZ018323.1, read as the reverse complement.
AGTAAAACGAGAATATAGAGAAACTGAAGAGAGAATAAAAAAACGAGTGAAGAGAAGCTGAAAAAGAACGAAGAGAAGCTGAAGAGAGAAAAGAAAAAGGAGAAGCTGAAGAAAAAAAAAGAATTCGTCAGCATTAGCGTGAGCTTAACAGGAATCATTTAGAAACCCTTTCTGTTTGCTCGAGAAATGAATCCCCCCCAAACTCGTTCGGTAAAGTTAACAGTGTTTAGGACGGCGAGGATTTCCGCGCCTACTTAACTCAATTCGACTAATTTTCGAAGTGAACCACTGGGATATTAAAGCCGATGGATTCGCTCGACTATTTCCTCTCCTTAATACTAACCTCCGATAAATCTTCATCTCACTCCTGGCCTAGGCTACTCTCGACTACTTCTCCCTCAAGTCCGAATTATTATGGGCGGTTAATATGAATCCCGACTACTATAGGTCAAAGTTCCGCCAGGCGAGAATAATCCCCGGTCAGACCTACCGTCAATTTGGCTTTAACCTCCAGAGAACTTTACAGTTCTGGTTGGACTCAGCCCAAGTCAACCGCGACTACGAGTCCCTAATTGATTTCGTTCTACGTGGTCAATTGATGACTGCACTACCCTCTGAAATCCGAGCATTCGTGAAGGACAGACGCGTCTTTTTTCAAGAAATGCATAGTAGAAGTGGATGTGCACGCATCAAGCCACCATCTTTACCCGACAGACCCCAAGAAATCTCATCCCCCATCCCCCAAAGTAAAAATTACCTCTCCAAATTTCCCCCGAAGAATTCACCCAAGTTTTGTGAAGGTACCTGGTCCCTTTAAACCCAAGTACCATTCCCACCTAGAATCAAGAGATATTAAGCCTCTCACAAATAATCCTCCAGTTTCCAAATACCCTCGTAGGCCCATAATTTGTTTTTCTTGCGGAGTTCCCGGCTCTCTGAGGATCCACTGTCCCCAAAACTCCCAACTTCGTTCTGCTCCTAGTCATTAAATCTATCAAATGAGTGCCTCTCTCTCTCTCATCCTCCCGCTCGCCCTGAAGCGCCAGCAACTTCCCCAACAAGCAGTTTCCTGGGACACCAATTTAATTTCCTTTCAAGAAAAGCTCCCTCGGTGGGCTTTAGTTTGAAAATGGAAGTGTTAATGGTTTCCGAGTGTCAACCCTCGTTAGAGACACCAGATGCACTTGCTTCGTCGTCTCTGAAAAGTTGCTCCCTCCAGTGGACCCTGACCACGATAAATTTGCAGTAGTCCATGACTAATTGGGACGTGCAAATCGGTTCCCCGTGGTCCGCTGCTATCTCGAATGCGCATACTTCACTGGCTTAGGCGAGGTGATAGCAGCCCCAATTATATTCTGTGCCGTGTTAAGCAGCCAAAGCGCGCAGTTCTCCCCTAACCCCGTCGCTCAGCCCGTCATCACGAGGGCCCAAGCGCTAAAGGACACTGTTTCTCCTGTGTATTTAGAACCCCCTTATACCCCAGAGTTTACCGCCATTCAAAACGAGACTTTTGTAAGCGCTCAATACGAATGCCCCACTTTTCAGTCCTTGTAGGAGAAAGCGAGAAGTGACGAACGTGGATCTGCCCGTCGTCAAAGGGAAGTCGCCTACCTCATTAGCGACGAATTCCTTTATCGCTCCAGTTCGGCTGAGGGTAAAGCCCCCACTCGCCCGTTGTGTATCCGCCGGTCCCATGTTCTCCAAGTACTCCTACTCTCACAAGGTGGATTAATAGCTGGTCATTACAGTCAAAACAAAATGTCTCAGACAATCTTCCGTTATTTCTTCTTTCCCGGTTCTGCTAAAGAAATTACCGAGTTTTGCAGGTCGTGTGGCATTTACTAGAAGACTACAGCAAAAGGACGAATACCACCTGTCCCCTTCCAGAAGACCCCAATTGTTTTGGAGCCTTTTTTTAGAGTGACCATAGACCTAATTTGCCCAATTCACTTCCCGTCTAGTGAAAGACACTGGTACGTCTTCACTCTTGTTGACTTTGCAACGAGATTCCCCGACGCAGTCCCCCTTAAAAAAATTAATAGCGTGACTTATGCTAAGTCCCTTATTTTTATCTTTTCCTGCATCAGCATCCCGAAGGAGATCTTGTCCGACAGAGGTAGACAGTTCACCTCTGAGCCAATGGAACACCTCGGCAAGCTCCTTACGATAAAGCCCTCGTTTACCTCCCCTTTTCAACCCACCGCTAACGGCGTCTATAAAAAGTTGAATGGCACTCTGAAGACCATTCTGAAAATTTTATGCCATGCTCAGCCCCAAGAATGGCATCGATACCTGCCAGTTGCCCTGTTCACCTGTAGAGAAATCCCCCACAGAACTTTTAGATTTGGCCCCTTCGAGCTCTTGCGTGACCGAAATTTGCGCGGACCAATGATCATTTTGAATGAATTTTTTTCTAATCTCCGCCTGGATGAGAAGATCAAGTCATCGTATCCTTACTTGCTTGATCTTCAAAACCGCTTGAAATAATGCGTCGATCTAGCGTACAATTTAGAAATATATAGGACCTATTTTGACGTTAGGTCCAAAGAAAGGCGATTCAAGCCTGGTAAAGAGGTGCTGCTCCTCCTACCTACGGAGACAAGCAAGCTCTTGTCCCAATGGAAAGGCCCTTCCTTAATCCTAGAAGCCCCCGATCCTATAGATTACATAATACAGACCCCCTTAGGAAATAAATCGTATCATGTGAATATGCTTAAGCGCTATCACCGCCACGCATGCATTAACAATATAATTGCCCTTGACGAAGACGCAGTAAGGAAGCCTCTTATCCATCTGAGCCTCTTAATTTAATCCAAACTGTATTTGGCGAAGCAGATGAAAACTACTTTCTCCCTTCGCTCACCGGTTCCCGTGTTACGTCCACCCTGGAACTCGATTTAAACCCCCAGTTTGACCCCCCTCTCAGAAAACGCAGTTGGCTCTTTTTTTTAACTGAATTCATCAATGTAATTTGTGAGAAGCCTGGTTGCTCTTTATATTTTGAACATGATATATCCATAACTACCCAGGAGCCTATTAGATCTAAGCCATGCCCTGTACCCGTCCACTTGCGCCCTACTTTTAACGCCGAAGTGAAAAACTTGCTAAAGTTAGAAATAATTGAACCTTCCACGTCAGATTAGTGTTCTCCAATTGTTATGGTCAGAAAGCCGGATCAGTCTTTTCGCATGTGCATAGATTTTAGAAGGATGAACGCCGTAAGAGTTTTCGACGCTGAGCCTATCCCTTTGATAGACCAGAGCATACATTTATTTAAAGAGGCCAAGTTTATTTCAGAGATAGACTTGTGTAAGGCCTACGATCAAATCCCCCTTAAGGATAGTGTCCGGAAATACACAGCATTTCCCACAGAAAAAGGCTTTATGCAGTTTGAGCGCCTACGTTTTGGTTTACTTACTGCCTGTAGTAACTATAATTGAATGATGCGCAGGATACTGAATGGGCTGAGTAACCTTTCCTTTTACTTCGATAAGGCTTACGTGGCAACCCGTACATGGGACCATCATCCTCAATTGGCTTCGTGAAAACGGCCTCACTATAGGCACTAGCAACTCCCATTTCGCCTATAGCACTATTAAGTACCTCGGTTTCCATATTGATGAAAATCAAATTGCCCCTCAAAAATAAAATGCAAAGGCTATCGCCGATATGCCCCTTCAGCGTCGTACTAAAAAGCAATTGCGCTCTTTTCTGGGGTTGACATCCTTTTACCGACGTTTTGTCCCGAATTTCGCTGCCTTAGCGTCCCCCCTTAGCTCTCTACTAAAAAACGTTCTCCGGACCCCTTCCATGGAACCCCAGACCGACCGCCCACTTCCATCAGCTCAAGAAAAGACTAACATCAGCACCTGAATACGAACAAAACCTTTGGAATACGAACGGACGCTTGTAATGAAGGCATTGGTTGCGTCTTGCTCCAGTATGAAGAAGACGGCAACAGTTACATAATTGCTTAAGCTAGCCGGAAGCTCTCGTCACAAGAAAGGAACTATGCGGTCATAGGAGTTGAAGCTCTAGCGATCGTATGGAGTGTACAGAAATCTCAAACATATTTGTTAGGTAAAGAGTTCGTGATCGAAACCGATCTCGCCCATTGACTTACTTAAAGAATTGTAAAATCCAGAACGGAAGGCTTATGCGTTGGGCTTTATTTTTAATAGAATACCAATTTCGAATAAGGTACATTAAAGGGACAGAAGACTGTTTTTCAGACTGTATAAGTAGGAATCTGGTTGATGATCCTCCCTCTGCGAAGTAAAATGTGTTAATCATTGTACTCCCGTGCACATAATCGACTCTGTGTACTCGTTTTGTTTTTGTAATTCTAGAACTCCGTCTTAACCGTGTATGTTTATGTTCCTTGGTTGTCATGTAAAATTTGTTTTCGTTTTGTACATACGAGTATTTGTCCTTTGCGTGAATTTTTTTATTTGTTTTTTGTTTTGTTTTTTGTGTATGGTACTTTTCTTTAATTTTATTGGTATATGGTTCCATTACCCTTTTATGAATGGATCCTTTAGATTTTTTTTGTAGCTTGCATTTATTTACTTTGTGTGTTTTGTTTTTTTCCCAGTTAAATATATTACCCTTTTTAAGTATATCCTGCGCCAAGGATTAAACGGAAGAAATTCATTCATTTTTTGACTGCTGTGTCGACCTAAATATATAGGTCCACCCTTATTGGGCACCTGTAGACTCTGGTCAAAATTTTTCCATACGCGACTCTCTCCATGTTTGGAGACGCCCTTTTCCCTCCTCTTCAAATCAGGAAAATGTCATCTTGGGAAAGGGAGGCGTATGAGGGAATGCCCTCGGAAATACCCCTCTACTCTTTTAAGACCACGTGAGCCAGCATGATAATTTTAGAAAATCAAGGAAGAATCCGTCACTGGCTTAATCACCTGTCCCAGCTGTGTTTGTTTTCAGACGCCAATCGCCCCCCATCCTCCCCTGCCATAACGCCGTGCGCGGCCATATTAACCTTACCCCCACATCGTGAGGCAAGTTTCATTGTCTGGAACAACGGGTTATTACGAATTGTGTTTGCTTAGCCTGGCGCCAAGAATCCCTTAGGGACTGTAAGGACCTGTGGCGTCTATCAGAGCAGCACCCGGGTATTTAACCGAAGCTCACCATCTCTCGAGGAGATTGAAGGCCCGCCATTCACTCCGTCCAGATTGCCGTCTGTTTCCCATGATCCGCCGTAACTCGTCATCGTACGTCGTCAAAGATCTCGTCAGCAGACCTACCTTTGTGAGGCTTTGGCCCCTGTTTAGAGGAAAGCTATCGAGTCCCCATCTTCCCGGAGAGTTGTGCGGCCCACTCATTTTCACCACCCCTTCAAGATTCCCGTTCTTTCGAGACTGAGACTCTCTGCCAATCAGCAGAATCGTCTTGAGTTGAGATTACGTCTCTCTGGAACAGAGAAAATTTCATTCTTCATCACGAAGTAATCTAATCCTATCTTCGAGTCCTCCTAGTCAGGACTCCCCGAAGTATCTTCTTGAAGACCTGGGCCGTTGTCTTCCACCCCCCATCCAATTCGCCCGCGCTTGAAGGTAAAGCGATCGTGTATAGTCATCCCCAGATTATCTCGTTAATCTTCACTTAATTGATTTAACTACCATAAGTAATTTGTTTCTCCTTTTGTATACATATATAAATTGCCCCTTTTTTTCATATATAGTCAAATTATATCTTTTGGTATTATCTTTATATATTCTTTGAATGCCACTTGGCAAACCATTAATCTAAACCCGGTCAAACGTAATTCGCATTCTTTATTAATCACCCAGACATATCTCCAGCGGCCTGTGGTCAGCTGTCTTACCGTGCTTGTGTAAGACTCTGAGCGCCGAGCTAGTCTATACAGGTATACCTCGACATACTACCTGCTTGTGTTTCTATTATCCATAAATAAGCAACAAATTTCTTCTTTTCGTATACAGAGACACACGATAAGTAAAGAGACACTCAGTTTTATAAAAATAAGTTATTATTTCGATTTTTTGCCATTAAATTGACTAGTATTTGATTCCATCCTTTCGGAGTTTAATATTGTGATCAGTGAACAAACCTAGAAAGCAAAATTCCAAGCAATGTTTAGATTTTGAAATCGGACGAAATGGTGGTCCATCTAAGGGTGGACTGTTTTTAAGCAAATAGCTAGGAATCGTGAAATGTCCCTTTCTCCCGATAACAGAATTACGGTCCAATTTAAATTATAGGGTAAAACATAACTAGACTTACTAGCTGGTCCGATGTCGTAGGCCTCATGAAGTGTTTTTGTGCCGTTCGAAGATACATTGGTAACAAAGCTTCTGAAATGGCAGCAAGATTCTAGATTAGCCCAAGAACATTAAATTAACATCACTTTTTTTGATATTATGGATGCAAATTCTCTATTAAACTTCTAAATATGACCAGTATTAATAAAAAGAATGAGTGGAGGGGAGATATAAGCGACAAGTGTTTGGAATTTTCGCCTATATATTTTTTTAGGAGTTGTATAGTTTTACTTAAGTTTCATATCTTGGGCATTATAGTTTTAGAAATTACCCGATCAAGATATTGATATAAATAGGAATAAACCAACGATGAAAGATGGTAGTGTTTCTATTATCGTGTGGAGAACAATATGAAAAGATAAAGGGTTAGACAGGGTAGTGTGTTGGTAATATGATTTCGATAAAAATACATTTAAATTCTTAAATACTGATTTCTACCGATGTTTTTAAATGGTCAGCTTGTAAAGAAGGTTATTCATGGAAGATGGGGCTCTTTGTCATACTGCAAAATGAATAAAGTAATGACAAAACCAAAGAGGCATGAAAAGACTTCCTTGGCCGAGTCAATCTCCGGACATTACTCAAATGGAACATGTGCGGTGATTATTGACAAGACTTTATGTGCAAAGTTAAAAAAAACTATGAACACAGTCCGAATTACTGATTACCATTTGATTGATAAGAAATATCATAGCCTACAATCTCAGAACTTATTAATCTATTCCCGAACGAGTTGTACAACAATAACTTTGAAATCCGCTAAGGAAAGTGCAAAAAGTAATACTAATGATTTCTTGTTCAAAATGTATTTCATTCTTTAAATTTACGAATAAAGGTATTTCAGTAATTAACTGGGTCTCTATTTACTTCTTGCCTGTCTCGTACAATGTTGGTAAGAGCAATTTTACCACTACTTTGCATAGTAATGGAAAATGAATAATAGAAATATGGGAATAGGAGCAGTAGAGGGAAACTGAAATCAAACTAGGAGGAAGGCTACCATACACTAATGTTAATTAACGTATTTTATAGCTTTATACAAGGAGACCAGTAAAAATAAGTCAGAGTTTGAACAGCCTTGTATCATTAGTCCTAAAATTTCCCTTTTGCTTTCTATACGATATGAAGAGCAAAGTTTAAATTGACATTTTAAAAATATCAGCTTTAATAGTATCGATATTCTTTCGAACAGTATTCTTCGGCTAAACTTGAGAAGATGGTTCCTTTCGGAAGACTTTCTTTAACAAAAGCTCAGAAAAAGAATTCAAGAGGGGAAAAGCCTAGTGGTCTGGATGACAAGGAAAATGCCGATCGATACTGTATTATACTTCCATTAAACAATCTTTCAGTTCACTCATGGATAAAGAGGCAGTAACATTTAATTGGCAAACACAACGCGGAGCGCACTAATCTGGACTTTAACAATACTGACTTCGCGTGCCCTGAAATTTGTTGTAACTCAATCCACGTAAACTAGATGGGAGACTGAAAGGGTTTTTCAAAGTTCTCAATGGGTTTATTAGCTGATAATTTATTGGATTCATCATACCATGCAAATAAATGTGGTTTTGAATTGATATTATCTGCATATTTGTTGAATTCTCGGAAAAATTCAAATCAGTATACCAAAATTACACACGGGCCTTTTATATATTATTTTTTCTAAGTCCGAGTTTTATTTTCAACACTATTCATATTAACTATTTGTCCAACCTGATAAGATATGGGGAGAAAACCAAGAAGAAATAAATATCGATACTCAATATACTCTTCTTTTGGAGCCACACGTATATCACTCAAATGTCTTAAGTGTGAGCTTGTCAGGTGGAACAAATAGTTAATAGGAATGGTGTTGGAAAGAAAACTCGGACTTGGGAAGAATAATATATAAAAGGCCCGTGTGTAATTTTGCCATTTGTACGGCTTAAGTCTGAGATCGTATCTGGGATTTTTATTTGTTTCTCTCTCCAAGTGTGTCTCGGGATCCCCTTTTTGCACTTATTTTTTATTATTATCACAGATCAGTGTCACTACTAATTCGCCATTTGAACTACAAGTCTCATTTATTTATGTATTTAATTGTTTTTGACAAATCCCAATAGTTTTTCGTATTGTCGTTGTGCTTAATTTTGGTCTAAGTAAATCTTGAAGAAAACGTATGGTCTTGTCAACGGATCATGTTAATTCTTTGGTTCAGAAATAAGGATTCGTCGCTTGCAACTAATTGAGACATACTGTAGAGGAGTTGGTACATGACTAAAATAAAAATCATCATTCTGCCTCTAATACACATTTTGCTGGTCACCTTGCATAACTTGAAGTTGATATTTTGGTTGTGAGAACCATACATCACGACAGGTGGAAAGCCACAGAGGTATTTTTCAGAATAATACATCTTACACACTCATCACAGCTGATCCTTAACTGTCGTAAATAAGCCTCCCAAAACTAAAATTTCACTTTTAATAATGAGTTTTGATTGTCGTATAAAAATTTCACTTTTAATAATGAGTTTTGATTGTCGTATAAAAAGCTTCCTATTAGCAAAATAATGAATCTCTGTGGAAATTTTAAAATAACAACATAAAATCAGTCTAATTTATATCCATCGCTTTTTCCAGTTTCCTCTAATATGGTTTTACAATTACATATTTTAAATTTTGGCAAATTAAGACATAGTGCATACTTATTTAGTCTTTAATCTACTTTTGTCCTGTATCTTCAGTATTTTAGACCTCGAGGATGAAGATTTTCTCAAATAAAACCATCTTAAATAACCCTATAATTGAAACTAACGTTCTGGCTTAGCTTCGGTTCTGTCCTGCAAAACTATATTATCGGCTTCTCACGGTTCCCATGAGATCTGCTCAAAAGCATTAACGTGAGTGCAAACGCGGAAGGAGCAACACATCTACGACTTCAATAAACGTTAAGAAGATTTATGCAAACTTGCCTGACTTGGTAAGGGGCGTTCACCCTTCACCCCTGAAAGGTTGAAACGCTGACCGGTTGTTAGCAAAATAAAGCAATACACCCCACCCCACCTGTCTTTGCCCTATCACTTTCTTCAATGGGACAGGGAAGAATAACTAAAACAACTAAGGAGGAAGATACGGCAGTAATTGGATAAACCTGGTTTTAATGAGTTATTTTCTGTTTGTATCGCTCTTTTTTTTCACTTCGGCTTTCCATAAGTTTAATATAATGACATTAATTTATTTGTGTTGTTTTCCGACATTTTTTGATTAAATGAACTTAAACTAGAGTTTGAAAATACTAGGAATTCTCGTTTTATTTCCTAGTTTTCATTTTGCATTAATTGCTTATTTGACGATACTTTGCGAATTTTACGCACAAAAACACACGCACACATAGACCATTATATTCCAAACAAACACACACACACACATATATATATATATATATATATATATATATATATATATATATATATATATTTCCCCTGGCGTTATTTCTGTCTTCTCGGTAAAGGATCGCCTTCACTGTGCCGCCCTCTGCAACCTTTGATTCTGGGTTCTTCTAATGTCCCTTTCTCTTCCCTTAAAAAAAAGTCCGGTTTCTTGTCTCATTTGCTCATTCACGTCCGATTCTTCTTTTTCTTGTAATATATATATATATATATATATATATATATAGTTAATATTTAGAGAACTATAATCAAATTTAATCCCTTCTATTGTGTCAATTATCTTTTTACGTTTGATGTTTCATTTAATAAAATAAAAATTTGAGTTTCAATATTATTTCTCTTCTTTAATTGTAATGATATCACAGTGGTACAAGACGTCATAGTTTACATACTTTTGATCGAACTTACTTCTTCTCCATTTACCTCGTTTTCTCTGCTTTGGATTGGAAGCTTTGAGTTAGGACTTGCAGTGGATGTGATTTATATTTCGAGCACCTCGTAAAAGAGGTTCACAGAGACGCTAATCGTACATTGGAATTTTTCTTTAGGGTATTTATCCAAATCTGCTGTTCATTTTTGGTGGTTGTAAAGCGAAATGCGGCCAAATAGAGTCTTGTTGTGTGCTTTCTAGTTGTTTATATTACGAGTTAATTGAAAATATCCTAAGTGGTGGGGTGGAATCTCTTAGCCAAAAGGGTAGGAGTATTACTTGGCCTTCGCTTTTCCCTCGTTGTTAGGTTTGTATAGTTTCATATACTGATTATTTGAAAAGTGAAGGCTAGGTAAGTTACCTTGGTTTATTTTTCTTGAACTATTGTTTTTATCCTTTGTTCAAATTTGTCCTTCATTTTTGCAGTGGTAAGGCAAAATGCGGCCAAATCGATGTTGACTTCGATTTCGCCGAATCGGTATAAAATTATGTTTTCTCGCACTTCGTCTTCCTAAAGCCAAAATAAATAAAAGATTTGAACAAAGCACAAATAATGCTACAGAAAGCAGTAATACAATATTAAAAAACTGATTATGGTAAAGTAAATAATAACCCATATAATAACTATATATATATATATATATATATATATATATATATATATATATATATATATATATATATATATATATATATATATATAACTATATATATATATATATATATATATATGGTGCCATTTTGTGTGGATTTGAATTGTTGTGCCTGGTAGCTTAGCAGTAGAGCAATTGGCCACCAATCGCGAGATCCTCGTTTGACTCCCGGTCTGGATATTTTTCGAACACTTTCCCTTGGCGTTATTTTTATTATTATCTCACTATGGAATGCCTTTAGTGTGCTCTCCTCGATCTTTGTCTTCCAGTGTCCCTTTCTAATGTGCTCATTCACGTAAAATTTCCTTCAAGTCATGTTAAATGTGTATAGAAAGGACCCAGAAGGATCACTGTGTAATAAAACAGAAGATCATGAAGTCGTAGAGGAGAGGATTCGGGAAAAATCTGAAGAGCGGACAGAGATAGTTAACAGGTCGGTGGCTCTAGACCGATGCGAATTGTTAGTTGGACTGGGACGGCGGGAGGAAAAGGGGAGGCAGAGAGATGCGGGTTCTTCTGAGACGTCGTTCGTGTCGCTGTTATTTTATGTATGTAGGTGTGTGGTTACAGGTGTATATTAAGCAGGGGGTATGTGCCGCTTAGGTGTTGTTAGATATGACCACACTATTTGGTGTGAATCTAAGTGTAGGTCATGTAGGCTGTGTGGTCAGGCCTGATGTGTGTGTAAATAGTTATTTGTGGCACACTACGCCGACCTAAGGCCGAGAAACGAGTGCAAGTATGGCCACGTTGGACTTCGAATTCTTTCGCTCCTTGATGTTCTGGTATTGGACCAAGAGAGACACAGAGAGGGTTGGAGATAGAGGTGTTTGGGGTGGTGTGTGTGCGGTAAGCTTGCTTAGTATTTTGGGTGGTACGAATGGTGTTGTGGTGGATTGAGATTGAGAGGGCCGGGTGTGAGTGATAAGGGGGGTAGGAGAAGGTTAGGGACTGTGGAAGGAGAAGTACGGGCAGTTGGGGCAGAGGTGCGGGGAGTCTGGTCAGATGCGCGGGAGGTGTGAGCAGGATCGAGCCCACTTGCGGGTTATCGGAATGCAGGCATAACCCTGCGCATATTTCATCGGTCTCCATTACCGGTCAGTTAAGCGCAGGCATGGATCCTGGGATTAATTCATCATGCCCACCTTGCAGGTTATTCCTCTGTGACATCTTCTAGACCTCAACGACGCGCGGCTACCGCATTGGTTCGCTATACCTTAAAAAAATAATAATTAAAAAAATAAATTTGTAAGTGAAAGAAGAGGATGCTAATAATTATTAGTACTATATCCCAATCGCTTTCTCTCCCTAATCTTTTGTATGAATCGGAAGATATCGTTATCGCATTACTTCACTCTCTTCCATGTCTCGAATATTTCTAATAACTAACAAAACCTCTTTGACAAAAAAGGTACAAAGGTCAATCTATAGAAGCAATAATTGAGAATAGTTTGCATAGAAAAATATAAATTTGCTGTATGTCGGAAATACTCTTTTCCGACCGTACGGAAAGTAGGGTGTGAATAGTTGAAGTAAGGGTGAGGACGGGAGGAAAGGTAGGGGTAACGGGAAGAAGGATAGGGACTACTGAAATAAGGTTGATTACATAGGGAAGCGGGGTGGGAAGGAGTGTGAGAATATTGTAGAAAGCATAGGGCTAAATGAGATAGCGGAGGCATGAACCAAAGGTGTGGGGACAACTTGGAGAGCCAGTGGTGGGATAGAGAGGATTAGGAAGGAATTGTGTGTATTCTGGAGAAGGGAAGAGCAGTGGTCGTGCGTTTTCGTGTTCTTGTTTTAGGGCGAACACCACAGCCATGTCTTTTGCTACTGCGGAGACGCCGTTGGACACTAAATTCATGGGGTAACTGTGAGGTACATTTTGCTGTATATGGGCGTGTGGGTTAGTGTGATGGGTTGGGTGGGCCCAGAAGGGTCGACAACAGCTGCGTATCTTCCTCTACGAGCGGGAGATGGGGTGAGTGGGGTTAGGAGTAGTGGAGGTGTTGAAGTAGTTGTAGTGTATTGTGACCTGTGTAGCTCCGAGATAGCATCCGCGCGCTTCTTCATGAGGTACAGACACCTCATGCTATCGGCAACGTTGCTACCATCACAGTTCACATAGCGGATGGTAGTGGTTGTGCATGAGGTGTAAAAGTGCCTCATTTCACCGTAATTCGAACAGATAAGCTCAGCTTTATATGGATTTATCTGGTGACCAGATAAATTTCTTTTTATCCTTGAACGGCAATTTAATTCAACGAAAATGCAGGTTATATATGTTATCTCGTCTTCAAGAAAGCAAGGGTCACATATCCTAAGTGCTCTCAAAAACATACCTGATAGAACGGCTCGCTCAATGTTAATATCATGATGAGAAAAGAAATGGATATACGAGTTAGATGGGTTGGTGTTCGGTACACAGTGAATCTAATTTTGTCAATTACTATAAAAATTTTACATCAAGATAAAAATTTTTAGTAATACGAAGTGTCTACCTCTCCTATTTTTCTCCCCTCCTCAAAGGAGTGAACAAAGTTATTTCTCTAGACCTAACCCCATTTAAATACCATTTATCTATCCTTAAAACTTTTCGGTCGACTAAACCTGTGGATCAGCCAAATGAAGCAGGTGTATATTTAATTTCGTGTGCCTCTACAAACTGCCCCTCATTCTACATAGAATAAACCAGAAGAACCTTAACAAAACGAATTTATGAACATAAAGGTGATGTCAGACGAGGCAGTACAACATCCAGTATTTTTAATCATATCAGCAACTTAAACCACCAAATTAACTATTCAAATGCACAAATTATATATAATTGTAAAGATTTCCATGAAATAAAAATAGTAGAATCTATATTAATGGAACAAATTTTCAATTTTTCTTTGTCAGATGGGCAATTGAATTACAGACTCCATTCCCGTAACCTCATCGTAAAAGCTTAGTCAACGATCTCAGACTCACCCCCCTGATTAATGACCTTTTTCCCTAGTTTTGTGTTCTTTCTGCTTTTTTATCTATAAGCGATTTATAGACTTTTGTAACAATCGCATTCTCAGTATACGACTGAAGAGTATATGATAAACTACATACCAAAACTAGTCTTGTAAATTTAACTTTTTGGTCCTATGCAGTGGTTTCACTATCATATAAGCATATATATATATATATATATATATATATATATATATATATATATATATATATATATATATATATATATATATATATATATATATACAGGTTTTGTTAAAGAACAGGTTGTATTTTGATTTTATCAATTTTATTTTGGAACGTTTTAACTGGCAAATGCAGCAAAATGGGACCATTAGTATCCCGCTGTGCACCATAAGCGGAAGCAGCAGACTCAGCCGATATAAGGTCTTTGAAGTGGTGTATGGGAAAATTAAAATCGCGATTCTCCGACTGATCGAAGTTATGTAGCGATCTGCACGAAAGGAAAGGACGTGGAAAGCATAACTAAAGAAGAGGCAGTTGAAACAGTCCACGAAATAGGTCTGCAACTGGAAATTCCACCGGAGATCCTAACGCAGAGGAGCGACGTCTGCCGGCGACTGGACCCCTGGATTGGGCCACATACAAAAGAGCAAATCAAAGAAGAACTCATGAAGAACCAATCGTGGGCCAAGGTTTACGCTTCGGCCAACTGGGAACGCTACAGGGAAATCCTTGCCAGATACGAACCAGTGGACATAAGCGAAGCAATACTAGAGGAGATCGACGGGAAACTGGAGAAGATAACTGCCCACATCATCGAGGCAGATCGCGAGCGAGTACCAATGAAAAGGTCCAAAACTCCTCCACAACTCAGATGGACCGAGGAAATAAAAGAGATCGCTAGGGTGCACAGGGAGGTGTAGAAATAAACCTGAAGAGAAGATACACATCGGGAAAGAAGCTCGCTGTTACGTTACCTGAATGAAGAGCTGAAGCAGGCCATAAACCACCAATAGGCTCTGATCTAGGACAGCCTGATTGAACAAGTAGACATCGATGTGAGACACAAAAAGCTCTGGCTGCTAATAAGAAAGTTAAAAGGCCTACCAAGTAGAGAAAAGACCTGCATAAGGAGGACAATGACGTTCTGAAAGTAAGTCTTTACAATTACACCTGAAGTCAATGCAGAATTCAACCAGGATTTCGAAGACCAGTTGATTGAATACCTCAATAAGATTATATATCGAACGCACCCACAGGCAATGTCGACGAAGGGAGGGTGATGGCAGACCATGGCTGACCAATTACAACAGAAGAGGTCATAGAAACTGTGAAAACCTTTCAACAGGAGGCACTAAGATGGACGGGCATCACCAAAAACAACTTGGTACATGTCCCTCACCAATTCATTCAGGAAATCACGAATATCCATAACGCTTCCCTAAATACAGGCTACTTCCATGACGGTCTAAAAGTGGCAAACATGATTTTTATACCTAAAAGAAGGAAGCCCCACGATAAACTGATGGATTACAGGCCAATACCCCTCCTTGAGTTCATAGGAAAGTCTACGAGAAACTTCTAGCTAATAGGCTACAAGACCAGCTAACCGAGCTAGAAGCTCACAACCCTCAGCAACACGGTTCCGTGAGTGAAGGGAGACTGATACAGCCCTTGCTCTCTTCACTGAGAAACTCGCCCGCTGTAAAGTTAAAGGAAAATACGTAGACGTGGTGTTAGGAGATGTCCAATCAAGGCAGACAGCCACCGAAATCGGCAACATCAATTGATACGAAAGAAAATGGAAGATCAAGACCAACCGCCGAAAGTTCCAGATCTTTCCAATAAACCGCTCGAAACCTGAACGACGAAATGTACCCGTATACCAACGAGAGCCCACTCCTAGGTTTGCGCATCACCTCAAAGGGTTTAAAGCGCACATAAAGAACAGAATCTCCCTAGCCAAAACAGAGCTTGTAAAACTATATAGATTCCGAAAGCCTCAGCTCCAATAATCTCAAGAAGCTGTTCACTGCTCTGGTACGCTCGACATTAGTGTACCCGGCAGTGGCCATGCAGGCTGCGAGTTCCACCTCTATCAGGCAAATGCAGAGTGCAAAACAAAGCAGCCCTGCTGATAACTGGAGCGCGCAGGGCGGACCATAATCGGCAGACACATCTGCACGCAAGAGCAGGTCTGAAGCCATTGAATATGGAACTCCAGAGGCTAGGGAGTAAGACTTGGGACAAAATCGAAGAAGCAATAATTCCAAATATGGAAATTGATCGTGACATTCCGAGAGCGGATATATACGCGTCCCCAGGCGAGCCCTATTCCCAAGTGGAAGAATCTGCTCCCGAGAGAACCTAATTGGAGTTTTCGCATGAATACGAGAACCTACAAGAAAAAAGTAACTAAAACATCAATAACAAAAAATCCATTACAAAGACAAGAACATAAGAGGCTATATGCCTATCTACCAACTAATTAAAATAAAAAATAAGAATAAAAAGAGGCGAAGTGCCCACATCCAAAAACAAACAACAAAGAAATGAACAAAAGAGGCGAAATGCACACATACCGGTAATACAAACAAATATAAATTATCAGAGAAAATAAAGATACATTAAGAGATAGCAAATATAACACTTGAAAGGCTCGAATGCCGTTACGGAGGAAATAGAGAGTTTATTTATATTTATAGAAAAAAGAAATAAATAAAGTCGAAAGTTAAACGAAAAAGGTGAAGTCAAATGAAAAGGTCACAATGCGGCCAAACAAGCACCAGAAGCAACCACTGACGATGCACACGAAAAAGGCAAATGAGACAAAACAAGAAAATAGAAGTACCGTAGATGTGCCCTCTACACCAAGGCAAAACTCAACATCTATTCAACCTATACTTATCTTCTACACTTTTTCACTTTTTGTACATCAATCAACCAAATACGATTAATTCCATTTCTGTTCATTCCCGGAAGACGACCTAAAACGATCGATAAACATCTAGGAATAATGAATGTCATTCGCGGATGTTTTTTTTTTCTCGCCTCGAAGACTCCGTTAAACAACTTGTAACAAATATTAAGAAAATACAAGTTAAAATTAATAACGCTGCCACATCTTTATTTTGCGTGGCCCAAAATTAAGCACAACCACAATACGAAAAACTATTGGGATTTGCCAAAAACAGTTAAATACATGAATAAATGAGACTCTGGGAATAAAAGAAGCAAAACCTGTAGTTCAACTAGCGAATTAGTAGTGACACTAATCTGTGATAATAATAAGAAATAAGTGAAAAAATTGGCTCCCGAGAGAAACTTGGAGAGAGAAAGCCATACAAATGGCAAAATTACACACGGGCCTTTTATATATTATTCTTCCCAAGTCCGAGTTTTCTTTCCAACACCATTCCTATTAACTATTTGTTCCACCTGACAAGCTCCAAAAGAAGAGTATATTGTGTATCGATATTTATTTCTTCTCGGTTTTCTCCCCATATCTTATCAGGTTGGACAAATAGTTAATATGAATAGTGTTGAAAATAAAACTTAGAAAAAATAATATATATAAGGCCCGTGTGTAATTTTGGCATACTGATTTGAATTTTTCCGAGAATTCAACAAATATGCAAATAATATCAATTCAAAACCACATTTATTTGCATGGTATGATAAATCCAATAAATTATCAGCTAATAAACCCATTGAGAACTTTGAAAAACCCTTTCAGTCTCCCATCTAGTTTACGTGGATTGAGTTACAACAAATTTCAGGGCACGCGAAGTCAGTATTGTTAAAGTCCAGATTAGTGCGCTCCGCGTTGTGTTTGCCAATTAAATGTTACTGCCTCTTTATCCATGAGTGAACTGAAAGATTGTTTAATGGAAGTATAATACAGTAT
This sequence comes from Ceratothoa steindachneri, assembly GCA_963969495.1. Lineage (NCBI taxonomy): Eukaryota > Metazoa > Arthropoda > Malacostraca > Isopoda > Cymothoidae > Ceratothoa > Ceratothoa steindachneri. The sequence continues at coordinate 139,928,341 of OZ018323.1, read as the reverse complement.
CGATCGGCATTTTCCTTGTCATCCAGACCACTAGGCTTTTCCCCTCTTGAATTCTTTTTCTGAGCTTTTGTTAAAGAAAGTCTTCCGAAAGGAACCATCTTCTCAAGTTTAGCCGAAGAATACTGTTCGAAAGAATATCGATACTATTAAAGCTGATATTTTTAAAATGTCAATTTAAACTTTGCTCTTCATATCGTATAGAAAGCAAAAGGGAAATTTTAGGACTAATGATACAAGGCTGTTCAAACTCTGACTTATTTTTACTGGTCTCCTTGTATAAAGCTATAAAATACGTTAATTAACATTAGTGTATGGTAGACTTCCTCCTAGTTTGATTTCAGTTTCCCTCTACTGTTCCTATTCCCATATTTCTATTATTCATTTTCTATTACTATGCAAAGTAGTGGTAAAATTGCTCTTACCAACATTGTACGAGACAGGCAAGAAGTAAATAGAGACCCAGTTAATTACTGAAATACCTTTATTCGTAAATTTAAAGAATGAAATACATTTTGAAAAAGAAATCATTAGTATTACTTTTTGCACTTTCCTTAGCGGATTTCAAAGCTATTGTTGTACAACTCGTTTGGGAATAGACTAATAAGTTCTGAGATTGCAGGCTATGATATTTCTTATCAATCAAATGGTAATCAGTAATTCGGACTGTGTTTATGGTTTCTAAACTTTGCACATAAAGTCTTGTCAATAATCACCGCACATGTTCCATTTGAGTAATGTCCGGAGATTGACTCGGCCAAGGAAGTCTTTTCATGCCTCTTTGGTTTTGTCATTACTTTATTCATTTTTCAGTATGATAAAGAGCCCCATCTTCCATGCATTACCTTCTCTTCCCAGCTGATCATTTGTAAACATCGGTAGAAATCAGTATTTAAGAATTTAAATGTATTTTATCGAAATCATATTACCAACACACTACCCTGTCTAACCGTTTATCTTTTCAAATTGTTCTCCACACGATAACAGAAACGCTACCATCTTTCATCGTCGGTTGATTCCTATTTATATCAATCTCTTGAGAGGGTAATCTCTAAACCCATACTGCCTAAGTTCTGAAACTTGAGTAAAACTTTACAAGTCCTAAAGAAATATATAGGCGAAAATTCCAAACACTCGTCGCTCATATCTCCCCTCTACTTATTCTTTTTCTTATATTGATCATATTTAGAAGTTTTCTAGAGACTTTACATCCATAATATCAAAATCAGTGCTGTTAATTTAATGTTCTTTGGATAATTTATAATCTTTCTGCCATTTCAAAAGCTTTGTTACCAATGTATCTTCGAACGGCACAAAAACACTTCATGAAGCCCACGACGTCGGACCAGCTAGTAAGTCTAGTTATGTTTTACCCTTTAATTTAAATTGGACCGTAATTCTGTTATCGGAAGAAAGGGATATTCCAAGATTTCAAGCAATTTTCTTTAAAACAGTCCACCCTTAATGGACCACCATTTCGTTCGATTTCCAAATCTAAATTTGCTTGGAATTTTGCTTTCTAGGTTTGTTTACTAATCACAATATTAAACTACGAAAAGATAGAATCAAATATTAATCAATATAATTGCAAAAATAATATCTTATTTTCATAAAACTGGTTATAACTTCACTTATCGTGTGTCTCTGTATATGAAAAGAAGAAATTTGTTGCTTATTTATGGATAATAGAAACACATGCAGGTAGTGAATTTTGTAGGCAGTACAAATAGGGCCGCAACTATTAATCCTTCCTGACGATCCCCCTTAACATAACATCCTTTCAAGCGAAAAATTATATTAAGCAATCTGAAATAAATATTTCTTTATTCAACCTACATCGGAAGAGAAGCAGTTATTGAACTTCAGACTGAAATCGCATATTAAATCATGCAGATTTAATACCCAAGTTATCCTAATATCTTGATGTTTATAAAATGTCCAAGAGACAATTAACTCATTTACAAGTGTTAAATGCGTAAGGATAACCGTTGTCACGCCAACCTTAAAATTTAATTTTACAATATTTATTTTTAAAGCTCTTGCTCGAAAAGCACCTAAATTAATGTACGTAAACAATGAAAAAGAGAGACATAAATAGGCCCAAATGGGACGAAGATGACGCATAGTCTTTGGCAGAAGAAATTTATCAAGGATATTTGTATCAATATCACTCACCACATAATTTAATACAAGTCTGAGGCACATAAAGGCCAAGAGCAGTGTTATCTATGTAGTTCTTGGATATTTATGCACATATTCCTTTTCACTTCCCTGCGAACTTCATCACATAATTGGCATTTCATTTAAGCTCTTAAATATCCAAAATGATATCCGGAGCTTTCCTTAACGTTTAGTTACTCATCAGATTATCTTAAAAAGAGCGGCGATTCTCGCCTAACCAATCGATTGTATATCCGCCAAACTCAGTTACGAGGACATAAATTTCAAGTAGGTGATTATGTGATTACTTGTGTACCAGTGCACTGAAAATGAAAATATTTAATTATTTTAACTGTTAGACGAGTTGAGAAGAACAGTAAAATTTTGGATGTTGTCATAATGGACAAGATACTTATCTGCGCCTTAATTTGAACATCACTAACGGGCTCCCAAAAGGGTTACGATCTGGAGACTTTCCATGTTCTGAAGATGTTTATTTCGTTGGTATTGTTCGTACTATTTCTTTACTCGTGCTCGATGATATCCGACTCTGTGGCCTATTGGAATATACATGAATGAGCCCCAAAATGCTTAGGGACCGTTCAAAAGAGCTATTCTAGGACCAGGCGGTCATTAAAGGTTGGGGCTATTCAAGTTCAGTTTGTGAAAATATAAAAGTTGTGGGAGACTTCAGGCCACATATTATTCTTGTTCCACTTGGGGTCGTATAGGCGCACGTAAAATTTGAACTCGATCGGATAAGATATATAGGTCCCCCAGAGCGACACATTCTCCTCTTCCTCCATGTGGCCACCACCTGGTCCATTATGAGGTTATGTTGGCAGTCACTCAAGTGGATTGGCCTTTGTAAGTGTTTGTTTGGTATCAGGAGGTTAACAACTTCTTCATTCTTTTGGTGGTAAATTGGTACGAACATTATTTGTTGTTTGCAGAACTGAAAGTTATCATTTCGATCACTAACAGAACAAAGAACTTCATTATCCACATTTTTCCTTTCACAAATGCGATGGTTTGTATTCGCAAACAGTGGTGGTTGATCGGTGATCAGGAAGAGAACATCACCTAAAGCCATCTCCCCTCAAAGCGGCAAGTGCTCCAAAAATTCTACTTCCACCACGGTCTGGAAAATAAAAAAAAGGCGGAAGCTGCGAAGGAGACCGTGGAGGGAGTCCTGGGGATCTGGGATAAGGCAGGTCTCCCTACCTCCACACTGCGTTACTGCAAGGTGAAGCTGCTCAAGTTAGTGGAGGACTACGAGGGTCTTCAGAAGCACAAACAAAAAGCTTCGGGAACGGCAAGGATGAATAAAGAGATCTTTCAAGGCAACCTTGATGACTTGTTCGATGCCCTTGAGGTGTCTAAAAACGAGAAGAAGAGGGCCTTCCTCATCAGCCAAAGAGAGTATCTATCTACTTCCTCCATGACCGGACTAGATACTGTGTCAGCAAGGCTCTAAGAGAAAAAGCGGAAGCGGGAATAAGCGCAGATGAAGCGGAAACAGGCTGCGGAGATGGAGAAAAAGATCACCTTAAGTGTTGTACTTTCAAGCCAGGTGGCCTCTGCGTCTTCCTCCTCTTACGGGGAAACCGATGAAGGCGATGCCGAGTTCAAGTGCCTAATTCTTCCTAAGAGAAGAGCTAGAAAGTAATCTGCCATTATCCTGTTAGGGGAAGTGAGCACCAAAATGGACCGCTCATATCCGGCAGCGATGGCAGTGGTAGACGCCGTGGCCAAGGCAACGGTCAGAACATCGACAACATCACGCTCTCTGCGAGCTCGATCCACCGCCATGGGGGAGAAAGAGCCTAAAGTAAGTGGCCACTGCAGAGAAAATCAAACTCCCAGGCAGATGACTTGTGTTACTTCACTGGGATACCAAGCAGCTGCCTGACATCGCTGGGGGACGTGAATGCATTAGGAGGCTCGCCATTCACTTCACAGGTGTCGACAAGGAGTACCACTTGGAAGCAGCCAAGATCCCTTAAGGCAATGGGCATCACGTGAAGGAGGCTGTCCTCAAGGTGTTATCCGACGCTGGACTGAAAGTGCACATTCAAGGAATCGTAGTTGACACTACTGCCTCAGAAACGGATCCCAATGAAAGAATCTGCTCTGGTTTGCGTGCCGGCACCACATCCTGGAAGGGTTCCTTGGGGAAGTTTTAAAACACTATTATGGACCATATAGTGGGCCTAACATCTCTATCTTCGTCCAGTTCCATAACCAGTGGGACTTCCTCGACCATAATTCTTTGACGTACTCTATGGACGAAGAAAGCCTCATTCCTCTTCTGATAGGCGAGCTGTCTGAAGCAAGGGAGACATCTTTGAGCGAGCTCGAGAGTGCCATCGAACAAGAAAGCCATCCAAGAGATGACTACAAGGAGCTCTTGGTTCTTTACTACATCTTACTGGGAGGCAATATTGCGACGACTTTCAAAATGAGGGCACCAGGAGCGTTTCACCAAGCGAAATGGATGTCAATGGGAATCTACGTTCTCAAAGTTTACTCTTCAGGTTTCAGTTTCGGCTGACCTCTCACGAACTTCGAGCCATGGAACAGGTCGCCCTCTTCGTCGCCCTCCTTTACGTCATTCCGTGGAACGAGGCCATGGTTCATTTCCATTTTATCTGCAGAAGAATCCCCAATAAGCGCGTTTCTGAAGTGTCCCTAAAGGCTTCAAGCGCCATCTCTGGTACGTCTCAGAAGACGTGATGCCTCTCTCTCTCTCTCTTCGATGAAAGGATTGCAAAGGAAGAAATGCCTCCATGGTCCAGAACATGAAGAGGGAGGGGAAGGAGCTAAAATGTCTGGACAGAAAAACCTTGAATCCCAACAAGCTCCTTTCAGGCTTTTTCAGTTCCCAGTCGAGAAAGGCGCTGGATCTCCTTTTCTCGGGACAAGGAGAGGAACTGGCCACACTCTTGGCTTAGAGCTTCGCCAGTTGGAAGGGGAATTCTCTCTTCGGCAAGATGAAGAGAGCGATTGACCAGGTGAAGGTGGTCAACGACGTTGCCGAACGGGAAGTGGCCCTGATAATCACCTTCCACGCGGCCATCACCCGAGAAGAACTCAGAAGCAGTTCCTTCTGAATGTGTTGGCCGAGAAAAGGAGAGAGTGCCCCGCGACCTTCAAGGCAGCCCTAATGAAGTGAAAGCGATCATACCCCGATTAAAGCAAGGAGGTCTTTTCGAAACTGTTTTTTTTTTGTTTCAGTTCTCAGTGATGTCATTCTATTTGTAGTTCTCTGCGTACGAAAGGAAATATATTAGAACTTCTTTTTTATATTTTCTAACCTTTCGTTTCCTTTTTTGTTTGTGTTGCTTCGTGGGGGACCCCTAGGCAATCTCCGATTACAATAAAATTTGGCACAAATCTTTTACTTTTGCAGTGGAACAAAAACAGCATGTGGCTTAAAAGTGTTTGCAACAAATGACATTTTGAATAGGTCTATTAAAGATAGCATTCTTTGTTTATGCGGGTGTTCTGCGAATGAAATTTACCCCTGTAAAGATACATTTACCTAAGAATGCCGTGATTTAAAACAGATATTTGCCATTATTTTATTACAAGAAACGCAGATACTCCTGTAGGCTTTAATTTCAAATCTTTTACAATCCCTTGTATAAACATATTAGACCAGTTTTATCGCAAAATTAGCACAAATTCGTACTTTCTGTTAAAAGATGTTTCTAAAGGGTCTTTCAATAAGGTCGCTCAATTTTTAAATGTAAATAAAACAAGTTGTGTGTGATATATGCACTTAATTTATTTTAAATTTGAAAGTACATTTTATGGCATTAAGTGTGCAATATAAGGTCGTTCAAATATCTGCCGTGGCTTCGCTTGGTGGAACGTATTCGGGAGGCCCAATTCTCGATGACTTTGTCGCATAAATCTAGCTGAATTTGGTGGATGATGTTCGTTATGTTGACTTTGAGGACATCAACTGTTTGTGGATTATTCGCATAGACCTGCGATTTAAGGTAGCCCCAAAGAAAGTAGTCTAATGGCGTTAAATCGCATGATCTCGGTGGCCAGTTGACGTCGCCGCCGCGCGAGATGACCCTGCCCTTAAATCGCTGGTGCAAAATGTCTATCGTGCGTGCGCAGTGTGACACGTAGCGCCGTCCTGTTGGAACGATATGTCGTCAGTAACCATATCAGGCATATAATCCAGTTCAGGTCACAAGAAGTTACTTATCATCGATCTGTAGGTCTCAGCGTTGATAGTTATGACAATCCCATCTTCGTTCTCAAAAAATACGGACCAATGATTCCGTTAGATGAAAATCCGCACCAAACAGTGACTTTGTCGGGGTGCAATTGGTGCTGGTGTATCTCATGTGGATTGTTTTTGTCCTAAATTCTGAAAATTTTGCTTGAAGATGATATTGGGGGGGAAATTTAGGGCGAATTCCAACTGCTCTAGAGCTCAATCAGCCAACACACGGCGTTGTCTATGGTCGTTTACCTTAAGATCCTGGGTAAGTTGGATTTTGTACGGGTGCGGTTAGTCTTCGACTGACCTTCGAACAGGTAGCACGTGTTTCATAGAGCTCTCAGTCTGTTGATCTATTTTTCAGATTTTTCTTTAGTTTGTTTTTTTTTTTCTCACCACAATCAGCGAAAGCTAAGTTGCTCTTCTTTTTTTTCTTATTACTAATTAAGTTCTTTCTTTGTTTGAATAAGTGATGGAGTTTGGGGATGAAAGTGAGCATGAGTGTCGGAATATATGCATTGGTTGTGGTGTATTATGTGAGGGGTATACATGTGTTGTATTTGGGCTGCTTGAATGCATTGTAGATTTAGAGGGGATGAGAAGGCAGGATTTAGACAGGATATGTAGGCTGGAGGGGTTAGTTAATGAGCTCAGGAGGGAACTTAGTGTTAGCCTAGAGCTGGGAATAGGTTAGGTGGTGAGGTAGGCCAGTTAGATGTTTCAGGTGATGGGCCGGTGGAGGAGGTAGGATATGATAGTTCTAGTGATAGTGAAGTTAGCCCCCTTAGATTAGTTAGAAATAGGCCTAGTGAGAATGGGGGACAGTGGAAAGTGGTTAGGAAACATGGAGCTACGGAGGCTTCTCCTGTTCTTTGTAAGAATAGGGTTGCCTCTGTTGAGGTTGTTAGCCAGGGGGAGAATAGGTGTGTGAGTCAGAGGGATACAGAACCTATTAGCTTGACTAATAGATTCAGTGCCCTAAGAAAAGAAGTAACTTGAATTGATATGACTGATGGGGATGGGGGTGGAGTTCGAGTGACTGGTAGTTTGAATGAGAATAGGAGTGGGGATGAAGTTAGGTCTGTGGGGGTTAGGAATAGGAGTCTGACTGAAGTGCTTGTGATGGGTGATTCGCGAGTTAGATATTTAGATAGGAAGTTGAATGCAAGTAGATTGAATGGTTTGAGGGTGTGTTTGCCGGGTGCTGGAGTGAGAGATCTGTCTGATAGGTATGAGGAGCTGGTGTCTGGCTGTGCAAGGGATGCGGTTGTGATTACACATGTAGGAGTGAATGATGTGAAGAAAGTGGGTGCATGTAAGTTACGTGAGAGGTACAATAGGTTGATTGAAAAGGTGAAAGAAAGTAGAATGAAAGGTGTTGTGACAGGTGTGCTTCCAAGAATGGATGTTGGGGTAGAATGGATGTCTCGTGCAATTGGGCTAAATGATTATGTGAGGATGATGTGTGAGCTGGAAGGTGTCATGTTTGTGGATGTGTGGGATAGGTTTGTTGGAATGAAAGAAATGTATGCGATGGATGGACAGCATTTGAGTAGGAGGGGGGTAGATGTGTTGTGGGAGGAGTATGATCGTGTTATTAGGTCTTTGCGGGCAGGAAACTAGATACTAATAGTGGTCAGGGAATTATGAGAGAACATTATAGTACTGAAAGTAGAATGGACTTGGCAGATAACAGAAATAGGTTCCAAGGCGATAGAGGTGAGGTCATTCAAGTTTCAAGAGGTGCTTCAGGGATAGGGGGGTTAAATTGTTTCTATACGAATGCTCGTAGTCTTAGAAACAAGAAGGATGAGCTATTTAGTTATATTAGCAATGAGGATATAGATATATTATGCTTTACTGAATCATGGGTTAATGAAATAGAATTTAGTGACACTATAAGTGAATTTGATTTACAGGGCTATAATATGTACATTAGTCAAAGGACAGGTAGGATTGGTGGAGGAATAATTATCTATATAAAAAACAACATTGTTTCAAGTTTAAATACTTCAATAAAGCAGGATGGAGTTGAGTCACTTTGGATAGATATTAGGTTCAGTAAAAATAGAATGGGCAGACTGATGATATGGATGAACTAGTGATAAGGGAAATAAGTATGGGATGTGAAACAGATGCAGTTATTATTGGGGACTTCAACTTAAACTCTGTGCACTGGGAAAATATGATAGGTAGGGATAGAACAAGTGGCAGGTTCATAGAATGCTTTGAGGATAATTTTTTTAATCAATTTGTTAATGAGCCAACGAGGGGGGACAATATATTAGATTTAGTACTTTCTAACAGTGATCATTTAGTTCAAGAATTGACTGTTGGGGAAGTATTGGGAAATAGTGACCATCAGATAGTTCGTTTTAACTTGGGAATTGAGAAGGGTAAAATAACCGAGAATGCTGAAAAAGTTCCAAATTTTCATAAGGGAGATTATGTAAAACTTCGAAGCTTGCTAAATTTGGTAGACTGGGATGTAGAATTCATAGATAAAAATGCTATTGGGATGTGGAATACTTTCAAGCATATAATAAATGTAGTCCAAGAACAATGTATCCCAATGAAGGCCATTAGGAACAAAAGTAGGAAACCATTATGGTGGAATCAGGAGATAGCTAGAAAATTTCAGAGAAGAAAACGGCATACAAAAAATTACAGGTACAAAATAATATTCAAAATTTAAGTGATTATAGAATAGCTAGAAATGAGTTAAATAAGATTATAAAGAAGAACAAAAGGGTGTCAGAAATTAAATTAGCTCAGGATAGCAACAAAGATCCTAGAAAGTTCTTTAGTTACTATAAAATTAATAACAAGTCTGGCAGAGTTAAAATAGGACCTATCAAATATGAAGGGGTTGTGAGAGAAACTGATGAGGAAATAGTTGAGGTACTAAATGGTCATTTTGCATCAGTATTTACAAAGGAGAAACTAAATAGTCTTATGTATAGTACTCATGGGTCAGGGAAAGAGGTGTTTACTAACATTAGTGTGGATCGGAGGATGATAAAAGGACTAATAGGTGAGTTAGATACTACCAAGGCCTCCGGCCCTGATAATATTCATTCTAGGATACTTAAAGAAGGGGTAGAAAGTATCTCAATAGCTCTGGAGAAGTTATATACTAGGTCACTGGAATATGGAGAAATACCCGATGATTGGAAGAGAGCGAATGTAGTCCCCATTTTCAAGAAGGGTAGTAAAGAGGACCCAAATAACTTTAGACCGGTTAGCCTAACTCCTGTAGTCTGTAAAATTCTTGAGAAAATAGTTAAAAAAGGGATTTACCAACATCTAGAGAGGGAGGGGTTAATCAGCGATGCTTAGCATGGGTTTAGATCAGGTAGATCATGTTTGACTAACTTACTAGACTTTCTGGAGTTTGTAACAGATCAAGTAGATAAGGGAGAGAATGTAGATATAATTTACTTAGATTTTAGTAAAGCATTTGATAAGGTACCACATAAGAGACTAGTTCATAAATTAAAAATGATTGGGATATGTGGGGGTATTTCAAATTGGATAGCTGAGTGGCTGAAAGACAGGAAGCAAAGGGTAGTGCTAAATGGTGTAAAGTCAGAGTGGAGGGATGTTATCAGTGGGGTTCCTCAGGAATCAGTTCTCGGTCCATTATTATTTGTCATCTATATAAACGATCTTGGGGAAGCAGTTAATAATAAAGTGTAAGTTTTTGCGGATGATACCAAATTAGCAGCTGTAGTTAAAGATATTGATAATAATTTTGAAGTGCAGGGGGATTTAAATAAATTGTTATCCTGGGCACATAAGTGGTAAATGACTTTCAACCTTGATAAGTGCAAAGTTATTAACATGGGAAAAGATAATAGAGAATTTAACTATGAAATGGATGGGCATTGGCTGAGCTCAGTAGAGGATAAGAAAGATCTAGGAGTAGTAATAGATAAGTCATTAAGGTTTTCTAAGCAGTGTATTGAAGCAAGAAATAGGGCAAATAGAGTGCTGGGTTTTGTTAAGAGAAATGTCAGTTACAAAAGTAAGGAGGTTATTCTTAAACTCTATAACTCTTATGTTAGGCCACATCTAGAGTACTGTATACAGGCATGGTCCCCACATTTTAGACATGATATTAACCATCTCGAGTCAGTGCAACGGAGGGCAACAAAGATTATTCCTTTCCTGAGGCACCTTGAATATGTAGATAGACTGAGGGTATTAAATATGTTTTCGTGCGAAAGGAGGTGTGTGAGAGGGGATATGATTAAGCTCTATAAATTTTTTCCGAGATAGATAAATTGGATGTTAGCAAGTTTTTTTAAGTTAGATGATGGAAATCGGACTAGAGGTCACCACTTGAAAATTAAAAAGCAAGGGTGTAGGTTGGATTTAAGAAAATATTTTTTCACTAATAGAGTGGTAGACTTCTAGAACAAATTGCCGCAGAGGGTAGTAGGTAGTCCAAATCTAAATGTATTTAAGAGTAGGTTGGATGAGTTTATGGGAAGGGAAGGTTGTGCTGGTTCCTAAGTTTTGTATATATTAATATTGTTTGTATATATCTATAGCTGCATGATTTAGTTCTTGACAAGCCTTGATTGGTGATACCCTTGTTTCTGGATGCAATCCTCTGGATGTAGTTTTCCTGGGAGTTTGGGTGCCTTAAAAAAGAGACCGGTTGACTCGGATGACCTATGATGAGCCCTTGTGGCTTTTGTCATCTGTTATATTATATTGTGGGAGACTTTGATTTTGTCTTCCCCTGGTGATGGTGCTTTTTGTGGGTGGGTTTTGACGGAGGCGGATGACCTTTGATAGGCCCTTGTGGCTTTTGTCATCCGTCTAATTATGTTATGTTAAGTCCCTACGCATAATTCGTTAAACTGAAGTCACAGAAAGGCTAAATTCTTGTTAACGACGAGAAATTGACTGCCTCGGATTTTCTCGTACACTCTCATTTATGGCAGCGATGTTTTCAGCAGACCTTGCGTTTCGGCATCGTACGGGTCTTGGCTGATTCTTGATCGACCCTTTTGCCTCGAATTTGGCCACCAAGCGTCGAACAGTGGACTCGGCAGGACGATTGTGGGGAGGATAGTTACACGTAATGCGCAGAACGTTTGTCGAACGGAGCACTGATTTTGATAATAACATTTGATGATTTGCACACGCTGTTTAAAGCTATAACCTTCCATCGTGACTTGCCAAGTATTACTGAACAGTTCACAGTAAAGTTGCTAGATTTCGTTTTAACAATATGGCTACTATCGCCTAACAAAGTTTGAGCGTCCTTGTTGAAAGACTCTTTATAATGTATTCCTCACCTTTACTTAATAACAACGCAAAAATATGAAAAATCGGCATCAATTTCGGATAGTTTGGGATATTTTTTATTATCATATGTCATACAGGCTTATTTTAAGTAGATCTGTTTGACATTTTTTTTCCGAAGAAATATCACATTTAAATCCTTATAACTTGGAGTAAAATTTTGAAAAATAATTAACTTTGATGGATAATATATTTAGTTGGCAACTCATTTCCTTTTCATTAGTTTGAAAAGAACGAAACAAAAATTTTTCAATAAATAAGAATTGTTGCACCAATAATTTCTAACTTGCAACTAACCTCTTCCTAATATGCGACATATGAAGACTAGGTTAGCTATCGACAAGCATGATTAAGTTTGAACATTGGATTGGAACAGGAACTAACAATTTTGAACATGGAATTTCTAAATGAACGACCAAGTTTGAACATGTTAAACAGAATAGTGATAAACTAATTAGGCTAGCTTTATCCTCATTTGTCGTTCATTAGGGAGAGGTATATTGTTAGATTAAACTTATTTGTAAAACAATTCATATATCATTAAGATTTTATAGAAATAATACTTCAGTGTAGGTTGATTATTAACGAAAAGATGCTACCAAGTACTGAATCATTTTGCCTTGTGGTTAATTGAGGATCTAAACTCAACAACCCATACGAATTGAATGCATCTTCGATTCTTTTCCTTACCTTGTTATTTTTGCTTTCTTTTATATAATATTAATTTAATTTATGTGAAACAGGTGGTAAGCAGTCAATAATGATAAGTCTTAACTAAGTAATCCCTAGATATTGTCTTCTTTGACTTATATAAGGGCGGATATCTGTCCGATCTTGCCTCCGCCGCTCTTGTGGGGGTAAAAATATGACTGTCGAACAGGATTGGTATTTAATATCACTGTCGTGGTCTACGACCGAGTACGTTTGTACTTTTGCTCCGTACATGAGTAACTCCGTTCCACTTTTCTCTAAGAGTGCTTTAACTTGATTCTTTAACCAGGGAGGATTCGAATTATTATATATCTATTGCCATTTGCAGCGTTCGAGGAACTAATTAAACAAATCGGACAAAAATATACTTTTAATTACATAAAAAAATGAAATATTAAATCTTTAAATATACTAATGCTATAATAAGAGGATCTAATCAAAATTAACACTACCAATGAGTGATATGCGATGGTTGACGCAAAAATCACTTTCGTTCGGAATGGTACACATGAATAAGTTTTGGATTCTTTTTACCTTTAACTGAGAGGGAGTCTGCAGTTGAGTGACCTGATCTTGGACGGAACCTCTTCGATGAGATTATTATAGGCGCGTTGGACTGGAGCTTTCCTCGCTGCCGTGAGGATGGCTAAGAAAACAGCTGATGCTTCTCATTGGGTCAAAGAGATGCGTGTTGAGTGAATTCGGGAAAAACAGCTGATGCTTGTTCCGGGAGGGAAGCGTGCGGTGAGACTTCTTGACTTGAAGATGTAAGTGAGGGGATCTTGGATGAACAAAAGTTATTCCGATCCCTGTTACAGTTTCGGGCTCCTCAATGATGAGACTTGACCAAGAGGTGAATCTTTTCTCGGGTGGGACTTCACGTTGGTATTCGTCAATGTGAAGAGAATCTAGGATAGGGGATTTCTCTGGACGAGAATGGTATGAGAGTAGGTCTCGATAACTAGGATAGGGGATTTCTCTGGACGAGAATGGTATGAGAGTAGGTCTCGATAACTAGGATAGGGGATTTCTCTGGACGAGAATGGTATGAGAGTAGGTCTCGATAACTAGGATAGGGGATTTCTCTGGACGAGAATGGTATGAGAGTAGGTCTCGATAACACTGGTGTACTCTTCCACGCACATTCATTGAAGAATCAGTTAAAATTTCTACGTTGCTGCTACGAAGAAAAGGTCATACCACGCTCCCTACTTATACGCAGATAAAAGATGATCAATGGCTTTCCTTTCGACGAAACTGAAGAAAGAATTCAGCGGAAACAGATCGCTATTGAAAAAGTCTAGGTGCAACAAACCTTCACCGATCTCATTGTAAGTCGCCGAACCTATTCTCAAAACATCCCTCAGAGTTGGTTGAATCCCTTACGTGATGGAATTTTTTACAAGTTAAGGATAAATTGCCTTAAGGAAAAGAATAGACACTCCGCCAAGTTACAACGCCTTATTACAAACAGTGAATGGTCAAAAAAGAGTTCCCCTAACCACGTGATCAACCTTTCAAGTCAAGTGTTTGATGCCGATATGTTTAACGCATTAGGTTATGGATTGAAATTATCTATCTCATCCACCCCAAATTGTGTTAATATTGCTAACGCTTTTACACAATTATAAAAAGCAAGTGATCTGCCACGTAACGAAATTTCAATTGCTAAAGGTTATGTGTATAAATGCTTAAGCGATGTACAAAATAATTATCCCCTGAGATTTGATAAAGCAATACCTTCTCTTAGGAATAATAAATATATATATATATATATATATATATATATATATATATATATATATATATATATATATATATATATATATATATATATATATATGTGTGTGTAAGGCTTATAAATCTGCTGCCCCCGTTCTTATCGACAAATCTTCATATTTAAATAAAAGAAATGACCTTCTTTCTGATACCTCTACATATGAAAACCTAAGAAGGAATCGTATTGACCAGGTAAACAGAGAATTTCATTCAACCTTTCGCTCTCTGCTTAAAGGTCATCCTGACCTCATTAATAAGTTTAAATCCTCGAATGCTTTCCTTCCCTACCTTTATGGTCTCATTAAAACTCATAAGCCGGAAAATCCTATCCGTCCCATTATTAGCTTGGTGAGGTGTGTTTCATATACTCTATCTAAATGGTTAGCTTCTCTCCTAAGTCCCTTGGCAGGGACCGTTTCTAGTTCTCACATCGTTAATAATCTCGATCTCATTAGGAAACTTAGTGATCTTCCTTACCCGGATAATTTTAGCTTGGTTAGTTCCCGTACCCGATCTCCATAATTTCCTCGAAGAGTACCTTGTTAATGTTGTTCTCCGTATACCAGCTTCCAATATTATTAAACTTATTTCCCTCTGTATTAACAACTGTAAATTCACCTTTGACGGGAAATATTACCGTCATATCTTTTGAATGGCTATAGGCAATTGTTTATTCCTGGTACTGGCCAATCTATATATGGAGTTTTTGAAATCCAAAAATACTTCCCCAGACCAACATAACCCCTATTTTATGGATGCGTTATGTTGATGACATTCTTTGTTTGTGGCCTAATGATCTTAATATAAATACTTTCCTTGAAAAAATTAACACATTAGTCCCTTCAATCAAATTTACTTTAGAAAATGAAAAGGATAACACCATCCCTTTCTTATATATTTTGATCCACCAAACAGACCAAGGTTTCAAATATGAAATTTATAGAAAACCTACAACCATTGATTCATGCATCCATTTCTATTCCGATCACCATATTAGTATAAAAAAAGTGTTTTCTCTTCCATGTTTCTCCATGCCCTGAGAATTGTTGATCCCGAATATTCGGAATAAGAGGTTGATAGGATATATAATAAAGGTTTAAATTTGTGTTACCCTTTCTACGTACTTAAAAATTGTTATAATTCTGCTAAGAGTTCATTTTATCAACGCAATCGTAACATCCCTAAATTTCATGCTAAAAATGTATTAGTTTTACCTTTTAACCAAAGTTTCATTAAATTACCTTGTTTACTAAAACCTTTGAACATAAATGTTATTCTTAAATATAAAAACACTATCCATCGCCTTTTCGTAAAAAAATCACCCCCTAAACCAGGCATTGTATATTCTATTGGTTGCAATAATTGTGAAAAATGCTATTATGGACAGGCAGGTAAAGAATTGAATGTTAGAGTTCAACAGCACCAAACTAATGTTCGTAATTTTTTTCAACAATCTGCATTATTTTTACATATCTATAGTCAGGACTATACTATTAATTGGAATAGTGCTAAACCTGTTATTAAATGTACAAACTACATTTCAAGAAATATTTGGGAGTGGATCTCTATTAATACTTTCCCAAATTTTAATATTAGCCCTGGATTGTTTAGCCTAGATCCTATCATATCTAATTATATTAAATCACAAATTGAAGTATTTAAAGAATTTGTACCCCTTAGTTAGAGTTTTGATAAAGGTAGCCGTTTTAACCCCCCACTCCTTACTATTTAAGACATTGTCTATCCTGACCTACGTTATACCATGAAGAGGTCTTTTAGAATGTAGACGCAAGCACTCGGAATCATTCTTCCATTCCATTTTCCTTGTGGGTGTTATTTACCATATATATATATATATATATATATATATATATATATATATATATATATATATATATATATATATATATATACTACATCATTCCTAATTCTCTCGCGACATACGCTCTCCACCAGTGAAAATGAAGCCCTCAGCTTTGCCTTGAACTGCCAGATACAAACCAAATTTGATCCAACTTCAAAAAAAGGTAAACTAGAAACCCTCTCCCAATCCCTTTCGAAAATACAAGAACAATCCATCATTGAACTTAAACCCAACTAAAAAGACCAACTACGCGCGGAAGCCACCAGACGAAGGTGCTTTAATGGCAGTAAACTCATAACACTTGAGATAAGAATGGCTATCAACTCTCTCTAAAAAAACAAAGAAATAATCATAAAAAGCTGACAAAGAAGAATACAACAGTAAATTGAATAACATCTTAAGTGGTATCACTAAATTTAAGCGAATGAAAAAAAGATCCAACAGAAAACTTTAAAAAGAAATTTAATGGACAAATACGTAGAGCTAATGCACTCATTAGAGGAGTTCACTTCCAAAAGATTGTCGGTGATTGTACACCAGTGTATCTTCATGGAAACGTCAAGGTACCATTGAAGCCCATCATTTTGCAAGTCACGACGCCAACGTACCGTCTTGCTAAACCCCCTAAATTAAATCATAACACCGTACATTTTTTCAAAGTACAACATAAAGTCTATAGAGGACTTTATTGATATACTTCACTCCCCGAGTCCGGCAGGACTAATAGCATCCCTTGATGTGGAAAGCCCTTTTACGAATGTCCCTCCCTATCTACCAGACCATCGATATCATTGCACAAAATATATATCATCATCCTACTATACCTCTACCTAATCTTGACCCAAACATCTTAAAATGCATGCTAAGTCCATGCACATCAGAAGCCCCGTTCAGGACACCGGGCAGATATCTATACACACAAGTTGATGAAGTGGCTATGGGATCGCCCCTGGGTCCGACCTTTGCCAATTCCTACATGGGTCAACTCGAAAAGTATATATTAGACAGCATTGAAAATAAGCCACATACATACTGCAGATAAGTTGTTGACATCTAACTCAATGTTCAAAACGAAGAACAACTAAGAAAGTTCAAACAACAATTCGAAGAGAAGTCAGTCTTAAAATTTACTTACGAATTAGTTACAGACAATAAATTAATTTTTCTGAATGTCGAAGTACAAATGGCAATGGAAAATATATCGCAAAAGTGTATAGAAAAGGTACAGACATGGAAAGATGCCTCAACGAAAGGTGAATGTCCCGAAAGATATAAAAGGCATGTAATCGGCTCATACATACGCCGAGCATATAAATGCTGTTTCACATGGAAGCTATTCCGTCAGGATAAGTTCCTCCTCAAATAAACCCTCGTAAACCACGGTTTTCCAAACAACATGATAGAACATTAATTTCGAACATTTTTACGAACGCAATTCCAAGTCACAGATCAAACTGGCAACAACTAACAAGTAAAAAATTACATCAAGCTCTTCTATAGAAACCAAATGTTTACAGCCTAAAAATATATAAAAAAGCCATCAAGTAGATCGTTAATCTTAACACTAAATTCAAAAATTCAACTCATTATCTATTACAAAACAACACAACTCAGCAATCTCTTTATGAAAAATAACGGCTGCTAAGTCTCCTCGAAACTCAAGTCAACAAACATAGTTTACGAATTCAACTGCCTACATGAAGTCTACAAGCTTCATAATAACGCTTTTAAGGCGTTTAATAATGCATCTTTGAAACGGAGCGCCTAAAAATCATATAAAGAGCATTCACAAGACCAGCCTAACAAGAGATATATTGGTTGAGAACACCGTGATAAAAAGAAAAGAGAGAAATCCATCTAGACCAAACATCTTAGATGACATCATAATCAATGAAAATTTTCTCATTGACCGACTGCCCTTTACTTGAATAGAGTTGTTCTACACTTATCTAGAAAATTCACGAAGTCCTACTCATTTAAGCGTCATCTTTAAAGATTTGAAGTAGTCGAGGAAAATCCTCCACGCATCAAGACCGCTGACGGCTGACGTCACTAGCTTCAGTTGGGGAGTCGCGCAAGTGCAAATCCTCAACCAAAAGCAGAAGCTCGGCCTCGCAGTCTTATCTTTCCAAACCAGAGTAACACATCTCGTGTTTGAATAACTTCTCTGCCAGTGAATTCCTGTAAAGACACAGATTTCTGACACGTCAGAACCCCGGAAGGAAGTCCTATAAGGGACGCGAGAAGGGGGCCCCAGTAAAGGGGCAGAGTCGTCAGGAGCGGCAGGTGGAACCTATTAGACACTTAGTCTATGTAAGGCAGAGATGGAAAACAAAGAAAAGACAATTAGAAATACTTATAAATGGATAAGAGCATTGTAAGCTCTGAGAAAAGAAGGCTCTCCTAGCGGGCCATCATAGCCAACCCCAGAGAGAGAAGAGAATCTTTCTATATGCGACATCAATCAGGATGTGGATAAGTTACTAAGCGAGAAGTTACGCGCAAAACTTGAATAAATTAACCTACTACCCAAGATACCACCGCATACCTTCGCCCAAAGATCAATAATATGTAGACGTTTAGACCCTTTGGTTGGCTCACATATTGCAGATGATATAAAGAAAGAAATTGAGGCAAAACAAAGCTGGGCTAAGGTAAATGAAATATACAAATTTAAAATACGAGATGAAGGAGAGTACACACCTATTTATGGCCACTTTCCAAACGACCGAGATGGCCACTAAGGCGTCAGAAGCTGGAGACTCATATTGTTCGGTACACAGATTTTGCCTGCGTGCATTGAGAGGGAGACTTTTGTCTCTGTCCAGGTAGGCTTTTCATGTTATGCCCTGGAACATCACACAACAACAGAATGCAAGTTCGTAGGCAGAGTATTCTCTGAATGCGCCGGCTCCGGACACACCTGGAAAGAGTGAACGACTAGGTGACATAATAAATGCCTTAACTGCGATGGCCTCAACTGACGCTCTCAAGATCGTGTCGGTTAAGAAAAACTTAATAAACGAAAAGAAGAGAAACAACCAGGAAGAAAAACCCCGAAAGTCTATGCACAGGTGGCAAGAACTCAAGAAAAGGAAAAAACAGTACTCCAATTGGACCCATCAAAGAAGTTGGAACTAGTCATTTGCGTGATCCCTGCTCACTTTGTCAATGTATCCAAACCAGGGAGCTACGCGAGTGAACTAAATAAAATGTTAATACAAAATGGGATGAAACCTATGTAGTTTTCAGACAATCCTCCATCAGGAGACCTATGCCAGACACAGACAGGGAGCAAGCCAACCACGGCATCAAGGAAAGATCTAGCTCGATGGATCCACGTCTTAACAGTTCTAGTACGTCGAGACACCCCAAAGAATGGAAACAGATCAACTGCTCTAGAAAGAAAATCCATTCCATAAAGCTAGCCAGCAAAGCAAAAACTCAAGAGAAAGCAAGCCGACTATATGCACGCAAAGATCCACCGACCTCAATATGCTAATATATGCCTCACCATCGGCTCCACTACCGAGACTATCAAAAGCGAAGGAAATATTCGAAGGCATGATCAGAGAGATAAGTAAAAATGGGAATAAGGTTGTGATGCACATGAGCAAGATGTGCTCACATCTCTAAAGAACAGCCTCATCGAAATATGCCCCGACTCGTGCTTAAATCTTTCCAAGACCAGTTTAAGAAAAAAAAATCTTGGAGAGTAAGGTCCCCGTGCAGCAAAAACAGGTGAAAGTAAAAATCGTACAAGAAGAATAATATGTCACACAACATTAGACTCATTAACAAATTAAAGATCTTTTCGCTAATGTGAATGGATGGGAAGGCAATGAGTACATTTAATACATCATTCGTGAAATAAATCCAGACGTCTTCCTGATATCTGAACACGGCTTGAATGTAGCTAATACCTGTATCAATATATATAATTACAATACTATAGTGACCCGCCATACTAATAAGAGGTACGACGGCGTGGCAATTGCCGTACCAAAGAGGATTAAATACAAAGAAATTCAAAAGCTAGAGGAATCATAGTTCGTCGTGAAGATACGTATGACCATCGACGACTTAGTAATAGCAGTGGGGTACCAACCCCCCAAACGACCCTATCTTCCTATCCCCAATTTCCTTTGCCTCTTGATCAGCAAGCTTAATGCCCGCTGCAGAGAAACAGGATATACCACTGCATTCAACGGTTCCGGAGCCCCTCTGAGCTTTCTTATGGAACGCGATATAGTACAAAGAGATGCCCAGAGTTTGCTAATAACCTAACTAGGAGATCATCAACAACCCCAGACATTATCTTCACTAATCCAAACTTTGTTCTGAACCATTCAACAGTTCCAGGCCCTTGCACTCGGTCGGACCACATTAGCATGGTCGCAACCATCTCAACGTTTCCTTTTCGGGTAAATTTTTAATCGCAGGTGCTTGCCCAAGGCCAACTAGGACGGCTATAAACGAATCATCAAAGACTACCGAATGGGACAACTGGATGGATCAACACTTGAAGACCTAGATATACATTTTGAAAACATAATGTCCAGGATAAAGGAAGCGGACCGAGTGGCCCTTCCCAGGGTAGAATACAAGACTCCCCCAGCAACACGATGAGACTACAATATTATACGAAAAAAAAATATATTGGAGGCACAAATATTGGAGATAAACGCATTCGGAAATACGGTTCATAGATATCAAGAACTCCGGAACTTTCGAAGGAGTTAAGACATGTGATTAGTGAAAAAACAAAAGTGCTCTGAAACGATATTATAGATAGAATGCATACGGAAGGCGTCCTAAAAAGGTTTTGGAGCTAGATGCAGAGGTAAAGTAGAACTCTCCCGACCAAAACCGGCAATACCATCTCAATTGACGGCAGAAAGATTACGGATGACCAGACAATGGAACAACAATTCAGAGAACATTGGGAAAGGAAATTTAACATTACGTAAGAAGAAAATGATGATTTCAACACGGAGTACACAGAGGAAGTTTTGACAATTCCAGAAGATCGAGGACCAGCATTGACGCCATTCCAATATGTAGACGGCACAGCAGGCAAATTAAGATCAAGGCCGTTTACTCAGCAGGAGTTTTAAGTCACTCTAGAAAGCTTTAAACTAAAGCCCCAGGTATCTCAGGCATTACCAAGGTGCACCTGATAAACACCTCTGTGAAAATCAACGGGGCACTACTGAATCTCTTTAATGCCTGTCTAAACGTTGGGTACTTTCCAGACCTGCTAAAAAGGTAAGAATCATTTTCCTACTAAAAGAAGAAAAGCTAAAGCAGAAATTAGGAGCTACAGGCCGATATCCCTATTGGAATTTATAGGGAAACTCTTTGAGAAACTACTCAATAACAGACTAAGGGAGTTCCTGGCTGCAAGATGCCAGTATAATGCACAGCAACATGGTTTCCGTACAAACCTAGGCACGGAAACAGCCCTTGCATTGATCACTGAATATATTCCTATCGCAAAAGCAGAAAAGAAAGGAGTGGATGTCATACTCAGAGAAGTTACGACAGCGTCTCATAAGATATGGACTCTTGGTATAAGGAAAATATGCGATTTGGGAATAGAGGTAAATGTTATCAAACTCTTCTGTGATTATTTTGAAAACTGAAAGGCAATTATACAGATCAGTGACCCTAAGAGGCAACCCTTTTTCATTAGAGCTGGCGTACCAGAAAGGGGCTGCTTGAGCCCAACGTTGTACACTATATATATTAGTGACTACCTCCCCGGACTCACCACGTCTAGCTAACAAACGATATGACGCAGGTGATCATCAGCAATTACCCCAACCCGGTATATACAGCAAACAGGACAGCCGATGAAATAAATAACCTCAACAGATATGAAAAGAGGAATAAAATACGCAAACTTGCAGAAAAGTTTAAAGTACTTCCCATCGGGTGAAGAAAACTGCTGAGATATTAGTACAAGGAGAACACTACCTATTCTTTCGAGACGGTCGTGCCCTCGGACTCAAAGTCACAGAAAGATGGTACGGAAAAGTCATGCATGCCAAAAGGAACTTACGATGCTTGTACCGTTTCAAGACACTCTCTTCCGAAAACAAAAGAAAACTGTACATGGCAATAGTTACACATAATTTGCTATATCCTACTATTCTCCTTCATCTGGAAAGCAAAACCCAAATAAAAAGGCACAAGTCATATGTACAGAACCAGGCACTACGACTTATCTCTAATGTTACCCACTGAGGCTGTATCCCATCTAGAATAATGCTGCACAATCTTGAAGAAAATGAACAACTAAACGTGACTCTACATAACAGGACAAAAGCGATATAGAGAAAAATCTACTCATACATAGTTGATACGATATTCCAATTGCAACAGCAGTACCAGCACAATCTGATATTTGAAATCGTTCATATATTAAACTTAAATTTCTTATTACTACCTTATTTTGTTCTTTTAACTTTTGTCTTTAACTTCTTACTGATATTCTTGTGAGTACCAGGTAGCATCAGAGGCAAAGATTGCATAACTACATTTACTTGCACTCTCAGATTACACATAAGTGCTTGGTAGTGCATTTTAGATTTCTGTATTGACTGTGCGCATGAACTATGCCTTTTCATGGAATATACAGTCTTGTGTAAATTATTTGCAACAATTTCCATTTTTGTAAAATATTCCATCAAACCATCATTTTATTTATTATGTGGTACTTTTTTAAAATTTGAAGCGTCATAATAGTAAATACTGTTTGTCAACTAAACGTTTAGATATTTAGTATTTAGCTTATTGCCAAATAACTCAGTGATAGCGTAGAGATCCTAACGGGTGGTTGTGTTGTAATTTTGAATGCTATTTTCTTAGACAAATTCAATATCTATAACACCAAGAACGTTCTAGGATTGTAACTTTATCAGAATGTAGTGGATTGAATGTTAGGAAAATTGCAGAACCATGTGAGATCCACTATTCAAGGGTCAGCCGGATCGTGAAAGCCTACCGAGAAACAAGGTCATTTTTCCTAAAATGGATATGTAAATGTGGCCGAAAGCAGAAAACAACTGAAAGCGACGACAGAACTTTGCTACAAAAAAGTTTTAACAACCCTAAACTTACTAGTAATGATCTTCAAAAGGAACCAGCAGGTGCTGGAATTAGCGTTTGCTCCAGTACTGTAAGACGACGTCTTCTGAATGCTGGAAGACCGGCAAAAAGGCCCCTTCATAAGCAACTTCTTACAAGTGGAATGAAGAAGAAACGTATTCAATGGGGTAGGCAACACAAGACCCGGACAAAGGAACAATGGAGAAAGGTACTTTTCACGGATGAATCACATTTTGAGGTGCAGGGGCAGAGATGTCAGTACGTGAGAAGATCACTTGATGAACCGATTCGTGAGGGGCATATTGAACAGCACGTTAAACGCCCGTCTAAGGTAATGTTTTGGGGCTCTTTTTGTTCTGTTTGGCCTATACCTCTTGTGCTAGTTACTGGAATGATGAATTTCGAGAATTACGTTGATTTAATTGGCAGAATAGTGGCTCCTGGTCTAATTAAAGGGTTTCCAAACGGTGATGGGATATTTCAGCAAGATCTCGCTCCCTTTCATGCATCTAAAAAATCGATGAAAGCATTTCAAGATGAAAATATTGAGGTACTTCAGTGGCTAGGGAACCCACCAGATTTAATCCCAATTGAAAACCTTTGGGCTATAGGGAAAAATGGTCTTCAAAAACACGACCATGTCAAAACCCAAGCTCATTAGCGCAATAATTCAAATATGGTATCATGACGAAGAATAATAAAAAATATTTGTGCAACACTGGTCAATTCCATGCCTCAACGGGTAAAATGTATTCTTAAAATTAGAGGAGGACATATTATAAAGTAATAAAAATAAAATATATAGATTTTCTTCCCAATAAATACTCAACAATTGAGAAAGTGGTTTATTTAACCGGTGTTGAAATAAATTTCCACAAGACTGTAAGTCAGAGTTTGACAAGCTTTCTGTGACAGGTAAATATTTGCCAACACGTGCACTCTTTTAGCCATTGTAGAATTCATAATCTCTACTATTCATCTTCAACTTGTTTCCTTTTCCAAAACATGCCTTTGTTTTTCATCATAACAGACTATGTCGAAAAGCTGTTCTGCATCTTCCATAAACTTTGTGACATACTTTTCGAATATTGGACTACGTTTCTTCTTCCGATATTTCTCCAAAAATGAAAACCTTTTCATTACCCTTGTGATCTTTTTCACTACTGTCACTCGATGCACAGTTTACACATTTCACCACACCTAATGTTCGATCAATTCCTTAGCTACTATTTTTGCAGCCTGATTATTTTTCCAATCTTTTTCGTGAACATACTCGTTTGTACGTTCCACTACTTCTCTGTCGGCAGTATACTTCGAGTACGAAATTGACTTCTCTCCACAAATTTGTGTCCCCCAGAGAGTTCTTTAATATTTGAGATTCTTAGCATTTTTATTTTTATAAGATTTAATCCTAAACTATAGATAATAGATATACAATCTGTAAAAAATAAAAAACATGGTTGGTTTAAATAAAAATACATGGTTAAATGAAGATTAATTTTTATTTTTATATAATTTAATGCTAAACTATATATAATAGATATACAATCTGTAAAAAATACAAAACATGGTTGGTTTAAATAAAAATGCATGGTTAAATGAAGATTAATTTTTATTTTTATATAATTTAATGCTAAACTATAGATAATAGATATACAATCTGTAAAAAATAAAAAACATGGTTGGTTTAAATAAAAATGCATGGTTAAATGAAGATTAATGAACTGAATGTACGGTAGCATTAGCGGTAGAACCGTATCGCTAATGCTAAAGCTATATAATATTGCTTGAAAACAGACCTATATAAATTATATAATAAAATGAATACATGTATCAGTTAGTTGTAGTAGAAGATAAGTTGTACTGTTAACCAGTATATTATAATTTGCCCTATTTTACAATAACCTGTGCATTTCTAGTGTTATACTAAAACACAACCGTTTTTGTCATAAAATATTGTTTAAAAAATGTTTTTTTCATGACCTTTTTATATTTAGAGATATAATTAAAGGTTTAAGTATGACAAATATTAACATGCATCATCCGCATCTTCTGACACCAATTTCAGCTTCCTATAACCTAAAATTAGGTTTAGGGGGTAGTTTTGGATGTATATGCAGCTATTGAGAACTACTCAATCATTATTCTGGTTAAAAAAATTTCACTCCTCCCTAGTATACATGAACTAATCTAGACATTAAAAAAATAGATCCGTAGTGAACAAAATAGAAAAAAAGTAAAAATAAATCTGAGAAAAATAAATATATAACTAAATAAACAAACAAAGGTTCCTAAGTGGACACGAAAAGGATAATTTCCGAAGTGGACAAGGAATACAAGACAAAACATAATAACAAACAGAAATAGCAAGAGATGTATATATGTTTAATAACGCCAAAAGAACAGAGTACGCTCTACTACCATACGTAGATAAACTACAAAGCCTTTTGATAAATCAATAATAAATACGAAAGATAAGAAGATGCTCACGTAAAGAAATTGGCAGACATACTGGCACACACACTATTCTACATACTCTAATAACAAATTTTCTTCTGCCTATACTCTATCCTACTATAATGCACTATTTTTCCTATATTTAAGTCTCCTTGATCGTTGATCTCATTAACCCCAGAAACGAACCATTCATCTGATAAGCATCTGCTGAGATACTATTCTGATACAAACGTTGCTTTGCTTAGTAAAGGACTTTAAACACCGCTGACAGAAAACAGCCTAAACGGAAAGTCTTTAGGTGATTTTTTTACTCACTTTTACGAAAGGAAGAAATAATACTTTTCTCAACGTAAAGATTTTAAACAAATTAGAGCTTAAAATCCTCACTGCTCCCGCCCATTGACCTACGTGAGAACCTTCCTCGGATGTCTGTCATTCATTAATTTCGTCTTAACTATACCGGCCACTTGGACTGACACAATTAAGGGCTTATGTCGAAACTG
Organism: Ceratothoa steindachneri; assembly: GCA_963969495.1. NCBI lineage: Eukaryota > Metazoa > Arthropoda > Malacostraca > Isopoda > Cymothoidae > Ceratothoa > Ceratothoa steindachneri. Next base: position 139,902,195 of record OZ018323.1, on the reverse strand, counting down.
GTTTGAGGATTAACCCACAGCAGAAGCATAAGTCAGAAATTTTCTCGAACCCGAAACTTAACTGCAGTTATCGGATGGAGGAGAAACCCTCACATCCAAGGGGTCCGGCCAGAATCATAGAAGAAAGTAACACCCGTATCTATGTATTTGGAAGTAGTTATGGCGTAAGTACCTAAAGGGAGGTGAAAAAATGTAGCGGCAGTTGATTCAGCCACTACTTCTATCAAGTCCACCATTATTCATCCTTTCGATGTTCCCATTCGGCACCCATCTCATCCATCCATTATCACCCATCATCCTGGCAACATCTGAGCGGGAGAACAACTGGAAAATGGAAGGAAGCGCTAATATCAAATTTTTCATAGTCACCGACGCGAACACTTATCGCTTTGACCACCTTACCACTTCATTTATTCCACCATACCCAAGACGCAATAATTTCACTTTTGTTTGCAGAAAGAAAATAATAAATCAGGTGATTTTTTAAGCAGACATAGCAAGAGGAATGTGTCGCTCAGGATTATCCCTAGAGTCACTCTCTTTGTCCTGAGAATCAACGGTATTACATCGGTGCTGCTGAATTGGTTTTTTTTTAATTTAAATTAAAAATTAATGAGAGAATTTCTTTCCTAATTTTTGTAAGGAGAGAACTGTAAAGAAAGTGGTAAAGATAAAGAAAGTCAAAGTGCGCGTGGAAGATATATTACGGAAGCTCCTCCTGCAGAGCATGTAACTGTGATCGCATGGATCTGAGGTTGACGCTATCTTTCAGAATTCAGCTGAAGAATGGTTGCCCATGCTATCCCGGTTACTCCATTACGGGGTGGTCCTCCTGGAAGATGTTTTTACCACACTTGGTCTTGGTAAATTAAGCGAACGATGATGAAGTCGAAACTTGTAGTCTCGATCGCTGACCTTTGCTTCTTTTGGGCTGTTTTGTCGGGAATCAATTTTTTTTGTCTTGTGACAAATGTCTGCACGCCGCTTTCATACCAGCATATTTTCAGTAAATCGATGACTTTTTAGAGGTCTAAACATACAGTGGCGGCAACAAAAAAAGTGACATGTGACAATTCGGGGAAAATAAAACAGAAAAATGTAACTTACATATTTTATTATGAATATTTCATGAAAGTTATTACTTGGTCATGTTGCCCTTGCACTTGATGACCATCCTGAGTCGATTGGGCATTGATTCAGTGAGGTTTGCGAAGTAGGTGGGGTCGATCGTAACCCAGATCTGCTTCAGTGATTCTATCAGGTCCTTGATGCTGCCGGGTGCTGTCTCTTGAACTTTGGATTTCATCAGATTCCAAGCATTCTCAATAGGATTTAGGTCCAGGAAATTACCAGGCCACTCCAAAACACTAATATTATTATCATTGAAGAACCTTTTTACTAACTGGGACCTGTGAGCAGGGGCACCATCATACATGAAAAATTCACACTGATGAATTTCCCAAAATGGCAGCATGTGCTGCCTCAAAACTTCAAGATAGTTAGTCCCCCTCATGGCTACATTCTTGGCAAGGAAGTACAGACCTCCTCTGCCCTTTTTTCCACTAAAGGCACCCCACACCATCACACTATCAGGGTGCTTCACTGTTTTCACGGTATATTTCGGGTCATCCCGAGACACAGTGCTGGGACGACGCACGATCTTTGACTCTCCTCTGACCAGCCTAAAGGTGCTCTCATCACTGAACATGACCTTCTTCCAATGGGCAGCTGTCCAATGTTTATAGGTCTTGCAAAAATTGAGCCTTTCCATCTTCATAGCCTTGGTAAGAAGTGGCTTCTTGGCAGCGCGGCGAGACGGTAGGCCTAAGTCCTTCTGTAAGCGATGACTGATGGTCCTGAGGGCAACGTTCTCGAGGAGGTCTGGGTGTTTTTTCTTGATTGAAGCGGAGGTTACAGAAGGGTCTGACATCACTTTACGCCTTAGGATATTATCAGTCCTTGGAGATGTCTTCCTAGCTGCACCAATGCCCTCCTTCCTCTTTGGTATGGTACCTGGTGGCAATAACTCAGCTGCACGTTTTAGGCGATGAATCGTATTTTTGACGTTACTAAATCTGCTGCTACATCAATAAAAGACTTTTCCTGCTCTAATAGGGTCAAGGCACGGCTTTTCTCTGTCATAGAAAGCTTTTTCCACCCCATTGTATCCACTTGCACAGAAGTTATAGCACGTCAAATGGAGGCACGAATGCAGATAATCAGCACGCTGGAGTGCCATATACTAAAACGTCGTTGTACGAGCTCAAACGAGACACTGAGTTCCAATAGAGCGCAGTTCTGTTGTCTTAGCCCAGGAGAGTCGTCCACTTGCGGCATAAGCTCCGCACATTTTCATTGGATTGTTGGCAAGTAAAATAGTGAAAGCGATTTTGTGTATCGATTTCTGTTGCCAATATTCAATGTCACTTTTTTTGTTGCCGCCACTGTAGAATAACACAACGTTGCGTGTGGTGCGATTAAATTTATGGCAGAGAAATACAGTACCATATATCTGCCAAAAGATAGTAGAACATGGCTTTTTACTTGTAGCTGAATGTGGTTTAATGGATTCATTTTCATCATTCTCTCGTGTTACTTTGAGAGATATATACATTTGTATATCTGCCACGCATTAAACTATTCCTCATTTATTCTTTAAATTCCCAATTAATTTTCTATTTCTTTCATAGTCTCCGTTCGAGCTTGTGAAAGTGTTCCTTAACAGCTATTCTATTCAGAGAATTTTTTGGTTCTCTGCGTAGCGTAGTGTACTAACGGCATACTTTTAACTGTGATTAAAGCGGTGCTCGCTGCCTCAGTGTGCCTGGTTCGATACGCTTCCCTGCATGGATTTTTCGAAAAAAGGTAATAAAAATATTACTGCAACGAAAAATTATTCCGTTTTCTCTTTAAATGGGGTTTAATGGATTCATTTTCATCATTCTCTCGTGTTACTTTGAGAGATATATACATTTGTATATCTGCCACGCGTTTAACTATTCCTCATTTATTCTTTGAATTCCCAATTAATTTTCTTTTTCTTTCATAGTCTCCGTTCGAGCTTGCGAAAGTGTTCCTTAACGGCTATTCTATTCAGAGAATTTTTTGGTTCTCTGCGTAGCGTAGTGTACTAACGGCATACTTTTAACTGTGATTAAAGCGGTGCTCGCTGCCTCAGTGTGCCTGGTTCGAATCGCTTCCCTGCACGGATTTTTCAAAAAAAGCTAATAAAAATATTACTGCAAGGAAAAATTATTCCGTTTTCTCTTTCAATGTGGTTTAATGGATTCATTTTCATCATTCTCTCGTGTTACTTTGAGAGATATATACATTCAGATCTGATATATTTTTTTATAATATTGGAAATTTTACACGTTTGAATGAAAACATTTAAATTTTTAAAATAGAAAAAAATAATATAAAATTCGATTGTTTGAGCAAACAAAAATTGCCCACCTAATATTCAAGAGTTTTTTTGCAGTGCTCGCCTTCCATGAGAGGTTCTCATAGTTTTGGCCTGTTGCCCGAAACGCATGCCAAAATATGTCCTGTAGTCTTTACACATTTTAGAAGATAATTTCACAATTAATATCTCGAGCTCGTAAAAAAATTGGCCAAAGACAAAACAAAATGAGCCGGGTGGATGCTTTCAGCCTTTTAATGCAATTTTGGAGAGTTCTTAAATGTTTTAGGAATTCCTAGAAAGATATTGAAAATGCCTAACAATCCTAGAAGGTTTTTGATAGATTTTGAAAGTTATATACAATTCTTTATCAATTTATTCAACATTGAATTTATCTATAATATTCAGAGAAACAAATTCAAATTTTAAAAAATCATTATTTAGGTCAAAAAAGCTAAGAAGAAATAGGATAATAGCCGTTTACTCTATACATTAGGTATTTTCAATTAGAAAAGTATACCCCCGCATAGAAAATGAAGAGAACTTTATAATACAACACAGCTAGTAGGGAAAATCTGCTACAATAACTGAGGTTCAGTGAATTAAAAAGGACTGGTAAACATGATTATTGTACAGGAGAAAGGAATATAAATATTCTATTATATATATATATATATATATATATATATATATATATATATATATATATATATATATATATATTAGGTAGATGGGTATCAGTCTTTCTTGAATGCAAATTTTGTTGAAGACCATTTAATTCCCTTTGGCAACTTTCTATTTTTCTAACTGTCTTTTTAATTCCATCTTGTAAATGGTAGATCACTTGTCTTGTATTCATCTCTCTTTTAAATAAATGGGTTTGGTAAAAACCAAACTAAATTGCTGAGCTTTCGATCTTATTCGATCATCTTCAGAGCGTTTTGATATACTCTTTCCTCCTTTACCAATGAATTGTGGACTCGGAATCAGACTGAATGAAAGAATGATGATGATGTTCAAAGATTTAGAAATAGATATTGGTAGAGATAGTTTGGCGAAAACACACGTTGTTATTTTGCCCTGGTGATTGGGGCATCTCTTGCATTTTTGTTTTCTTTGTTCTTCTCACTATTTTGTATCTTTATGCTTTAACAAATCTTGCTTTTTGCTAAACAATTTTTTAGATATATTCTATTGTTTATTTATATTATTTCTCTTATTTTTTATTATTTATTTTTATTTAGATATATATTTTTTTTAACATATTTATTTATTCTAACACGGATACAAAATCCAAAATGATAGTCACGGCTTCCAAGCAAAAGGCAGGTTTATCTTGGGTGTAACCACCTGAATCTATTGACACGCTTTCATCTTAGACAATAGATATCCTCACATTGGTTGGAAACTCGCATACTTTCCATGAAAAGCGCAGAGTGTACTTCGAAGAAAAAGAATTATTACCTTCCCCCAAAGTAAGAGAGAGAATATAGCGATTAGAGGTATATTGTTTTTCTTTAAGACATGTTTCACACTTGGCCAGCACCAGCCATCAAGCAAGCAGTCTGTGTGCAAAATGGTCGAACGTTCGCGGAAGAGTAGCAAGGCTGGCGGTGATGAGCGTAATGGATAAAATTTCAACGGCTTTTTCTACGAAACAAAACCGCACGAATCAGATAGAAATTTCTAGAATTTTCTCACATGCGCAACAGCGTGCTATATATTTACCACCAGTGAAGTGGCCTGTCGAGTGGTGGTGGCCCGGCAACAGACTTTTTAATGGAAAAGTGGTTGCTCTGTAGAGATCAATGGTCATCTCCTATCCAAAGTCGGCATTTCCACCAGGAGAGAAAGATTAACAGCAAAGCTCTAAAATGAAGATATTTTACTACACTGGTGCCTAAACTCTCCCACGTTAGGAACACCAAAGCCTACGGTTTTAACCAGTTCTGGTAAGACCCCAAACTTGAGACTAACCCTATATTCTCCCCACAGATGATGTCGACATTTCAAGTTCGAGAGATGAAGAAAGTCCCTCGACACCAGACATGACATAGCCGATGTCCACTTCCTTGAAGACGGTGGAACTTATAGAAACAATGCTTCCTAACAAGGCGGATTGGGACTGCAAGCGTCTGAAATGATGCATCAGGGCGCAAAAAAAGAGCCAAAACAGAACATAGGGTATCATTCCTCATCCCATACTCCTTGCATTGGGTCTCGAAACCATTATACCTAAAAGTGTAGGAAAAGGGGCACCTGAGTAGACGTGGTATTTTATTAAAAACTTTGTTATATGGTAAACTTAATATAGTTTCTTATAAGCATTTTTTTTAAATCAACACGCCAGAATTAAACGTTGTTTCATCATCTATATTCATTGGCACACTTAAAATAGTTACACCAGACTATTCAAACAAAAAAATTGTTAGAATATATAACTTAGGCTTAAAATTGTACTAGCATCTAAACGTTGTTAAAGGTGTCATAAGTCTGCCAAACGATCCTTTCATCGAATTAATTAATGTCAATATCCAAATATTCGTAGCCGAAAATATATTAAGTTTACCATATAACAAAGTTTTTAATAAAATACCTCGTCGATCAGTCGTCTAAAAATAGATGTAATATTCAAATATCTGACAGCACTTTATCACATCCTAGTTAAACATTCACCCCCTCACCCAGGCATTGTTTATTCCATAAGATGTAGTAATTGTTATAAATGTTGCTCTGATGAAATCGGTAAATAATTACAAGCTGCTATAAAAGAGCACAAAATTAATGTACGGAACCATAGGGAGCAATCTACTCTATTCATTTACATGTATCATTTTAACCATACAATCAACTGAAAGAGTGCCAAATCTGTTATTTCTAGAAACATTTTAGTGCTTATATCCATTAGCACCTTCCCAAATTTCAAAATAACCCTTGTTTGTTCTCATTAGATCAAACATTACTTTATGCATAAAATGCCATAATAACATGTTACAGGATTTCGTAACCCCTAATTAGCGTTTGGGAAATGTGGACCAATCTCCTACTTTCTACTCTTTAAGCCTCTCTGATTTGCCTTTTGTTATTCCGTAAAAAGCTCTCTAAGAATAAAGACGATCGCGATATAATTTTTTTTTACTTTTCTTGCTTATATTTTGATTGAAAGCAAAAAATACATGATACGCTATACAATGCATAAAGAAACCTATTGAAAAAAAAAGTATGCAACCAGTTAAGAAATATTCTTGTGTGTTGTTGGGGTGACTGTTTCTAGCATAATTTGAATGTTGATAGCTGGATTATTTTAAAATATTGTAAATGCTTCAGTCATTCGCAGTACTGTTAAATCACTTCCACGGCGTAGAATGGTGGTGCATTCATTAAGCCTAATCCTTGTGAGCTTAATTCTCTGGGATGACTGGCTATAGAGCTTGATGGCACAATCTGTTAATGTGCAGTTAACCGTCTTGACAATATAAGGGTAGCCATGTCAATGTACCGAGAATTTTGATGGTCACGGGTACCAACGCTCAAGTTTTATTGGGAAATCCTATTAACTTCCTGAAGGATGTCAGACAAGGTGGGACAACTCGTTTTCATAAGAAGGATGGATGTTTTCGTATTTTTGTAGATGATAAGATCGAGTTTGGACTGAGGTTTGATGAAAGTATCGTTCCTTTTAATTATTAACTTTATTATTTTTTCATAGATTTTGTAGCTATTATTCATAGTAGCTTTTTAGGAGAGGCAGAGTATGTCTGTTTTGTCAGGGACCGGGCGAGCTAACAAGAATATGATCATATTTTATTTTAATAACAGCGTTTTCTCTGCCTATAGGACTTGATCGGAGATAACCGGCGAAGTGGATGGTTGAGAGAGTATTCATTTGACATAGACAATAATCAACTGCGTTTGTTGTGGTTGGGATATTTTGAGTGTCCATTAAGGCAAGAGCCCGGGTTCGAGGCCTTAACATCGACTTGCGTGGTGAATCTTTGATCTCCACCCAGCGGAAGCACATCAAGAAAGGGAAGAGTGCCGTTACTTTCGAATTCATGGATGAATTTCAAAGAGTTCTTCGTAAGCTTATGCATGGGGTTTCTTTCTCACTGTTTCCTGGTATCAATATAAGCATGTTATCAACGAAACAGGCACAAATGGGTTGTTTTACAAAGGGGGAATTGGTTAAGGTCTGTTTTTTCAGAATACCTATATAGAAGTTGGCAAAAAGAATGCCAAGTGTTGACGCCATCGCAATGCCATCGACGTGCACCTAAATTTTACCATCGAGATCCCAGAAGGTTGTTTCTATCGTGGATGACTGAAGAAACGGGCGTAAGATGTTTACAGGTATGGCAAGTGGTGCAGTGCTCTCGAAGCGATAGACGAGGCTGATCGTTTCATTCACTTGAACGTTGGTGAAAAGAGATTCAACGTCGAGTGAGCCAATGGTGCCAACAGGTTTTTATATGGATAAATAAATAGATAGACATATTTATATTTCGTAAATTGAATTACATAGTATTGAAATTGAATATACAATTTTAGATATATACAAAATACTGGTACAGATTTCATAGTTAGAAACAAATTTATCACCATGGTTGAGAAGGATTTCCTCCTTTGCTTGAACTTCTTTTTAAATATATATATATATATATATATATATATATATATATATATATATATATATATATATATATATATATATATATATATATATATATATATATATATATATATATATATATTATATATATATATATATTTTTATATATATATATATATATATATATATATATATATATATATATATATATATATATATATATGAGGAAATAAACCACATTCTCCGAAGAAAATTTAATTCAGAACAGTTTCGGTGTATCTCACACCCTTTTTCAACTGACACTGGATAGAAAATATAAGAAAAGTGCTTACAAACATAACACAGGGTCAGGTCGTGAAAGATCCCTTCTTTTTTTCCCCCAATCCCCTACTTGTGGCTAATCAGGGGAGGGGGGGGTTAGGCCTAAACATATTAAAGGGCTGACATTTTACTATTTTGTTTATTTGCTTTCGTATTACAGGATTAAAAGAAAATTGACCCTCAGATAGATTTAAATTAGGAACTGACGATATCAAGCTCGATTCTATGATTCTTCTCTTAACATAGTTAGCCGATTTAAATACCATTTTATTTCCATTGAAATCGATCGAATGATTCAAGTCTCTAACATGGCAAAATATTCTCATCTGCACACATTATGAACACTCAAGATTTCGTTGACCGCCTCAACCACTTGCAATTACCGGATGGAAAACTTGTGAGCTTTGATGTAAACTCTTTGTTTACCAAAGTTCGGGTTGACCAAACCATGGGCCTTCTGCGGGAAATCATGCCTAGACTTAATTTGGATCTTCCCATTTCTACGAGTAAATTTATCGATTTAGTTGAATTATGTCTCTCTGTCAATGTGTTTCGAGTAAATAATGAGTTTTATAGACAAATATTTGGCCTTAGCATGGGAAATAGTTTATTTCCGATATTGGCATGTCTCTTCATGGAATATTTTGAGACTGAACTCCTTCCAACAATTTCTCCCCTTAACTTTATATGGTTAAGGTACATTGACGATGTATTTTCTGTATGGCCTAATGGCCATGATTTTGATACCTTTTTTAATAATTTAAATAATTTGAATGTCTTCATCAAATTTAAATATGAATGGGAATATGATAATAGATTACCCTTTTTAGATGTCCTCATTAATAAAGATCACCATGAATTTAAACTTGACGTTTATAGGAAACTAACCCACTCGAATGCCTATATACATTATTTTTCGTTTCACGATAATACTGTTAAAAATCGATAATTCCTAACCTTTTCCTTAGAGCATACAAAATATGTCATCCTTCCTATTTGGATAAAGAAATTATCATTATCAGGACCATTTTTTCTAATTTGTATTACCCCGATTGGTTCATATCGTCTGCCCATTTTGCAGCTAGGAAAACATTCTATGTTAATAAGCCTTCCCGCACTAATGACTTCAACAAATGTATAACATTGCCATTTAATAATAAATTAAATAGTTTAAAGGACATATTTGGAAAAGCGGGTATTAATCTAGCCTTTAAATATAATAATTCCTTAAACCAATTGATGATTGCCAGGAAACCTAAAGAACATCCTAACATAGGAGTATATGCAATACCATGCAACGATTGCCATAAAGTTTATATAGAGGAAACAGGGAGAAATCTAGACAAGAGATTGTATGAACACAAACGAGATATTAGAGTGGGCATCGAAAGCAGTGGAATATTTTGCCATGTTAGAGACTTGAATCATTCGATCGATTTCAATGGAAGTAAAATGATATTTAAATCGGTTAACTATGTTAAGAGAAGAATCGTAGAATCGAGCTTGATATCGTCAGTTCCTAATTTAAATCTATCTGAGGGTCAATTTTCTTTTAATCCTGTAATAAGAAAGCAAATAAACAAAATAGTGAAATGCCAGTCCTTCAATATGTTTAGGCCTAACTCCTTACCCCTGATTAGCTACAAAAAAGAGAGGATCTTTCACGACCTGACCCTGTGTTATGTTTGTAAGCACTTTTCTTATATTTTCTATCCAGTGTCAGTTGAAAAAGGGTGTGAGATACACCAAAACTGTTCTTAATTAAATGGTCTTCGGAGAATGTGGTTTAATTCCTCATCTTTTCTTGCGATATTGCATTAATTTTCATCATATATATATATATATATATATATATATATATATATATATATATATATATATATATATATATATATATATACATACACATATGTATATATACATATATATACACATATATACATATATATAATTACATATGGTTATTACATAACATTACAAAGATATACAGAAACATAATCACTAAACTCAATGGACATACAAATTAAATTCAATTTGCATTACAGTGTTTTTGGATTAGGGAAATCACAGGAATACAGAAAAAAAAACCCATAGTAATAATTTCTAGAGAATTCATATTAATGGAAGGGTATCCTCCCTCGCCTGAACCAAATGGATTCTGGTAAAATCGCATCCTTATCATTTTCGAGGAGGTCTTCAATGTTTCAGTATTTCTCAGCCATTATTTTATCATCATCTAGCGTCCTGGAGTGATCTCGTAGGTAGCTCTTGAGAGTAATTATTCATAGGCTCAAGGAATTATTTATTCTGAATGCAAAGTTTAATATGATTTTATTTATGAAATGGCAAAATGTTAGGAAATTTCCTTTAGAGCATACGTAATGAGTACTTTCCCTTGTCGAATAATTGAGAATACGTTTCAGAGCATTGTGAAAGTGAGTAGAAAAGGCTCTGAAACTCCCAGAGCAACCTCTAAGATCAGTCCACAAACAGGACCAATAGAACGAGAGACAGGAGGATCTAAAAATGTGAATCAATATGTTTTGACTTACTTTCCCAAATTTGCGCATAAGGCCGTAGAATTGCTAGGGAAAGACCTTCTCACTCCTCAGGATATCTGCATTGTTTCAGAGGCGGAACGAGAGATTTACCCCAAGATACTTAACTTGGTCTACCATCTTTATTCTAGTTATTGATAGAAAGGTTAACTTTGTTTATAGATTTCATAACATTTTACGATAACACCATGAAGGAGGACTTATCTTCATTAATGTTCATGACATTCTCCTCCGCGGCAGCGCAGCTATATTTATTAGAGCTTGAAGAGCCTGAGAAGAAGGAGCAACCATGACAATATCATCAGCATAGGGAATGATTTTGTAATGGTAGAGCCCCATTCGACAGCCAAGACGCGAGGATCTGACTTTTTTTTATCACACAATTTATGTACAGATTGAATAGGAAAGGGTAGATTATCCTCCAGCCCCCCTGTCTTACTCCATTTCCAACTTTTCAGGGTTACGATTTGGTTTTTCCAAAGGAAACGCGAACTGACTGATTCATCAGCATATTCTTAATGATATTAATTAGGTACAGAGGAAATTAGCCTTGTGCTAATTTCTCAATCAACACCCAATAATCTACGCGATCGAAAGCTTTACTAAGATCTGAAAAAAGAAGCGTATATTTTGGAACCATTCAAGTTATAACGATAGATAACCTCTTTCAATGCTATAATGGCTGTGGAATTAAAGGTGTCTTTTCTAAAGCCAAACTGGTTGTTATCGATTTTAATGTGGTTATTTAATTCGCATAAAATACAATATTCAAATACTTTCAGAAAATGTGAGGAAATCATTATTGGACAAAAATTAGAAGAGCAATTTAGGCTACCTAATTTTTTCTTCACAACGGGCCTAATTTCTCCTTTCGTCATTCCATTAGGAAGATGTGACCTGAGTAACATACATGAAAATATTCTGTTAATGAAACAATATAAGATATCAGAACCATATTTTAAATGATAAGAATGGCCATTGTCATTACCTAATTCTAGTTTGAGAGAGTGAACTTCATTTGAGACCTCTAGCTGGTTTATTTTTCTAATGTTCGTAAATTTGTCACAAGGTTCTCTGAATTTTAAATCAAAAGAAGTAGGTTTGTTCTGGCAGTTACTGTTGTCAAATACTAATTTGAACTTATTGCTGAAATTTTCGGCAATACGATTATGACTGTCCTGGCCTTCAATTACATTAGCCAACAAATTTTAACTTTGTCTCTGCTACTTAAGTAAATGTTGTTGTAACTAACTAATTTTGGTGCGCTGATTCCAAATCAGCGCACGTAAGGTTCCTGAGTTATGCAATAAGGCTATATGGCTTACTTTGTCCCCATAGATCAATTAATGATATAATTATTACGAGTTTGAGAAGAATGAGACGTTTCTGGGCAAAGGTTTGGAAACGGAGCACCCTATTTGGCATTATGTACGTCCTTTTGCAGACCCAAACAAGATATATGTTACATATAAAAGAGGTAGTACTCACCTGACTATAAATTTATTCAAACATGTTTGAGACGCTTGCTCTTGCACTTGCACGTGGATATAGGATCCTCCCGTTGTAGGAACCAGCTGTAGTCACCCATGATGTTTTCGTTGAAGTGGACTTGATATCTGCTTTCAATCATTGCCATATCTCGGTGGAACCTTTCCCCATGTTCATCACTAATATCACCAATAATAGATGGAAAGAAATCTAGATGCGAATGCAAGAAATGTATCTTAAAAGACATCCGACACCTCATTCGTTGATAGGCCTTTAGCGTGTTTTCCACTAGTTCTTCATAGTTTTCAGCCCTATGAAGTTCTGCACTACATGGACAAATAAATCCCATGCTGCCAGCTCAAGTGGAGTTAGTTTATTCCTGAACTCCCTGTCACGTATCAATTTTCTGATCCCCGGCCCTATAAAAATGCCGGCTTTAAGTTTAACATCGCTTTTCTTTGCAACAAATTTCTCTTTGAGATACTGGAATCCATCAGAATCATGGGCCATTGCTTAAACAAAATTCGTGATAAGGCCAAGTTTGATATGAAGTGATGGGAGGTAGATCTTCTGTGGACGCACCAAAGCATTGTGCTTCACATTGAAACGGTCAACTATGTGTTCTTCTCTTTCGGGCCCACTTTTTGACAATATAATGATTCCTGTCTTCACGGTTGTTCCATAGACATAAGAAGCACATATTCTTTGTATATCCTAGCTGCAGTCCAAGAAGTAAAGAAATTACCTTTATATCGCCACAGATATTCCACTTATGATGCGATTAATAAACACCTTCCAAACTAAATTTCCTTGAGGCATATATCTCTATCATACCAACAATAAGTGCTACAGGAATTGAAGGATTTTGTTACCATTGTGTAACAACACAGCTTTAAGGCTAGCAGTGCTTGCATTTATGAATAGTTTCCATTCATCAGGTAAATGCTCGTTTCCTAGCTGATTTATGAGGCCATTAACATCAGTACAGAAAAAAGCACCATCTTCTTCTTTATAGAAGGCAGCTAAGGCCTCGTGGCGTTTAAGGAAAGTAGATATTTTTGCAACGTCCTCTAGAAGATTCGATTGCTGTAGTCTGGAGCCTAACAGTTCTGCGTTCTCCTTTGACAATGACAAATCCGTAACTAAATCATTCAATCTTTCTTGATTTATCAACTGGATCTTCTTTTCCTTAGAATCATCCTCATACATTTCATCGTCATTGTTATCCTCCTCTTCAGGTGATGAATCATTTTCTTTAACTGCATTAGCTGATGGAGGAACTGGGATTGGCATCTTAATATTATGTGGAACTGGTTTTATAGCTGATTTACAATCTGGAGATACAATATTTGACTTATTCTTATTTGAGAATCTCGCAATATTTGTCATGCAAAAGTAGCAATCAAAAACATGATTTGTTGGCTCACTCCACACCATTGGTACAACAAGAGGCATACCCTTCCGTTTGCCATTTAACTACTGTGTGAGCCCCATATAATACACGGTACAAGATTTGTGAGGTTACCAGGGCTTGTCTTGGTCACCAACTTTACAACCAAAGTAATAATTATATGCAGTTTTCACTCTTTTAGCTAATTTTTTCCGCTGGTTGCTTGGAGTATATCTTCCACAGATATAACAAATGTTGTCTGGGCTACTTATACATCCTTGCCGATGCATGTTTTCAACTTAGTTGTATATATCCTGGTATATACTTTTGTACAATCTTATTTCAATTACAAATTAATTGAGTGATAAATCTGACAGAAAAATGCAATTAATGACTGTATGTAAATACCGTTTCAACACCACTACTATAATGGTTAAATTTAACAACGTCATAAAGCAGGAGAGTAACACAGGAACCAAACACACACAACACATCCTCTTACTACGGTAGCCGAAGCAACACTGCCCATATGTGTAACTAAAGAATATGTGTGTAACTCAGGAGCCTTATGTGCTCTAACTATTCTGATTACAGATTTGGAGTCAACATACTCTATTTAGTATAAATCACAAGCTAATACCCAAGTAACAAAATCATTGTTGACTAGTGTTATTGATGGAGAGGAATTCTTATTATACCCTTGTTGAGGTATTAATATCTAGAAGTTTTTGTATCTTTGCTGGCAAATACCTGTACAAGTTTACTGTTCCGAATTTCTTCCTCACTCGCTCTAGATAGATCAAGTTTGGCTTTAAATTTAGCTCTACCCTCTTTCATATCTTCATATAAACCATATAGTCTCGATTTGCCAGCCTGTCTCCAACGTAGAAACATCTCTGGCTTTAGATAGATAAATGGATATATATATATATATATATATATATATATAGTTAGTTAGTTTCAATAAATATATAGATAAAATATTTAATTTAAATTTTTCTGTACTATTTTTGACTTGAAACTCAAAGTTGTCCTGAATTTGGACGCCCAGAAAGTAACAGTTACTATAATAGGAGAGCTGTTTTCTGTCCGTCAATCACAATATTAAAAATAATGAAGACAATTTGAGGGAGGTTTTCCGATTTCATCCACCTCGGTTTTTATTTATCTAGACTAAAAAGAGTATTTAGTCTGAAACTGAAGTTACTTTCTCTACTTTATCAGAGTTTTTCTTCCATTTCTTATTAGCTTCAATAGATTCTAAAGTTATATTCGAGAAGGTGAATCTAGTTGTTTACGTTATCCAGCATTTCGAAAGTTTAGTAAGAGTGTACAACAAGCTCTTTCACCCAGTGCTAGGTCATAACAGACGCGAAAAAATTGGTGATTTAAAAGAAGTTGAAAAGATTAACCTAGAGAGAGGACCACTTTTAAGGCGCAAGGGGGCCGGGGGTGGCTGGGCGTGCCCTACATTATCAACTCCCTTTGTGGAGGTTTTAGTGGTTTATATCCATGCAATATTTAAAAATTCAAATAAAAAAAAATGAAAATTTGTGGTTAATCCCATAGGAATGCGACGTTTTGGTTCGTGTTTATTATTATTTTATTGTTAAAAATCAAAAAACTTTGTGAAGTTAAGTATACATAAATAAGATTTTATTTAACAATTTAATAAGGAATCAAATATTCACTGGTTTGTACCACGTTTTCATCTTTCTACTACTTTTCATTACCAGGTTTGTCCCAATAAAAGGATGACAAAAAATGGAAGGCGTGAGAAGAAACGCTCGTGTGAAACCGTCCTTACCAGTTCCATTACACTAATCACTGTTGAACTGACTAATATGAGTCTTTCAATAATATTAATGGGGAAAGCCCCCTTTGAGGCACACAAACTTGGAAAGTGGGAAATGGCATTCTAATATATAGAGGGTGACAAAAAAAAACGGGCCCCAACATTCGATAGACCTCATTTCTTAATTTTCTGCAAGGATTGAATGAAACTTTGGAGATAACTAGTTTATTTTGTTTAAAAACATCACATTAAAATATGAAAGTCTTTGGACTTTTCTTTTTTATTCTAGAGATGATTTCAATTTAGCTCTGTGTATTTCTTAAAGTGCAGCACAAAGTTGTCCATGACGTCCTTACAAACAGACCGACTAATGGCTCTGATCTTCTCCCTGATGGCTTCCTTGAGTTCCGTGATGGTCTTGGGACTTCCTGCGTACACTCTGTCTTAAGGTAGCCCCAAAGAAAGAAATCTGAGGGGCTAAGGTCTGGGCTGTGAGGTGCCCACTCGAAATCAGTCTTGAGAATGATCACACGGCCACCAAATTTCTCTTTCAGCTAATCTCGGGACAGGTTTGAGGTATGAGAGCTTGCTTCATCTTGCTGGAAACAGAACCCACCTAAGCGACGGTAACAGGGTCTGCAGCTCCTTATTGAAGGTTTTGAGGACCTTAACATACCGCTCCTTGGTGACTGAAACTGTCGTAACAGATTCCTTGAAGAAGAATGATCTGATGATGCTCCTGGCTGAGATTGCAGTCCATACCGTGCACTTCGGGGAATGTATGGGCTTGGTGGCTACCTCATTTGGTCTGGAGGTTCCCCAGAAGACATTTGTCTTCGAGTTTACCTTTCCTTCAAGTTGGAAGTGAGCTTCATCTGAGGTCTAAAGGAGGTTAAGGAAAATTGGGGTTCCCGGAATCTTCTCCAGTATCTTGAATGCCATAGCCTTTCTCTGCTCCTTGTCTGAGACTGTACGGGTCTGCTTCCTCTGTATTCTGTATGGGTAGGTCTTTACATCTATTACTAGCACTCTCCTGCAAGTCTCACGAGATAAATCGAGGGACTGACTTCGCTTGCGCACAGAGTGTTTTGGGCTCTGCTGAACTGACTCTCTCAAGCTCTCGACCAGCTCAGCTGTACGCTTTCTGGGGCATCTTGAATACCTTGGACGGTTGCCACTGGCTGCATTGAGGTTCACCACTGTCACATAGTTCTCGAAGTGGTACACTCAATCATGAATCTTGCTCTTGGAGGAGGCTTTTTCACATTTGAACTTATGCACGCAAGTGTCCTGTACTTTTTGAACAGGCCTGTGTTGTAGTAATGTTTGACGCAGTATATTTTTTGTTGGAGCTCCCATTGAGATCTAGTTGTGTTTGTAGGCGTTGCTTCTATCAAAACCTGCAAAGTAATGGTGATTAGTGAATGAATGAAGGATAAATCACAAAAGGTGTGTGCAGGCCCGTTGTTATAGGTAACCCTGTATATATATATATATATATATATATATATATATATATATATATATATATATATATATATATATATATATATATATATATATAATGTTAGGGTGTTCCAATAAATTTAGCCGATTTTAAATGTGAGTTAAGTTTAAGCGTCTAAGGATTTTTTCTTTTTCTTTCAGATTCAACCATGACAGGATTAACAATCGAATAACGTTTTAAAGTTATCGAAGCCTATTACGAAAATGGACGTTCAAACAGAAACGCATTTCGGGCACTTCGCGATTATTTTGGTCAACATAATCGACCAACCGAGAGTGCAATTGGGAAAATTGTTCGTAAATTCAAACAAACTGGGTCAGTGGCAGATATGAAAACGCTGTGTGGCACCACATGCCACACAGCCAATGCAACAACGGCTTTATTGAATGAGAAGTTTCCAGGTCGCATCATCTCTCGAAACAGCGAGGTCAATTAACCACCACGATCGTGTGAATTGATGCCTTTAGATTTCTTCCTTTGGAATCATCTCAAAAGTAAGGTCTATGCCAATAAGCCAACAGCTGAAGGATGAGATAATAAGGCATATTGGTGAGATGGAGGAGAAACTATGCAGAGACGTCATCAAAAATTTTGACCTTCGAAGGGAGGTGTGCCGCCGTAGCCTTGGCGGATATTTAGGCAATATTATTTTTCACACATAATTGCCATGACTCAAATGACATGATGCAATAGTGAAATCAATATATTTTCACCAATATCACTGTTTTATTTACTGCTAACTTCGATCCGTCTTAATGGAACACCCTTATATATATATATATATATATATATATATATATATATATATATATATATATATATATATATATATATATATATATATATATATATATATATATGTGTCGTGGCATGACCAGGTGTACGCAGATATACGCACACTGGCCTACATGCCGACTGAAATTAAGACTGCACATGGGGATGGTTCTAAGAGTGCGTTAAATACACAGTTGCTAGACCAAAGAATATTCAAACAGGGCTACAAAAAATTACTTTAATAGGGCTAAAGTGTACTTATAAATATATGGCAAGTTAAATGGGAATGCAATTAAATATTGTCGGTTCACAGCTAAGATGATTAACACTATCAATTAAGTTTGAACAGAGTGAAAATTAATTAGGAAATGATTTTACAATTATGCAAGTTATAGAGCAAATGTAATCCTTAAGGTTCGACGCGGTAAAGGTGGGAGGAGCGTGACGAAGCGGGGGTTAAATCGCTTTTACCTTGATGTGCGACGAGTAAGACCAGGTAGATAAGTTCAACTTTGAACTTCTGGACGTCTCATGAAACGCTTAATTCAACTTTGAGAAACTGAATTTGGGGGCCTCTTATCCTTAAGAGGCAAACTGAGGGTGCTACGGGGATGGCTTTTCCGATCCTTCAAATCCGAAAACGTAGTGAGAATGGTCAAATCGTGCTTAACTATCTCCACGAACAACACCGAGTGACGACTGGATCTTCCTTGGCTCTTCGACAATCACTCAATTCTTCTCTGGACGAGAATGTAGTCGATTCCCTCTCAACTAACGAAGACGTTACGGCTAACATACTGGACGGTTGCTTTAGATGCAATCTCCATGTGAACTCTGAAGTGTCAAATATAAAACCCGAAATTATCTATACGGGGAGAGAGATTCATTGCCAACAGACTTCGTTAATTGTCTTGGGTCGCGATAAGGGCCCGTAGCGAGAAGTCGCGACGCCCACTTAATGATCTTTCCATTGTTTGAATTTTCGCAGTATATAGGGCAGACGAATTTATGCGGTCAACGGCGAACTGGGGAAGTCAAGGGAAATTCCTTTTCTCTGTCATTCTTCCACACTCCTTCTTTTTCAGGAATATATTTTTTCGACAAGTGGTGTGCGAAATAAAATGTCTCGAACTAATTTTTCTTCAAGGGGGAGATGCTATAAAAATTGAATTAGTGCAACGAGATACAAACAAAATTCGGACATGAGCGGAGTATGCAAATGATAACAATTACTTCAGACTATACGCACAGGTACAATAAAAAAATTAAAATTAAGACATGCAACACATTGAGTATCTAAATTTAAAAATTAACCATAACTAAAGACACATTACAACAGAGAATAATTATACAACACTTCAAACAATGAACATAAATATATATATAAAACAAATCAGGAAACATATTTTCAAGTAGATACGCTAATGGTATCTTTAATTTATGGCAATAGGGTCTTCTAAAGGATTTCTACTTAAACTATCCGCTAAACAATTTTAGGTACCCTTGATATACACAATACAGAATTGATATTCCATGAGCAACAGACTCCAACGCATTAGTTGTCTATTTTGACTCTTGAACTTATGAAGGTACGAAAATGGCTTATGGTCACTCTTAATTACGAATTCGGTTCCTATAAGGTATATTCTAAAGTGTCGAATTGACCATACTAGAGATAATGCCTCGAGTTCAATGGTGGCGCAAGCCTTCTCGCGGAAAGACAGCTTCCTGCTCGCATACACAACAGGATATCCACTTCCATCGTTTTTATACTGCATGAAGGCACCACCTATACCATAACGAGAGGCATCAGTACGAATCCCACACTTTTTGTTCAGATTCGGGAATCTTAAAATAGGACCAGAGATCAGTTTCTCCTACATCTGGTTAAAGCTAGACACCGCGGGGGAAGTCCAAATGAGAGGGATCGGGTCCTGTTTTCTTTAAAATATCATTAAAGGGTGAGGCTTTAGTCCGAAAATTGGGAACGAAACACCTGTAAAGTGAATCAGAACCCAGAAATGACCCCAGCTGCTTCTTGGTGCGGGGAAGCGGCATTTCAGCTATGGCTTTAACTTTGTCTTCTTGGGGACAATCTGGTTCTTTCCGATCTTAAAACCAAGATATGTAATCGTATCTTATGCGAAATGACACTTCAACAGGCCTATCGTGATTCCGTGTGCGTGCAAACGGATTAACAAAGTGCGAAAGGACTATACGTGCTGGTTCCATGTACGGGTGGCAACGTACACGTTGTCAAAATAAAAGGTTACACTGACTAGGCCGTCTACAAATCGACGCATCATTCAATTTAAGTTACCACACACAGTTACCAAATGAAATGGAAGACGGGTAAATTGCAGTAAGCCTTTCTCTGTAGCAAAAGCTGTAAAGCGCTTAGAAGATTCGGAGAGCGAAATCTGATGGTAGGCCTTACAAAGATCAATTTCGGAGATGAATTTTGCATCTTCGAAAAGATGTAGGTTTTGAACAATCAAAGGTATCGGCTCGGCTTCGAACTAACTGACTGAATTTAATTTGCGAAAATCGACGCACATCGTAAATGATTGATCGGCCTTTTGACCATCAAAATCGGGGCACAAAAGTCAGATGAGGAAAGCTCGATGATCCCAAACCTGAGCAAATTTTCTACTTCGGAGTTAAACGCGGATGGTAAATGAACAGGAATAGGATAAGGCTTAATTCTTACTGGTTCTTGCGTTTTTAAAACAATCTCATGAGTGAATTGGGTTGAACAACATGGGATTTCGGAGACTACGTCCAAGAATTCACCTAGGAGGTTTGCCAATTGAGCCTTCACGATGGGTCGGAGACGAGGGTTAAAATCGAGCTCGAGGGCTGAGTCCGATTGGGAGGAAGATAGAGACGGCGAAGGGAATTTGTCGTCTGCTTCCACGCAGACCGTTTGAACGAGGCAAAGCGGTTGGACCAGATAAGCTGCCTCTAAGACGAGTTCTTCGTCTAAAGCGAACACATTATTAACGCACGCGCGTCGGTTGTACCTTTTTAACAGGTTGACGTGGTATACTTTATTACCTGAGAGGGACTGAATTAAGTAGTCAACCGGGCCTCGGGGTTCTACTACTGAAAAAGGTCCTTTCCACTGAGATAGGGGCTTATTAGACTCAGAAAGCAACAGAAGTAGTACTTCGTCGCCTGCTTCGAATTTCCGTGTTTTAGATTTGTCAAAATACGTTCTGTATTTTTCCAAATTCACCTCAGAATTCTTGAAGGCGTGGTCTGCAATATTTTCTAGGCAAGTACGCAAATCCAACACATAAGCGTAGGAGGACTGAACCTTCTCATCAAGCTTGGGATTTGACCATAATTCTTTTAGTATGCTCATCGGCCCGCGATAAATTTCGTCCGTACAATAGTTCGAACGGGACAAATCCGAGCGTTTGGTGTGGGATTTCTCGATACGCTAACAAAGCCATAGGAAGGTATCGGTGCTCTTCCTGCGGTTGGGCATGGCACAATTTCTTCAGAACTGATGTGAGAGTCCCGTTTAATTTCTCGCACATCCCATTTGAGGCGGGGGGATAATTTGTTAAGAAAAGGGGTTTAACCAGCAGGAGCTTTCCAACATACTCCATCAATTCTCAAGTGAATCAACGGCCTCTTTCCGATAGGATGTCCTTCAGGATTCCTAATCAGGAAAAAATAGAAATCAACGCTTCTGCATATGAAATACTACCAATGTTCTTCAAGGGGACTTCATCCGGGAAACGAATGGCACAATCTACGATGTTCAAAATATATGAATGTCCCTCACTAGACGGAGGACGGAGAGGGCCTATTAAATCGATCGCGACCCTCAAGAAGGTTTCAGACACGATTGGGGTCTTCTGAAGGGAAGCGGGGGCAACACGACCATTGTTGGTGACCTTTTGTCAGATGTCACACGACTTGCAAAAGTGGGATATTTCTTTGGCAGCGCCCGGCTAAAAGAAATATTTGAAGACACGATGGACCTTCTTATTATGACTGAAATGCCCAGCCATTAATCTGTCTTGAGCCATCTGCAGAACCTGGCGTGCATATATCATGGATACAAACAGGGTAGTAAGCAGGGTGGTATCTGGTCCTACAAAAGTTCTAAGGAGCAACGAATCTTTTTCTATGTAGTCAATTCTTCTATTTTCTCAAACGGTTTCGGGCTCCTTTTTTCTGGCCTTCTCCCACAGGGATTGTAAAGAAAGGCAATTCTTTTGAGCTTCAGCAAACTGATCATTGCTAGATAACACGACGTCCGGGATTAACGAGGACGTTAAAGGTACTCGGGTAACGGTATCTTTCGCAGCTTGGGCCCTGGTGATCACTGGTTGCGCGATGGGTTTTGTGGAGAGCTGCGCGATTTTCCGATAAGAACAGAGCAAAACTTTATCGGGGCGACGACTACATCGGCCCATTCTGTGAAATACTGACACTGTATGTAACACTTTACCACAGGGAACTTAGTGGCACGACCTAAAAAGTCGTGAACGATCGCAAATCTCTTATGCTGGGGACTTACTGGGGGCAACAGCTTGTCTGAGACTACTATGAATGTGCAATGCGTGTCTCTTACAAGGATTGACACTCGGCGCCCAATTATCGTGCCGTTCTCAAACTTGAGCCCACCGGGGGGAGCTCTTATTGAACAGGAAATTTACCTGTTTTTTCGAGTGAGAGGGAGCAGGTGGCGACTGCGATGACGAGGCAGAGGAGTTAGGGGGAAGAGAAGCGGTTACCTGATGGACCTATTAAATAGGGGTGGTCCTTAGTTGCGATTTCTGGGTGCATTTATGACTAAGGTGACCGGGGGTGCCACATATAAAGCATATGATGGGTTTACGCGGGTAGTGAGACGGCGCAGAAGGGAATGTTGGAAGCTTTACGTCTTTTTGTTTACGCTGAGGATGAGGTTTGGGCTTATGGAGCCCCTGAATCTTCACGAATCTACCATTGTTCTTAGCATGGAACTTATTAGGCCCAAACTTATGTTTGGAGACGGGGGTGACACTTCTCGATCTCTTTAGAAGACAGGTCGTGGATGGAAGCGTGAAGGTGGGCTTCCTCTACACATTCTTCAAACGAAGAAGCTCTTCTATCTGTTACGAATGCCTTCAATTCTCGGGGAATGGTAGCAATGAGTTAATCACTTAAAATAAAGTCGACTAATGCCTCATAGACGTTAGTCACTTGTGAGGAGTCAGACAAAACTGTAAATTGCGGCGAAGGGTAAACCCAAATTGCTTAAACGTTTGTCCCGGCTGTATCCTAGCCGAGCGGAATCTAACCCGATAGAAGTCCGGATTTATACTAATAGCAGAGAGGAACTCGGCTTTTAGGGTTTAACAATCCAGAGTTGCTTCCGAGGGCAGAGAAATGAAGATTTCAAGCAGACGAGTGTTTAAGAAGAGTAGACGGACAACTCCATCTGATTCTAAATCCCAATTGTTGAACCTAAAAAATATTTTCAAAGTGGGTCAGATAAGAATAAAAATCTTCTCCGTCTTTATACGCGGGGAGTTTTAATGATGGTGTTTGTGGCTGATGGTTACGTGATCCCACAGAAGTCATTTCGACATGATCATGCCTTAATTTTCTCTCGCGCTGTCGTATTTGTTCTCTCTTCTGTTATTCTTTATCTTTCTTCTGCTTCTCTCTGTGCTTGCTCTTTCTTTTCTGCCCGTTCATTTCGTTCTTTCTCTTGAACGTAGCGAATAAATCCTTTATTGATAGTCCTAGGATCTGTCCCTGGTTATGAAAACGATCGAACGAAGACATCCTGAATAAGCTGCGTTCATATTTCGGCACACGAGAAAGTTTACCAGAACAGTGAGGCTCTTCCTAACGAATCTAACCTACTTGTAATTAACAATTAACAAAAAAAAAAAACTTACTAAAGTTTCCGATTAATTATAATGCACACTAGAAAAAGAAAATAACTAAAGAGGGGACCTAACTCAGGCCTGAGTCTTCTGGTAATTTTACCACAGCAAAACCAAAATTTGGCAGCTATTCTTGCCGTTTAATTAGTGCTATGTTGACT
Source organism: Ceratothoa steindachneri (assembly GCA_963969495.1). Taxonomy (NCBI): domain Eukaryota; kingdom Metazoa; phylum Arthropoda; class Malacostraca; order Isopoda; family Cymothoidae; genus Ceratothoa; species Ceratothoa steindachneri. The sequence goes on along the minus strand of OZ018323.1, from coordinate 139,878,292 downwards.
GACGTAAATACGCTCAACTAAAACAAATATATAATTGCATATTAAGAAAGAATGTCCTATTATTTTTGCTTGAATATACTTGACACTTGCAACTGTATAGAGTAGAAATAATGATCTTTAAGGAAATAGCAAAAGATCAGGTAGGGTGAAATATTTTACAAACCCCACAACTGACACCAGTTTTATGTCGTGGTATGATCAGGTGTACGCGTTATACGCACACTGGCATAGTGGCCGACAGAAATTAAGGCTCCACCTGGGGATGGTTCTAGCAGTGCTTTAAATACACAGTTGCTAGGCGAAGGAATATTCAAACACGGCTACAAAAATATACTTTAATAGGAATAAAGTTTACATATACATTTAGTGCAAGTTAAATGGCAATGAAATTAAATATTGGCGGTTCACAGCTGAGATGATTAACACTATCAATTAAGTTTGAACAGAGGGATAATTAATTAGGAAATGATTATACAATTATGCAAGTTCTTGACCAAAGGGGATCCTTGAGGTTCGGCGCGGTAAATGTGGGAGGAGCGTGACGACGCGGGGGTAACAACAAGGAGTAACAACAAGGAAAGAAGGTACCCTAGGAGACCTTACGGTCCATTCAAAGAGGGTACCTTTGGACTAGCAATCGAGCGGGCACAAGGCTGCTCAATTGTTTTGCGTCCCTAAACGGCCACTTTTCAAGACTTTGTCTAGTCTTGACTTGAACTGGTCAACAGATTCACAGTTGACAACTTCCACTGGAAGTGCGTTCCACATACTGCAGATACTGTAAGTGAAAAAATTTCCACACAGATTGCGGTTGTAACGCTTCAGTTCAAGTTTGAAGCCGTGATTGCGCGTTCTGTTCTCACTCAGTGTGAAAATATCCCGGTAGTCAACATTGTCGAACCCTCGAAGTATTTTGAAAACTTGATGTGCGGCAAGTACGACCAAGCAGGTAAGTTCTACTTTCAACTTGTGAGATTCTCACGGGATGGTCAATTCAACTTTGTGAAACTGAATTTGGGGGCCTCTTATCCTTAAGAGGCAAACGGAGGGTGTTTCAGGGATGCCTTTTCCGATTCTTAAAATCCGAAAACGTGGTAGACGGGTTGAAGCACGCATAACTATTTACACGAACAACACTGAGTGACGACCAGCACTTCCTTGGCTCTTCGAAATAACTCAATTCTTCTCTGGACGAGAATGTAGTCGTTCCCTCTCGACTAACGAAGACGTTACAGCTAACGTACTGGACAGCGGCTTCAGATACAATCCATATGTAAACTCTGAAGTGTCGAATATATACTCTGAAATTATCTAGACGGGAAGAGAGATTCATCACCAACAGACTTCGTTAATTGCATTGGGTCGCGATAAGAGCCCATAGCGAGAATTCGCGATGCCCTCTTAATTGCCTTTCCATTGTTTTAATTTTGAGGTATATAGGGTAGACGAATTTAGAGCGGTCAACGGTGAACTGGGAAAGTCAGGGGGGGGGGGGGGAATTCCTATCTCTCTCTCTCATTTTTCCATAATATAAATATATATATATATATATTTATATATATATATATATATATATATATATATATATATATATATATATATATATATATATATATATATTGTAAAAGAACAACATCTGACAAGAGACCATTTAAATTTAAATAATTTCCTCTCGCCTATTATTATTCTTACTTTGATCTTTGTAAATAAAATTATATTTTTTTTGTTTCATCGTTAACTAATTTTGAACGATACTCTCAGCCGATTAAAGTAAATCTCGCCAACCAATTATGCACTCTGTCTGATTATTAAAGATTTGAAACCCAACGCCTCAAGTTTGACCTCCTAGTCGGTCGTTAATCCCTGCGAACAGTCCTTCAATAGAGAGAGAGAGACAACAGACACCTGCGCAACCCTTTTTGTCTGCGCTAATGGAGGTGCAAAATTATGAGACGCCACCATCACAGAAAGCTGCGACAACTGTGAGAGCCAATTAGGTCCCATCTAAAGTCACACAATGTTCGCCTCGCCGGCTTAAGAACCTTCTTGCGCTCGCGCTAAAAGGCCAAGTCTATTCTCTTCTGCCGATGCGTCTAACCCTAGAGCCCTCCCCTTCTGGCGGAGCGGGGGAAGAAAAACATTCGACCCCTAGAAATCCTCCGTCGCCCTAGTTAGAAGGAGTATCCGCCGACCTCCCTGCCCCGGCAGTATCCTCTGCCCACCCCTGTCGGTACCCGCTATTAGCATTCCGTTGGATTCTGCGCAATTTTCGCAAAATTCCTCAAGCTCGTGGTATTCTCGTTAATTCGCGTGAGTCTACCTTGACCCGCTCCTCGAATGCAGCGCGCTCAATCTCGATTCGTGTTACTCGAGAGCAAGATTTAAGTTCACCCCGTAATAGTCATTATCCAGAGACTATTGTTTGAACTTTGGGCCAAGGCAAGGATTGCTCCCCCGAACCAAATTTTGAGGTAACAGCAACGCGCAATTCTCATGTGTAAGTACTCTCTTTGTCCCCTCCTTCCCCATAGTGTAAGCCTCACCATCGGCTTAGTTTAGGGTCAAGGTAGTTTGAACGTCCGTCGGTCAATATTCTTCGTTTGTTTGTACGATGACCATCCTCACTACGTCTCTAACCCCTCCTTAGCTACTAATTCTAAAACTCCTTTTTATCTTGTAAAATAATATTCAATTGCATATTGTTAAAGGTATTTTTTACCCTTTTTTCGGCTATTCCAGAACTCCAAGATAGTCAACTATTGGCCAAACTACTTTCAGTTAATTTGCACTCTGCTTATATTGTAAACTTCCCACGCACTCGGAAAGCAGAAAGGGCGACCTTAACTCTATTCTACGACATCTATATTAAATTGGTGGAAGGTGTGTACGGTTAACCTACGACATCTTATTAATCTGGTGTAAGGCGTGTGGAGTTAACCTACGACAATGAATATAAATGATTTTATTAGCAGAAATATCCTTAAAATCGTTCCTACTCTCCAGCAGGAGAGAAATGTAAATATTAGCCACGGGTGGTTTTCTTTAGATCCAGTCCTATCTTTCTTACTCAATTCAAACTTATCAGATGTCATAACAAATCTGACCATCTGATTTCATATGGAAAAACATTGTTTTGTATAGATACAGTGTCTCTCTATTTCATAAACCATTGTGAGTTTAGAAATGTTATTAAGATAACGAAATTACTAGATCCAATCAATCTTTATTTTTCCCTGCGTGTTACAACCAAATATTTATACTTATTCACGTGTTACCTCTCGTGATTTTTATCTCTCTCTCTCTCTCTCTCTTTCTCTTTCTCTCTCTCTCTCTCTCTCTCTCTCTCTCTCTCTCTCTCTATATATATATATATATATATATATATATATATATATATATGTGTGTGTGTGTGTGTGTGTGTGTGTACACTTTCTTCAGAAAATATTAATGCTCTTGCCTAATACCAAAATCTTTTACCATAGTTCATTAACAGTTTATTATATGTTAATAAAATTTGGTAGCATTGATACGAGTGTATACATAGCCAGGTATTAGTTTCTTCTGTTGGTCGGCATAAATGATGTCAAGTATGTCTTGCGTCTAATTGGTTAGGCTGGTATTCAAAAACCATAGTTTTCTTATTAAAAAATGGATATGAATTTATTTTATTATGAGGCGATGACTAAAGAATACTACAGAAAAATTCTCAAAGAGTATTTGGAGATTGATGTTCCCAAATTTGGCCTAGGAAGGAAAAGGGTCTTTCCAAACAATAAAGACACCAAACACATAGAACTTGGTTTCTTTATGATTAAAGAAAAGCTAAAATAAGCGTTTAAGTATGTGCAAAAGAGTCGACAAACCTCAAATAGATAGATAGATATGGCATAATCAGAAGGTTTACATCCATGCAAACCACCCTCAAAACATCGAAGAATTGGAGAATTTTTCAAAGACAGGTGAGGCAAAATTCATTTTAAGTTTGTTTGAACCTAGTTAAAAATTAATAATCGTTTAAAGATTAGTTATCAAAGTATAGAATTATAGAGAATTTTTATTGGAAATTTCGTAAAATGTATTATTACTTATTATTTCATTATTCGTCTATCAAACCTGTACATTTTGGAGGGTGTTTATATTAGTATGTTAATTCTTATCGATGTCTCATAATAAAAGGTTTATGATGTCGGAAAATTGCGCTATTAGGTAGAGGTAAGAATGCTTTCTGGAGCAACTGTACTTTAATAAGGAGCATGGGTAGGATAAGTGCCAATCTTAATAATTGTGGCTTTATCGACAATTGTTGTGACCATACTGGCAATAAACTGGATCTCAGTATCACCTATTCACTTTTGCATAAGATTATATCCCAAATCAACGAGGGAATTGACTGATGTAGCAAATTTGCAAGATAATGTATACTCAAACATCTGGAAGGTTGCAATGAAAGAGATTCGGGTTTTTTACTATCTTGGAAAATAATTGATTTAACAGGATTAATTATATATGTGAATTAAAGGATTCACCCATAAAAGATGAATATACTCACTTCAAAGAGAAATACTAAAGAGAACTAATTAGTTTCCATTGCCCTTAATTTAATCGTTTCACGATAGTCATTGTGAAACACTGTAATCATATATGAATGTTAGCAGTGGGTTTCCCCAACTGATTTAGAACAATTTTGAATCGATGCATCCGGAAATGACATCAGTTTCTTCTGATCAGGTTAGATTTTATGGTAAGCCGTTTTTTTTAATCTGATCTTATAACTAAATCAAGCACATTTTTGTGACTTTTTATATTTTTGTTAATATTTCTCATACGAAATAGGTTTTTAAGATAAAAAACATCGTTTTAAAACACAATTTATTCATTAAATGTTACAAAAATTGATTTGTGTACATTGAATAGAAAACTAATAACGGTAAGAACTTTTAAATTGTATATTAATTAGATCATCATTGTTCAGAATTCATGACATGAATTCCTTAGCTCAGCGCTAAGGAGGTCTCTCTTCAGAGTCTATCAGTAGTCAGACATCATGACTGCATCCCAGCGTCCATGATACCTTGTTTCCATCTCTTTCATGTCCTGATGGAATCTCTCCACTTGCTCGTGACTCATTAATACCAGAGTCTCAGGAAATCAATTCATCTTGAAAACAGTCAGCATATTGGTGACAAGTTCTCTGCAGTTCTTGGTCTTCTTGTTGACAAGAACTCTTCACTACTAAAACAAAAGCCTTCTACGTTTCCAGCTCCACTTCGTTCATTGAGTTTTCAAACTAGATCTCTGAGAAGCTGACGAAGTTGAGAAACATCAAAGCTTCCAGCTTTCAACTTCTGTTTAATCAAGCCTAGCTTGATATGCAGAGCGGTGAGAAGAGTATCCTGTCTGTCCACTAGAGGGTTGTTTATGACGTTCTTTGTTCTGAAAGGCACCAACTCCTTTAGTACAGGCCAACCCTTCTTCTTTTAATGCTGAGCTCGGTCCATACTATCCTACATGCACAGAAAGCATGGATACTTGGTGATACTGGACTGGTGTCCCAACCAAAGTTTCACCATCTTCAAGCGAACACAAATAAACCACTCATGCTGATCATAATGAATTTTCTCCAGCAAATACTTTACCACTTTATACTTATCCTTTAATCTAGTTTAGTCAGCAAGGGTTACAGAGGTAAACTGGTTGCCCTTGTGCAGCAGCTCCCATTTCAGCGATTTCATGTTGCTGTCACTGAATAGTCTTAAATCAAAGGGTTGATACTGTGGCAATCCAAGCTTGTGCATAAGCTGCACAATATCTGCACAGTACGGTGAGTCCTTCTCTCCACAGAAGAAATGGAGGTAGTCTTGATATCTGTGCGGTAGAAAGTGATGCTAGCAGTGCCAGAGAGGAGATTTTTTTCCTTAATCTGGATGCCAACAGTTCGGTAGAGGACTTTAACGAGCTGAGATGGCAAAGCTAATCATTTAGTTTCTTTGAGGAAAAGGATTTCTAGCAATATTGTTGAAGTACACTCTATCATTTTCTTAAACACTTGATAAATATTGGTCATTAATGTCAGGAAAAATTCATTAAAATGAGCAACAAGACGACGTGCAGATTGAAGATCACGGAGAATACTTGAGGCTGCTCTGGTCTTTTTGTTGATCACAGTAAAATCAATAGCGCAGAAGTATGACTTGTCTACCATATGTGGCGCCCAAGCCTTATTCTGGTCACCAAGTTTCATACCAAAATAAGCATGGTAAGAGCGCTTTATGAAACTTGTGACTGGACTCCTGTTAGGAACAATGATTTTTTTTCGCCGCAAAAGTACAGAATGCATCGTGCCAATTTTTGCAAGGTCTTATGGCCGAATCTATTTCATTCAGCCCCAAAGAAAAATACCAATTAATAAAAAAATACCGCATGTAAACGCTTCAGAATTTGCATATTAAAAAAAAAAGAAATATTTTTGCATCATAAATAAAGAGAAAATATCCGTACATGTAATAAAAAAAAGTAAAAACATCATGTGGCGATAAATCAAAAAGTTGACCTGATTGATAAAAAGCAATGTGGTACATCAAAATTGTCCTAAATCAGCTAAAAGAACTTAAATAATAAAGTTAGTGTTGGTCAATGTAATTATTCTTTAAAGTTTATGATGCGCTTAATTTCGATGAAGTTATTCGAGAAACGCGATTGGAAATTTTTGCCTCGATTCAAAGTCGCTCGACAATACGAATAAATGGATTAGCGGCGAACCTTAAAGAATAGGTCAAAGAGAGTGACCCGATTAGCTGAGAATCGTTACCATGGATACCAGTGAAGGGTGGGAGCGAATCAGAGGCAAGTTTTACTTCTCGGAATATAAAAATGGGATGTCGTCTAATTTAATTCGACCGGCTGATGGGGACTGCTTATCGAAAAGCAGGTTTGATTCCCATGCAATTTGGGGGAGTCTGGACAGTGCCCTGCGTGGAGAAGAATTGCGTGCCCAGGAAAGTTGCCTCAGCCGCAAAGAGGAAAGAGGAGAGTAATAATCTCATCTGGTGTGAGGCAGAAGAGGATCGTTTCTCTCTTGATCATCCTCCTTTTCCCTCTCTCTCTCTTTTCCATCACTCCCTCCTCTTCCTCAAAAAGTCTTGTTCTCCTTTCACGCCTTTTCACTATCCTTTCCTCTCCGTAACTTTATTTCATTCTGTCCCTCTTAAGCTACGAGGGGCAGGCAATAAGTTTTACAATTCGGATATAAGAAAACGAGATATGAGGAAAAGTGTTTTATTATTTTTCAAAATAACTACCCTCGACTTCAATGCACTTGCGCCACTTGTCCCTGAGGCTTCGAATTCCCGACAACCAGAAATCTCCCGACTGCTGTTCAATCCACTCCTGGATGGCGAACTGGACATCTTCATCGTCCCCAAACCGGCGTCCACTCAGTGCAGCATTGAGCTGGCGGAATAAAAAGTAGTCGCTAGGGGCCAGATCTGGAATGATGGGGAAATCGTTGAGCTCCTCAAATTCGCAATCGCGCAGGGCAGCTTGTGCATCTCTGGCCTTGTGGACTTTGACGACGTTGAAGTCGATCATGAGGCGTGATATTTCTAGGAAACCAACGGGCAGAGAGACCTTTGTCATGGCCAAATTGTCGTGGATGATGTTGATAACACTTCCATGTGATATTCCAAGTTCTCGCTCGATTTCTTCGACCTTCACCCGTCGATTTTCGAGGATCATCTTCTCCACACTGGCTACCTTGTCCTCGTTGGTCACGTCTGATGGGCGTCCTGGGCGGGGGTTATCTTCAAGGGACTCACGAACATGGCGGAACTTTCTATTCCAGCGAGCAATGGTTGCATAGGATGGGGCGGTGTCGGTGGACACTGCAACCATGCATTAATGGATTTCTTTTGTATTCTTGCCTTCCTTGGTCAAAAATTTGATCACTGTGAGGTGCTCAACCTTCTCCATTGTTGAAAATTTGTGACTGACGATCTGCGATCAGCTACTGCTTCTTAAATAGACGAGGCAGGAGCGTGCGGCTGCATGTTCTGACTTGGCATAACTTGTCCTAACACCCCCACAAACAACCATCCCCCTTCCTCTGTTTTGCCCTACCGATTCGCAAAACTTATTGACCGCCCCTCTCATAAAGAAAGTAGAGGGAGAGGTGACGCCCTCTTGTCGCATGAAGAGAGCTTGTGTGTACCTTGAACTTTTCGAGCTATGTCGGCGGGAGTACCTCTTCTGGGTACCCCTGGTAGGGCTTTCCTTGTTGATTTCGTCGGAAACGAGGTTCCAGACTAAGTGCGTCATTCCCTTTTCTACTCTATCCTTCTCCTTTTTTACTTTTATCTTATCTCTCCCACTTATACAAAAAGAAAAAACAAAAAGAGCCTACTCCTATCATGTCACTCTTTCCCCTTTTTTCCCTTTATCTACATATAAGGACTTGGTAGCTACCTCATGCGTCAGAAGAGAGGTTTTGGAACCTCTATAAACAACGCCAATCGACGCTCACTGGTTGCGAGAGACTAAGACTAGAGGTGTCCTAGGCGTTGGGGCACGATGAATGGGATGAGGGTAGTGCCCTGTTAACCCCTTCCCTGGCGCGTAATTATTGACTATTCTCAGTGACCGTTGACGGGTGCCTATGGTAGCATCGGTCCGAGGTGACGGCCTTCTGTTCCCAGGTTGGTTGCCAGGCAAATAAAAAGCCTTGGGTCGAGTCTTTTGGTGTGGCGGGATATCCATTGAACGCTGCTCCGACATCTTGGCCGTCGTGAAAGGAACTAGTAGGAGTTTAGTACAGGGTGTGCTCCGTTGTTCACCTAGTGAGAAATCGATGGCCCCTTCGGGGACCGTCAGTGCTGCTTGGTTGGGAGCCACGGCACGCCGAGATTTGACGACTCGGTCGGACAAACAGCAGCACAAGGAGCGTGCCTTCTGAAAGATCCAAAACCTCGCCGATTGATAGGCGGGAGTGACTCACGCAGGGCGAACTCACCACCCCCTTTCTTTTTTACTGAGTGGCCATAAAGTATTCAGAGATATAAAGTGTTCAGCATGACTGGAAAGAAAGGACCTGGTGCGTTAAAGTATACCTGCTCGACATGCCAAAAGGACAAGTGGTGCGTAGATTTTCCAGAGGGGTGTTTCTCAAAATGCCACCCTGGAAGTATCTGCACGGACTGCGTCCTAAGGGCAGAACTTCAGGAGCTCAAAGAATTTTTTAAATCTTCTGAGGAAAAACACGACGGCTGGAAGAAAAAGGGAAAATCTTCGAGTTTGAGCATGTGACTCAAATCCGTCATCTCGAAGCCATCATTGCAAAGATTAAAGCCACCAAGGTAGAGCCACAGCAACAAGAAACTCCTAACGACGTGGATGGCTCCTCTGTTGGGCCCTCATGCACCGCGTCGATAGAGATAGGCCAACCATCCGACGTCCCAGAGCCAGCAGCTGCTGGGGTTACTCAGAGCGTCAAAAAGAAGAAAAGGAAGAGTAAGAAAGGGAAAACAGTAAATAAAACAAAAGAGAAAATAGAAACAGAAGAAAAAACGAACAAGAAAAAAAAAAGTGGGAAAGAAAGAGGAATTGAAAGAACCCATACTGAAAGGAAAGCCTCTGTCCTCTGAACCCAAATGCGCGAGGGTCATCGTGATCGGTGACTCCCAAGCGCGGGATCTACAACCCTTGCTAGCGGCCCACCTTTGAACCAGTGTGAAGGCAAGCTGCCTTCCAGGAAAGGGAAACGGAGAAAATAAGGATGGAGGCTGAAAAATCTCAGATCTCTGAGAACTCAGTAGTTGACCTCATGGCAAGTGGCAACGATCTCTACCTACAAGGAGGCAAATTGGGAGCCAGAAGGAAGATCCTGACCACGGTTATGGGAGGAGTTGACGACTGTGGGCTAAAAACCCGCAGACGTGTCGTGGTCGGGATACTCCCAATACGAGGTCCATCCCGCAATGCTCACGCGAGGAACGTCTCCATAAACCAACGCCTGGGAGATCTTTGTACGGCAGAAGGAGTCTTTTTTGTAGACCCCTACCGCACCTTTACGGGAGAAATGACCTGTACAAAAGGGACTGAGTGCATCTTTCCTTTAAAGGGAAAGCTGTACTCACGAACATGATCCAGGATGTTGTGGAGCGGACCCAAAGAAGTGTCAGACCCCGAGTAAAGGAGGACGTACGCCAGTACACCCGGGTTACTCTAGGAACGACCTTTTCTGAAGTCACAAAGAGAAGAGTGACCCCTCCACAGAGAAAGAAAGCGGGAAACGGAAGAGCGTAGGGAGTCCTACAGCCGGGGACAATTGATAAATAAGTCACCTGGCCACGATGGGTTTCTACCTAAAGTGTTGAAAGAAGTGCGCGATCAAGTGTCACGACACCTGAGCGCAATCTTCAACATGTCAATCCAGACCGAAAGCATTCCTTGAGACTGGCGTGAAGCGGAGGTGACCCCTATCTTCAAGAAAGGAGACCGTAGCCAACCGTCGAACTACCGACCTATCAGTCTGACTTCGATAGTCGGTAAACTCATGGAAAGCATGATGGTGGGCAAAATAACGTCGTATTTAGAGTCAAACCTGCTACTGAGCAGTTCGCAGCATGGCTTCCGAAGGCAACGGTCATGCCTGACGAACCTTGTGGAATTCTTCCACTTCGTGTTCAGTGAGCATGATCGGGACAAGGCGGTGGATGTGGTGTACTTAGACTTTCAGAAAGCCTTTGATAAGATACCACACCGCCGCTTTCTCCGGAAAGTGCGAGCGCTGGGCATAGACGGAAAAGTAGCCGGCTGGATCGAGAACTGGCTAAGTGGCAGACGGTAACGGGTGGTGCTGAATGGACAGGCTTCTGAGTGGCTGCCCTTTACTAGCGGGGTGCCTCAAGGTTCTGTCCTGGGACCACTACTATTTATCATCTACGTCAACGACATGGACGGTGACATGGTTGCCAAGATTTCCAAATTTGCCGATGATACCAAGCTTGGTATGAACGTTGCAAAGGATGGAAACACAGCCCGCCTGCAAGAAGATCTTGGGAAGATTGGGGAGTGGTCGGACACGTGGCAAATGCCTTTTAACGTGAAAAAATGCAAAGTAATGCATATCGGCCACAGAAACCCCCAATCTCAGTATATCCTTAAGGGCACTGCTTTTGAATCGAGTGACACTGAGAAGGACTTGGGTGTAACTATTACTAGCGACCTCAAGTTCTCGAAACAGTGCATCGAGGCAGAGAAGAAAGCCCAAGGGATGTTAGGCTACATAAAGCGCCAGTTTGGATACCATAACAAGGAGATAGTACTTTGTATGTACAACTCCCTCATTCGGCCGTACCTGGAGTATGCCGTACAATTTGAGAGTCCTTCGTTTCGAAAGGATTACGCAAGGTTGGAACGCTACAAGCCAGGGCAACCAAGCTGATTCCCTCTATCCGACATAAAATTTATGAGGAGAGACTAAGGGAATTAGATCTGTTCTCGCTGGAAACCCGTAGACTACGTGGTCAGATCATTGAAGTTTATAAAATACTTCGAGGGTTCAACAATGTTGACTACCGGAATATTTTCACACTGAATGAGAACAGAACGCGCAATCACGGCTTCAAACTTGTGTGGAAAATTTTTCACTTACAGTATCTGCGGTAAGTGGAACGCACTTCCAGTGGAAGTTGTCAACAGTGAATCTGTTCACCAGTTCAAGTTAAGACTAGACAAAGTCTTGAAAAGAGGCCGTTCAGGGACGCAAAACAATTGAGCAGCCTTGTGCCTGCTCGATTGCTAGTCCAAAGGTACCCTCCTTGAATGGACCGTAAGGTCTCCTAGGGTACCTTCTTTCCTTGTTGTTACTCCTTGTTGTTACTCTCTCTCTCTCTCTCTCTCTCTCTCTCTCTCTCTCTCTCTCTCTCTCTCTCTCTCTCTCTCTTTATTTCTCCATTTAACTCTCCCTCTTTATCTGTCTTTTTCTTTTTTCTTTTTCATATTTTCCAGCATCATCTCACTTTATGCTCTTTCCTTTGTCCTTTTTATTTGCCCTTTTTTCTTTTTTACTTTCCTTCTGCTTTTTCTATTTCCTTTGCTTTTCATTTACCTTTCTACTACACGTTTTCTCTCCTTATATCTTTCTTTTTCGCATTTCCCTCCCTTTATCCATTTTCCTTTGCTCTCTTTTTCTCATTTTATCTTCTTTTCCTATTTTCTGTCATTTTTCATTGTATCTCCCTCTTTCTGTTCTCTTATTCTCATTTACTCCTTTACTTCAATCTCCTCGTTTTCTCTCTTTTGTCTTTATCTCATTTTCTCTTTTCTATATTTTTCTCTTATTGTAACTTTCTCATTTTTCTAAATCTACTCATTTTCTCGATTTTCGCTCATTTTCTCAATTTTCTCTCATATTCTCAATTTTCTCCCCATTTCCCATTTTCTTTCCCTTTCTCTATTTCTATTGTTCTCAATTTTCTCTTATTTCTCATTTCCTTTATTTTATCTCATTTTCTCTATTTCATTTCATTTTCTCTATTTACACGCATTTTCTCTATTTTCTCTCTTTTTCTTTATTTTCTATCATTTTCCTCTTTTCACTCATTTTCACTATTTTTGCTCATTTTTCTATTTTCTCTATTATTTCTCATATTTTCTATTTTTCTCATTTTATTTCCCTTTCACATTTTCTCTCATTTTCCAATTTTTCTCTCTTTCTCATTTTTCTCTTTTTCTCATTTTCTCTCCCTTTTCTCTCATCTTTTCTCCCTTTGCTCTTATCTTCTCTCCCATTTCTTTCCTCTTCTCTACTTTTCTCTCCTTTTATCTCATTCTATCATATTTCTCTCCATTTCTCTATATCTAAATTTATTTCCCTATCCCTTTCTCCCCTTCTATTTCTCTCACTTTTTCTCTTTCTCCCCTTTTCTATCTTACTCTCTTTATCTTTTTAACCTTTTCTCTACTTTTCTTTCCTTTTATTTCCTTTTCTCTTTCTCGTTATTGTTTGATCTTCTCTCTTTATCTCTTTCTCTGTTTATCCCCTTTTTCTTTTTCTCTTTAGCTCATTTTTCTCTTTCTCTCTTTTAACTCATTTTTCTCTCTCGTTCTTTTTCCTCTTACTCTCCCTAGAAGCGGGTGGATGCTCGGACGGAAGTTTACTTCGTCGCCGAGAAGCTGTTTTTGTGTATACTTCGTGCGAGAATGCCGAGCCGGATCTGGCCTCACCACCGCAAGCATTTCCTCCTTTTTTACGATCTCCATTCGTTGGCAAACAGCTCGATACGTTAATTGAGCTTCATCGATGCTTAATTTTAGATTTTACATATCTTTCTCCTCTCGGGGCTCACTGTTTACCTGGCAAGAGTGCCTTAAGTTTAGCATCGGCTTGCATGATGCAGCTGGTATCTAGAAGATTAATGCCAAATCTGAGCATAGGTGACGAATCGAGTTACTTCCCCCTGAAGGTGAATACCTTTTATATAGTTTAACAACCGGTATACCAGAGGATCCAAGTCCTTTCGGCCCTAGTGCCTGTAGTTATTCCCCTTCTGGCATGGCAGCCTGGCTACAGTGCCCGCAGCTGTGCACCTTCTCTGCCTCATTCTTTACATGACCTACGGTTTTATATCTTCCATTCTTTTCACTTTGCCAACATTTACAACTTCTCTTTAGGACAAATGACATTTCCCGTTCGCTGAGATGGTAACAGACGCTAACCCTCTATGAACGCCTAGTAAAGGAGTCTCAGATGTAGTTGCATGGGAATTCATCCTATATCTAGTGATAACTATGAATCGTGTGTCATCCCTGCGACAGAGAGATATCTGTTGCTCTGTCCTTCACAAATTTCGACTTTCTCTTCTTCATTGGCTTGCTTTTCATACCTTCACTTACAAACCTCTTGGCTGAGATGCACTTGTTTGTTTTCGATTCTTGTTTTGAACTAAAAAGACATTAAAATCTTAAGAAGCACACGGTACTTCATTCGTCGGTCCCTTGAACCAACACGTACTTGTCACAGAGGGGGAGTCTACAGTCGTGGTTAAAGTTTTTGAACTATTATATTTTTTAATATAAGAAAATTAAGAGAACTAATCAAACGTTTCATTTTGTTTTAATATGTTTGAATCATAATTTGAAGGAGAAATATATAAATATTTAAGGCTAAACCCATTTTTATTAATAAATACAGTCAATTGATGTACGCAGTAAATATTTACAACGATGTCCCTTGTTTTCTTAAAGCCTGCCTACATTCGTTTTAGCATGCTGGAAACAAAATTTGTGATCATATCTTGTCTGATATCCCTCCATTTATGTTCATTTATCACCCAAAAATGCTTAAAATTGGATGGCTTCTGTTTATCAACCACCAGTTTTATTTAATGCCTCACAAATTTTCTATTGGGTTCAAATCTGGTGAATTCTCGAGCCAAAGTTCCTAAAGCTTGATGTTATTTTCAGGCAAGAATTTTTTTATTCTTTTGGCTTTGTGACAAGGTGCACTATCATGCTGAAAAATACAGTTATCAGTCCCAAATATGACCTGAAACGTTGGAAAAAAGATGCTGATGAAACAGATTATTTCGGTACCATTTCTACTTCTTTGCAGTTTTCTAGAACTAAATTGCTATTGCTCGAATTCTCTTAGATGAGAAGCCACCCCAGAAATAGAGACTGTCTGTATGCTTCACCGAGAATACGAAACAAGACTTGTGAAAGCGCTCCCCATTTCTCCTCTTAACAAGGGCTCTTCCAGAAGCTCCAAACAAAAGAAAGGGAGGCTTATCAGAGAATATCACTTTGCCCTAATCTTCAACAGTTTTTTCTTTATATTTCCTACAAGGGAGGAGCATAATCTTAAGATTCTTTTCTTTTGAATCTTGAGCACGCTTGGCATGGAGGCAAATTTGAGCTGAGACCTTTCTAAGAGGCGACTTGCCCTTCATTTGAAGCTCTTGAGTGTCCGTCTAGAACACTTCTTCACAGGATTTTAACCAGTTTTTTTAAATTTACTAATGACCCTAAAGATGGTCTTCCTTAATGCAAAAACCTTAGCAATTATCTCCTTGTATTTCAGGCCACTTGGGTGCAGAGCAACAATGGTTGCACGCCTTTCTTTAGAAAGAACAATCTGTGTAATTGAAAAAGATTCAAACATTTATTTTTCCCCAAAACAATATTACGGAAAAGATTATAATTACACAACATATTTCATTTCACCAACATTTGCATATTTGCAATCATTTTATCATTTTGATAGAATAGCAAAGCTAAAGGACAGAAACTCACCTCCTACAAAAACAGAACCAGAGTACTATTTGGGATTTAACGAAGGAGTGCATTTTTTTATTATTATTTCTGAAATGCGGATTTTTAATATAAACCTGCAATAATTTAAATACTAAAAGAATTCTTTAACGTAAATTTAAAAAGAATGACACAAATAAAAATATATAATAGTCTCAAAACTTTTGGTCTGACTTACTTTGAAATGAAAGAAATTCACTTAAAATTCATTTACAAAATCACTAAATTTGTCGTAAATAAATTTTTATCAACAATTTATAAAGTTTAGGAAGGGCAATTTTATTGAGTGGCGCAATTTCAAGTAAGGCAAAATTTTGTTTTAGATTTTGAGTAACATAAGATTGTTGAAACAATTATGAATAAAATTTAGGCTAGATTTGTATATAAAAGATGATGAACAAAAGGACGATGCACAAAAATACGAATAAATACATGAAAAAATGGACGATGAACAAAAGGATGAGAAAAGAACGAAAGAAAGATGAACAAAAAGATGGTGAACAAACGTGAAAAACAAAGTGACGATGAAGAAACATAATTTAAAAAGATGATAAACCCAAATTGCTGACAAAAAGACGATGAAGATAAAAGATAGACAAAAGGACAATAAAAAAAATCGTGAACATAGAAAAAGAACAAAAGGGGAACAAAAGAACGATAAACAAAAGATGAATAACAAAAGGATGATTAACAAAAATATTACCAACAAAAAGATGATAAAACACACAATGAAACGATGAACAAAAACATTCTGAATAAATATGAATAACAAAAGGACGGTGAAAAAAAGATTACGAACCAATTTTTTCAAAAAAGAGCCCTGAACAAAAAGATGGTAAAGAAACATTAATAACAAAATTACGTGAACAAAAAGATGATCAAAAAAGGACGATCAACAAAAAGATTATGAACATAAAGATGATGAACAAAAATATGATGACAAATGGGCGATGAACAAATTTCCATTTAACAATTGGACAATTAACAAAAATATAGTTAAAATAAGAGGAAGAACAAAAAGATTAAGAAAATATGAACAAAAATATTTTTTTAATAATATGATGAAAAAAAGATTACAAAAATTAGGAACAAATGATAATAAAATAAAGATGATAAACAAAAGGATGATTGAAAACTTTGCTGAACAAAAATATGAGTAAAATGATGATAAACAAAAAGTTGCTAAAGAAAAATATGATGAACAGAAGGATGATGAATGATCTTTGCTAACAAAACAATGTTTCGGTCAGAATTTGAGCTCACGGTGCATCAACAAGAAATTAGATGGTAATCTGCAAACAAGGTTTAATAGAGTACTAATCAAACCGGATAATGAAGATGTACATAAAGATAAGAATGACAGACACTGGTTAACCCAAATGCACCCGAGTTCAGGCCTTGTTGGGTGGGAACCAGTGATTGTGGAAAAGTTCAAGAACTTTGTGGGGCATCCTAGTTCTCCGTCAGGTGTGTGTAGTTATGAGATTCCCATAAGAAGCAGTAGTACCCCTTGATCGAGGTTGGAGAGATTGGGTATGATGTATTGTGAAAGCGGTGCTGTGGTTGGCTATGAGCATGGTGATGCATGGGTAAGTATGAGGTCATCAGCATAATAAGTGAACAGGTCTTTGTAACGGCGATCCCTCTGCTTGGGCCTCTTCCTCGATGTCAGAAATCTAACGCTGTATCAACTAGGCTAGCGGGAGCGCCAGAAAGACAATGATTTACTTATTTATAAAGTATATTTCTAAGTATCAGTATATATTTTATAAAGTATAAAGCTGTCATCGATATATCTTATATAAAATAATAAACAAAGGAATGTAAATGTAAAATCATGAAACAATAGATCATTCGATCCTTACGAAGTTGCATGCAAACAGGTAGCTAAGGTAAGTTTACTATATTTCGCCTTTTGATCATTGATGTTTGCTTATTTGATGTAGGGCGAAAGCAGAAAATATTATTCTCTTATAAACTTGAAGTGTTTGTCTAGTTTGTGGTTGACCAGGTAAATTGTGGTGCAGTTAATGAATGACCCTACTTGGGATACCATTCCATAAATTGTCATTCGGTTGAAGAAAAAAATTTAGACTCGTGCGAGTTGAACGGTTTACCTACAATTTACACTTTCTGTAATTATATTAGTCGAGTATAAAGTACTTGTTACAGTTCATTTAACTATGCCTTTGACGATTTTAAACACTTGTATTAGGTCATCTATTATTTTAAACTGAGTTAATGGGAAGAGATTAATTCCTTAAGACAGTTCTCGATTGGCTTGTTTTTAGACTCGGGATCATTTAGATAAGTCTACATTGAATTCGTTCTAGCTTGTTTATATATTTTTGTTAGTAAGGGAACTAGGCTTAAACACATTGTTCCAGAAGACAACTTCCTATAAAGTTAATCATTTTTTTCGCCTTCTTAGTATTGAATAAGCGGGCTCTTCAATTTTGATTTCCTATTGAACCACTTTGCATTTATCCACATTGAAACAAAACACATTTGCCAATTTTGGACTAAACGCGATAACCCGCGTCTAAATTTTATTACATATCTTCTACTTTTTTATGTCAATTAACAGCATTGGATATTTTCGTATCATCCGCATATTTTAAGATTGTGCTTATCCAACCTTCATCAATGTCGTTAATGTAGATTAGAAAAAGGACAGGCCCTAAAGGTAAACCATTAGGAAACCCGCTAGTTTAATTGAACAATTTAGACGCCGTGCCACCTATCTTTTTAAATTCTCATAGCTGCCAGCAATATATCTTCTGTAAAATAAAACTGCCATTGATGTATCTCTAGAAAGTCATATAGTTGCCAGCAATATATCCTCTCTAAAGTAAAACTGCCATCGATATATCTTGTAAAATAATCATAAAACTGTCATCTATATATCTTCCTAAGGTCCTAAAGTAACCGACGATAGAAGTTCTGACAAAAACATTAACCTGTCATCGGCATATTTTTTTTAGAAAAACATAATGATGTCATCAATATATATTCTATAAATCATAAATCTGGCATCAATATGTTATACGTAATTATAAAGCTGAAAGCAATATGTTCTATGTAGTAATAAAACTGCCATTGATAATTCTTCTATGAAATCATAAAAATGTCATCACCTAAATTTACAATCGATATTGTTCTATAAATCATAAATCTGCCAGCAATATTTTTTCTATAAAATCATAAATCTGCCATCAATATTTCTTCAATAAAATCATAGAGATGCCCTCGATATTTTATGTAATTTGATGTTCTATATAATAATAAAACTGCCAAAAATATATCTTCTATTAAACCATAAACTGCCATCGATATATGTTCTATAAAATCATAAATCCGAGACCGATGTGGCTGTTAGAAAATCTTAAACTTCCTATCGATTTAAATTATATGAAATCATAAAATATCATCTATAAAATCATAAATCCTAGACGAATCTGGGTGTTAGGAAATCTTAAATTTCCTATCAATTTAGATTATATGAAATCATAAAACATCATCTATAAAATCATAAATCCTAGACAAATCTGGCTGTTAAAAAATCTTAAACATCCCATCGATTTAGATTATATGAAATCATAAAATTTCATCTATATAATCATAAATCCTAGACAAATCTGGCTGTTAGAAAATTTTAAACATCCCATCGATTTAGATGATATGATATCATAAAATATCATCTATAAAATCATAAATCCTAGACAAATCTGGCTTTTAGTAAATCTTAAACATCCCATCAATTTGGATTATATGAAATCATAAAACATCATCTATAAAATCATAAATCCTAGACAAATCTTGCTGTTAAAAAATCTTAAACATCCCATCGATTTATATTATATGAAAGCATAAAATATCATCTATATAATCATAAATCCTAGACAAATCTGCTTGTTAGAAAATCTTAAACATTCCATCGATTTAGATGATATGAAATCATAAAATATCATCTATAAAATCATAAATCCTAGACATATCTGGCTGTTAGTAAATATTTAACATCCTATCAAATGGATTATATGAAATCATAAAACATCATCCATAAAATCATAAATCCTAGACAAATCTGGCTGTTAGAAAATCTTAAACATCATATCGATTTAGATCATATGAAATCCTAAAATATCATCTATAAAATTAAAAATCCTAGACAAATCTGGCTGTTAGAAAATCTTAAACATCCCATCGATTTAGATGATATAAAATCATAAAATATCATCTATAAAATCATAAATCCCTGACAAATCTGGCTGTTAGAAAATCTTAAATATCCCATCGATTTAAATTATATGAAATCATAAAGCATCATCTATAAAATCATAAATCCTAGGCAAATCTAGCTGTTAGAAAATCTTAAACATCCCATCGATTTAGATTTTATGGAATCATAAAACATCATAGATAAAATCATAAATCCTAGAAAAATCTGGCGGTTGGAAAATCTTAAATACCCATCGATTTAGATTATATGAAATCATAAAATATCATCTATAAAATCATAAATCACTGACAAATCTGGCTGTTAGAAAATCTTAAACATCCCATCTATTTAGATTATATGAAATCATAAAATTTCATCTATGAAATCATAAATCCTAGACAAATCTGGCTGTTAGAAAATCTTAAACATCCCATCGATTTAGATTATATGAAATCATAAAACATCATTTATAAAATCATAAATCTTAGACAAATCTGGCTGTTACAAAATATTAAACATTTCATCGATTTAGATTATATGAAATCATAAAATATCATCTATAAAATCATAAATCCTAGACAAATCTGGCTGTTATAAAATTTTAAACTTCCTATCGATTTAGATTATGTTTGAAAAACATAAGGCTACCAGTGATATATCTGATATAAAATCATAAACTGCTATATATATCTCTCTTCTCTAAAATCAAAAGCTTCCGTCGACTTATTTTCTGTAAATCACGAACCTACCAGCGTTATATTTATCTTCTATAAAATAATAAAGCTGTCATTGCTATATATTTTATAAATTCACAAAATAATGGCAAACTTGCCATAATTTCATATTCTACAAATTACTAAGGATGCCATAGATATAATGTTTATATTCTTAGATATGCATTTGATAATAGTTATATACATTCATAGAGTTTTCATCGAACTAGCATCTATAAATTTTAAACCTACCTTAATAATACTTCTAATAAATCATAAACAAGCCATCAATACAGCGTATTTAAAATCGTTAATCTGCCATGTCATAAATATATCTATAATATCATTAAGTTACCAGTGATATATGTTCTATAAAATCATATAGAAACCAGCGATATATCTTCTATAAAATATTAAAGCTGCCTTAACATACATATATGTATTATAGAAAAACAGAAACGGATTGCGATATAATTTTAGAAAATCATGAAGCTGCCATCGAGATATCTGCTATGAAATCGAATCTTTCATGATATATATATTCTATATATGTATAAAGATGCCTGCAATATATTTTCTATAAAATCATAAAGCTCCCCCGTAATATATCAGCCAATAATGAATGTATTAAAAAAATTCCAAAGATCAACTAGAGTATGGCTGGGAGCTAGACGTTTACTCAAATTAGCTGACCCTAGCTTCCACCACTGCGTCAAGATGGCTCCATAACTTGGCGTAGGCGTTTCTCAATGTGTCATTTGAAGGTCTTCGAACACATCCTTGATCTTGGCTACCAGCTCGTTGTTGATGTTACAGGCACAGCGTCTGGTCCTTTTCTCAACAGAGCCCTACACATAGTAATCAATGGAATTAAAATCCTGGCGCTGGTTTAGGCATAGAAATTCTTCGACAACCAATGCCTAATCTTTTGGGAGGTAAGGCCTTCCAGCAGCAACTCTTTCCAGCCATGCATTTGCCACAGTCTACGTAACCTCCACATAGCCTTCTAAATTAAGTCAATGTGGGGGGATATGGCGTCACCCTTATTAGAGACACACCCACAAACGATTACAGTTTGTGGGAACTTGGTTGTTATGATATGTGAAACATCGAATGGATTATAGGCAAGCAACCCTTAATTCTGTGTTGCGCCACTAGTCCTAGAAGAAGTTCCTTTAGTCTGAGAAAACCAGATTGTTCCATGCTCACCAGGATGCTTGACTTCGTCAAGCAGTATTCCTAGACCTTGACTCTCAGACTTTGTCCCTTGACTCTCTTGTATGAGTGGGAGCAAAGATCCTCCTTCAAAGCCAGCTTCAAAGTGACGACTAAAACACCTATATCTGTAGCCAAAGCCAGGATTCCGTTACTAAGGCCTTTATCACCTTCTTCTGCAGTTGTTGGATGAATTACGGCGTAGCAGTCAGAACCGCTGTTGTGTTCGTTTTTGCTGGTCACTGCTTCTTAGTAGCCGTTGTAACATAGCATTTAGCAGCATTCATAAATTCTGCATTTTTATACCTGGCACGAATCATTGTGATGCAGGTAACTCTTTTCAAATATTCTGATCACTTCCATCCCTCCATGGCAGATAATTTCTTTCTTAAATGAAACTTTAATCTCTATGTTATCCGATGATGTTGACTGTTTACCGATATGTAAGAGTGTTGTTGAAAAAAAAGGCTACATTAATACCAACAAATTTAGCGCGAACACCATGTAGCTTCCATGAAATTATAAAGTTTCATTAATATATCTTCTATAAATATAAACCTGCTATCAATATATCTTCTCTTATTTCATAAACTTACCATCGATATATATATACATACATATATATATATATATATATATATATATATATATATATATATATATATATATATATATATATATATATATATATATTCTAAAAATTTCTAAAACTGCCTGTGACATATTTTTTAGAAAATAATAAGGCTGTCATGTATCTATAAAATTGAAAGGCTGCCAACGATATACCTGCTGCAAAAAAATAAAACTGCCCTCGATATATCATTTTGAAACTTAGAAAATGCCAATCATATATCTTTTATGAGTTCATAAAGTTACCATACATACGACTATATATTCTGTAAAATTCATAGTGTTGCAAACGATACATCGTCTATAAAATAAAAACAATTATCATTAATATATATTCTATAAATTCAA
The DNA here is from genome assembly GCA_963969495.1 of Ceratothoa steindachneri. Taxonomy (NCBI): domain Eukaryota; kingdom Metazoa; phylum Arthropoda; class Malacostraca; order Isopoda; family Cymothoidae; genus Ceratothoa; species Ceratothoa steindachneri. The sequence continues at coordinate 139,855,858 of OZ018323.1, read as the reverse complement.
AACTCTAACCAAAATATACTTTTAATTACAACAAAAAAATGAAATGTTAAAAACAAACTTTACATCTAATCAAAGGGTCTAAGTGAAAATTACTACTTTAAAAAAGAATATTAAGCGATCGTTGACCTCCAAGCTCAATTTAATACTGAGCGCTAATTGAGAAACATAATTAAACAGGGATGGCTTTACCTTTAAAAACAAGCGACTCCAGATGAGGAACGACATTGACGGGAGATTTTATGGAGGAGGAGGAAGGGGTTTGAGGTGCGATGCGGATGTGTGAGGGCTTAGACAGTCAGCTGGTCGTCTGGCTGGGAGACAGACTGGGAGAAAACAGCTGTCTTCGATGAGAGGGGCGGATGGCGCTTAGCACTGTATTTTAATCTGACGAATTAAGCAACGAGACCGTGGAGGTATGCTTCTTCCAATCTTCGGGTTACTCTTGAGGTGCTTCTCACTGACGAGCGATAACCAAAAAGTGAATCATTTGACGAATGGGAGGGGGGGGGGGATCACTTTGGGTATTCCTCAATGGTGAGGAATATCTCTGCTTTTAGTTGAAAACCGAGATAGGGTGTTTCTCTGACGAAAGATGCATGAGAGTGATTCTCAATCAAAGGGTCTACTCTTCAGTGTGACCACCAGGAACTTTCTCAGGATTAACTTCTTCTCTGATCGATTCCGTTTGTGCTGGGCCCTGCCGCCGGACTTTGTCGTTTCGATATCTAACTCGATCTCCTGGTTTTTCTCCAGATATCCGTATATTTACTTCCACTAGCCACTGGGTGTAGGGAAAGGGGGGGGATGAGAGCCTATGTTTAAGCCTCTCTCCTAAAGCGACACTTTTCAGAGTGTAGTCACTTAGCCCTAAAGGCATCTTCTGTTTTTCATTGCAGCTCCTACAATTTCGTTTATTAGGCGAAACTAGATCTCAAATCTTGGGAAGAACAGTGAGCCTGTTTATCCATTTGTATTCCACCTGCTCTTTTCCTCTTAGTTTGTTTATGCAATTGTTGAATCTGTTGTGATTTCATAAAGAATCCATCAATGTATATTATATAAAATAATAACACTGCATCATTATATCTTGTATAAAATCATAATGCTACTATCGATGTCCTGAATAAAATCATTGAGCTGCCATAGATATAGCTTCCATGTAATCCTAAATCATTAAGTTATATATCTTCTATAAAATCATAAACCGCCATTAATATATATCTTTTTATAAAATCATAAATCTGTCTGCAATCTTTATTTTATAAAATCATGAAGCTTCCATCCAGATATATTCTATAAACTCATATAGCTACAATCTATATATCTTCTATAAAGAAAAACCCGACGACTATTGTGCCTTAAAGGGCAGCCAACGATATAGCTTCTAAGAAATCAAATCATAAGCTGTCAGCTATAAATGATTATGTAAAATCTTAAAGCTGCCCGTTATATATATTATATAAAATCAGAAAAGTTCAAGCGATAGAAATATATAAAATCATAAAGCTACTATCAAAATAGCTTTTATAAAATCAAAACTGTCAGTCATATATATTCTATAAAAGCATAAAGCTGACAGCGATATATCTCATTTAAAGCATAACCTGCTAGCGATATATCTTCTAAATTTATAGGGATGGCATTGATATACCCGCCATAGAATTACAAAATAACAAGATGTATATATTTTTTTAATCATAAACTGCCATTGTTATATTTCCTATAAAATCATAAAGCTGCTTGTAATATCTCTTTTCTATAATCTTTTGTTGAAATATATTTTATAAAATAATAAAATTACCATCTATATTTCTTATATGATACTCGTATAATAGAGCTGTAAACTATCTATTTGCTTTAAAAGCTTAAGTCAACTCTAGATATATATATAAGTTCTGAAATCTCTCATCGATATATTTTCCATAAATTCATAAAGCCGCTATCTACGAGTATATATCTTCAAAAAATCATATAGCTGCCAGACATATGTATATTTGCAAGAAAATTATAAAGGTGACAACAATATATCTTATAGCTATAGACGAGTATAGGTAGTGCCCGGGGTTGTACCTTAAAGTTTTGCGATGACGATTTCTTCCCTGGTAGGCCTGTGCGTGATTTATTTAGCATAAATGCACTTGTGCAAGAACATTGCCCCCACGATCTTCAGTGCGGAGATTGATGCCCAGGGGAACAGGAGAGTGTAACGATCAGGTCTTCTTATACAAACCTAAAAAACTGCTATTGATAAATCTTTTATAAATTCATAAATCTGCCATTAATATATCTTAGCTAAATGTTTAATCCTGCCATCTATATATATATATATATATATATATATATATATATATATATATATATATATATATATATATATACACTCGTATAATAATTCTGCCTTCAATATATCTTTTTAAATGAAAAAGCTGCCATCCAAATAAAATATACTTTCATAAACTGTAATGATATATTGTATAAAAAATATTACTTTAAATCGATATAGCTTACATAAAAACCTAAAACTTCCATCGTTATAGATTCTATAACTAATAATCCTGCCATCGTTTTAAAAAACTGCCTGCTGTCTATATCTTTTTTATTTATCTTTATTTATTTGAGTTTGAACGTTTTCGAGGACCTAGCCTCATTATCGGCACTAAAAAAATATGATATTAAGGGTTAAAATTTCTAGTCTTCATAAAATATTAAAATTGAATAGTGCAATTTAGGATGAGTTGCTTAATAGAAGAATAAAAATTTCATTAATTCATGATACAATGTAAAGATTGGGTGCAGTTTGATTTATATGGGATCTTTCTTGTACATGTCCTACATTTGAAGTTTAATAAAATTAAAAATAATTTTGTGATTACATTGAAAGCTACAGACCCTGTTGGTAATAGTTGCACGTTTATTGTTCTAAAACGGCTAATTGATTGATTTATTATTCTAGAAGTTGAGCCAGTTTTAGAAAATCTGTCGTTTTTTGCTAGAAACGGAAAGCGTAAAAAGTTGTTTTGTTTTTTTAAGTGATTATTGGAATGTTCGATTCTTAGCAAATTGTGAAGCAAATTGTGAAGCAAAAAAATTACTAGCATCATAGTCATTCGTAGAATATAAAATGAGAAAAGATTTCAACCCAAAATCATTATTAAGAATTTTTCAAAAAGGAAAGATGGAAGCTCCTCGAAATGATTGGACGAAAAAAGAATTGTTGAAACATTCTTCAGATGCAACTGTTCAGTGGTTTCAATACAACGAAGGATGAGAAGAAAGGAGTGCAAGACGTACCATCACGACCAGCGCTATGCAGACTAATTAAATAGTTACGAGACACCGCTATTGTACAGATGGACGAAAATGGTGTGTTGGCCTAAAAGGAGTAGAACAATATAAAATTTAAGAGTTGCATCAAAACGTTGAACGGTGTCTGGGTCGCCGCAGAAATCATCGAAAAGAAGGTCAGAACTGGGGGGATTGTCAAAGAGAGCAACATACAATGTAATGAAGAAAAAACTGAAACTTATGCCATAAAAGTTTCAGGTTGTGCCAAAATTAGAAGACAACGGTTTCGCGAAAACAAAATTGTATGCAGAATAATTTAGACGAAACTTTGGGAAGTTGATGTACCGCCCGTGATAATGTCTCACGAAGCGGAATTTCATCTCATTGGATACAATGATAAGCAGAACAACAGAATATGGTTGGCTCACAACCCAGAAGCAATACACCAGAAAGAGCTGCATCCTGCAAAAGCCACTGTGTGGTGTGTGATAACACCACAGAAGATCATTGGGACGTATTTTTATGAGAATGAAAATGGAAATTCAGTCACTGTGAATGGCGAAAGGTACCAACACATGCTTGAAGAATATTTTTTACCGAACTTTAGATGGCTTTGAAATAGACAACTGTTTTCCCAGCAAGATAATGCAGCATCACATACATCGAATTAAGCAATTCAGTTGTTAAGACAAAACTTCAGAGAAAAAGTCATTTCTCGAAACAGTGAATTTAATTTAAAAATCGTGTTTACCGTAATAATCCAAGAAGTATCAAACAACTAAAAAATAACATCGCTGAAGAAATTAATAAAATTGATGAAGAACTTTTTAAAAAAGTGATGAGAGTCACTTCGTCACGAGTAAATGAATGTTATTAGAAGAATGGTCAGCATTTGAAAATAAGAATCTTCAAATAAATTAAGTTATTATGTAATTATGGAACCTGATTATTAGTCTTATGTTTTTGTTAATTTTAAGAAAATAAAATTAGATATAATAAAATTGGTCTTAATAGTCGATTTTTTAAAAATCACTGCTTCACTAAAACTGTCATAACCTCTACAAAAATATATAAATCAATTAGCCATTTTAGGATCAAAAACTTACACTATTATCAACAACTTCGGAAAGTTTTATTATGATTACAAAATTATTCTTGATTTTATCAAACTTCGAAATTAGGACGTGTAAAAAAAAGACCCAGTATTTAAATTAGGTTTAAGTTTTAGGATAAAAAGTGATTCTAATATTCGTAGTTCGTTAGGATGGGGGCTATAACTAAGTATTTTAGAGTTATCCAGACTAATTTCAGACTTGCATATTTTGATGTGATCGTGTATGGGCGACGGGTCTGGTTTATTTAGAATCAGTCTCGTGGGGGTCGACCTTTCCCGATGCTGCTCGATGCGTCAATGGATTAATGACCTAATAATCAAACCAATGTCAGATGAGTCCCAAGATTTACCACTATATTTATCAATTACAGAGGAACTGTAGAGAATGGAATTCTGTCCTTATAGCTGAAATAGGACCCAATTCTGTGCCCATTTTTTAATATGAATTTTGGGTCTAGATTTGATAGAATGTATTTATTCTTCTTAATTTAATTTACAAAGTGGTTTGATTTTCTACCAAATTATGGGAGAATAAAGAAAATGGATAATTTCTCTAGAGTACTTGCTGTTGGATTTTCTCGATAGAGAGCATTAAGAAGCTTTTCATGTGTTTTCCACTAATGAGTTATGGTAGCTATTATTCTTAAGGAATGTTTTAGAAAAGAGAATTCTAAATGAAACAGTCTGTAGGAAGAACGTATATTCTAGGATAACTTAAGGTTTTCTTGCAAGAAACTAAAGAAGCTTGTGCCTAAACCTGCAAATGCAGGCTTACTATAGACTGAAGTTTCCTATTCTGTTGCTGAACGTTTAATATCTATATTCAAAAATAAGAGCCTACCATTTTCTCGACCTCGATTGAATAATTTATATTTTTATGTCTAGAGTTCAACTATTTAAGGAATTGTTTTCTCCTGTTGCCGTAATTTCATTAATACTAATGTAAAATAGACAGAACGTCTATAATGGATAGGTTTATATTCAATGGCACAATTATTGAGCAAAAGTTATTCATAATGAAATAATAAGATGTTCGCGAAAGTTGGCACAAGTGGTAGGCCCATCCCCATTCCTTCATTTCGATGGGTTAAATTCTTTATTAAATATAAAATACGAATTTAAAGCAGCCAATTCCAAAAATGACATAAATAAGGTTCTTTTAATATATATATATATCAAAAACTCACAAAGTATCACGTGAGGGTAGAAAAGGAATGCAATGTCCCGCAGGAAAAAATGAAATGGTGTTTTCAAGTACTTTCGAAATTATTAAGTTCCTTATCAAGGAAACACCATTTCATTTTTTCCTGCAGGACATTGCATTCATATATATATATATATATATATATATATATATATATATATATATATATATATATATATATATATATATGTTTTTAATAGCCCAAGTAAAGGAAAAGTGGTATCATTACCCGGTAAAACGATGAGGGATATATGACGTGACTCATAAAAGCCTAAGAAAGAAAATGGAAGATTTAGATACCGAGAAAATAGGGGAAACTATTTTAACCTCTATATTAAGGTGAAATAAAAGAGTGGATTCGAACCTGCGTCAATGGAATGGAATGAGCCATCATCCTCAACCCTCAAAAAAAGTTGATTCAAGAATCTTGTTGAATAACAAAGGGTAGGTTTTTATCTTTTTAGAATAAAGTGGATTTCTAGTAGGATGGGGGCAAGTGTTTTTTATTACTTTTTACAAACTCCATCTTCTTGGAAAAATATGTATAACATAGTCCGGTTAGTGTAGCGCAATAAATAACACTACCCGATTCGTATAGAACCCTGGGGGATCTCATTTATTGCGCTACAAAAACCACACCATCTTTTCTATTTTTTCAATTTGTCAAAAGTATTTAGCATAAAACATTAGAGAAATTATAGATAATTCCCAGTTTTCTGTTAAAAACAAATCAAAGCATTAGATTACGGTTTGGAATGGATCATTTTGGATCCGCTAAGGGTGAACTTTATCTTTCCTCGTGGTGACTAGGGCGTCCCCCAAGCGTGACTAACCGCACCTGCAAACTCCACCTTATATGGGTAGAAGCAGACAGTAAACTAAATTTATGGGTAAATTTAAATCTATAGTTGCTTCTTATGAAAAATTTAGCTTATGTCTAAACAGTTTGCACAATTTAGTTAAATGCTAACTGCGAAATAGTTTAAGGCTAAAATAATATATATTCTAGATTTTCTCTTTGGGTATTTTATTCCTAAAACAACACTTTAATGATTAAATAGCCCATAAAAAGACAAAGTCCCGGCCCAAATATTCGCAGTGGTATTGTGGCCTTAAATTTCTCATATATTTTCACTTCTGTCTTACTCATTTCTTTACAGCTATCTTCTTACAAACATTTTCAAGATGTCTACATTGGTTTTCGTTTGGAATAAAAAACAATGGGGCATCAACTCTAATGGTCTCTGGTTTAAGTCTCATAGATAACCATCTGCTCTATCATCGAAATTGAAAGCAATTCTGGAAGAGTTTCTCACGATTCACCTCTGTAGTCTGTAGAGATATACGAGTTAACCAAGTCAGTTAATAAGTTACGAGTGTGTATATATATATATATATATATATATATATATATATATATATATATATATATATATATATATATATATATCGAGGTCTTTCTCTTGGCGAAGAAAAACAAAGAATGAAAAACAAAACCAACTTGGGTTTCTCTAAGCCACTCTACCCAGTCTCCGGTAACATACAAGTACGATAAAAATGGAAAAATGGTAAATTTAGGAGACAGTTATTCCTGACCACTGTTCTAAACGTCTACCCTCCGAGGGTGTATTTCTGAACAAACAATTGAAAAATTCAAGCTTTCGATCTCGTATTACGCTCTCACAGAGCGATACGACGCCACCACGGCTAAATTGATACCCACTTCTGTCGTTCAACATGAGATCCACTTTCCCTAATTTCAAAATGTCTAGGAAGACAAATAACAGACACTCAAAAGCCAGGGCACCCTCGGGTCTCTTTTTGCTATCCCCTTTCTCGTCCCATTACCCCGCAGGAGTAATTCTATTATAAAACTGTTCGTCAGGAGAAAAAGTAGACTTTGTTCGTTTCACCATGACATCGATAAGAACTTGCCGAGAGAGATTTCCCCGAGCAAGTTAAGAAGGACTTTCATTTTCTTGGCAATACCAGATTGCACCAAGCATAATCGCCACAGTTCGATTACCAAAGATCGTCAAGTGATATTACCCTATCTGAGTTTGACACCCCAAACTAGATAGATTTCTTACCCAAAAGAGAAGCTCTACAAGCGAAACCAAATCGCTAGAAAATCATACAGCCATCTCGAAGCCTCGTCTGAGAAAACCTTTTCAAGGTCATAAACGCTCGACGCATCGCCTCTTCAATCAGTGTTTTGTTTTGTTCCCCCTTCTCCTCCGTCGCTTCGAAATTCCGCGTGACGTCACTCGTCCACCCCTCGTTTGAAGTAACGGCCTCTATTGAGAAGCAAATAAACTACACTCACGACGCCTCTCCTGACAATATTTGAATGAAGGTATTTCGTTTGGATTCTTTGGGTAAACCCCATTACCTCATGTGAGTAATCAATTCTATTTTCATGTCCTCGTGTGTTTAACGTAGATTATTTGTATATCTTAAAGTCGATTTTTTTTAAAGTAAATTATTCTCCCATAAAGCAACCAGAAACCGAGTGTCGGTAACAGGACTTAAAAACCATTTTGTACGCGTATATATTAATTTTGTTTGAATTGATTAATGTACAGTGAAGGTCTATTTTGGTTGAAGTGTTTAAATTATCCTTGAACGAGTTGCGTTGGCAGTATTTAGTATAGTAAAGAGAAAACTCCCTTGTATATTCATTCAATAGAATAAAAATAAGAAAAGCGCCCTTAGAGCACGATCCTGAAGCGATCACTGGAAGTACTAACGTACGACCCACTTTATTAATCATAATAAAAATACAAAAAATAATAATCTCGGCTAACCCTTGACAACCTCCTTTGCATAAGAATATTAGGTTACACCTGAGAGTGGCTGTAGCAGGGTAATTGATAATGAACCAAAGGTCATCCGCTCCTCTGAGTGGACTCTTCTGGCGAATCAAGCGAACCCTGCCTTGTGTACTCATTATTAATTGTATTCGAAAAGGATATGAAAATAAAATTCCAAAACAAATTAGAAAAATTAGAAAATAATAAACAAAAGATGAACGACTTTGCTACTCCTCTATATAGGAGGAGTTAGCGCTTCGCATGCAGCCCTTCGCTCTGTAGCTTATGGCCTATCCGGATTTGGCAACCAGGTTTCCAGTACATATCTTCTAATAATTTACTTTTGATCTATCTTTTTTCCACAGTGATGCTTATTTTCTAGGCCTAAAGGCAAGAAAAAAACTTTTAGCAGAATTTTGGGGAAATACGGAAGAACAATCCTCACGACACATTTTTTCACCGAATTTACTCTAATAATTTCACTTGGCTCTACTCGTTTTGAATCGTCGGTAGCTGTTTCCTTCTGCAAAAGATTAAAAATGAAAAGCTATTTTAGAAATAACTACGATAAGACATTCAAATACACGAAAATAAAAAAATAAAAATCTTTTTCTTTTAAAAAATTTAAAAACATTCGATAAACATATTTTTTAAGAACTTCTCCATTTGTAATTCCTCTTGCTTGATAAAAATTCCGAGGTTAAAATATTCTCTTACCATAAACAATGTCAAACTTTTACCTAGGACTATATCCATAACCTGAAATTTGTACTTGGTCAATTAGTACATGTAAACTTTTTTGAAAAACGAAAATAAAATTAAATCCTAAGTTAAAATACAGTGTAATAGGTTAAAACTTGATGCACTTTTAACACACTTTAAACAATAAACGAATATAGGTGAGTTTTAAAAAAAATGCTCCATTTCACCCTGATAAATTTCATCTTTTTTGCTTCTGTACTTTTTTTGTCATATACAGTAACTAGAGTTCTTTGAACCGTTTCGACCTTTTTTTTCGCTGATACTTTTTTTATCACAAGCCGGCATGATTTTTACTGTTTGAATGCCAAAATAGATTTTAATTGCCCTTTTCCCGATAATTTAAAATCCGTGATTAGTTTTCTCCATCACCTATAGAATTCCAGTAATAAAGAGATCCTAGAATCAAATGTCACTGAATATTTTATTTATTTTAGTCAAGAAAATAGATTACTAAATATTAACCTAATATAAAATAACAGAGAATATAAAGTTTATTAAATAGCGTTTGGCAACTTTGATACTTGGCTTTGAAAACGCTTGCATTTTGTTGGTGTTGTAAGTATTATAAACTTATCTATTTAAAATAAGTGCTCATTGACTTAAGTATGCGATTGATCAAGACATATTCTGCTATATACGAGGGGCGGTCAATAAGTTTTTTAATTCAGATATAAGGAAACGAGATATGAGGAAAAGTGTTTAATTATTTTTCAATATAACTACCCTCGACTTCAATGCACTTGCGCCACTTGTCCCTGAGGCTTCGAATTCCCGACAACCAGAAATCTCCCGACTGCTGTTCAAGCCACTCCTGAACGGCGAGCTGGACATCTTCATCGTCCCCAAACCGGCGTCCACACAGTGCCGCCTTGAGCTGGCGGAATAAAAATTAGTCGCTAGGGGCCAGATCTGGGGTGAAGGGGGGGGGGAGGGTTGAGCTCCTCGAATCCAGACTCGCGCAGGGCAGCTTGTGCAACTCTGGCCTTGTGAACTTTGACGACGTTGAAGTTCATCATGGGGCGTGATGTTTCTAGGGACCCAAGGGGCAGAGACCTTGGTCATGGCCAAATTGTCGTGGATAATTTTGATAACACTTCCATGTGATATTCCAAGTTGTCGCTCGATTTCTTCGACCTTCACCCGTCGATTTTCGAGGAGTATTCTCTTCACACGGGCCACATTGTCCTCGTTGGTCACGTCTGACGGGCGTCCTGGACGGGAGTCATCTTCAAGGGACTCACGACCATGGCGGAATTCCCTATTCCAGCGAGCAATGGTTGCATAAGAAGGGGTAATGTGGGTGTACACTGCAACCATGTGTTCATGGATCTCTTTTGCATTCTTGCCTTCCTTGGTCAAAAGTTTGATCACTGCGCTGTGCTCAACCTTCTCCATTGTTAAAAAATTTGTGACTGACGATCTGCAATCAGCTACTGCTTCCTTAAATAGACGCGGTAGGAGAGTGTGGCTGCAGGTCCTGACTTGTTATAACTTGTCCTAACACCCCCACAAACAGCCACCCCCCTTCCTCTGTTTTGCCCTACCCATCCGCAAAACTTAATGACCGCACCTCGTATGTGGCATTTATGTCGTCTTTAATAAAGGAAAAATATTACATGATTTCTAAACAACGTATATTTCGGTGTAAAACTTGGTGAGGTAGACAAATCCTGGACTCCACACAAGGTATCGCCACTTGTGTAAATAGCGAGGAATCAAGGAGGCCGGTAAGGAAAAAAACAAAGCCTATGTAGTACTTATGGTGTGACTAGAGCCGATTAAACTATGTTTGAATATAGTTGGCAGTTACTTGCATAGGGATAACTCAATCATTGGTGATAAATTTGAACCTACTTAAGGATCCAGTGAAAATTTTCGGTTCTAGGCTGAAGTCGAAAATCTTTATGCTGTTGCTATATTATTTTACGTTATTTAATCTTTGAGGGTTTCTAGTTGTATATGCAGTGTTTTGAGAATTAAATTGAATACTTCTAAAAAAATATATTTTTATTTACAACATAAAAAAGTGAAATCTAAAAAACAAACTATACAGCTATGAATAAACGAGTCTATGTTAGAGTTACCAATTTAAACTAAATGAATATAAAGTAATGGATGACCCTCAAGCTCACTTTAATATTGAACGCTAATTGGCACACAAAGATAATTGAATTTCTTTACCTTCAAAAAAACACACGTGAATTCGGCTGAAGAATGACCTGGGCCTTGGATCTTATGTAGATGGAAAAATAGTTTGCGGTTAAGCGCGTGGGCGTGTTCTCAGACGCCCAGCCGTTTGACTGGCGAGGAGGCAGACTTGAAGCAACCGGTGATTTCGATGTTGGCGACCGATAGCGTTAAGCACGTTGTCTTAGTCAGATAATTTAGACAACGGGACCGTGAAGGTATGTTTTTTTTTCAATCTTCGAGTTAATCTTGGGTTGCTTTGTACTGACTACTTCTCGAAGTGTGAGGAGGCGTCTGGCGGCCAGCGGGTCGAGGGGAGAGAGAACGGGGGGGGGGGGAAGTAATCGGGTTACACTGCCTAGCGCCAGGACGTTGTGGTACCCGAACAAGGCATCTGTTATTAGGGTGGGATATCGATTTCTCTACATTTCTTCCTTCAAAGAGGTTAATGGAGGTGAGGGGGAATCCAGTGAAAAAGATAAACAAACAAACATAACCGACAAAAACAAACTTACACTTACATGTCTTAGAACATAATACTGATTCTTCCCGTTAGCTGGGTCAACCATCCTACGGGTATTAACTTAAGCTTCTTTGATCTCGAGCGCACATGCGCGCGCGTACAAAGGCAGGTGATCGACATAGGCCTCGTGAGCCTACTGGGTACGTCTCACAACACCCAATTTAACAGCAAAGCAACCAAAAAAATAAAATCATTGATTACACAAAAAAAATGAGCCTGGCTCTTAAGTGGTATCTAGACAGTTACTTCCTTACACATTTAAACGTTAAAACATTAAAAATATACACAAAACCAAACAAACAAAAAAGTTATTTTAAGACTGACGGGAGTTTAATTAGCTCTCAGTGCGGCTTCGGCTCAGATTGTCGATTATACAATTATCGGAGCCTTTTATATAGCTTATGGTGAATTGGTATTCCATTAATAATAGGCCCCATCGCATGAGCCTACCGTTTTGAGTTTACACTGTTACGTAAATAGGACCGCGGCCGGTGATCGGATGCCACGATGAACTTCCTCTTCAATGGGCCCTCAGGAACAGACCGGTAACTCACAGCAAGTGCCGCACCAGCCCGGGACCCCAACACCATCTCACCTCAATGCCATGAGCTCGGTTCCCCCCACGTCACCCTACATAACTCAGAGTAATCCATCCCTTGGCATTTCTGTCTCGAATATGAAGAGCGACGTGGGATCTTCCGGTCCTCATACTATTCACAAATCCACGCAGCAGCCCAGTCAGCAGCAGCAACCACAGCAATAGCAGCAAACTCAACAGCAACAATCAGTACAGCAGGCTAATTCCCACCCGCAACAAACCTCACCCCAACATCAAGGCCATCACTCGTGGCAGCCACACGGTTCGAATCAGGGTGGAGGGCATCCCACTTCTGGGCCCAACGGACTCTCACCTTGCAACATGGGGTCTTGCATTCGTGCTGGGTGCACAAACCCTGCCGTTCACAACCCCGAATGAGAAGATGAATACTGCTCGAATGAATGCGTCGTTTCTCAATGCAGAGACGTATTCAACTCATGGGTGGCTAGTGGTCAAGGCAATGCCCCAACATATCCCGCTTCTGTAAAATAGAAGTCTACATGATAAAATATCCCTACTTCCCGTTCTCTTCAATACAAAAGACAATTTCTGGGGTACACCTGTCCTCCTCTCCCCTTTAAATTTAAGTTCGAGGTCCGTTATTTTATCAACTTCCGGTAAATAAATTAAGTAGGCAGAACGAGAGAGAAGTTTCATATTGGAGACCACAATTAATACAACTGTCATTATGATCGTCATATCGGTGTTGTTAGTTCTACTACAGACTTATGGATTAGTTTTGATTTTATAATTCATGCATGAGCTTTCTGGAGGAACCTCATTTGCCTATGTTCGGGACTTGGGACCAAGCTAATTTAGTTTTATGGAATAATATGGTTTCGGTCAACTCCTCATTTCCGATAGCGTTGGTTTAAAGCCTTTTCTCTGTGATTTGTTATTTGGGGCGCCTTTCAAAATCAGCTTATTGCTAAACGAGCCCAGTAAACTTTTCTCGTTTCAAACATGTATCTTTGGTAGGCCGTGCAAAGGCTTTGCGAAGAGCGTTTTAGCAAGTTTTAGTTGTCAAGCACTTTGGGATGGAACCCTCATCATTGATTGGGTCTCTCTCCCCATCCCTTCCTGGAATCTTATTGTGATAGTCGTACCTGGTCGTGATTACCAATCAAATCTTTACCTACCCCCTTTTTGTTCTTAAAATCACATGAACAACAGCTAGGTAGTTAATGAGCGAGCAACATTCTGATCACCTATATTATATATATATACATAGTGCATACTCTGAAATCGACGTTTATTTATTTAGATGATTTTGATAAAAGGTAGTCTTCTTAAGATGTACCATCAGCTTTCTCGATGCACTGATCTGACGTGCTATACAGTAGTACGTCTTAAATCACTTCCCACTTTTTTTCTCATCAAATTTTGAACTTTTAATTTTTTATGACCCTTTTTATAGGTCCCGTCTTGAACTACATAATCCCCCTCCCCTTCAATAGTGCCAGTTAAGCAGAAGTTGTATATTTACATATGTAAATTAAATGGTACAATATATATATATATATATATATATATATATATATATATATATATATATATATATATATATATATATATATTTATATATATATATATATATATATATATATATATTAGTTAATTAATATCACATTGAACAATACTTGTATATATGACTTTTATTAGGATTAAATAAAACGATCAAATATTTTTTCCTTAGGTAATTAATTAAAATTAATTTTTTCGGCTAAAATTTATAGTGAGGGATATTTTTTTAAAATATTTAATTCAATCCTCGAAACGCTGCACATGGCACTAGAAATCTTCAAAGATTAAATAACGTAAAATAATATAGTACTCTTAGAGAAAACGTAATCAAGGAGTTATTCAAGTACGTGACTAACCTACGTACGTACACACCAACTCGGCTCTTGCAATACCACTACAGAGGAAAAGGACAGAAGAATCAATTAAACTCGATACTTAGGTAGAAAATAACGAAGAAATTAAATCGTACATGACAAATCCAAATAGAAAATATCGCTTCTTAGCTCAGGGGGCTTTAGCCCGGATTCAGCCACATGTGTCGTTTGACGCAGCCGTCGCCGGATATCCATGCTTCTTAGAGCTCTTAGCTCTTCTTAGCATTGGTTTGAGCAATAACGTATGGCTCCTCACAATCTATCTCATATCTGTTGAGAGAGAATGAGACGACCCTGTCGACAGCGGCATCTTCATAGAACGGCTCTACGATGAGCTTAAACTCTCTTTAGGGGTTTCTTTGACGATTAAACGACATATTTGGCTGACCGCCCATTACACTACAGTTCAAAGACCACAACTAGCTTCTTCTGGTCAAGGAACCTGTCCATAACTCTTATGAGGTGGTTGCTCAAAGTGCTCGAAGTTTATGGGCAACCCCAATGCCGATAGAGCAGAGAAGCCTTGTCACTGACCAGTATACTGCTAAACTGAATGCCTTATTAATTGATAGCAATACATATGAAAAACTGAATAACGAGTCACTTGCAAACTAAACAAAATCTTTCAATACTTCTCTAAAAAAATATTCTTTAATGATTTTCTGATGTAATTAAACAATTTAAAGCGTATAATCCGTTTTTGCCGTACATGTATGGTGTAGCTAAAACATAAGGAGAGTAATCCTCTTAGACCAGTTATTTCTAGTGTAGAGTCCAACACGTACAAATTATCACAGTGCTTAGCGAACATTTTATCCAAATTGGTCGTTAACTTGTCCAATAAGCAGTTGTTAAGATTTGATGTTAATAGACTTTTCACTAAAGTTTTTGTTGATGTATATCTTGATGTCATTATTTAAAACTTCCCTTTGTCTAACCTAACATTGCCCATACCGTATAATAAAATTGCAAACTTGGTTCGTTTGTGTGTTCCAGAAAATGTGATTAAAGCTGACGATTGTTTTAACAGACAGAAATATGGGCTGGGTATGGGTAATTCCTTTTCCCCAGTCCTATGTAATCTGTTCATGGAAAACTTTCATAAACACCTCCTCCCCCTATCTTACCTAATCCCATAACATCGTTGCGTTATGTTGATGATGTATGTGCCACATGGCCTATTAATGATAAGGCATTTTATTCATTCTTTGAACATTTAAAGAACATTGACCCCACCATTACATTTAAAGGAGAATGAGAACAAAACAACTCCTTGCTCTTCTTGATGTCAAAATATCTAAAGTAAACGATAAAATATATTGTTCTGTTTAATGGAAACCAACCACCTCTTATCCCTATATTCACTATTTCTTTTGCCACGACTAATCTTATAAAAGGTTTGTAGTTTCTTTCGTTTCCCTGACAGCATATTGCATATGTGATCTTTGTTTCCTGCAGGACTAAATTAACACAATCATCCAAACATTCATTGAGCTGCAATATGCCCTATGGTTCATATAAAAATGCCTTTATAAATGCAGAACAAACTTTTATTCACCATCTAATCCTACTAAAAAGCGTGTAATAATAATTATAATATATTTCTCTATTCGCTCCAATTAATTAATTTTAAAAAGCTAGCAGGGGACAACAACATCAATGTTGCCTTTCAAAACGAAAATACGATACGAAATAGTCTGTCCAAAAATTGGTTCACTGATAAGAATGGGGTGTTTATTATACCCATGAGAAATTTGCGATCAACTATTCATTGGCGAAAGCAAAAGATTCCCCAAGAGAATGAAGGAACACAAATGCGACATGCGCCTTGGAAGCCTATCATCTAGCCTGTTCTTAAATATGCGAAGACCCTGCAATGCCTGGTTTCGCGTTAAATTGATCACAAATATTGTGGTTTCTTCTCTCCGAAATTTACATGTACGTTACTGTGCTTCTTTATATATAAATATATATATATATGATATATATATATATATATATATATATATATATATATATATATATATATATATATATATATATATATATATATATATATATATATATTCTATAGGTTTGCTTCTAAGAAGGCTTATTTGAGGTTGAGGATAAATCCCAAAATGAGACATGTAAAATTTCTCATTTAATTAAGAACAACGTTTCGGGTATCTTACCCATCTTCTGGTCTATAAAAGAGATTTAGAAAAGGTTTAAATTACAAAAATTATAATGCACACAAAATTAAAAAAAAATTATTTAGTTAATTGAAATTATGGCAAATCGTTTGAAAACTATTGAAATTTAGATATGGATCAATTATGGGTACTTTAAATATGCATAAATATAACACTAGTTGATACAATTATTGGTTGACACAGATATTAGTCACTAAATGAAGCAGCAATAGTAATAAATTATTTAATAAAATGAAAATGTGAAAAAATCATTTGAAAACTTGACACTAAATATAAATGCTATAAATATGGATAAATATAAGAATATACTAATTGGGGCAATTAATTGGTACACAAAAATATTAGTCACCTTTAGTGGACGGTAAAAGCGGAGAGACTGAGGAAAGATTATAGAGGAAACCGATTAGAGATTGGTAGGTTGTGAAAATATTTTGAGTGGTTTATGAAATGAGAAGGGGAAAAGCAGTTGAATCAGAATTTAAACTGGGATTTAGTTGTTTTATAAATAATGATTCGAGAATGCGCAGGGAAGTGGAGTCCTTTGCATGTCCTATAATTTGAAAGTTTCTGTGGGAAATTTCTGTCTTACATTTAATTGAATGATCTCGAATGGGAGAAGTTTCTTTATTGGTCAAGGTGGAGCCAGTGCGAGAGCTAATACCAAGATGAGAACAGACCCTAGCCCTAAGTGGGCGAACAGTGCTGCCAATGTAGATCCCCTGGTGGCACCTGGGGCAAATGAATTTATAGACAACTGAACAGCTCATTTCAGGTGGGATTCTGTCTTTAGTTCTGAAAAATTTTCCAATGTGAAAGTTGTTAAGAAAAACTATTTTGAAGTTGGTATGCGTGTAAAAACTTTTCAAAAGCTTATTAAGTTTTCGGCGTAAGGGTAGGTTGAGTGGGCCAATATCAGGAAGTAGACAATAGCGGACATCCTTGGGGACAGAGGAAATTTCTTGTGGAGGATGGTATATTTTATCAAAGAATTGACGGATACATTTTTGTACAAGTGAGGGCTGGAAATAATTCCTTTGAAAATAACCCATGAGAAAACTGAATTCAGAATGAACAAGAAAATAATCAGATGAAAGCTGAAAGCCACGGTGAAGGAGGGTTTTGATGTTGTTGATCTTATAAGAAATATCACAAAAACTGTAAAAGTTCATGCCGAGACCAGAAAAGGAGGATTTACGATAGACGGAAGTGGTGAAGTTGGGCGAGGAGCGTGATATGAGAAAATCCAGAAATGGTAATTTTCCATCTTTTTCTTTATCAATTGTGAATTTTATATTTGAATGGCGATGATTCAAATATTCAAAGAATGAAAGAGACTGTTGTTCTGTTTTAAATATTAGAACCGTATCGTCAACAAAACGACGGTAAAATATCGGTTTCAAATCAGGAGGGCATTCTCGCAAAGCAACTTCTTCGAAGTTGGACATAAAAATGTCAGCAAGAAGAGGACCCATGGGGGAACCCATTCCAACACCATCAACTTGTTGATAGATGGAGTTGTTAAACAGAAAACAGTTGTCTCTAATGGTTAGTTCAAGAAGAGTCCGTAAAAGCGACGGTGTGAATTTATGAAAGGTCGAATCCGGTTCTGGAAAGGCCTTTTGGATGATTAGGTCTATGGTTTCATTTACGGGGATATTTGTAAAAAGGGAGACGATATCAAAGCTACACAAAAAGTCAGGACCAGGAAGTTTCAAGTTCCTGAATTCTTCAGCCAGAGAATAACTATTGTTAACTTTGTATTGATTAGTGGTAAAAGGGTTAAGCAGAGGTACTAGATATTTAGCCAACTTGTAGGTTGCCATTGGGTATGCAGCTAGTATGGGGCGGAGGGGAACATTAGGCTTGTGGAATTTAGGAAGGCCATACATAAGTCCGGGATTAGAGCTAGAGGAGAAAAGTTGTTTATAAGATCCATCGTCAATGATGTTAAGAGTTTTAAGTTTAGAAAGCAAGCGATTAACCTTATCATCCAGAATTTGGGAAAGTTTCGAGGGATCTTTGTTAAGAAGTTTAAATTTAGATGAATCAGAGAGGATGTTATTCATTTTGTTAATGTAATCAAATTTGTTGAGAATCACAACACCGTTACCTTTATCAGGCCGGGTAACAAAAATATCAGGATTGTTTCCGAGGTCACGAAGAAGCTTGAAATCATTCTTTTGTATGAAAAGGGAACTAAATCGAAGATTTTTCATTTTTATGTAAAATTCATTTGTAAGAAGGGAAAAAGATGATTTGAGATCTTTAAAGTTCCCAAGTATAGGAAGAGGTTGTAAATCGTAAATGAATTTTTCAAAAAACTGGAAGTAGTTTGGGAATTTGTGAGAAAAAACAGGCAACTTAAATTGAAGACCAAGTGAGAGAAGAAAAGATTCTCGTGCCGATAATTTATAATCTGATAGGTTATGAATGACACTTTCAGGTGAGTTTAGGCTTGGACGAAGCAAATTAAGCTTATTAAGTTTAGCATTATGGGTTTGAATGACTTGAGAAGAATAAAAGTTAGTTTCTTTAACAATAACTGAACGGTAGCAAATATTATCACAAAAGGAAAAGGTTGAGCGCAATTTAGAAAGGGAGAAATTATAACTTTTCTCGGTTTTATGCAAAAGTTGAAATTTGAAGTTAATTTCATTATTGAGGAGATAATCCAATGATGACTTGTAAAATTCGGAAGAATACAGGGACTTACGGTAGAGTTTAAAGATGATAAAGTTAGGATAAACATTGTTTGACCTACAAATTTCTAGAAATTGAATGTCAAGTTGTACTTTCTTGAAACGACAGGAAAGTTTGGATGCTTGCCGAAAAAGCCTAACGCCATCTTGTCCATAACGGGAACGTATATATTCTATAGGTTTGCTTCTAAGAAGGCTTATTTTGAGGTTGAGGATAAATCCCAAAATGAGACATGTAAAATTTCTCATTTAATTAAGAACAACGTTTCGGGTATCTTACCCATCTTCTGGTCTATAAAAGAGATTTAGAAAAGGTTTAAATTACAAAAATTATAATGCACACAAAGTTTAAAAATAAATTATTTAGTTAATTGAAATTAAAACTAAATCCCAGTTTAAATTCTGATTCAACTGCTTTTCCCCTTCTCATTTCATAAACCACTCAAAATATTTTCACAACCTACCAATCTCTAATCGGTTTCCTCTATAATCTTTCCTCAGTCTCTCCGCTTTTACCGTCCACTAAAGGTGACTAATATTTTTGTGTACCAATTAATTGCCCCAATTAGTATATTCTTATATTTATCCATATTTATAGCATTTATATTTAGTGTCAAGTTTTCAAATGATTTTTTCACATTTTCATTTTATTAAATAATTTATTACTATTGCTGCTTCATTTAGTGACTAATATCTGTGTCAACCAATAATTGTATCAACTAGTGTTATATTTATGCATATTTAAAGTACCCATAATTGATCCATATCTAAATTTCAATAGTTTTCAAACGATTTGCCATAATTTCAATTAACTAAATAATTTTTTTTTAATTTTGTGTGCATTATAATTTTTGTAATTTAAACCTTTTCTAAATCTCTTTTATAGACCAGAAGATGGGTAAGATACCCGAAACGTTGTTCTTAATTAAATGAGAAATTTTACATGTCTCATTTTGGGATTTATCCTCAACCCCTATATTTATATATATATATATATATATATATATATATATCTTATGAGAGCAGAAAGGTTGCGCATTGCCAGGCGTATATGTGTTTTTAGGATAAATAAACAGACTGCATTTAGGAATTTCATTATGGTGTGTGTGTATATATATATATATATATATATATATATATATATATATATATATATATATATATATATATATATATATTGTATTGAAAGGGACTGCTCCTAGTGAGACGGAATTTAATCCGGAGTAAGAAGAATCCAATGACAAAGAGAATGACAGTATTCATTCTTTATTTCTTCTGGCTACGTTTCGAGCAAAGACAAGTTCATCTTCTGACCTGATAAAATGAGCAAAAATTAAATTTAAATAGCAAAAAAATTAAGATTAATTAGACTGGAAGGTACAATTATATATAAATATACCTGTATATACATATTTACATTTTTTAGTGATAAATCATAAATAGTTAATTATTTAAACAAGGATTGATAAATTGTGAGTACAGGGGGAGGGAGGGGGGCAAATTTATGTACAGCTAATTGCACAAAAAAAAATTTAACTCTTAAAAAATTGAAATCTTACCGGTCACACAAGTTGTAGAAACGCGACTAAAGCAATGAAGAGCCAGAAACAATGAAGAAGGGTGAGGTATAATAATTGGTTGGTTATTATAATACACGGAGAGGGAAGGCGGATACATCATTGTTGAGAGAGGGTCTAAGGATCTTAAAATGAATGGATTCAATTATTCGTAGACTAATGTCATCATTGGAAGAATCAATAATTTTAAAATCATTAATGATGGCATCGGTTTTGCAAGAGATAAATGACCCCGAAAAGGAAGGCAATCCTTGCTGGTAAGGAGCTTACCTGTTCTGCTAACCGCAAGGAAAGCTGCCCCGTTCGGGATCATTAATCCTTTGCAAAACCGATGCCACCATTAATGATTTTAAAATTATAAATCGAAAGCTCAGCAATTGAAGTCAAGTTTGGTTTTTACCAAACACATTTCATTTAAATTAAGAGACCAGGCAATGGCTTCGCAACTCCTCGCCCCCCCTCCGCCTTACGGGGGGAGCTTGCGCTTCAATACTAATTTTAAAATCTAAAAAAAAGACTCATGGTTAAATTTGTATAAATTTTCTGAACTTCGCCAATTATAATAATTTTAAAAAGGAACTCTAAACTAAATTTCCCCCCTTTCAAAAAATCACGTTTCTAAAATATAGTTATAGATAAAATAAAAGAGCAGCCTTACTTAAATTTTAATAAATTTTCTGAACTTCACCAATTGTAATTCATTATAAAACATTGGATAGTCATATTTAATTTTTCTGAACTCAACTATTTTGTTTTTTCAAACTCTAAAGAAATTCTTAGAAATTACCTTGATAAAAATTTAAAATATATTTAATTCATAACCAAACTAAGATGAAATTATTATTTAAATACTCCCAAAAATCCCGTTCTTAAATTATAGAGTTAGTGATGATAATGATGATGATAATAAAATTATATTTCTTTCCTATCCGATTACATTATTTAACTAGAAAGCCACACTATAAACCTACCTCAATATTTCAATTAAAGATACAGCCAGCACCGAAAGCCAACTTCGAATACTTGAATATCTTTACATTAGATTTATAAACCTAACTCTAAACTCGGACACAAGCTCATTCCACATCTAATACACCTATAAACACCCACGAACCACACACGCCAAAACCACTCATCATTGATTGGGTCTCTCCCCCCATCCCTTCCTGGAATCTTATTGTGATAGTCGTACCTGGTCGTGATTACCGATCAAATCTTTACCTACCCCCTTTTTGTTCTTTAAATCACAGGAACAGCAGCTAGGTAGTTAATGAGCGAGCAACATTCTGATCACCTATATTATATATATATACATAGTGCATACTCTGAAATCGACGTTTATTTATTGTGATGATTTTGATAAAGGGTAGTCTTCTTAAGATGTACCATCAGCTTTCTCGATGCACTGATCTGACGTGCTATACAGTAGTACGTCTTAAATCACTTCCCACTTTTTTTCTCATCAAAATTATTTATACCATATTTCTCATCATTAGATTCCATTTTGTTTTCTAATTTCGTTCATCCACTAATTTCTTCTCAATTATTGTCCTGTTAGTGTAGGAGATAAATTAATAAAAATGATTGCGTTTCCATTCTCTGGACAGTCCATTAATTTGATAATTAATTCATTGGAATGGAACCTGCCGTTGCCATTCAATAAATCGTTCCATTTGACTTCATAATAAAGAATAATTATCGCCATTCCTCACATAAAAAACTTTGTAATTAAATTCAGCAATAAATAAGCCAATCTAAACTACTTTATTTTGTGCAAATGGACTCACTACGAAAATAAATCATAACTAAACAACAACAACCTAAGCGATATATATATATATATATATATATATTAACAGAGCAGAGATGTTGCATTTTGCCAGCAATATTTGAATTTTCAGGATAAATTAGAAAGCTGCGTATTTAGGATGTTCCTATTATTTTAACTCCTTAGTACAGCAGACGTTTCGGGTAGGAACCCATTTTCAAGGATATAAAATAAGAAATATGCAAACCTAAGAAATTTGTAGAATAGTTATCAGATTGAATAAATCCTATAGGGAATGTGAAGCAGCAGATGTGGCAGTATTCAATTTATGAAAATGCAGTGGTTTAAAATATTAGAGAATGGGAAATATGTGTTTTTGGTTTTTTGTTTTGGGTGTCTTCGTTGAACAAAAGGGAGATAAGAAGGAAAACATGGGAACGATATGGGTTAGTTATTGTGGGAGTGGTTTGGGCCTGTGTGGTTCGTGGGTGTTTATAGGTGTATTAGATGTGGAATGAGCTTGTGTCCAAGTTTAGAGTTAGGTTTATAAATCTAATGTAAAGATATTCAAGTAATCGAAGTTGGCTTTCGGTGCTGGCTGTATCTTTAATTGAAATATTGAGGTAGGTTTATAGTGTGGCTTTCTAGTTTTATAATGTAATCGGATAGGGGAGAAATATAATTTTATTATCACCAACATCATCATCACTAACTCTATAATTTAAGAACGGGATTTTTGGGAGTATTTAAATAATAATTTCATCTTAGTTTGGTTATGACTTAAATATATTTTAAATATTTATCAAGGTAATTTCTAAGAATTTCTTTAGAGTTTGAAAAAACAAAATAGTTGAGTTCAGAAAAATTAAATGTTTTATAATGTTTATAATGTTTTATAATGAATTACAATTGGTGAAGTTCAGAAAATTTATTAAAATTTAAGTAAGGCTGCTTTTTTATTTTATCTATAACTATATTTTAGAAACGTGATTTTTTGAAAGGGAGGAAATTTAGTTTCTAGTTCCTTTTTAAAATTATTATAATTGGCTAAGTTCAGAAAATTTCTAAAAAATTAACCATAGCTGCTTTTAAATAGATTTTAAAATTAGTATTGAAGCGCAAGCTCCCCCCGTAAGGCGGGGGGGGGAGGAGTAGCGAAGCCATTGCCTGGTCTCTTGTGGATGCGGGAAACAGTTGAAAAATTATGGAAACAATTGGCTTTGTGCAGTGAAGTTAAATGAGAGGAAAACTAGTAATTATTTCTTATTTGGTGGAAATCAAAGATTAGAAAATTAGAAATTTAATTTTAGGGCTTGGTCAAATTCATTCGATTTTGAAATGGTACAGAAGTTTGTGTTGAGCCTTTCCTCCTAAAACAATTTAATTATAATTAGTGCAGCAAATGGAAGTATTGAATATTCCATAAATGGAAAATATTCGAATATTTCAGTGAGGGAGAGAGAGTATTGATGTATTTCAGCAAGGGCGAGTATTTAAGGATTTCAGCAAGGAGGCGTATCTAATTATTTCACCAAGTAAGAGTATTTAAGTATTTCATCAATGGAAAGTACTTAAGCATTTCAGCAAATTCCTCATTTGAGAAAAGAGGAATATTCAAGTATTTCAGCAAGGGAGAATATGTAATACTACAAAATTAAAATAAATTTATCTTGGATTTCAAATATTAGATTATATTTTTATCCCCTTTGAAATAAATACACACGATTGAACATATTGTCAAAATTAATCAAATCTTAAGCAACTAAATAATTAAAAGCCTCTTGCAATGACGAATATTTGACCTATAAATTTTAATTTACCAAATGATTAGGCTGGTTTAACAAAGTATTGAATCAGGATTTTCCACTTTAAGAAAAAGGTTTATTCCTAATTGGCGAGTAATTTAATTTCTTGTGAAGGAGCAATTAATGAAACTATTTACAAATTGACTGACTCCCGTTAATTGACCAAAAAATTGTTAACATGTACTTGAGTCTCCCCGTTATTTGCACTATCCCCCTTTCTCTGGAAGCAATCACCGTACATCCTCTCTCGGACTCTCGTCCCCGTCGAGTCATTTACACCCCCCTTCCCCGTTTGGTACCCCGAGCTCATCAAATTTATTGTCATTTATTTACTTTGCTAATATTATTTTCTGTGTATATAGTAAAGTTATTTTTCTACAATCAGTTTCTCTAAACCCAGAACCTCTAAGAATCGATTATTTAGGTTAACCGCACTCAATATTGATTAATTAACCGCGTACTTGGATCTAATCCCCCCCCCCATCCATTTCTTGTGTGCTCCCTTCTCGCGTCACCGCATTTAATCCTCGGCTAGCATCGCCGTTCAACTCTACAACAAATATTATATAATTCTGGTGTCATGCTTTTTAGGATCACCCGCAGTATCCTTTTTCATTTCTTTTAGACCTGTAACAGATTCTAAAGGGTGTTATTCTTGGATATTAAAGGTTCTGGTTTTATCGTCTGTCGGGCGGGAACTCTGGCCTTAGGTACCAGCGAGTCCGGATAGAGAGGTGACGCGTCGCGTTCGTAGCTGGAAGCCGTTGGGAGGCGGAGCAGATTTCCTTAAAAATATATTTTTTATATCACCCTGAAATATAATATTTGTTGTGCCATTTCTGAATATAATCTATTCAATAATAAATGGCCAAATATTTTTAGCAACCAAACTAAAAGAATGTGGAATAAATAACGTAATGGGTTTCTCTCTCTAAGTTCAGTTCAGTTCAGTTGGGAGGTAACGCAGGCTATTGCTAATACTGTAATGCACTCTGAAAAATCAGTCTCCCTCCCCCACTCTGTAATATGTAGTCTCCCTCGAAAATCTGTAAGCATAGAAGGAGCCCAGAAGAACTAGTTTAAAACAAACTCGATACTCAATAATCAGGCCTGCCGGATGTAAAATTTTGGAATTTCGGGAGATACATAGGTTGCATCTGAAATTCTGAAATTTGGTGCGAGTTATTACCGATTGCTTATGAATAAAAATATATTCTTAGGTTTTATGAAATTATCTTAAAAATTTGCAATTTCTTTAGATTTCTTTAAAAATTTTAATTCTTTAAAAGCCTTCCAAATGAGCCATAATTTCCTTGAAAGCGAGAGCCCTGTTCCTCCCACGCTATTCTCATCTCTCGGTTTTTTTTTCTTTTTTCTTGTTGTTTTTCCCTCTTTGGGGGAGATTTCTCTCTTCTTTTCCCGCTGTTTCTCAATAGCAGCTTGGAGTTTTTGTTAGTTTTGGGGAGTTATTAATCTTATGGAGTAAAATTATATTTTACAGTTACGAAGGAGGAGGTGACTTGGGGATGTTTTTGTGTGCATATTTTTATGCTTATTATTTTTGTCGATGTGTATGTATTTAGTAGTCATGGTTTGGCTATAAGCTTGTTTCTTTTGTAACCATGTTCGTTTGTCGACCCCAATGTTCGGGGGTCCGTTCGTCTGGTGGTGAGATGAGATCCTTTCGATTATTGGTACCCAATTTTGTGTAATTTTGCCAGTTGGTATGTTAGGTTTACTGGTAAAGTGTGTAGCTAGGTCTTACTGGATTTTTTGTTGGTCATGCGTGTTTTAGGTGGGACATGTGTTTTCATGTAGCCTACAGTGCAAGTGTCCGCGGGGCCTGCCAACCGCTAGCTAGTTGCAACCTCATGTAGGTTCAGGATCAACAATTAAAGATGGCCTGTATTTTGCACTATCAAAAATTATATAATTGTTCAAATAATAATTAGAGACATAATATTGGTAAATTAACAGTGAATTGAAGTTTTCCTTAAATGGAAAATCTGACTTAGAATATATTCTAGTAATAATAATTTATTTTAATATTTTTTTATATTCTAATAATAATAATTGTGGGGGAATAAATATCACGAGGACAAACAGACGCTAGTTTGTTTATACAGCGTCAACTGTTACGCTCCACATGGGCTAAGATTTTACTCCCCCCCCTTCCCTTTTCCGCGCTGCCCCAAAGACCCTTCAATCGTCGCTCGCAAAGGAGGATTTTAGTCAGCAGATTTCGTAGTCCGTTAATATAAACAGAGGAGATGTGATAGCCTTTAGAATAAAAATCTATGAACAGTCTCACTGTCCCCTCCGATTGTTTATGTCTATTTTCGCCAAATAGACGAAATTTCACTTTTTCCGTGCGTAAACTAGAAGGGACGAAGTATCACAACGTTTGAAAGTTATGCCATAGGAGAGAGGTTTAACTGTGGGCTAGTGAGAGTTCGCTCCTCCTAAACTCCCACGTCTCCCCTCCCTCTAGGGGATAATCGACGTATATATAATTTGATCTTGAGAAATGAAAAAGAGAATCCGCGTAGCAATCGAGAGAAGAAGACGAGTCCCTGAGTCAAACACGGAAGCAAAAAATAAGTGGAACCGAGCAGGATTTTTCCTCCCTAGGCCGTTCCTTTGGTCGGTTAGAAGAGCAGAACAGTGGTATCGAGACCAACTCTCATACCATTCTCGTCCAGAGAAATCCCCTATCTCAGTTTTCTGAATAAAAACAGAAATACCCCTCATCATTGAGGAATTCCCACTCGAAAAAAGATTCACCTCTTGGTCAAGGCTCATCATCAAAAAGCCCGAATTTATAACACAGAGATCGGAATAATTTCTGTTCATCCAAGAATCTCTCACTTACATCTTCATGTCAAGAAGTCTCGCCGCACGTCTCCACCTCCTCAGGATAAGCATCAGCTGTTTTTCCAGAATAGACTCGCCACGCGTCTCTTTCACCCAGTGCGAAGCATTAACTATTTTCTCAGTCATTCTCACATCAGCGAGGAAGGCCCCAGTCCAACTCTCCTCTAACCAACTCATCGAGGAGGTTCTAGTTCAAGGTAATCCCACTGCAGACTCCATCTTAGTTAAAGGTAAAAGAAATCCAAAACTCATTCATGTTTGTTAGTTACCATTCCGTGCGAAAGTGATTTTTGCGTCAACCATCGCGTATTACTCATTGGTAGTATTAATTTTTATTAGATCTTATTATTATAGCATTAGTAAATTTAAAGATTTAATATTTCATTTTTTTATGTAATTAAAAGTATATTTTTGTCCAAGTTTTTAAATAATCCTCGAACGCTGCAAGTGGCAATAGATATATAATAATACGAATCCTCCCTTGTTAAAGAATTAAGTTAGAGCACTCTTAGAGTTAAGTGGAACAGATTTACTCATGTACGAATCAGACAATAATATATTATAATAATAAATATAATAAATAAAATTCGAATAATAAATATTTCTTTGTGACAGAAGTGGAAATGTCAGAGAAACATAGAAAGAAAAGACATCCTACTAATGAAGATACTGAAAATAGAGATAAATCTTGTAAAAAAAACAACCTCTGCTTTCCCTCCCCTCTCCAAACAAAAATTATTGTAGACTATGTGCGAGTGTATCACACCAGGAACAACGTTACTCCCTGTTCGAAAATTTACTAATTTTCGACTCCTAAGTGCATTGGAGAAATAAACGAGGCGAGGAAGAGCCGCTGTTTCTCGCAACTCGCTGCTAAGTGATGAATCGAATCCACCACCGGATAAGATATCTGGAGCTTGTGATTCCTTTTCCCAAGCTCCCCCTTCCTCCTCAGAAACAGGCATACAAATACTCGGGTTATTCTGTAGCTCGAGGAGTCCAGCACGCACGTCAAGGCTGTCATCATCGTCTTAAGTCTTAAGTTTCGGGAGCGTTCGTCGGAGAGCAAGACTTTCTTCGCCGTGATTCTACCCCAGTCAATTGGTAGCTTCTTTGAACGGCAAGCCTTTGAATTTGTGCAACAGTCTCCCTTCGTTTAATCGAACCAAGGAAAATCTCCATCTATTACTTTTGAGGAAAAGAAGTTTCCTCTTCCAGTGGAATTACCAGTAATCCCTCATTTCTCGTCGAGAGTCATCTTTGAAGATTGGCTATCTTCATCGGAAAGTTAGTTTGGATCGTGCCTCATCTGCCTCATTTGGTCCGTGCCTCATCGGATCGTGCCCAACTTGCCTTATCGAATCGTTGCCCACTCGCCTCGTCACAAGGAGGACCTTCCTCGAATTTACCGACCCGTAAGACTGAAACCCCCTCCATTATTAGTATTGTCAAGTTCTCCATTTTGATCTGAGCCTAGTAACATTAATCAATTAATTCTATTTAAGAATCCCTCTGCATAAAAATTATCAAGAGACAATTTTAATTAAAATAATTCCCTTTTGCCTATTATTATTCTTATTTTGATATTTGTAAATAAAATTATATTTTTGTTGTTTCATCTTTAACTAACCTTGAACGATACTCTCAGCCATTAAAGTAAATCTCGTCAGGTAATTATGCACTTTGTCTGATTGTTAAGGATTTGAAACCTAACGCCACCAGTTTAACCTCCCTGTCGGTCGTTAATCCTTGCAAACGGTCCTTCAACGGTTCGCGTTGCAGTAAGTGATTAAGTCACCCCCAACATAATATAGGAGTAGTGTATGTTATATAGTGGTGTTCCACGACAAGTCCCCTTCTCAATCTCAGAAAAAAGCGCAAAAAGTCAGTAAGCCCTCCAGACAGAAAGCTACCGCTACATCCTTTTCAAGCAAAAGGAAAAACAAAATGAACTGGACAGTCAGCAAGTTGAAAAGGAAACATTACCAGTACATCCTCTGGACTGATAGATGATCTTACACAAGAAACGTGTGGATCTTTGCCATCCTGTTGCCATCCTATGATAAAACACAAATTTAAAATACAATCACCTTATTATCTGCTCGTGATATAGTAGTGCCTCAAGAAGATCATCATGAAATACAGTGCACTGTCATGTGTTGTGTTGTCAACAAAATTTCACACCTTATCAGCCAACAGACAATGTCACAATTAATAAGACGGAAATAGCATCTTCATCCAAAGGTGAGACAAGAAGACGGACATTCAAAGCCAACTGGTACAAGGAACATAACTGGCTAACTCTTTGTACTTCAAGAAACAAAGCATTTTGTTCTGTTTATCGATCTGCAGCAAAGTTGAACATTGTGAATTTCAGTAAAAATGCAGAGTTTGCATTTAAAAATGATGGCCTTGACAAAAATGAAAGCAACAGAAAGATTCAGGATACCTGAAAAATGTTCTGCACATATAAAAAGGAACATTAAAGTTGAATGCATACAGAAATAATGTGCAGGTGAATCAGCTTCTAAGTGAACAGAGCAGGAAATCACAGGCAGATCATAACAAAGCACTCCTGACACAAATTGAATCGTTGAAGTATCTGTTGAGACAGGGTTTGTCTCTCAGAGGTACGAAGAATTGGAGGGAAACCTTGTGCAGCTGTTAAACCTACGCAGCAAAGACGTCCCAGAACTAAAGCAGTGGCTACATGAAAAAATGTACATGTTCACTGTAATCATTAATGAACTGATTACCTTGGTGGGCAACCAAGTATTAAAATCAGTCATTACTGATACACCAAAAGCAAAATGGTATGGTTTAATTGCTGATAAAGTTACGGATATCAACTGTAAAGAGCAGTTCAGCATTTATGTAAGATATGTGAATAAGTATAAAGTGTTTGAAGAGCCACTAGGATTTTTGTGAAGTACCATATATAACTAGTGATAACCTGTTCACCGTTTTGAATGATGTTCTCATACAGTGCTCTCTTCTCATCAACAACTGCCTTGGCCAGACATATTATGGTGCAAGCAATGTGCAAAGTCACGGGACAGGATTGGCCACACGTCGGCAGGAAAAGGAGAAGGCTGCCATCAAAATTCATTGCCTAGCCCACTGCATAAATATCCGTTTGCAAGACACAACCAGAAACTCTAAGTCAGTACGTGACGCTTTGGACTTGGTAACAAAAATTACCAAATCATCAAATTCTCTCTAAAAAGGTTCCATCTGCTTGAACAGATGCGAATGGGAACACCTAATGCATCCTCATTTAAACTGCTTTGTCAAACCAGATGGACTGTGAGAACATATGCCTTAGGTTCGATGATCAAGAACTATTCTGCAGTTTAAAAAACACTGGGATTAGTGAACCATGGCTATGGTGAGTATGTATGCCATGCCGAAGGACAGATGGCACCGATAGAAAAATTCAGTACATATTTTAGACTGAAACTTTCTCACATAGCTTTTGGTGCAGCAGAAGAAATGTCAAAGACAATTCAAGCAAAGAGAATTACCATTCAGGCTGTAGTGAAAGCTGTAAACATCACAAAATTACCAAAGAAAGGTATGAGGATAGATGATGCTTTCAATGAATTCTATGAGAATGCAGTTGAAGAAGCCAGAGGCAAAACAGAAGATCCTGTACTGCCAAGATACAGGCGACAAGCAAAACGCTTAAATTAGGGTGCAGAACCATACCGCTTTGAGTCTGTGAAAGAATACTACAGGCAACAGTACTTCGAGATGTTGAATCTTCTTGTAGGCAACTAGAGTCTAGGTCTGATTAATACACTATTAGCATACTGGAAAATGTGGAGCAGCTACTGATAGACTTAGCAAATCAGGGGCATTGCCAAATTACAAACAAAGTAAGGCCTGGATTTTGACCGGCTTGAAATTCAGCTGAAGATGTTGCCAGATGCATCGATGAAAGGTGACAAAAGTAAGCAGTATCACTGAAATCTGTGACATACTTAATGCTGTATTTATTGGGAAAGGAATTCGTGATCGAATTAGCATATTTAAATAAATAGTAAAAGTTAAAACGGTAGACCCATGCGATGGAGTTTACTGTTGATGGAGTACCAATTACTTATATTTTATATTAAAGGTTCTGAAAATTGTATGGCTGATTCTCTTAGTGGGAACCCCATAGAGGAGCTTTCTCCTACCTTGTAAGATCGGATCACGGAGGGTGGGAACTCAAAATTGTATATATTGTTAAGCTTTGTAACTCTGTAGATAGTAAGGGAAGCGTGTGGGGGCATGAAACTCAATACGCCGTTATCACACAGAATTTCTCTGGTCGAGATAGATCAGTGTAGCTGTGTATAATTAGGGGTGCTTTATCACCGTCTTCCCCCTCTTGGAGTAAAAGGGAATCTCTTATTTCCCGTTCGCTTCGTCGATTCCCAAAATTGTCAAGGTTCATGTTTGCTTAAGCCGTGTCCGATATCCCTTGGGAATCTCGCTTAATTCCCTTTCGCCTCGTCTATGCCCGAAATTATAAAGGTCCATGCTTTATTAAGCCAAGGCCGATTGTACCTTGGGACACCCTCACTGCGCGTAGCCATCTATTGACCATGGCTGTGGCTCCTACTTAAGGTGATGTCTGCAAATCCCCAGCAGATAGAGAGAACCTGAGCTTCTTGCCGTCCAGACCCTAGTGTCTGTCTCACGTGAAGTGGTCCCCTCGCCCTTGTGATCTCGCCAGCAGATCGTCTTCACGTAATCCGCCCTGATCAGAGGAGGAAGATTACGTAAATCCATTCACGCCCCGGAAGATTGTCCTGATTTTCTCTCGTATCACTACATTGGTTTAGACTTCCTGCCATCCGCAGACAAATCTCGATTTCGTGATTACTTCTCCATGCAGCCGAGCTAACCTCAATCCCCTTTGGAGTATCTAAGGACGCCTTCGCATCGAGACCCCATCGACGAAGACCTTTCCAATGGTCTTCTACCTCCCCAGTTCATCCTTCAGCAGTAATCAGGAGTCCTTTTCTCGTAAGTCCCACCTTTTCGTTCCCAGTCCTAAGAAGAACTCCCCATTTGGTGCAACGCCAATAGACTTGCTACATCTCTCATTCAATCCAGCTTATTGGATTACATATATATTTTCCCGGACCTAGTTTCCTTAAATTTTGCCTGTCGTAATATTTTTTGTCGTACTGATTATTATTTAGATTTCCATATTTATATTTGCCCTTGTTCTTATTATTTGTATTAAAGTTTATTTTCGTAAAGGTGTTTATCTTTTGAATACCTCTTGAGACGAGCCCAGCAATCGTAGTCCCATTTAAAGAGCCAACCTAATAATATAGCACTCTAAGTATATGGTCCTTACCTTTCCCCAATTCAATGGCACCCGAACGCAGCACCGATAGTGACTGCCTGGCTAACAGTAGTGTGTACCTTTAGAGACATTTTGGTCACATACCTTTTTCCCTCGACATACATATACATATGTATATATATTATTATTATATAGCATCATATTAAAAACTGCTGAACCCGTCATTCGAACTTGTTCAGTGAGGTGCATAAGCTGCTTAAACTGTATCTTTCAGTGCCAGCCACATCTGTCACATCAGAGAGAGATGTTTTTCTATACTCAAAAGAATAAAGAACTATCTCAGGTGCACAATGATCCAAGAAAGAACCAATAATGCACTTATATGTCATACACTGAAAAATAGAACAGATAATCTTTACTTGGTCAAATTGACAAAGTGTTTAGTGATATGAATGAAGAACGTGCTAAATATTTTGGTACCATGTTAAATGACATGCATCACATAACATTAATGTAATTGTGTAGGTGTCTAATCTTGCAATTTATTTAATTTTGTACTGTAAATATCTCAAATAAGGATTAAAAACTGATACTAATGTTTCTTACTTATTAGTACTAACTGTCAAGATCTGTAATCTTAGTTTACACATTTTATTTGATAGGTTGTATTATTGTGTTACGATGAATTACTATTTGTTTTTCGTTTTCCTTTTTTGTTGTTTTAGTGATTATTAAATACAGTTTGCAAATTAAAAAGCTAGAGTTACGATGGTTGATTAACCTTCTTATATGTTTGATTGATTGATTGATTACCATCTTACCCGAGCCGGGGAAAACGTTTCGGAGTTCAATTCGAACCTCCGAACGGGCCATTTCAATAAGAGTGGATGTTTGAATATTATTAATGAACTATTAATAATTGTTGCTCTCTGGCCACAGACATAAACCTAGAAATAGTTTAATACACTGAGCTTCAATTCGTTGTTACAGATGTCTTTTTCAGGCACTCCTGTAGGCTACCTGTAGCTCGACATCACTCTGAACAATTGTTATGCGTAGACAAAAGAGAAGTAATTAATGTAAAAAAATATCACAACAAACACTCAAGAAAGGTGAGTAATTAGGGGGTGTGGTAAACTGTTACTCTCCCGCCGCTGTCCAGGGCACGGTCCTCATAAGCAAATAATCGCTCCATTAAGAATTCTATTTTTAGTCATTTTTTTACTCAAGAAGCACTTAAAAATTGCAGTTTTTATAGCATAGCAAACATAGTGGACCCCCACTAAGGTAGTTACCACTCACCCCAGACCACTTAGCTACTCGCCTGGTTTCTTCGACGATCGGACAATCTTTTTTATACCTGGAGCAATCCTAAACATATACCTAACTGTAAAATTTCTATTTGGCCACCCTTGAGTTGGCCCCCACACTTCCAACTTGCTTCCTACGCCAATATATATTTACTTGAAACTCACAAAGTAACGCATGAGTGGGCAGGAAAGGTGAAAAGTGGAATCCAAGTACTCTTGAACTTTATTCCTTTACAAAAAATGTATGTATAGGCAAAAAATAAGCGACGTTTCACCTACGTACAAGGAAAGGATACAAAACACAGTGAGCGAAAAAAAATAGAAATACGTTATCAGAAAATAGAGAATAAAAGTAGGTACAGAAAGGGTAAAGACATATAGATAAAATCTCTACCAAAATTACAAAGTTTGAGAGAGTGTGTGTGAAATGTAGAAATATAAGTCACATAACTATGAATACATACATTCACAAATATAAATACATTATTCAATGAACAAAAGAAATATAACAAGTTAAATAAATCAAAGAACTAAGAATTAGCATAAATAATTTCATTTAAATTTAGCTTTTAAATGACAGGATCAAGTTTCAAGAGACCGCTTGATATAATGAAGTTAAGAGAGGAGTTAATGAATGAGCATTGAAAAATATTTCTTTTATTATAGTCCTCTGAGTAGTAAATAAACTTTTTCTATAGATAAGATAATCATGTTCAGATAGGTGAACACAGAAGGCAATATTCCGTTCAGATCTTCTAATATTATACTTTTGTTGGGACACCGAACACTTCATAGTTTTTCAGTTTGCCCAATGTAATGTTTAGGGCAAACTGCACAGTCCACGGAATATACTCCCTCTATATTCTTGTTATTATTGTGAACCAAAGTGTGGTACAAAGTAGACTCATACCTAAAAATGACCGAAATATTTGAACATTTAAATAGACGGGGAAGAAAGGAAAAGTCCTCAGAAAACGCAAAAACAAGAGAATTCTTAAATATAAACGCGAGACGGATCTCAGTTGTATAAAAGGTCTTTTTAACGGAATCTAGACACGTGTCAATAAAGTT
Source organism: Ceratothoa steindachneri (assembly GCA_963969495.1). Taxonomy (NCBI): domain Eukaryota; kingdom Metazoa; phylum Arthropoda; class Malacostraca; order Isopoda; family Cymothoidae; genus Ceratothoa; species Ceratothoa steindachneri. The sequence goes on along the minus strand of OZ018323.1, from coordinate 139,820,870 downwards.
GTGAGAGTAACAGAGGGTATTAATATATATATATATATATATATATATATATATATATATATATATATATATATGAAAAAAGCTCACAAAGTGCACGTGAGTCAAAGTTATGCAGATACACCCACAAAGGAAAAGTGAAAAACGATTCCGAGCGCTTTCGTCTTTATAGTTAAAGCACTTTTCAAGGAATGAACAGGAGGCTGGACATACGTTGCCTTAAATAGTGGAAGGGGAGATTAGACTACCCACCTTTGAACCTTAATTAGGGGGTACAAAATCCTGAAACAACTTTATTTGAGATTTTATGTATGTAGTGATAATGGGGACTAGCGTGAACAAAGCAGGGCTAAGGTTGAAGTTTGGGAACGCGTTAATGGAGATACATTCTAATATATTTCTCGAAATATAATTACTGCATTTTATGACTGTTTTAGGCACTGTTCCAGTTAATGCTATGGTTAAGATTGTATATATGTAAAAAAAAGCTCAGATTGTTCACTGTGATTGTGTACATTGGCTTGATGTTGCTTCACCCGGACATCTACTTCTTTCCCGGTTCGTCCATAATAACATTTTTGGCAGTTGTTGCAGCCTATCGAATAAACAATGCCAGGTCGGAATAGGGAGGGGGGATTTTTGACAAGGATGCGATAAGTTGTAGTCTCGTACTTAAAAATAACATGTATGTTCAGAGGCCTAAGTAAACGAGGTAATTTAATGAAAATATGGCTATAGGGTAAAACTAATAAGTTTTTGGCCTGAAATTTAGGGATATTAACATTAGTTTGATAATAGGAACGCTTGGTGGACTTATAACAATTGTCGAGAAAGTACAAAGGATAGCACACATATATCCCTATTTTATATATTCTATCGACTTCTTTGTCTAGGTATTCTGGTAAGACAATTTTAAGGGCACGCAAAAACAGGGAGGAAACAACATTTTGTTTGATGTTATTATGGTGGTTAGAATAAAAGTGGATAAATAGACTCCCCCAATATTATTACAATTATTGTGAACTAGAATGTTTTTTAGAGTTGACTCGTATTTGAAAGCAACTGAAATGTTAAAGTTTTTTAAAAGAAGGGAAAGGTCTTCTAAAAACTTTAACATTTATTAGTAGTTTCCCTAGAGTCTTTGAAATGCCTTACAGCCTGATAAATTTCTTGACACATCTTAAATTCTGCCAAAATAGATATAGACCTATAACCCTTCCCCATTTCATTATAAAATTTCTCTTGTTTTACCTTTCTCTTATGCCTTTTCCGTTCTTACCTTTCTCTCTAATTGGTTGATTACTTCATATCGTATTCAAGTATTAGATAAATATGGACAAAATCATGATTCACAATAATAATAAAAATTGAGAAGGGCGGGACCATATTCAGTTGATTATTCACTTTGACCTTATCGCTACTTTAGGCAAACTGAAATCATTAACACTCCTTTGAAACAATCATAAATAGAATTTAGGAAGAGGTAAACGTAATAGTGTTTTCTTCATTCATATATCCGAAAATCATCATCCCATCAATTAGAATATTCTCAATTTATTTACCATTCAGAAGACTAAGTTAAGAGCAACATTATTGAAAGCTATTTCATTAATATTTTTCTGAATTTTAATATTTTTCTAGGTCTCTTTAAACTTTATCTTATCATAAAAGTGATTAATTTAAATGAAATTTTACATTATTACCTAGAGTTCTTTCTTTATTTTTATTATTTTGTCCTTATATTTGTGTAATTTTATCTTCATATTTTATGTGACGTTTCCTTTTAGATTCAACGCTGCCTTTCTTTCTCTCTTTCTAACGATATTTTAGTGGAGATTTTATCTAGATGATTTCAACTTTTCTCTACCTGTTGTTAATCTCTCTTCTTGGTCATTTATTTTTATTTAATATTTTTTGTGTCCTTCTATCTGACCTTTGTGATTTTCCCTTTCGTTTTGTTCCTTGGGAATGAAATGAATAAAGTTAGAATTACTTGGAATTTTCTTTTCATTTTTCCTGTAAGGTTTGTTGACAATTATGTCTTCTCCACTCACTCGCTACATTGTGAGTGTTTCATATATACATCTACCTCTATCGATTCTCGGAATTAAAAATGCAGATAATAATGCAATATCTGTTCTTAACACGGAGGATTTACAAACAATCATATCTGCGTTGGCGAATGGCTACTCTAGGTTCGGTTTGTCAAATAATGTTCGAAAAACTCAAGTCTTGTATCAACTAATACCAATATACCTAGGTAATCCCTAATTACCACCAGAGCAAATAATGTAGCTAATCATCAATTACCGGCCGCTAATATTCAAATTAATGGGGAAAATCTAGAATGTGTTGAAAGATTTGGTTACGTGGGTAGCCACTTGACATTGGACACAAGTATTGATAATGAAATTCAATATAGGTTACGTTGTCCAAACTCTGCATTTGGTAAATTACGAAAGCGCGTTTTTGACCAAACACATTGTCAGTTGCAGCGCTTACGTCTGAAAAGGTCAATTATTCTGTAGTGCCTGTTTCAAACGTTAGTTTGTCCTTAAAAAATTTCCTTAACTGTGATTAGCCAACTTGGTATCTCTTATGTTCAAATAGCAAAACAAGCAGTGCCTATGTTTTGAACGTTAGTTTGTCGTTAAAAATCCTTAAACTCTGATTAGTCAATTTTGTATCCATTATCTTTAAGTAGAAAAATATATATAGTGTAGCATTCTGTAAGGACACATCGTGGTTCGTATTCCACGTTAAGCTGTAGGTCCCATGACTAACTAAGTCCACTTTTGTCTCCTACTATTTTCTTCGCTGTCCTATCCTAAAACTTTCTTCTTCCTCTCCCTATCATTCCTAACCGCCGCACTCACAGTGCTCGAAGCCTACTTTGGCTCTGGACAGTGTGACTATGTGAGTCTATAAAGGAGTAACGGGCCTCCCTCCCTCCCTCCTTGGCCGCTCCATGAGCGCCAAGGGGGAGCGGGGGAGGGTCGGAAGAGTTGTTCTTTGTCTTTGACCTTTCATTTCATTTTACCTTATTTCATTCCAGACTGAGTAACGCATCAATGACAAAAAGCGAACAGCAAGGACAGACAGCACAGATAAATTGGGATGGTACTCTCATTGTGAAAATACTTACTTGTATATTAAATGCCCACGTGATGAACATAGCTAAGCCTGGAAGTTATGCAACAACAGTCAACAGCATCTTACAGGAAAACGGGCTTGAACAGATGAAATTCCCCAAAGAAGTCGACCTATCGGTCATTTTTAAAATCAAAGTCACAGACAAGACAAAACATGAGTTAATCGAAAAGGCAAAAGGAAACCAACAGGCAGCATAAACAGAAGAGGAGACAAACAGCGATAACTCAGAGACTGAAAATTCCTCCGACGACACAGAGCAAGAATGCACACGGGTACTCGCAGGAAAGTCCAAAGAACTAACAGATCTGAATCCGCAAGTAGAAAGGGTCCATCATACAGAGATGAACTACCAGAATGACCTTCGAATGCAATCAGCAGAGGGGGAACCCAAGAAAAACGAAAGAAAAACCAGAAAAAGAAGAAGAAACACCGATAACTTAACAGATAGGACACACAAAACGGAAAATGAATAAACGAACTGAAATGGACAATTGGATTATGGATATTAAGAAATTAAAAATACTACAAATTAACACATGCGGATGGAAAGACAAGGAAATTATGTACGGAAACTTATTCAGAAAGACTTACCCAGATGTTATACTAATATCAGAACATGGAAGAAACACAGAAAACGAGAAATTAAAGATATAGAACTACAATGTTATTAACACAAATCCTTCAGGAGAAACACACGACGGAGCAGCAATAGCTGTCAAGCAAGGATTGCAGTACAAAACAATACAAGGATTGGAGGATGCATATTTAGCTATAGAAATTAAAATGGAATTAAGCAACATCATTGTCGCACCTGGATACCAGCCACACATGCGCACACAATTACCAGTACAAAACTTTACTAAACTGTTCAACTATAGGATGCCGGTCATTTTGATGGGCGATTTAAATACCCATTGCTGGGCTTCCGGGTATAGAAATACAAACAGAGTCGGAAGACAACTTAACACGCTTATCAATAGATGTATACTGCAAAGAAGAGAACACGCAACAAACCGGACATCTGCCTGGCTAACTTCAATCTTCCCTTTAACTATTTTATGGAAACAGTGGATGTTCCTTGCAGTCACCACACTGCGACTCTAATGCATATAAGCAAGAATCCTATACAAATCCCTTCGAACTAATGGAAGGCATACCATAGAGCGGATTGGGACAAGTACAAAGAAGTACTTCAGACGTACGTGCTCAGCCCACTCGGGGAAGCCACTCTAAAGAAATCGACGGGAGGATGGATAGGGTGAGAGAAGAAATTAAACTGGCGGAGAAGGGTGCCGTCCTCATTAACTCGTTTAAAACCATTAAACAATTTAGGTGGATACTAGAAATGGTGGTTTTGAGCAAGGCGATCGGCCAGGCGGCAGAAAATATAAGGAGATTCGAAACATCAAGGGAAACATACAACGCACTTAGGAGACAGAAAAGATAACTAATAGCACTAATATATGAAAAACAGAAAGAGAAATGGAATCAACACATTTAGAAAATAGATGTGAACACATCACAAAGAAATTTTGGAAACATATCAACAGATTCAAGACACGGACAGTAAGGGATAAAATGAAAATTAAGCATGCAGGGAACGACATTTTAGAAGATGAGGAAGAAATAGAGGTATTATTCAAAGAGCACTGGAGAAATGTATCCAAAGTTAGCGAAGAAGAGAACGAGGACTATGACATTGAATTCGAACATCAGATCGTTGACGAATTTAATGGGGAGATCGAAAGGACATGCCCCTTCCACTTTTTCTATGAAAGGAGAAACAACAACGACGGAATAGAGGCAATCATTACACCAGAGGAATTAAAACAAACAATAAAGAACTTCCAACAGAGATCCCCAGGCAGATCGGGCCTCACCAGATCAAATTACCTTGAAGCACCCCCGAACATACTGGAGATACTGAGAAGCGTCTTCAATCCGTGCTTGAACACGGGCTACTTTCTTGATGAACTGAAAGTGGCTAGGATGATATTCATACCCAAGGAGCAAAAAATCCCCAGATCAAGTGAGTAACTACCGCCCCATCTTGCTACTATATTTCATCGCTAAGGTATTTGAAAAATAATTAATAACAAACTGATCAAATTCCTCGATGATAATAGTCGGAGAAATAGCTACCAGTTTGGCTTCAGGAAAAACAGAAGCACGGAGATGGCCCTTGGAGTCATCTTTGAAAAGATAGCGAAAGCAAAGAAATAAAAAAATAGCGTAGATATCATAAGCCGGGACGTGTCAAAGGCATTCGACAAAGTATGGCAGAGAGGTATGCAACTCAAGATACTCAGATTAGGAATGAACAACAAGATCGAAAGGATTTTATGTGATTATCTAATGGAGTGACGTGCTTATGTGGAAATAGGACGATATCAGGGAGAAATATTTGAGCTCACTGCGGGTTTGCCGCAAGGCGGATGTCTGAGTCCGTCTCTCTATTCAATCTACACAGCAGATATACCAGCACCAAGAAATGATGGCTGCTTGAACATTCAATTTGCTGACAACGTCACCCAAATCATAGTTTGCCCCTATAGGAACGGACCAATGCAAGTTAGAATGTCTAGAAAACGAGAAAAAATAAGACTACGAGACCTGCACAGGGAGGCAAAGATAAATCCACTTAACAGAATGATTGAAAAAAGAGCTAGGAGAGTTATAGAAAAGAAACATAATTAAGTAGGAGTTGAATTAACCAACCAAATTGCCCAAAGAGAAAGATTGAGATCAAACAGATTATTCCCAAGTTTCCTTAGTATAGTAGGAGGAGAAGAGGAGGAAGAAGAAATTTACACCTAGACAAGGAGAATAATACTCGACGACGAATAAGAGTAATTAAATAACCGAAGCCTCACCAGAGAATAACATATAGTCAATTATAAGTAGGATAGGAATACGAAAGAATAGATAGAGAGATAAAAACCTACACCAGATTTAGTAAGAATAATTACTAATAACGGTTTGGACGCCTTATTGATACAAATAAATACAAACGCTACTTAGACATTAAAAATAGATACATAAAAACAATAACAACAACAAAACAGCAATGCGGGACTTTCAGGCAAGTACAAATTTTCTAACTTCCTCACGCTAGAAATAACTACCTATAATGGACAGAGATAAGCCTGATCTCCACGCAACTAGCATCTTTTTGCAAACCTCTTACTTCCTTCAGCCTTCAACATCTATTATTTTTTACAATCAGATTTGAATACAGGACCTACAGTAGATGCGTCTGACAGGGCTCACGTTTAGCTGCAAAGTTATAGTTAGAGATAACGACACATCGTGGTTTTGATTCCACCTTAAGGTGTAGATCCTATGACTAACTAAGTTCACCTTTGTCTCCTACTATTTTCTTCGCTGCCCTATCATAAAACTATCTTCTTCCTCTCCCTCTCACCCCTATCCTCCGTACTCATTCTAGACAGTTGAAGAATTCATTGAATTAACAACATCTCCTACCTGATAAAGAAGGTAAAGAAAAGGGTTAGTCGGGTGCAAAACGTGGAAACTTTCTTCATTTTCCCTACGGGCATTTTCAAGAAGAGATACTTACAAGCTGCTCCTAGGTAACTTCATATCGGCCTACCCCCTTACCCCCTCCCTTGACGGAGTCGAAGCTGAAATGAACTGGACTGTTTTTCATCTTACCTCGTCCCAACTATGATGTTCTATGTGATAGTCATAATTGAAGTCGCCAAGGAAAGCTGGTTTGAGAAGTATCCCACAGTGGAACTCGGCGTCAGAGGCACCCAGACTAGGGGCACGACTGGAACTTCTGGGAAAGGATGTGGGAGCCTGCCCCCACTCGTCCAGCCAGGACCATAGAGGGAAGCAACACCCGTCTCTATCTATGTATGCCAGCTGCAGTTCTGATACCCAAACCAGCGAGGGGTGGCACCCCCGGTTAGTGATGGTTGATTCCGCGCTAACCAACAAACAGTCCGCTATATAATCACACCTAGTGAGCGCCCCCTCCCCCCCCAGCTTCACTATAATCATTCATTCACCACATTTGTCAGTTCACGTTCAAGGATGCTGAATTACGAAGAAGAGGAAGTCACTACAAACGAGCATAAAGTATCAACTCAAGAAGAAAGGGAGTACGAACTATTTCACCTCGAATCACGTTGCTAAAACCAACGATGAGACAGCATAAGTAGATTATAGCCCCGAGGGGCAACTCTCACGAAGAGATGGCCCAGAATAACACGACCAGAATCCACCTGTCGGCAATCGACGGACAACCCAAGCCAAGCAGAGAAAAAGTATTCCAGGTTGTTTATGGCAAATTGAGTATTGCCATGGTAAGACTGCTGGTGGTGGCCTCGGGATATGTTACTATCTGTGTAAAGGAGAAGGATATCGAGTCCATCACTAAAGAAGAGGTATTTGAAGTCCTTCGGTGAATAGGACTGTAGCCCGCCATAGTACCACAGATCATGGCCCACAGGAGCGTGGTATGCCGGCGGCTCGACTCATGGATCGGGCAACACTCGAAAGCAGAAAGTAAGGAAGAAATACAACTTCAACAATCCTGGGCCAAAGTAGTCGAGGTGATTTTAAATTCCAAAATATAAGGAAGAATAGTAACTACTAACATGTCTTCAAAGTAGTCTTCCCAGATACAACAATAGCCCAGAAGTCCAAGGAACACGGACTGCTTATGTTCAACGCTAAGGGTAGCGGTGAACAAATCGAGAGAGAGGAGTTTACTCTAGTCTAGTTCTGCTTCCGGTGCTATAAAATGGAGAACCCTTGGAGACCTGCTCCAACTTCAGCGGGAAGGACTATCACTAGAAACAATGTAAAAACACATTCGAAAGATGCACCAACTGCGGACAGGGACATAGATCGATGGCCCTGGCTTGTCCAATCAAGAAAAATGTGATCAAAAAGAAGCAGCAAGAAAGAAAACAAGAGGAGACGCAGAAGTCCAATACAACATATATCCAAGCAGCAAAGGCAGTAATTACGCAAGTAGACGCAAAGAAAACCTACCTCAAGATGCAAAACGAAAATTCGACAAAGATTCTGACGTGCATTCTCCACGCACACATCATGAATCTAACACAACCAGGAATATTCGCAAAAGAACTGAATGTAATGCTCGCGAAAAATGGTATGGACCAAATGTGGTTTCCGCACAATCCCCCTTCCGGGAATGTCCTGCAACTGCAGATGGTATCAAACCGACAGTCATAAGAGGTGGAACAAGAGGCAAGCCATCAGAAAGCAAAACCCCCAACAGGAAACAAAATCAAAGAGGAAAAGACCAAAGAAGCGGTACTAGTAAAAACTCCTGCACAGAAACAAAAAATGGAGTACAAAGAAGAAAACGAAAGAACAGAGACGGTGACATCGGACTCAGAAGATGCTCCTCAAACCAAGAAAGCCAAGGGAAATAAAGGTAAAAACAAAAAGCTGGATGCGGAGAATAAACATATTTATCTACGCGTGCGAACAGTTTCCCTTTCATGACGATATGGAGCAGAGGAAAATCTTACAAGGCATTAAATAGAAAATATACACGTGGGAGTTCGATGATGACATCGAGGTAGGAACAGCAGAAGAAGCATTGCTGTGCCACAGAGTTGTTCTACATGATGATACGTGCGAGCCTGTCTCAAATGCTGAATTCAAGAAGAAAAGGAACGGGAGAAGAAAAAAGTATACCCAGAAACACTAAAAGGAAAATATGGAGAGAGTAAGCAATAGAATAAGGATCCTGACACTTAACGTAAACGGATGGGAGGGGAAAGCAACAGCATATAGAAACATATTTCGTGTGCTGGACCCCGACATCATATTAATAACAGAACACGGTATTGACACTACATCCGGTCAAATTATAATACCGGGCTACAAATTTCTCCTGAAAAATTATTCACAGGAAAGTTTTGATGGTGTTGTTATAGCTGTCAAGGGGAATATGTCGTTCAAACTCCTACCGGAGCTGAACGAATCCTTTGTGGCAGTTAAACTCCACACATTGGTAGGAGACCTCGTGATAGCAGCAGCCTATCAACCCCCTCATCGAGCCTATCTCCCAATAAATAACTTCTACACGCTGTTTGGGCACCACAAAATGGCAATCTTAGGGGCGACCTCAATGTCAGATGGCGTGTGGTGGGCTATGGTAGAACCAACGAAAGACCGAAACTTTAAATTGATTATGGGAAGAAAGAACATCCATAGAATAGGGCCGAATTTTCCGACCTATATCACTTCCACCGCAGCCACCAAACCTGAAATAATCTTGACAAGTGATGGCTTCCCATACAACTTCCATAGTTAGCCGGGCCTAACAGTCCCAAGTGATCACATAGCGATCCTCACTACAATATCTCTCGCGCCAATCCAGCTTCCAGTCTCTCAGCAAAACTACGCCTTAGCCAATTGGGAACGTCACAAGAGACAACTCAGTCAATACGCACCAAGCTGACCTAAGCGACACAAGCTTTAATGAAATAGGCAAAGAACTAGAGAGGATAACTACGTCCCTTCTAGAAGCAGACCGCGAGTACGTACCCAAGACTGGGTACAAAACCCACCTCAGCCCTGATGGACAGATGAGATAAGGGAGATCGCTCGTGTTCACAGGAAAGTGTACGAAGAGATAAGATAGGAAGGTCCGTCCTAACTGGAAAAGAAGCTCGCTTCTTCGGCGCCTAAGCCCTGACCTAAAAGAGGCTATCAACCTCCAACAAGAGGAAATATGGAACAACTTGATAGCCAAAATCGATAGCAAGCTGAACCCGGCTAAATTCTGGCGTCAAGTCAAGAATCTAAAAGGACTAATCCGAAGAACTAAGGTTCGAATAAAAGAGAACGGAAATTGTATAGAAGACCCGGCGGTTCTAGAAGACAGATTTAGGAATTATTGGAAAAAGGTCTTCAGCCTCACCTCAAAAGACAATGAAGAGTTCGATCAGGGATTCGAAGGCCCACTGATTGAAGACCTGAATCAGATTATACACCGCACGCTCTCACAACATCAAGTAGACGAAGGCAGGGAGATGGCAGGCCATGGCCGTCCCATAATACCAGATGGGGTCATGGTCACTGTGAGAACCTTTGAACAAAGGACACCAGGCTGGACGGGCATCACTAAAATCAGCTTGATAAATACCCCATAGCAGATCATTTAGGGAATGAAAAATATTTATAACGTTTCCCTGAACACGGGTTACTTCCCTGAAGGTTTTAAGATTGCTAAAATAATCTTCATACCTAAGGGAGGTAAACCACTTGATCAACTGCTCAATTACAGGCCAATCTCCCTGCTGGAATTCGTTGCAAAAGTCTTCGAGAAGCTCCTGGCTGACAGGCTTCAAGAACAACTAGCCGAGCTAGGAGCTCACAACCCTCAGCAGCACGTTTCCGCAGTGGACAAGGAACGTAAACCGCTCTCGCCCTCCTAACGGAAAAACTCGCATGCAACAAACCTGAGAGAAGGTACGTAGACCTAGTGCTCCGGAATGTAAAGAAAGACTTTGATAAGGTCTGGCTGGGAGGGCTACAATTCAGGATCCTCAACTTCCAGCTAATCCCAATCCTGGAAAGGGTCCTTTGTGACTATGTCATGAAGAGGAGAGCCCAAATCGCGATCGCGGGCTACAAAAGACCCGAATTCGAACTCGAGGCGGGAGTTCCACAAGGCAGCTGTCTGAGTCTGTTGCTGTACCTCGTGTACACAATAGACCTCCCTGCTCAAGTGAAGGACGATTCAATGTATCTGTAATACCTTGATAATATCATACAAATCGTTCCAAGTCCAATCAGGAACGCTGGAGTTTAATTAAGGGTGACAGCTGCCGAGAATGATAACATCAATCGTTATGAAAAAAGGTAGAAAATAAAGACTAACCACTAGAAATTCCTAATAATTCCTATGAACTGCTGAAAAATAGATGATGTCCTTTATGAGGATAAAATTTATCCGTACTAAAGAGGGAAAGGTCCTGAGCTTACGTCTTTACAAAACAGGATATAAGACCCGCATAAACAACAGAGTCTATCCAGCCAAAAGAGAGCTGAAGAAACTGTACCGTTTCCGAAGCCTCAACGTGCCAAATAAGAGGAAACTCTATACGGCCTTGGTACGCTGTACCTCTCTCAGGACGTTGCAGAGGGTGCAGAATAAAGCAACACTGCTTATTGATAGCGCAAGAAGGATTGACCGTATCTGGCAGATAGTCCTACACGAAAGAGTGGGACTCAAGCCAATTAAGGTTAGGAAGAAAGACATGGGATAAGGAAGAGGAAGATATTCTACCAAATATCAAAGAGATAGTAAAAAATAAACAAAGAGAGAGAAATTGGATAACTAAAAAGAGGCAAAGTGCCCAAGTTATAACACAAAAAGTGAAATAAAATAAACAAACAACAAAAATTAATCATTAATACAAAAGAGGCGAAGTGCTCAAGTTAAATTATAAATGAAATTGATATTAAGAACAAAGGTTAAAAGCTGAGAAAAAAGAGGCGAAGTGCCCAAATGTAATTTAAATTAAAATAAGTAAGAAAATAATCAAACAGCAAACATAAAAACTTTAGTAAATAATAGAAACAATAAAGAACAGATAAAAAGAGGCAAGTGCCCAAAATAATAATAATGTTTAAACTAAACCAGGATAGAAATTAAATGAACAAGAAATATATAAAAAGCTTAAATAAAAGAGGCGAAATGACCAACCCCAAGATAACGAGAAAAACAAAAATTATCGAAGAGACAATCTACTAGTTAGCAAAATATGAATTGAAAGGCTTGAAAGCCACGACGGAGGAAGAGACTTAAGAGTTAGAAAAAATATTTAGACAAAAGGAAGAACATGACTGTCAAGGGCGGTCATCAAAACTACATATGGATGAGAAGTAAAAAACTTAAAGTAAAAAGAGAGGAATACTAGTGATGCCCTCAACACCAGGGTACACTAGTAAACAATTTCACGCCTATGTAAACCTACAACACATTTCAACTCATTCCCTCTCTGTTTATTCCTTGAAGATGACCGGCCACGGTCGAACGTAGTCTCGGAATAAGATGTAAAATATGTACTTTGCGAATGTTTTTTCTAGCCTACAAAACTCAGACAAAACACTTGTAAGAAAAATAAAGAGAATACAAATTAAAATCAATAACGCTGCCACTGCTGTTGACTTCAACAGTGCATGTATCATGGCCTCTTACCTAATTATAAATATATACAGTCTTAGACAAAATTATGGGGCAAGTAGGAAAATATAGAGAGTTCGAATGAAACTCATTCACATAATAATTGAAAATATAATAAACAGTCGAATATATCCTATCATAATTAGTATTTCGGGATCGAGGATGGTAGCTCAGTCGATGGGAGTATTGGTCATAATAGCAATAGCCGCTTGATGACACAGGTTCAAATCCAACTCCTTTATTCATCTTCATATAAGAGTTTAAAATAGTTTTCCTTATTTACTCCGTTTCTACATCTTCCATTTTCTTTCAAAATCTTTCAATGGTTCACTTAATATTTTCCTTATCGTTTTTCCTGGTTGTGATACCAGTTTTCATTTCTTTGGGCCTTTAAATATATCTATTATATATTACGGTAAGGTTATTTTCAATCATATATATATATATATATATATATATATATATATATATATATATATATATATATATATATATCTCAAAGTAGCACGAGAGAATGATATAAATGGATCCATTAAACCACATTGAAAGAGAAAACGGAATAATTATTCCTTGCAGTAATATTTTTATTACCTTTTTTCGAAAAAAACCTGTAAAGGGAAGCGATTCGAACCAGGCACACGGAGGCATCGAGCACCGCTTTAATCAAAGTGGTGCTCGCTGCCTCAGTGTGCCTGGTTCGAATCGCTTTGCCTTCACGGGTTTTTTCGAAAAGAGGTAATAAAAATATTACTGCAAGGAAAAATTATTCCGTTTTCTCTTTCAATGTGGTTTAATGGATTCATATATATATATATATATATATATATATATATATATATATATATATATATATATATATATATATATATATATATATATATATATATATATATATATATATATATATATATATATATATATATATATATATATATATATATATATATATATATATATATATATATATATATATATATATATATATATATATATATATATATATATATATATATATATATGTATATGTATATATATATATATATATATATATATATATATATATATATATATATATATATATATATATATATATATATATATATATATATATATATATATTTATATATATATATATATATATATATATATATATATATATATATATATATATATATATATATATATATATATATATATATATATATATATATATATATATATATATATATATATATATATATATATATATATATATATATATTTATATATATATATATATATATATATATATATATATATATATTTATATATATATATATATATATATATATAAATATATATATATATATATATATATATATAGCGAGTCTCAAATTATACTTAAATGACCAATGGACAGCCCAGAAAAATCCTTTCCCGCCAAAAAAAATGAAGAAAAATAAAGTGGAAAGAGGGAAATTGCCACATTTTACTTTTTTGCCATATATTCAGAATGTCAAAGTTCAGGGCTGAAGTTTTTAATCATAGAAGAGCTTTTCAAAACTAATTAAAGTTCAGGAAATAGGAAATTTTCGTTAATGAATATTCAAACCTTAGGAAACACAAAGAAAAACTTATAATAAGATGCGCATTGTTTTTTAAAACACTACGAATTTCTGTGAAAAATAACCACACAGCAGCGACATACATATTTAAATTCAAGTAGAGATGAGAACACGTTGCTCTTAGCAATGAGATGCTTATACCTTTACCCATGTTAATGCTGATAAGGTGAAAACAAACTGGATGTTAACAAGGAACTAAAATTAATGAGCATTTGTGACTATTCTAGCAACGCTAGGGGATATATATATATATATATATATATATATATATATATATATATATATATATATATATGCAAAAAATCCCAGAGAAAAATGAAAGGCGGATTCCAAGGACTTTTGAACTTGTTCAGTTCATTATCAAGAGCAATGCCCCGCCCATGTCTCCCTAGATAAAGATCCAACGATTCATGTTAATAGTGATTTCCATAAAAAAGTGCGTTCCCATCTTAAACATTTTCCCAATTAAATTGCTAAATTTAAATCTAGTAATGTTTCTCTGCTATATTGATATGGTCTTGTAAAGACTAATAATCCTAATAACCCTATGCGCCCTATCATTATTTGTGTTGGCTCAATTTCATATTCCTTATCTAAATGGCTCACTTCATACCTTACTCCCCTTGTTGGTATCATTAATTCACGTATTAAAAATAGCTACGACTTTATTGAAAAACTCAACTCCATCTCTTACTCTAATTCCTTCTCCTTTGTTAGTTTTGATGTTCTTTCTCTTTTTACTAAAGTGCCTGTAAACGACCTTTTTCCCTTCCTTAGTCATAAATTGCGTAACTTGGATATTCCCTTGCCAGTTAATATTTACATTGAACTCATCTCCATATGTACTAAAAACTGTAAGTTTTCTTTTAATTGTAAGTAGATATTACCTTAAAAAGTTTGGTTTGGCTATGGGAAATTGCTTATCCCCTGTTCTTTATAACATATATATGGAATTTTTTTAAACTACCTTCCTCCCCACCATTATCTATTTTCCCCTTGTTTGGTTCCGATATATATATATATATATATATATATATATATATATATATGATATTATTTGTTTGTGGCCTTCTTCTAAGGATGCTAATAGTTTTCTTACTGAACTTAATTCTCTGGTGGTTCTTTCTATTAAATTTTCGCTTGAACTCGAACAAAATGGTGTCTTCCGGTTCTTAGATCTACTTATTCAGAGGACTCCATCTGGATTAAAATTTTCTGTCTATCGTAGTAAGCCTTAGTCATCTTTTCTCAGGTCATAATGATAATGTCAAACAGTCTATATTTATTTCAATGTTTCTCCGGGGGTTGCGGGTCACTAGCCCGGAATTCTTCGATCGTGGGATTTCTAAGATCTTTGAAATTGGTAGCCATCTTTGCTACGCTCATAAATTTCTTGCAGGATGCCTGGATTTGGCAAAAAAATCCTTTTAGACAACGGAAGTCCCTCTCGCATACAATTTTACGAACTCTGATGTTTTACCGTTTACTGTGTCCTTTTCTTGCTTCCCCGCCTTTTGAATGAGTTAAATATTTCTCTTCTATTCAAATATCAGTCTACCATGTATAAAATGGTGATTCATAATAATAAGAATAGTATAGGTGGAGGGGGGTTATTCTTTTGATTGTTCAGGTTTTCCTAAGCAATTCTTTGGGCAAACCGGTAAATCATTAAGTGTCCGCTTGACGCAACATAAATACAATATTAGAAGGAGAGAAAGCAGCAGCGCTTTCTTTGTCTATTTATCGGAAAACAGTCACCCTATCAAATGGAATTCGGCTAAATTTATTTGCAAATCTAATGACTTTATTCAAAGAAATATTTTATAATGATTTTTTATTAATTCCTCGCCTAATTTAATATATCCCCTGTTATTAAAATGCTTATTTATAACGAAATTGTCCATTTTAAATCTTAGCCCTTTGATTTAGTAATTTAGTTGTGTCTCTCTTGTCTATTTGTATGTATTCACAATCGGGTATGTATGTACTTAGTTTAGTCACATAAATGTCTACATTCTTTGCGCACAAGTTGGAATTTTCCAGAAGTAGACCTTATCTACATATTTGGTTTTATATTTCACATCCGTCTTTGATATTATTTTTCTATTTTGAGTCCTTTCGTTGTACATGGGCAGGGATTCCAAGTCGAAAGTACTTGGAATCCGCCTTTCATTTTACTGTGAGATTTTTTGCATTTATTGCTCTACTCACGCGCTACTTTGTGAGTTTCTTATATATATATATATATATATATATATATATATATATATATATATATATATATATATATATATATGATTTGTTGAAGTCGACATTCTGAATGTTCGAAAAAAATATTCTTATGTTAAGATAATAATGTATTTTTTCTCGTTTGGCCGGAAGTTGACCCTTTAAAAGGTTAAAAGGCATCTTGGCTAATGAAGAAATGCTACTTGCAAGCATTTTTTCTTACCTTTAGCTTTCTGCAAAGAAAGTCTTTGAAATTTTTAAAAGCTGCACCTCAAACTCAACAAAGCAGCCATCGCTGTCCACTTCAACAAATCATGCATCCAGCATGGTCTCCTACCGCGTTATGTATATATATATATAAATAAATATATATATATATATATATATATATATATATATATATATATATATATATATATATATATATATATATATATATATAAATATAATATATATATATATATATATATATATATATATATATATATATATATATATATATATATATATATACAGCGTGTTCAGAAAACTAATGGTACATACTTTGACATATAAAAACCCAAAAGAACGACTTTTCCAACAATAAGTAAAGGTCCAAAGATCCATCGTTTTCGAGATATCGAATCGTAAAGATTGGAGGTCTCTAAGGATATTCCTTACTTTCGGTATTATCCAAGATCCGCAACTATGGCAATAGTTGTTTACTTTAATGGCCGTCTGCTATCAGTGAACATTGTAAAATAGCTCCGACAATATGAATCGCTTAACAAATTCTGAAATGGCAGATATGCACATGGCATATGGTCCGGCGAATGGCAATGCTAGATTGGCTGCTCGATTGTATGCAGAGCGTTTTCTCAACCCTCAATTGCCTGATCATCGCGTTTTCACCAGGGTGCATCAATGGTTCCGAGACACTGGCAGTTTTCAGGTAAACAGAAGAGAAGTGGGTGGTCGTTGTGGGCGAGTTAGCGCTGAGAACGAAAAGCGGATACTCCAACATTTTAATACAAACCCACGTACAACACTCTGGCCGCGCAAATGCACTTGGAATGCGTTATCACTCAATAGTATGGCAAACATTTCATGATAACGGCCTCTACCCGTACCATTTCCAGAGAGTAACGGTTTGCGCGTTGGTGGATGAATAAGACCATTGAAGATAATGAGTTTCCCAATTATGTGCTCTTCACTGATGAAGCTACTTTTATGCACGGTGGTGTGTTTAACACACATAACTTACACATGTGGCCGAATGAATACCCTCACCACGCCGTGCATCAGAACCACCACCAACACCGGTTCAGTGTTAATGTGCGGGCTGGTATTATTGGAACCAATTTGGTTGGATTCTATGTGCTTCCAACGAACTTAACAGGAGATCACTATGCAGTATTTCTACGGAAGGTATTGCCGGACCTTCTGCACGAGTGACTTTGGGTATTCGACGTCAAATTTAGTTCCAACATGACGGTGCTTCAGCGCATGGCTCAAGGAATGTTCGACAATATCTAGACCGTACTTTTCCCAACAGATGGATAGGGCGCTTTGGGCCAGTGCCATGCCCAGCGAGTTCTCCAGATATGACATGTTTGGATTTCTACCTGTGGGGCCCCATGAAGAGTTTAATTTATGAGACCCCAATTGACACAGAGATGGGTCTTGTTGGAAAGATAGTGGACGCTGCAGGACCCATTGCGGATAATCCACGAGTGTTTGATCGTGTTCGGGAAAAGCTTCTGCGTAGGAACTAGACCTGCATTGAAATACAAGGAGGACATTTTGAACACCTATTGTAATTCCAATTCCATAATAAAGTATGTACTCAAATGGTTTTCCCTCACCTACTACTCTGGGGACTGCCCACACCAGAGTTAGTTTTACCATACTCAAATTTACGATTCGAGATCTCGAAAACGATCGATTTTTGGACAATTACTTATTCCTATAAAAGTCGTTCTTTTGGGGTGGTATACCTACTGTCGAAGTATGTACTATTAGTTTGCGAACACCTTGTATATATATATATATATATATATATGTGAATAAAGTGTTAGGGCGTTTCATTTACTTGGACCGATTTAAAAGGAGTTAAGTTTAAGCGTCTAGTGATTTTTTTCTTTTTCTTTCAGATTTAACAACTTTAGTCTTTGGCAATTTCAACCATGGAAAGATTAACAATCGAACAACGTGTTAAAGTTATCGAGGGCTATTAAGAAAATGGACGTTACAACAGAAACGCATTTCAGGCACTTCGCGATTATTTTGGTCAACATAATCGACCAAATGAGTGTGCAATTGGGAAAATTGTTTGTAAATTCAAACAAACGGGGTCGGTCGCAAATATGAAAACGCCATTGCGTGCTCGTTTACGCCGTTCAGCTGAAAACATTGCTGCAGTGCGCGAGAATGTGCCCGAAGATTCAGACACCTCTATTCGTCATCGCGCGCAGAAATTGAACCTCTCCACAACAACGCTACATCGAATTTTGACAAAAGATTAGTCTCTACACGCTTACAAAATTCAATTGACACAAGAACTGAAGACTGCTGACCATTTGAAGGGCCGTACATTTTTTAATTGGGTGCAAGAGCAAAGACAAGCCGATGATGAGTTTTCGCCAAAAATCATCTTTATTGATGAAGCCCATTTTCATCTTGGTGGATTCGTTAATAAGCAGAATTGTCGCATTCGGGCTGATGAAAATTCCAGGAAGATTGTTGAAAAGCCACTGCATCCTCAAAAGGTCACTGTTTGGTGTGTATTTTTTGCTAGCGGAATCATTGGGCCGTATTTCTTCGAAAATGATGCCGGGAATTCTGTTACGGTGAGAGGCGAGCGATACCGTACCATGATAACCAACTTTTTATGGCCTGAATTAAATTCTATGGATGTCGAAGATTTGTGGTTTCAACAGGACGGCGCCACATGCCACACAGCCAATGAAACAATGGCTTTATTGAATGAGAAGTTCCCAGGTCGCATCATCTCTCGAAACAGCAAAGTCAATTGGCCACTACGATCGTTTGACTTGACACCTTTATATTTCTTCCTTTGTGGTCATCTCAAAAGTAAGGTCTATGCCAACAAGCCAACAACAATTCAACAGCTGAAGGATGAGATAATAAGGCATATTGGTGAGATCGAGTAGCAACGATGCAGAGACGTCGTCAAAAATTTTGACCAACGAGTGGAGGTGTGCCGCCGAAGCCTTGGCGGACATTTAGGCGATATTATTTTCCACACATAATTGCCAGGACTCAAATAACATGATACAATAGTGAAATCAATAAATTTTCACCAATAACGCTGTTTTATTTACTGCTACCAGGCAATGGCTTCGCTACTAAGATTCAAATTTAAAATAAAAAAAACAGCCATGGTTAAATTTTTATAAATTTTCTGAACTTCGCCAATTATAATCATTTTACAAAGGAAGTCTAAACTAAATTATATTATGTTGCTAAAATATATGTAGAGTTATAGAAAAATATATAAAAATAATTCTTTGGGTTTAAAAAAATTCACAAAATTTCAATACTCTTATTTATTTCTGAACTTCACCATTTTGTTTTTTGATATTAGAAAAGAATTATTTGAAATAACTTTGATAAAAAAACAGAAGTCATAACCAAACTAAAATAAAATTATTATTCAAATACTCCAAAAAATCCCCTTCTTAAACTATAGAGTTAGTGATGATATATATATATATATATATATATATATATATATATATATATATATATATAAATATCTATATGCGGTAAAAAAGCAATGTTGTAGCTAACTAAGCTATTCATCAAGCCTTCGGAAGGAGCGCTTCTCACAGTTACGAAAAGGTAACGCTCTGTTGCTTCGTTAAGGACACTTGTTCGTCTTTATTTCATTTAATGAAGATCTTTGTTTATTTCTTCTTTAAAGAGACTTGTTCGTCCTAACTTCCTTTAAGGAAACTATTTGTTTATATCTTCCTTGGGTTTTCTATCAGTTTTAAATCAGAGCTTTTCCAGGGCAACACATCAAAGAACAGCTTCAGAGACTTTGCTGCGTGACACGCAACTTTATACTGCAATAAAACAGGTTAGTTGCTCGGAGATATGGGATCACATGTTACTGGAGCTATTTAACTGCATTTTATAGCTCTGCCATTCCATTTTTTTTTTAATATTGTTCTCCTAAGGAGAGTTGAAACCTATCCCGTGTTCTATGACAACAATATTGAATATTAAATTAACCACTGAAACCTTTTTTTTTGAGATTAGAATGCATTATTCCATACAGCCTCCTGGATTTGATGAGAAGCGACAGCCAGAAATGTTTCATTGTATTTTCAAAATTCCGAACGAGAACAACCCTAAAACCCACTGTGCTAACTCAAAAAATATGGAAAAGAAGGTAAGGATTATGAATGATTTTTACAGCTCTTTTTTCTGCATAGCAATAATGTAGCGAATATTTATCGATTTTATTCTTAAACATATTTACTTCAGTTTTTGACAATATTTTTAGGCAAACCATTCTAAGTATGTGTTATTTTATACGAAAAGAAATTTGAGATATTACAATGTTGAATCTTTGTATACTAGTTTTGTCATCATTATTTCTAGTTGCAGTGATGTTATTTAGCACAAATAGTGAATCATATTTTATCAGGGTGACCCCCAAAAAACGGGCCTGCACATACCTTTTGTGATATATCCTTCATTCATTCACTAAACACCTTTACTTTGCAGGACATGACAGAAGTAACGACTGTTAACACAAATAGATCCCAATGGAAGCTCCAGCAAAGAATATACAGCTTCAAACATTACTACAAGACAGGCTCGTTTAAGAAAAGGCAGGACACTTTCGTGCATCAGTTCGAATATGAAAAAGCCTCCTCCATAGGCAGAATTCAAGACTGGGTGGACCACTTCGAGAATTACCTCTGTGCAGCCAGTTAGAACCTTCTAAGCTATTCAGGACGCCTCAGGACACTAACAGCTTAGCTGGTCAAGAGCGTGAGAGAGTCAGTTCAACAGAGTCCAAAACGATCTGTGCGCAAGCGAAGTCAGTCCCTCTGTATATCCCGTGATACTTGCAGGAGAGTGCTAGTAATGGATGTAAAGGCCTACCCATACGAAATACAGAAGAAGCAGACCCTTACAGCCTCAGACAAGGAACAGAAAAAGGATATGGCATTCAAAATACTGGAGAAGATTCAGGAGACCCCAACTTCCCTTAACCTCCTTTGGACCTAAGATGAAACTCACTTCCATCTTGAAGGAAAGGTGATCTCAAAGACAAATGTCTTTTGGGGGATCTCCAGACCAAATGAGGAAGCCAGCAAGCCCCTACACTCCCCTAAGTGCGCGGTATGGAATGCACTCTCAGCCAGAGGCATCATCGGACCATTCTTCTTCGAGGAATCTGGCGCGACAGTGACAGTCACCAAGGAGCGGTATGTTGAGGTCCAAAACCTTCAAGTGGCAGCTGCAGACCCTGTTCCCGTCGCTTATGGGGAAGTTCTGGTTCCAGCAAGATGGAGCAAGCTTTCACAACTCAAACTTCTCCCGAGATTGGCTGAAAGAGAACTTTGGTGGTCATGTGATCAGTCTCAAACGGATTTTGAGTGGGCACCTCTCAGCCCAGACCTTAGTCCCCCAGATTTCTTTCTCTGGGGCTACCTTAAAGACAGAGTGTACGCTGGGAGACACAGGACCATCACGAGACTCAAGGAAGCCATCAGGAAGGACATCAGAGCCATTAGTTTGTCAGTTTGTAAGGACGTCATGGACAAAGACTCTCATTTTTTTATATGATGTTTTTAGACACAATAAATTAGTTATCAGCAAAGTTTCATTCAATCCTTGTAGAAAATTAAGAAATTAGGCCTTTCGAAAGTTAGGGCCGGTTTTGGGGGGGTCATCTTATATTGGTTAACCCGTTTAATATTTTTAATACTTTAATAAATTCGTCGCGCAGAGACCGAAATTCTAATCATAATAAACTTGGTTGAATTACTTTCTTTTCTTAGGGTCTATCTCTAAATTTATGAATTAATTTCTTTGCTCGATCTTGGGTTCAAATATTACAATGTGTTTTGGCATGTAAAGACCAAAATTGTAAAGAATGCTACAGATGAGGTCATACAAGCGCCTTATATGTGCGAAGGATAAAATCTTTCTATTTAAATGCAAAATATATGTATCCTAGAAACCCATTGGCCTTTTGTGAGGTTATAGTGAAATGTTTGGGAAATTTTAGATCATTCGAGAATACACTTAAATCCATTTCCATGTTAACTGTATTTAAAATTTGCTTGCCCATATTATAATTTCTTGTGATATTATCAAAACATATGTGCATTACCTTACACGTATCAACATCAAATGATAAATACTATATTTACAATAATTTTACTACTTCAATCCCAAGTCCTTTGGTAAGTTTTATCAGTTTATATGATATTTTGCATTACCAATTTTTGAGTTTCAGCAAATTTTATAATTTAACAGAATAACTTCGTGTCATGATATATATATATATATATATATATATATATATATATATATATATATATATATATATATATATAAATAATATATATATATATATATATATATATATATATATATATATATATATATATATAAATAATATATATATATATATATATATATATATATATATATATATATATATATATATATATATATATATATATAAATATATTAAAAAAATGTCCCGAAAATATATCTAATGCCCATGTCGAACCATTTTCATTGACACTTCTATCACTATTGTTTTCCAACCACTCTTCAATCCATTTTAGTACAATGCCCTCTATTCCGTGTGATTTTAGCTTTAAAACGTTTCTTATGTGGAACAATGTCAAAAACCTTTATGAAATCATGATTAAACTACATCTACACTTTCATCCTGATCAAACGATGTGATCATTTCGTGAAGAAATCAACCATATTAGTTAAACATGAGCGTCGGCGTCATTTATTAAGTTATTTACAATAAGATGTTCATCCATCCTATCTCTAAAAATCGAGTTCAAGAGTTTACTAACGAACAGGGTATGGAACAAAGGGCGGTATTTTCCGTGATCAATCTGTATGCCTATTTATTTTATTTTTTCTTACATTTACCAATTTGAACTTTTAGAGAAACTATTTCCTCATTAAAGATTTTGTAAAATTGTACAGAGGGGTTTTATCAGTTCTCTTTTTAATTTTTAATGGTGGATAGAAGAGATTTATCGAAATCGGGTGCTTTGGAAACATTTATTTTCTTTAATATAAAAAAAACTAAATTAATATTCGGTATGGCATTATTTGATAGAGTAGGTATTTTATTTGAATCTCGACAATTTAAACATTCAGTAAATAATCATTAAATATCTTCACCACGTGTTACGATGTACTCTATAATGGGCTTGAAATTAATTATATATCTATAAAACATCTGGCTCGTGTTTAGCCAGGTAAGCTATTTCGTTTTCATATTTCATTTTGTTTGTTCATTTTTTTTATTTTGATTTGAGAACGATAATATATGTATCGGTTTCCATTATGGACTCTTGCTTTTTTTTAAGTTGATCTATTAAAACCTATATGTTTATACCACATTATTTTTTTGACTATTTATAGAGAAAAACAAACGCGTGAATTCATTATACATTATCTGAGCGCTTTTAACTTTTAAAATTTCACTCGAATTTAAAAGATTTAAGTGGGAGCGAAAGAGACAAAAATAAAAAGATTTAAATTTTAAAAATTGATGAGAAATCTCGTGAAAATCTTTAGAATTTAGATTGTCTCGAAATATTTTTTTTTCGTTGTCCAAAAGGATCTCGTCATCGTGTACATTCTTAACTAATTTCTCTCGTAGGTCAGCTTGTGTACTTATCTATCGTGCTTTTAAAAGTAGATTAACACCATCCATTGCCCTTTTGTGGCAAAAATGAATTTTAAAATAATCATTTAAATCATTTTTTTAGAGCTGTTAGATTGGTCAATTTGATAGTCAATTGTTTGGCATAGAAGAGGAGCAGACTCTAGGCATGCTCGATGTACTATTGAAGTGATTTACCATTCTTATTTTAATTGCAATCTTTCCCAATTTTCAGCCCTCGGCAAGTCATGTTCAGTAGCAAAAGTCAACCTTACCAATTAATTTATTTACTTATGGGCAGTTTTTTAGCATGGAAGTGTGTCATAAGTTCCAACCCCTCTAAAGCTCTGTTAGATAGCCTGGTATGACACATTCCGGTTCAAGTTATCGACAATTTACTTGAAATCCCGGCTACTGTCTCAAAATGAGGCTAAAATTTCAAGGGATTCTTGAATATGAGAGGGAAGGCGTCGACGGAACAATTGCAGAAGAAAGTCCGGGCTCACACTATACCTTAATTAGTCCTTCAATTTCCTAAGGAAATCCTCAGGGAAAAGATATGAAAGCTCGATTTGAGCCGTGGATAGGGTAAACTTGTTTAAAATTGGCGGGCTGGAAGGTTTAATAGCTAAAGTTTGTGCGGTCTCTTAGTATCGAAAAAATTACATCATCTACTGCGTATGAGAGTTACCGTACCAGTGACTTGAGGTTTTAGTATAACTTTTACTTTTTCCAAGGAAAAGAAAAGTTGCTGTCCGGAGACCCGATTAGGATCGCCGTTTAGGTGACTTACATAAGTTGTAGATATCCATGGTTTGGATCCCTTGTTAATCAGTAGATCCCCAACAAGAAATAAAAGCATCTTAAGTGATTGCAGATCAGTGGTAAAACCCTTACAAAAATATATATATAATTCTTTCGCGTTCATGAAAGATTTATATATATTTTTATATATATATATATATATATATATATATATATATATATATATATATATATATATATATATATCAGAGAGAGAGAGAGAGAGAGAAAAACGCCACGCGGCCGGAAATCGTCGAGCAGCGCCCTGAGAAAGCAAACCCACTTCCGGCAATAACAAGAAGGATGGACGGACTGAGTGAACCGAAGGTAGCAGCGGAAGGTCCCGAAGATTGTGCTAACCAAGCTAAGATTCACTTCTTTTGGCACTGCGTCTGATAAAGTGGAACCCCCTTCTGAGGCATCTGGCAAGTCACTTCCGGTGAGCCCGTATAAAATATCATATGCAGGCCTCAAGAAAGTAGTATCAGCCAGCCCCTTGAAGGCGACGCGTAAACTCTCGATTCGGTTTCCGCACCCCTCGAGTCCGAAGGCAGGAATTCTCTCCAGATTATCGTTAGTCTAACGACAACTGACTATTATTCTGGTATCGGCTCCGTTCCCGCCCGGCATAATACACATTCGAGGTTAAACGTGGCAATTGCGATTCCCATTTTGCAATCTCTCTCACAGACAACTTCCTAAAGCATACCTCTAAAGATAGGCTCCGCGTGTGACTCAATTGTGAATCCAGTTTCCCGTGTTCTTTGAATTGTTTGTTAATTTGTTGCCGCGCCCAGCCGCCTCACGAATTTCCCTTTAACATCTCCGAGTTCATCTGACCTAGAAATTGTAACTTTAGGTATCCATTCCATTATTTTTAGATTGTCTGTATAATAGTAAACCTTATTTTTGTTTCACCAGTTTTATGCTCAGAACCTCTAGGAAGTTAGATTAATTTGATCAACCACACTCTTAGTTAATTTATTAATATCCACGCGGTCCGGGGTTTTAAATTCCCACCCAAATTCATCGCGCTCCCTCTGTCTCGACCAAGGGGAGCGAAAGTCAAGGATCTGAGCTTGATCTACGACATAGAAAATATATATATATATATATATATATATATATATATATATATATATATATATATATATATATTATTATTATGATTATTAAACTGGTTTCAGGTTCTTAACGGTAAGGTTCTGGATTAGAAACCTGTGGAGAGCAATTATATTCACCTCATATTAAACTGGTAACTTTCGCGCTTAGACTGCTTGTAAACCAATTTTCTGATCACCCATTTGTGATTGTTTTGTGAATTTCCTTTACTGATATTTTGTGGCCGTGTATCACTTGTATTCCCCAGCGGGATTTGCGGGATTTTTTTCCTTACAGGCCCTACATTCGTCTGCCATAATTGAAAGGTAAAATAGGAATTGTATTGTTATTGTATTTTCTTTGTGCTCTTTGGCGTACTTAAGGTGTAGATGTCAGGCTCTTGCTTCAATCTCAGTGAGGGATTTTATTTCGCGTGAGGGTACAGAATGAAATTCGCTTAGTTCGAAACAATTGCGTTTGTTTTTATGTGTTTTTTATGTGTGTTGCGATGTTATTTTGCGTCAATCAAAACCCATCAGCCTTCCCGCTGTGCATTTAAGTGATTCGTTTGAATTACATTTAAATCGGGCTCGACAACCCCCTTACGTTTTTCTTTTTTGTGTGGTACTTTTTTTTCTCGCATAAAAGTTGGTTAAACTCGACATCATGTATAGCAGGTTTTTTGAGCAGGAATCCTCTGGATTCTCTTCCAAATTAACCTTGAGCTAATTGCCTTAATTTTAGGATTTTTTTTGTGTGTATGTTTGCTTGTTATATATACATATACTCTGATAATCTTTTTTTAAGTTATAAGAACATGTACTTTTTTTGTTTTGTGCATTTTAATTTCTTGGCATTGTATCTATTTTTGTATGTGTAAAGTTCTAGGTCACTATTAACCTGACGCAAACCAGCCTCCATTTAAAAGTCCCGGTAACAACTGTGGCTATCGTCAATTAATGTTTTTTTTCTGGTTACTTTTGTATTATAATCGGCATACAATTGATCCTTTCCCCCCCACCAAGTCCATCTAGTTGAATTTACTTTTATATTTGTTTAAAGGTATTTGCGTTTTCTTCGAATTTAGTACAATGTATTCTCCGTTGTTGTATCCGCGCTGCTGTTGCACAAAATTGAAACCTGTAATCCCATTTGTTATTAGTCGGATGTCACTTCTCCCGGAAGCTTCATCTTGGGAGGGAAGGAGATGTCACAGAGAGAGAGAGAAAATCGCCACGTGGACGGAAATCGTCGAGCAGCGCCCTGAGAAAGCCAACCCACTTCTGATGATAACAAGAAGGATGAACGAACCGAGCAAACCGAAGGTAGCGGCGGGAACTCCGCACGATTGTGTAAACAAAGCTAAGGTTCACTTCTTTCTGCGCTGCGTCTGATAAAATAGAACCCTCTTCCAGGGCTCCGTACAAGTTACTTCCGGCGAGCCCGTATACAATAACAGAGGCAGGCCTCAAGAATGTAGCATCAGCCAGCCTCTTGAACGCGACACGTAAACTCCCGATTTTGTTCCCGCACTCCTAGAGTCCGAAGGCAAGAATTCTATCTAGATTAACGTTAGTCTAGCGATAACTGACTATTATTTTGGTATCGGTTCTGTTCTCATATGGCGTAATACTCCCTCGAGGTTAAACGTGCGATTACATTTCCGATTTTTCAATCTCTCTCCCCAACAAATTCCCAAAGCATACCGCTAAAAGTAGGCTCCGTGAGTGACTCAATCTTTAATCTAGTTTCCCGTATTCTATGAATCGTTCTACGAATGTCCCTTTAACATCCACGAGGTCATCTGACCTTGAAATTGAAGCTTTGCGTATCCATTCTATTATTTGTAAATTGTCTGTATAATAGTAAAGCTTATTTTTGTTTCACCAGTTTATATGCCCAGAACCTCTAGGAAGTTAGATTAATTTGATCAACCACACTCTTAGTTAATTTATTAATATCCACGCACTCTGGGTTATAAATTTAAAAAAAAATGAACGCACCCCATCTGCCTCGACAAAGGCGAGCGAAGGTAAGGATCTGACCTTTATCTACGCCAAAATATATATATATATATATATATATATATATATATATATATATATATATCATGCCGGAAAGAAAGAGAAGATAAAATAGTTTTTCCTAATTTTCCGCGCAGGGGTTGGGATCGAATCAAGTAGCCGAATGGTCTACAGGTTCGCATCCTTTGCTCTTGACTTTAATTTATTATATATATATCGCAAACACTCGAAGCTCAGGAGATATTGTAAGAAGAAAACTCACCAGTTTGATAGGACCTCGTGGCCTTTAAAACTGGTATAGGCCATATAACTGAACGAGGTAAGATCTATGCCGCCATGCGTGAGAGCTATCACATGGTTAATAATAATCTAATGGAAATTTCCTAGTAAAGTAATGAAGTAGAGTTTTACCGGAAACAAATGAGATAGTAATTAAGTTTAATTGAGACGACTATAGCGTAAACTACTTTAAGCTATTTCCGGAAAAAAGGAGCATTTTTTAGTTACTTTCGAAATTGGGGCTTAGCCCCCATTACCCCACACCTGCCAACAATTAAAAAAATAACATAATATTTCTAATTGGAAAGCCTAACATTAGATTCGAATGCAAAAGGGGATTGCTAAACATCGCTAGACCTCTAGTTTTTCTATCGCATTCCTTGACTACAGACATATAAGCTTTCTTTGAGCACAAAAAATAAACAACAGTTTCGTTTTATTACATTACAATGTTTCTGGAGGCAGAAACGCGACAACTGCATTCCCAAAATGGTGAACCGATCATTTAGTCGAGGAAACTTTTGGCAGAAGAAATAAAGAGCGAGATATTTTTGAAAGAATCTAGAACACAGTGAGAAACTAAAAAGGCCACTGTAGACTCGCGATTTCACAAAACTTTTTTAAATAAGAGGTCGAGATTGAGATCGCACTCTCCTTCACAGGTCATTTTAAAAATATGCGGTCGAATAGAATTAACATTTGACCATAGAAAATGCATTGTGAGTTTTACCCTATCTGCCTTGTGATTGGTCAAACATGATGGTATGCCAGGTCAAGCATGCAAGGATGGGTCTTTAACCGATCGCGCTTGCGTCGGCATGGCGCTGCTAGGTGTAAAATAAAAGAAGACATTGCGAAGACGGATTTTTTTTTTTTAATTTTAGGAGCCTATCTGGAGAAGGCCAACTTGGCCATAAGTCGCCGGAATCACGACAGCCTAGCACTAGGCTACTTTAAAATAAGAATATGAAAACACAACAAGGATAAACAGGGAAGATGGCTCGATTAGGAAGCAAGCTCCGGCGTCAGGGGAAGGGCCCCCTTCCCCCGGCTCAGAAGCGTGTGACCTACAAAGAAAACAACAATAACAAAAACACTAGTTAAATAAAGGGGAGAAGGCCAGCCTCCCCCAAAGTGTCTATAAGTCCACCAGTCAATGTGCACGAACTCGTCCAGAGTACAAGGGACAGGCGGTAGCGACCCCGCTCATCCCAGTACCAGGACAGGTAACGTGCGCGGAGATCGCCCAGAATGGCACATTCAACAAGAATGTGCTGAACAGTCTGGGAGACAACACAGTCTTCACAGTATGGCGCTGGTGAGCGCTCCATTAAATGGGGGTGCGTCCCGCGAACAGTCGCGGCGCAATGGCACGCAACTTCTTTACCAAGCAGCCTGAAGAGCTACACGTATTCCTGCTATGTATTCGGTGTGAGGAAGAGCGAAACGCTGGTCCGGTCGCAGAGTGCTCGCGGACTCTCTAGCGCCCTCATTGGCACGCTCAGTCTCCGCAATTCCATCATGCCAAAGAACCCAGCAAAAGATAATCTCCTCATCCGCCGCCCGGCTTGCCAAACCGTGGCGTCACGGATTTCGCGAACCAGGGGTTGCGGAGATTCCAATGCCCCGAGAGCACTCAGGGTGATTTGTGAGTCGCTATAGATCACAATTTGGTCTCGGAACCTGGAACGTTACGTAATCTCCCATACCGAGTGGTGTATTGCCACCGGCTCGGCCGTGAAGACAGACGCAGCGCATGGCAGAGCCTCGCTGACTTCAAACAGAGGGGATACGGCGTGGAAGCCGACCCCTTCTTGGGACTTGGAGCCATCCCTATACACAGGTACGGTTCTAGTGTGACACGAGGTGTGCTCCAAAAAGGTCGAACGCAATACTCCCAGTGCTGTACAAGCTCGGGGAGCAGAGGCGTAGCAACAAATAGCCAAATGTGGTACCCTCTAGGGTGGCGTCCTGGGCCGAACCAGGGGCACCATCGGCCAGAAAGCTTTACCTAGCTATCGAAGGAGTTGCCTGGCCCTAAACCCAAAGGGCTTAGGGTATGACGGGTGTCTATTAGCGCATAGGCACGATCGAAATCAGCTGCGGATACAGTAAGAGCTTTTGGCGACTGAATGAGGAGCTGAGCTTTCGCGTATAGGCGAATGATGCACTGTACACGGCGTAGAGCCAGTGGCATCTCTCCAGCATCGAAGAGTAGGCTCTCAATGGGAAAAGTG
The DNA here is from genome assembly GCA_963969495.1 of Ceratothoa steindachneri. Classification (NCBI taxonomy): domain Eukaryota; kingdom Metazoa; phylum Arthropoda; class Malacostraca; order Isopoda; family Cymothoidae; genus Ceratothoa; species Ceratothoa steindachneri. Next base: position 139,790,349 of record OZ018323.1, on the reverse strand, counting down.
CGGAAGGCAAAGGTCTCTAGGCGAAACCCGGTGTTGTGGATTAAGTCAACCTTCTGCAAACCACGCATGGATGCGGATGCATAAAACTCGCATCCGTAGTCGAGCTTCGAACGAACAAAGGATCGATAAAAAAAATAAGGCAATAACCCTATCAGAGCCCCAAGTACTGAACGTCACAGAACGGAGAATGTCCATGGCGCGGGTACAAGAGACCCTAAGGCTGCGAATATGAGCCTCCCAGGTGAGGCGTCGGTCGAATACAAAACCAAGGAAACGGTGCGACTCAACCACATCCAGGCGCACCCCATTAAAAACAAATCTGGGTCGGGGTGGAGCTGTAGATGGCGGCAGAAGTGCACCACCTTAGCCTTAGCCAAGAAAAACCGAAACCTGTGCGCTTTGGCATAGCGAGAGACGCGGTTCAATGCCTGTTGGAGTCGACGCTCCAGAGTTGGCATCTGGGCCGCGCCAAAAGAGATCGAAAAGTCGTCCACGTACAGCGTAGCAAGAACATCTTCCGGCAGCACCGAAGTGATGCCGTTGATGCCAAGAGCAAAGAGTGTGACACTGAGGACTCTTCCTTGTGGGACACCTTCTTCCTGCTCCTGCTCCATTGGGCCGGAGAGGCTCCCCCAACCGTACGCGGAATTGACGGTCGCGCAAAAATTCAGATATAAAGATTGGAAGGCGTCCCCTCGCCCCCATCGGGTTGAGAGTCTTCATGATACCGTATCGCCATGCGGAATCATAGGCCTTCTCCAGATCGAAAAACACCGTGGCGTAGTGCTGTCTACGAAGGAAAGCCTCGCAGACGGCATTTTCCTGCGGAGCAGAGCATCCAACGTGGAGTGGAACTTGCGAAAGCCGCATTGTGCAGAAGATAGATAGCCTCCGCTGCCCAGGAGGTTAGAGAGATTAAACAGAAACCGGGCGGAGTAGAGTGATCTCTCCCAGGTTTGCGAAAGGCTAGCATATTAGAGATTCGCTAGGAATCCAAGAGGAGACCTTCCATCCAGATCCTGTTAAACAAATCTAAGAGAAAGGCCATGCTCCGCTCACCCAGGTGGCGAAACATGGCGTAGGGGACATCATCCGGAGGATGGGTGATGTCCACGCACGAAGCAAGAGTGGAACGCAACTCACTCAAAGTAAACCTGTCGTTGAAGGATTCTCCGCCTCTGGGGGTAAAGTCCAGCAGCATACCGGCTAGAGAATGCAGAGAAAGCGGTCGAGAATGATTCCGGCACGGAAGCGGGGTCCGAGATTGCAGTCCCATTCTCCTGAAGAACCGGAGGGGGGTCTTGGGAAACCTGCCCCGAATCCTTTTGACTCGCTTCCACACCTCTGCTGGAGGGGTCTTCCCGTTAAGTAAAGACACGTATGACCGCCAAGAAGAGCGAAGGCCGTGCTTCGAAATATACCAGAACCTAGCCCTAGCCCGACGAAATTCACCAAAAGTGAAATCGTTCAAGCGGCGCTTATGGCGCATTTAGTCATAACGATTCTGTTTGAGGGCCGTCTCACACTCAGCCGACCACCACGGGAGTGGTCGTCGTTCAAAACGGCCAGACCTTCTGGGAATAGTAGTCAGGCCCGCGGCGATAAGGTTGCCGGAGAAGAACTCAACTGCCTCATCTACCGAACTAAACTCCTCAACTGAGAAAAGAGAATTCAGTCAATTCCTGAAATGCAGGCCAACGCGCCCGCGCCAAGCACTACCGAGGTGGGCCTGCAAGTGGTAGCCGCACTAAAAATGATATTTGAATGGAAAACTAATCACTACCAGGGAGTACATCGACCACCCCCTAATCAAAATCAGGCTGTGCATCCGGAGAGTACAGAGATAGATCAAGGGAAGAAAATTAAGCGGTTCTCGGGCAGTAATGCGTAAACTCATCCACATTTAGGACCCCCATCTCAAGCTCTTTGATCAAATCAGCAAGGACTTGTCCCCTTGGATTTATTAAGTAGTCTTCCCAGAGAGGATGTCTGCCGTTCAGATCTCCAAGCAAGAGAAAGGGCCTCGACAACTGTGACACGACGCTGAGGAAGTCCCCCGCGTCGAAGTGAGCTGACGGTGGAATGCCTCCTATCAAGGTGAAGCTGCACAGCCACTGCCTGAAAGGAGGCATCTAAAGTGAAAAGAAGAACGGAGACATCATGCCGGGTGTAAATCGCGCATCCACCAGCCCGGCCCCCATCTCGTTGTGGTGGGGTCGCAAAACCCTCATACCCTGGGAGGACGGGTAGGGGCACGCGCCTAGCATGGTCTCCTGCAGAAAAATAGCTAACGGGGAACGGGACGAGACGACTTTCCGCAGCTCCTCCCAGTTGGCTCGGAGTCCACGGCAATTCCATTGAAGGAATAAGCCCTCCAGGCCTAGCTCGGAAGAGACGCAGGAGCCTTCTCCAAAGAGAAGACCCTCATTGGAATAGCCGCACTCTTCCCTTAGGCAGAACCCAGGGCGCTGTTTGCCGAACAATGCGCTGAAGCGCTGTCGCCTTTGAGGACTTATTGGGGGAGGTTGGGCTCGCCATGCGAGTCTTTTTCTCCCTCCGCCTAGAACCCTTAGGCGGGCGTTGTGGCTTCTGAGATGGGGAGGCCCTCTTTTCGAGGATCCATCGTCTCTGAGCCACCCATCCCACTACTAGGCGTGGGCGAAGGAGCCGAAGCTCTTTTCTTGCTGTCCTCCTTTTGGGCGGAAGCTTTAGGAACCCCGGAAGATGGCCTGTCGTCCAATTTCAGGGGTGTTGCCTTCTGTGAGTCTAACGACTCAGTGGAGGGGCGTTGCTGTTTCGCCTTACGGAAACGGTCATTCTGGGGGAAGGGAGTGGAGCCCTGGTTTTAGCCGTGACTGGGTGTGAACCCTTGTGCCACCAGCTTTACCAGGGGAGCAACCGGGTTGAGTAAAACCCGCAGAAGGGCTTCGAATGGGTGCGGACACAACCGTGCTCGTTGGCCTGGATGGGCCAGGAGCAGAGGGTGTATCTCTAAGCATTGAGGCGTAAGACGTCCCAGGCAGAGCCAGGCGCGCCAGGACCAAGTCCTTAGCCTCGCGGAATGAGAGGTTATTCTGAGCCTGAAGGGCCAAGAATTCTTTCTCAAAGAGATATGCACCACATTGCTTCTAAAAAGCGGGCTGTGGCTTTCCGCAATTCACATACTTGGCCACATAATATTTGGATTTATCGTGTGCGGCTTTGGAGCAATTTACACAGACTTCAGATGAGCCCGAAGTCTCATCCGAAATCAGTGACAGTAATAGCACCTTCGCAGCAGTGGTACGAATGCCTTCACACGGTAGTGGTACCAACCGGCACGCACCGACTCAGGGAGCTTGTCACAGTCGAACGTGACGAAGAGTGTAGGGGTAGGTCTCAAGGCCCCTCCCTGTTTTCTCATCACACGTTCGACCTTGACCGCCCTATGGTCGGCCAGCTCCAAGGTGATGTCCTCTATAGAGTAGTCAGCAAGTTCCCTCGCATAAACTACTCCTTTCACAAAGTTCATGGTGGAGTGCGGTGTCACATTCACAGGCGTGCCATCAAGTGTCCGAAGGTCACTATTCATGGCCGACTCCGGAGGTATTCGACGCAAAAGGCTCCCGTCCGAGAAACGGGGTCACCTTCGGCTCTCTACCAATCACCCTAGCTAAAGCTCTCCTCTGATGGACCTTGCATAGGAGCGGACTCGAGTTTGGTGCTTGGCGCCAAGCACGGATTCGCTCCCATGGAAGGCCATACAGTCTGAGGCTTGGTTACCTCAAGGACCATGTCTATCTCAGGTGGGCCTTCAGTTGGCCATCGCCCCCCCCCCCCTCCCTTCCACTGGAGATCACAGGTCCTATTAGCAGCAGTGTCATTAGTCGAGTCTGGGGAGGCACAGACCTTGACCCCCACTAGGTTTAATATTCTAGTCAGCAGGTCTTTTGAGGGAATTGACCGAAGGGGACCGGTCTTCCTCTTTCCCTTAAGGGGGTTTGCTCTACCGAGCCGCTTTAATGGGGAGCGGTCAGCTATGGGCTGGCTGCTGGTTTTCTTGGCAGTCTCATTGGAAAGTAGAGGGGGGACTGCCGCTGGAAAGAGGGAGGTGCCCGAAGGCACCTTAAGACAAGAGGGTGGGGGGGAGTCCCCTACACCCGTAGGCGAGGGAGAGAAGTAAGCTTCCTTTCCGATTAGAGAGATTTGGAGGGTCTCTGCAAGAGCACAGGCGGGGGTGGGGGGCCTCCATTGTTTCTGTAGAGCTACCTGAGGGCTGCTCCGACGATGGACAGCGGGAAATTGAGGAGAGATTATTAGTTTTCTCATCATTGAGCATGGTGACTTTCTTTTTCTTACGGGAAGCAAACGCTCATCACCCCTCGTAGTAGCCCGTTCTTCAAGGGGTGCATACGGGGCTGGCAGAGCCAGGTGCCGCCATTTAAGGCTCCCCCCCTCCCCCCTGGTGACCTGGCAGCCCTTCAGCATGGCGGCTCCACCTTGGGCACGGCGTAAAAGTGAAGTGAGAAAGAAAGGGATGTGAGGAAGGTATGGGTGGGGATGAAGCAGGTTGTTATGAAAATAGGCCGAGGTTGTAGTGGAAGTGTGGAATTAGGGGAGAAATACATGCTGTCTGAAAGTAGGAGAAGAGGCTAAGCTGGGGCCGGACGGGGCGCTGAGTCCCGTCAGCACGGCGGCCAGGAAGGAAAATCGCCGCACTCCTTACGGGATTTCGAAGACGGAGTAAAGAGCTCTCCGAACTTAGAAAAAGTAACAAAGTTTCGAGAAAATTAATTTCTTCAAAATTGCCTAAAAAATAAGTATTCCTCTGTAATTTGAAGAGCTGAATAAAATTTAGGTAATACTTCAGATTCGGGCGCACGGTAGATGGCGCTGTTAGTCGGCTACAATTTTGGGCTACAGCATATGTCTTATGACGTCAGATGTGACCAATCACGGCGTTATATTTTTTTGTTGTTTTACGGATTTGTAACTTTTAGTCTATTATTTACTAAATATCTGCGCTCTGCTCGTTTATAGTTTTTTCTAAGTTAGGTAAGTTTTCTTGATTTTCTTATTGTTTTTTATTTTGTTTTCCTATTTTTTGTTTGCTGCGAACGATAATAGCTTCTTACTGGCAACATCGTAGCTTATAAATAGGACCCGTTTTGCAAGTGTTTTTCTTTCGTTATTGTGTTTTCAGCGCTCTCCATGTGCTTCTTTGTTATTCAAATTCGGCTTGACTTTGTATAATCGCGAAAAACTTTAAGATTATTTAGAGGCGCATAAACCAATCAAGAAACCTATAAAAGTAAGAATTGTTTGTTATTAGGTTAGGTTTTTCTGCCAGTAAAAAGCTGTTGGGAAGAAAAAAAACCCAGTAAATTCAAGGGGACTGCTCGTGGGGGAGATATCACTGCAGGAGGGCCACCCTGCGATGATCCTGAGTTTCAATCAATTGAGGGAGTCTGGGGGGGAGGGGCGCAGCTCCCCAGTATATACTCATATACAAAAAATATAACGCCGTGATTTTTCACCTCTGACGCTACCGTCTGACGTCATAAGAGATAAATTGTAACCCAAAATTGTAGCCGACTAACAGCGCCATCTACCGTGTGCCCCAAATCTTTAGTGTTACCAAAATTTATTCTATAACCATTTATTTATTAGAAAGCATTAAAACCTTGGGAATGACTGCACTATCGTCGTCTTAAATTACTGTAATTATAGTATCACCAATAATAGTAATAATAGTGTTAAAATAATACTAATGGCGTTATTAACGAATATAAATCGATAATATCAATAATATTAATACATATATAAATAATGAGAAGATTAATGCTATTACTAAAATTTGATCTCAGAGCATTGTAATAGTTATCAATTTCGATGTCTTGTGTCTGATCATTGTCTGGGGGCCAAGCTTCCCAAAACTCTCTCTTTCGCATTATTGTCTTCAGATGACTTTTGCTTCTTTCCACTCCATCTCGTAACCCTCTGACGTGCAATTGTAGAGAGCGGAGCATTTCTTCCAACGACTCGTTGGTGTTTTTGTATTCGTGTTTTCAGCTGGTTTCCAGTTTCTCTCAAGGGGCTGCCGCGGCAACCACTGCAATTGACATTGTATATAATAGCAGAAAGATCCTTGAATCTTTCATCTCTTAAACTCGAATACTTAGCAAATAAAAGATTAAAGTTTGGTCGAGCATTTCTAGTAAGCCCCATAAAGTGGATCGAAATAGCATTTTGAGATACTTGCTAGAAATGGCTCCCTGAAACTTGACCTTCACGGACAAGACTAGGGTGTCCCCTAAAGAACCTTATTTATTGCTTTACAGTAACATTATCTACTATTACATATTTTTAAACAATTATAAAAAAATTTATCATAGACACCCACAGAAATTATTAGATGATTCCTATTTTCTGTAATAGCGAGTATTAAGACTACTATTTCGACCAAGTTTTGCGCGCTGGCTTGAAATGGCTGATTGAAACTTGACCTTCCCCTGCCACTGACTGCTTTAGGTTTTCATCAGGATGTCATAAGCAGCGGACTCTGCTGTGCATTGCCTTACACCATTGGTCAAAAGTAATTTGTCATCAAATATTTGTGGTAAATGAATTCAACAACAAGTGCTCCGTTGTTTATGAGTTTACTTGCCCCAATTGTAAACTGGGGAGATACATAGGTAGTACGGTGCGCTCGCTGAGGGCGAGGTTCTGTTCACATTTGGGTGTTAGCCACAGGACAGGAACGGTTCTCTCTACGAAATAATTCTTACCTCTTAGGCTTTACTCTATTAATTGTAAAACAGAAATCACAACGGACGATTTTGAAATCTTGAAAACCATCCCTGATCCCATATCACTAAGGATTCTTGAATCCATGTATATTAAATACCTTTCTCCTTCCTTAAATTCCGATTCTTCTTCTCACCCACTACTTCTACTCTAAACAAATATATTACCAACCTCCTAACCTTCTCTTTCTTCTTACGCTCCTCGCCCTTTCTCCCCAGTTATCCTCTAACGGCTGATTGTTTAAGGTTGGTTTATCCTGATGTGTTTCCTGTGTTTCCTCAATCGTTAATTTTTAACTCGTAACATAATAATCCTGAAATTATCGATTGCCTGTAAATTTATCGCTATCCTCCTCCTTATTTAACATTAAATACGTTCCATAAATTCGTCAGTTTAATCATCTGTTTGGCTCTTAACTTAAATTGTTTTCCACAAATTGTATTTCCATTACCCTAAGATCGGTGAAATATTCGCCCGAAACGTTGTATCAAGAAAATGAAATGAATTTCCCCTTATACGTCCTTTCGTTCATCCTTCAAATTATATATATATATATATATATATATATATATATATATATATATATATATATATATATATATATATCGGTGTATGTTGAGAGCAGCTTCTCATATATACATGTTTTGTTAAAGACCAGATTGTATTTTGATTTTATCAAATTTATTTTTATTTTGGAACGTTCCAACTGGTGAATGCAGTTTTTTGTATCTGGTTAGATATTAAAGATCAGTTGAAGAAGATCCATTTTATTTTTTATAGCTAATGTGAGTTTTGTCCCGGAGCTTTCGCCTTTTTTAAGGCCTCTTCAGACAGAAGTCTTCGTTATTCTTGAGGCCGCGTTGATTTTGTGTTTTCCCTTGGTTTGGCCTCCTTTACCGGTGAAGTAGCTCATTGCTGGTCGTGAGCTGCGAAGAATAAAATTGAATTCCGTTCTTTGATACTTTTATAGGTCAAGTTCGGAGTACCATGTTCCTGTAGCAGAAAAAGTGAAGTACTCGCTCGGAACTGGTGCGTTGGGTGCTAAGTTTGGCCCCATCTCTTTAATGAGAATAGCCTCTAGAATCTTTAGGCAGAGAAGATCAGGGTTTCTTCCGATTATGGCAGTGTTTTCGACCAGAGTTGCTCTTGTAATTTGTGTGTTATGGTTTTCTTTGTAATGTGTTTTTATTCTTCCTCCTTGCAAATCCATCCTTAGGCGCTGGCTGATGGTAGTAGTGGTCATACCTATATATTGATTATTTGGATGAGGTTTGCATACCACATTTGTAGCCTTCAAGATCAATTGCATTTCGCGGAGGTTGTTTTTCATTAATAAGTAGGTCACTTTCGTGTTTTTATAATAAATTTGTAATGATAACTTGTTATTTTCTTTGATAGTGTTACTTATTATGATATATTGTAGTATTCTTTCGTCTATTTTGTAAGCATCCGTCATTTGGTTCTTGTAGTAGAGTGGTATCAGTTTTCCTTTTTCTTTTCCCTCCTTCACCTCAAACTTGGAGTTGAGAATTTTCTTTTGTATTTTGTCGAATTCTCTGTTTGATTATCCATTATTGATCAAGATCTGTTTTGATCTTCGAAATTCTTCTTTCAATGCCGTCCACGTTGAGCAGTTCTTGATGGCTTTTCTTATGTATGAGCTCATTACTAAATTTCTATAGTTCTCGGTGCACTCACTTTAGGCGTGAAGGCATCGACCGAAGTCTGTCCCTTTTCAATAGACGGTGGTGGTATATTTTCAGTCGCTCTTTTGTTTTACGTCTACGTTCAGGAAGAGAATACGGCCACTTACACTTAATTCATATGTAAATTTGAGAACGGAATGGGATTCTAAGGTCCTTTTGAGTTGTAGTAATTGGTGCTTATCATTAATTGTTAGGTAAATGTCATCAACGATTTTAGTTAGGAGCCTTTCTCCTAGGTTTCCCATGTAGAAGTTCACGAACGTAGGGCCTAGTGGTGATTCCATTGCTACTCCGTCAATTTGACGGTAAAGTTCGCCAATAGGTAAGGGTAATAATAAGAATTCCTTAATCCACTAGAAAAGTCTCCTAGAGTTCCTCAACCCTCTTCAGGCGCCTTGCATATACGAGTAGGCAACCATCCATTTCTCCTCTAAAAAGAGAAATTTCAAGGAGCCTTTTGTATAAGCTAACGTTTAACTTTAACAGAAAACTTTATAGGTGATAATATATATATATATATATATATATATATATATATATATATATAGGCAAAGTAGGAACGCATTCCTTCTTTTTCTACGACGGAAAACTATCTGCAACTTGTGGTTGTTGTGCAAACTAGCAAGCATCTACCACGTATTACACAGAAACTGGAGAATAGAGATCTTATAGGAGATGACCCCAAGAAAATCCACGGTTCAGTTAGCTTAGTGGTAGAGCGCTGGTTTAGATTCAGAGGTCTGAGGTTCAAGCCCTTGCTGGGGCTACCTCGTTTATGGTTCTCGTGGTTTTTCTCGGGTCATCTGCTGTAAGATCTCTGTTCTCCTGTTTCTGTGTAACATTTGGCATACATATATATATATATATATATATATATATATATATATATATATATATATATATATATATATATATATATATATATATATATATATATATATATATGAATAACGTTACAGCCACGAGGAAAATGAAACAACGGAGAACTGCGAGGCCTTTCGACTAATGGTCCTTTACTAAGCAGACTAAAAGACAGGGAAAAAGAGAAAGATATTTATACACCTGATTAATGAAAATATGGGATATAAAGATTAAAAGGGGGGGGATTAGCAGATACCTGGAAAAATCCTATTAGCGAGATGAGCCATCAGGGTTAAAAAAAAAAAAAAAGTTTACGGGTTACAAAAGAAAGGAAGGGGGGCAGTGTTTAGGAATCACATATGCAATATGAAAACAAAAAAAGTTTACACATGATAACTAGAAAATATGACAAAAGAAAAATATAAGGAAAGGTTTTTTTTTTAGAAATAAGCTAAAATAACTTCTAAGTGCTAATCATTAATTCAGAAATTTTATCTTTGAAATCATTCCTAAACATTCTTTTGATACAAGGGTCCCAAAAATACATTCCAGGGCTGAGATTAAAATTCAAAGTCAGTTGTATAAATGCCGATTCTAAAAGATTTCGTGAAAAAAATTCATTTGATTTGGCAATCACAGAACTCTCCTTCCAATTAATACGATGGGAATTTTCACTCAAATGGATAAAAAGAACATTTGATGTTTGCCCAGTGTTTACAGAGTACTTATGTTGCTTAATATGCACATTCAGATCCTTGCTAGTTTGCCCAATATACGGGTTGGTAAAAACACACAAAGAAAATAACCCTATGCGGCCTATTATTAGCACAGTTGGTTCAGTTTCATATAAATTATCAAAATATATTACCAAACTGTTGTCCCTTTTACTTGGAACAATATCCGGTTCTCATATACTAAACTCCCTTGACTTAGTAGAAAAATTAAATCAAATTACTATTTGCCCCAATGATAGGTTGGTAAGTTTTGACGTTTGCTCTCTCTTTACCAAAGTCCCTATTGATTCCATTTTAGATTATCTTAGTAATGAGCTTACTCATCATGAATTACCTCTATCTGTAAGTCATATTATTTCACTCATTAAGCTGTGCATTTGTGACTGTAAGTTCGTTTTTAATGGTGAATATAACCAACAAATATTTGGTATGGCAATGGGCAACCCCTTATCTACCCTACTCTCAAATTTGTATATGGAATTCTTCGAAAAACAATATTTACCTAATATCATTGATATCCCCTTAAAGTGGTATAGACATGTTGATGACATTTTAATTATTTTGCCTTTTAATATTGATGTAAATAATTTGCTTTCCAATTTAAATAACCAGGTACCTTCCATAAAATTTAGTATTTATAGGAAACCAACCAACAACTTAACCTATGTCCATTTTTATTCAGGCCACCATCTTAATATTAAGATATCAATTTTTTCCTCTATGTTTTTACGTGCGTTGTGCATTGTCAGTCCTCAATATTTGGATCAGAAAATTGAATCTATAAGAAAAATCGGTGCAGACTTGTGTTATCCAGAAAATATACTTGATATTTGTTATAATAAAGCCAAAAAAAGTTTTATAACGAAAGTACTATTGAGAAGGAAGCGCCCAAGAATATCCTCATTTTACCTTATTTTAATGGCTTTGAAACCGTAAAAACATTGTTAAAAACACTCAATGTAAATCTTGTTTTCTCTTATACTAATACTTTAAAAAGAATGTTAATAAAAAATTTCCCTAATGAAACAAATAACGTAATTTATAAAATCCCTTGTTTGGATTGCCCTTCATTTTATATTGGGCAAACTAGCAAGGATCTGAATGTGCGTATTAAGCAACATAAGTACTCTGTAAACACTGGGCAAACATCAAATGCCATTTTTATCCATTTGAGTGAAAATTCCCATCGTATTAATTGGAAGGAGAGTTCTGTAATTGCCAAATCAAATGACTTTTTTTCACGAAATCTTTTAGAATCGGCATTTATACAACTGACTTCGAATTTTAATCTCAGCCCTGGAATGTATTTTTTGGACCCTTGTATCAAAAGAATGTTTAAGAATGATTTCAAAGATAAAATTTCTGAATTAATGATTAGCACTTAGAAGTTATTTTAGCTTATTTATAAAAAAAACCTTTCCTCATATTTTTCTTTTGTCATATTTTCTAGATATCATGTGTAAACTTTTTTTGATTTCATATTGCATATGTGATTCCTAAACATTGCCTCCCCCCCTTTCTTTTGTAACCCGTAAACTTTTTTTTTTTTTTTTAACCCTGACGGCTCATCTCGCTAATAGGATTTTTCCAGGTATCTGCTAATCCCACCCCTTTTAATCTTTATATCCCATATTTTCATTAATCAGATGTATAAATATCTTTCTCTTTTTCCCTGTCTTTTAGTCTGCTTAGTAAAGGACCATTAGTCGAAAGGCCTCGCAGTTCTCCGTTGTTTCATTTTCCTCGTGGCTGTAACGTTATTCATAAATTCCTCACGTTCCTTATTTTCGTGATTCAGTTATACATACATATATATATATATATATATATATATATATATATATATATATATATATATATGCAAAATGTTAATTACAGCTATAACTCTTAGCAACTTGTGAGGTTTTATGCAGTTCTGTTTTCAATTGTCCTTGCGGTTATTCCTATTGCTTTTCCAAGAACGCCCCACAAGTGTTCTTTTGGATTGGATTTTGGTCTCTGTAAGGCCTCCCAATCATTTTTTCAAACTAATTCTTGATCTCGTCTGATGTAGCTCACGGTGCATTTTAGTGTTTAAATATATGGTCGGCACCGAAAGTCCTGACTCACCTAGGAAGCGAAAAGTAAACGACAAAATTTTATGGAGCAACATTAGGTTAAGTTAGCCTTACTCCTTCCACTAGATTAGGTTAGGTTAACCTAATTCATTCGACTACCAGCTTCCGTACGCTGCTGTTGTTTGTTGCTCGTGCGCAGTTTACTTTTCTTTGAGTAAGCCCCAAATGAGAGAAATGAGTTTGTAAGAAAGTGGATTTAGAGTTTTGATTCGCTGCTATTTACAAGCGAAAACTTTCTATAAGAGTTGCTGTGAAGGACATTTTCGATACTCAAAAAGAAGGGCAGTCTGTTATGCAAAGCTCCCGAGGTGGTACAGACGTTTCAACTCTGGAAATCTTACCCATGACGATCAACCACGTTTCGGCCGACCATTAACCTGGTATCTGGGACAGATTCGGATGCTGGCTGATTGCTGGAAGAAGATCGTAGAGAATGATGAAGTTTATTTTGAAGAATAAATGTTGGTGCTGCTTCATAAAATTTTGCGTGTTTTTCCGCTTCCTAATTGAATCGGGACTTTTTGACCAACCTAATATAACTTCATTTCTTGGTTTTGTGGGATGCGATTTCAGGCTGGATGGTTCTAATACATTTGACAATATAGTGGTTTAGGTTTTGAAGTTAATTCTTCCCTTGCATTCAAACATCTCTCCAGGCTCTGATGATGAAATACAGCTTCATACCATGATTGAACCACCTTCATACTTGACAATTTATACTACATAATCAGGATGAAATGACTCCAACTTTTCGGCTCACAAAGGTAGTTACAGACGTATTTAAAATCTTAAAAATTGTAACCAAATTTACATGGTTAAATAATTTTCTCCCAAGATACTGTATATTTAAATAGTATTACATAAATTTAATATCAAACAATATTATAATAGTCTTCCATACATAAATTAAAATTACTCTCATCTGATCAGCTAACTTTAGACAATTGTTCATGTGTCCAAGTTTTTCATCTTTGACCCAGTTAACACGTTTATTTTCTCGCATTTCATCCCTTCAGCTCTTCATCTTTAACTCTCCTTCTAACCCTTCTGGTTGTTAGTTTTAAAGTTGAAGCTTCATTGAACTTTCAACAAAGCTCGAAAGTAGATTTTTGCGAATAATAGATGACTGCTCTAGGTGTCATAAGACGCTTTCCAATAGTTCTCATTTTTCATACCAAGCAGTTGTTCTCTTGATATCGTTTTATAATGGTTTCTACAGCATATTCTGGACATTTTATTTTCTACCAATTTCTAATTGTGCTAACCAATGTTTATGGAGAAGTTGAATTTGTGCTCTGTGTTTCTGTAAGTTCTTTAGTTTTGCTCATATTGCTTAGTTAGAACGATATTGAATACACAATAGTTATAAATTTAAGCTTAAACGAAAGATATATAGATTAAATTCTGATTTTAGAAAACATAAAATTTTATTTATTAAAAACTTTTAGTAAAATATTCAGTAAGTTAAACATATTAACAAAATGCACATTAATTCTAATAAGTTCCTGAAATATAATAAATCTATAAATCTATAAGGGAGCTGTATACTTTGACCAAGGTTATATATATATATATATATATATATATATATATATATATATATATATATATATATATATATATATATATATATATATATATATATATATATATATATATATATATATATATATATATATATATATATATATATATATATATATATATATATATATATATATATATATATATATATATATATATATATATATATATATATATATATATATATATATATAGATATATATTTATCAGAAGCGACTCCAGGTCATCAGCTTCACTCGGGCTCATAACAGATTTCGAAAAAGACACATGTATAAAAGGAGGTAAGAGACGTAATGGACACCGCAGACTTATATGTGCACTGATAACACTAGGCAACAAATTTTAACTTTTAGTTTTTTACAGACATGTGAATAAGTGTTTGTAATTATTTCGAGGGCGCTGAATCCGAATTTGAAAACCAAAATTCTCTATCACGTCTAGATTTTGTGTAATGGCCCCCTCCCCCCTTTCGCTATTTGTTCCGATTAATAAATAAAAAAATCATTTTATTTTGTACATTTTTAAGCAAAAATATTTTAAAAGTGGGTGACCTTCCTTCTTTATTCTGGCTTAGGACAGACAGTGTACATCACTGGCGAAGTAGTCCCCCACCCTCCCTCCCAAGTTACGGAGATTTTATTGTATTGATTAAGTTTGTTATGCACTTAAAGTTTAAAAACACTTTGCTGTAGCCTTCTCAATTTTCTTTTGTGAGACTTCAAAATTTGTTTTTGTAAAGACCAGCAATAATCTCCCATCATATTTAGATTAAACTTTCCTTGGTACCTCGTCTCCATAACCAATTATTTGTATATGAAAACGTTCACCATCTTCATCACTAACCGCTGCCAGATTTTCAGGGAAAAATTCGTCATGAGAATGCAGAAAATGCATTTTAAGTGACATTCTACATCCCATCTTTTCATAAGCTTCCAGCATATTGTTTATTATTTCTCGGTAATTTGTAGATTTAAAATTGCCGCGAAAGTTTTCAGTGATTTCCACAAAGAATGTCCATGCTTTGTGTTCCTTTTCATTGAGACACAAAGTGAAGGAATCATCAAAAACAACTCTGCCAATTTGTGGTCCAGTGAAAACTCAGCTTGTGTTTTTGCATCAGTTAATGATCCTTCAATTTGTTTTTTAAATATTGAAAGCCTGTACTTCTTTGATCCATACCCTTTTACCAAATTTTTCATTGAGCCTAATTTAATGTGAAGAGGTGGAAGATGAACTTTTTGGGGATGCTTAACATTATGTTTGACAACAATATGTTTTTCTCTGGCTAGCCATTCTCGCTTTTTATAGTGATTTTTATCATCTCTGCTATCCCATAGACCTAAAAAGCACATGTACTTTGTGTATCCCAACTGTAACCCAAGAAAAAGTGATAAAACTTTAAAATCATAACAGATGCTCCAGCTATGGTCTTTGTACTCAATAATTTTCAACAATAGTTGCATTGATGAATATGTTTCCTGAAGATCTGTAGCGTCGGCTACAGGAGTTGCAGTCTTTTCATTCCCATTGTGCAGCAGAACAGCTTTAAGACTCACCTTAATAGAGTTAATGAAAAGTCCCCACTCATTAGGATTATAGTCACAGCCGATTTCCTGCATCCAGCCACATTTGTTAGGCAGAAATAACAATCATCAAAGTGATTCGAGGGCTCACACCATATCATGGGAACAGCAAATGGTATTACCTTCCTTTTACCATTTAACCAAGCTGTCAACATTTTGTTACACTGCGCGCAGCAAATATGAGAGGCCCAATCTTTATCCTGGTCCCCTACTTTGCATCCAAAATAGTATCTGTAAGCTTGCTTCATCGTTACTGCTGTTTCTATTTTTTCCCGTTGTGCCACTGGTGTGAATTGCCCACAAAAATAACAAAAGATTTCGGGGCTGTTTTATTAATATTATTTATTATATATATATATATATATATATATATATATATATATATATATATATATATATATATATATATATATATATATATATATATTATTATATATATATTAATTATATATATTAAATATATTAAAAAATGCATATTGGTACAATATTGAGCAAAAGTGTGAAATGGCTTGAAAAGGAAAATTCAAACTACACAAAAACTAGACGTGATTTGCAAATTATAAAGACAAATTTGTAATCAGCGCCTGAAAATCCTCTAGAATCACCTATTTTCTGCTCTGTAACAAAAGCCGTGTTACATAGTGTAATTTAGCAATAAGACAGAAATATAGTTTTAATATAGAAATTACTCACTTCATTTATACATGAACTCCATTCGTCTTGGTTTGATGGCGTTTCACGTTTTTCCGCAATATTTCTAGCCCCAAATGGCTTATTTTTTATATCTAGCAATATAGCATTTTCCATTTCTAAGTTAAGGGTAAAAATAAAGCGACCCTGCAAAACAGAACTAATGTTTACACACAGACGCACAGAATAACAGCAATCAAATAACGACAGCGGCGTGCACAACAAACATTAGCCAGAGAGAGATCTAACTGTCGCTTGTACTGTACTCTTGACAAGAGTACAGTAATAGCATTAATCTTATCATTATTTATATATCTTATTAGTAGTATTGATATTAGAAATTTATATTCATTATTAACACCATTAGTATTATTTTAAAACTACCATTACTATTATTGGTATTACTATAATTACAGTAATTTAAGACGACGATAGCGCCGTCATTCCCAGGGCTGTAGAGCTTTCTAATCAAACAGTCTGCTGACCAAAAAGTCGCGTGCTCTCACTTATTCTGATTTATGACCTTACTGCCTCTAAAACTTTGAATAATTAAAAAAAAAGACCTTAGAAGGACCCTGAAAGTTATATTATTCGAAAGAGAATGTAAAACAACATAAGGGTCTCAAATTTCGTTGGAATCGGCCGAATAGTTATGTTATTGCCAAACAAAATAATTCATTTGCTAACCTTGAGAGGACGATAAACGTTATACCATTCGAAAGAGAATGTAAAACGACATAAAGATTTCGAGTTTCGTTAGAATATACTAATAATTACAATGTTATTACAAAAACAAAAAAGCAAAACGGGAACCGACCGACAAAGGAAGATGTAGAGCCGCCCGCAACTAAAAAGGTTATAGAAGGAATGCAGTTGTCGCGTTTCTGCCGCCAGAAACATTGTAAGGTAAGAAAAGTAAAGCTAATATGTCTGTAGTTAAGGAATGCGGTAGAAAAACTAGAGGTCTAGCGATGTTTAGCAATTGCCTTTTGAATTCGAATCTAATGTTAGGCTTTCCAATTAGAAATATTACGATTTTTTATAATTGTTTGGCGAGTGGGGGGTAATGGGAGCAAAGCCGCCCCATTTCAGAAGTAACTAAAAAATGCTACTTTTTGGTGGAAATAGCCTAAAGTAGGTTGCGCTATCTTCGTCTCAAATTAATATAATTACTATCTCATTTGATTCCGGAAAAACTCTTCATTACTTTACTAGAAAATTTCCATTAGATTATTATTAACCATGAGATAGCTCTCACGCATGGCCGCATAGATCTTACCCTGTTCAGTTATATGGCCTATACCAGGTTTAAAAGCCACGAGGTCCCATCAAACTGGTGAGTTTTCTTCTTACAATATCTCCTGAGCTTCGAGTGTTTGTGATATATATGATAAATTAAAGTCAAGAACAAAGGATGCGAACCCTCTAAACCACTCGGCTACTTGGTTATGTATATATATATATATATATATATATATATATATATATATATATATATATATATATATATATATATATATACCGTTAGTGTACTAACGGTCTACTTTTAACTGTGATCAAAGCGAGTGCTCGCTGCCTCAGTGTGCCTGGTTCGAATCGCTTCCCTACACGGATTTTTTCAAAAAAAGGTAATAAAAATATTACTGCAAGGAAAAATTATTCCATTTTCTCTTTCAATGTGGTTTAATGGATTCATATATATATATTATTGTAAGGGTTTTACTACCGATCTGCAATCACTTTCTCGTTGGGGATCTACTGATTAACAAGGGATCCGAACCATGGATATCTACAACTTATGGAAGTCGCCTGAACGGCGACCCGAATCGGGACTCCGGACGGCAACTTCTCTTTTCCTTGGAAAGAGTAAAAGTTATACTAAAACCTCAAGTCACTGGCACTGTCACTCCCGTACGCAGTAAATGATGTATTTTTTCAATACTAAGAGACCGCACAAACTTGAGCTTTCGACCCCTCTAACCGCCAATTTTAAACAAGTTTACCCTATCCACGGCTCAAAATTGGAAGTTATTGCTCTTTCCATCGAGCTTTCCCATCTTTTCCCTGATGATTTCCTTAGGAAATTAAAGGACTAATTAGGGTATAGTGTGAGCCCTGACTTTCTTCTGGAATCGTTCGTTCGACGCCTTCCCTCTCACATTTAAGAAGCCCTTGAAATTTTAACCTCTGACACATAATGTATTTAACTCGCTAGGGCTGCCCCATGAGATCTTTTAGAAGGGTGGCTACCATTGCAAAGAATCCTTTAAAACATTTCTTCGAGCGGATGGAGGAAGCAATGCTCCAAATCAATGAAGAGTTGTAACTCTCTGAAAAGGCTGGTCACTATAAAGTCGAAAGATTACTTCAAGGACGTTCAGCATCTAGTACAGGTAACTCTGCCACTGAATCGCACAACTTTCTCGATGGATCGAGGAACTCTGCTTCTGGATCGCAACTTTCCCATACTTCAGGACACCGATGTACACTTGGTTATGAGTAGAATGGTACCTTGGAAACTTCTGAGGAAAACAGAAATGAAGAACGTTGCATCTCTTCCTTCCTACTCCATGGTTGCACGCTATCGACCACACCACTGGAAGAAGGTTCCTGGTTGACACAGGACTAGTAATATCAATTCTCTCTGCCCTATGTGACAATCTTCAACAACAAGAGAGCAATATTCCCCTTTAGACCGCAACGGCAGCCCCACTATGTATATTTGTTATACGTACGCTTAATCTCTCTCTGGGTTTAAGACACCTTTAACTAAATTTGATCAGTGTGCGATATCCAAAGTGTGATACTTGGTGAAAATACTTTAGCAAATTACAATCTTCAATTTGCCCTTGTGCATTAATTACTCTTGGTGGACGGCACCAGTAGTCTATCAGTAAGAGCTATAGTGAATGTATCATTCCTCGATCTCTGCAGTAGACCAACTCCTTTTTTAATAGAACGAGCTTTACAAATTCCATCTTCATATTTTCATCGTGCTGTGACATAGGGACCGCCATTTGCCGAGCGAGCGTAGGGTTTATTCCAAAGTTGTTAGACTTGGTTAAATATAACATTTAGTCCTTGTTAAAAGCTAAGGATACCAGGTCAAGTAGACCCGATAAAAAATACCGTATGAACTGTGACTACCTTCGTTTAAACTCTACCACGATTAAGGATAAATACCCGCTCACTTACCTCGCCGATTTTACAAAATTGTTCTTTGTTCTTCAAAATCGATTTAAGCTTGCGTTTACCCAAATACCAATGGAAGTATTATCTATAGAAATAAATGCCATAATATCGCCAGTGGGTTTCTGAGAATTCCTCGTTCTTACTCTAGGTATGCCTAACGTTTCGCAAAAATTTCAATGGTATATCATTCATGTTTTATGTGACATGAAATTCGTTTTCACAATGTTAGTGAACTGCTCTTTGCAAGCAAAAATGAAGTTCAACATTTGGAGAAACTCATTGCAAGGTTGAAATTGCATAATTTTCAAATCAACATTGCAAAATGCACATTTTTACTAGAATCACTTGATTTGTTTTAGGATATAAAGTTAAATCGCAAATTATATTCCTATATGAGAATAAAACAATCGCTATCATGGCTTATCTTAGACTAAAACCATTGCAAGAGCAACAATTTCCTTAGTAGATTTATTAAAATAAGGCCAGCACTCTCTTGCTTCTCACGAGATTGCTAAAGAACTCAAATAAGCGTCAGCCATCAGCAGTACTGCAATCGAACCACAACGCATAATTCGCTTTTAAAACTATAATAGACGATATAGTAAAAAAAACACCCTTTTACTCTACCTAAAGGAATCAGTCAAATCCGTTTAATTACTAACGCGTCTGACTTAAGCGCCGAAAGTGTTTTGCAACATATTTTTGAGGGAGAATCGGAAACATTAGGATTATCTAGTAAAACTTTCAAGGGTCCAGAATTGAAACAAGTCACGTTTAACAAAGAATTGATTGCTATAGTTCTTGCAACAAAACATTTCAAACACCTACTCGAAGGTACTACATTTTTTGTCCTCGTACATTAATTACATGGCGACCATTTGGCCGCCAAGTCTCTCACAATCAAGTACTCTCTTAAAGAGGCCCATGTATTTTAAATTATTAGTCACATAGCGGAATAGATAATTCTAATAATGCTCTCTGTCCCGGGCACCTATCAACGATTGCAACACTCAATCCATAGAGCTCGTCAGATCAACATCACAATCTAATCTCCTCATGTCATTCTAGTATCTCAACCATTACACTTTTCACTATTTTCGATTATTAGGTTTAAGTCAATTCTCCGTTGACCAACTTTAATTAGAAATTCTACGGGAGAACGATTTCACCTTGCTTCAGTGTCATAAGGTTAACCCACGCTTTTCATCGCATTCTATTATTTGCGATCTATCGAATTGTTTTCCTCTTCCTTATCACACCTCTGATTTCTGAGAGCTAATCATCAACGATTCACACAATTTGGGTATTTAAGCACACGCCTTACTCTCACATCAATCTCAGACAGATTTTTCTGGTGTCAGGTGACAAAAGACATTTTTCAATATCAGAAGCCCAAAGTACAAAGAGACACGAAACCACCTTTTACACAGTTTGTTTCACCGCTCTTTGATACCCTTGAACCAAAGTAAAACGCTTCTCCTATTCGAGTCACTCTAGGATATGGGTCCACACCTCGCAGAGTATCGTGGCCCACATAGACAATTCCGAGACGGCCCAAGGGCCGCACCAATAGAAAAAATCTTATAAAAACACAAATTATGCAGAACAAAATATTTCAAAGAATTTATTACTGAGACAAAGGGTGACATTTCTTAGTACAAAGCTTATCAAAATCAAGGGTAATGGAACTAACACTCATCAAGAGAAGTTCGCCCAAGTGGTCATCTGTGAGCTGTGAACGGGTCTTCTATTTTCTGAGTTTCATCTTTCTAAACAGTTGTTACTTTCAAACATCGACGACTTAACCTATCATAAAGCACGAGTTTGAGAAAAATTTATTTCAATACACGTTTGGAATGATGGAGGACCGCACTGATGACCCAGGAAATGATCCGTCGATCTGCTCTCCATCTTAATTTTGACAAGTGGCCGCGGGCGCACGGAATGTTTTTGCGGGCCGCATGTGTCCCGCGGGCTGCGGGTTGGGGACCCCTGCTCTAGTGTCGCCAGATAAAAGAGAAAGGGGTAAGAAGAAAGGGTCGATCGAACGGTTCTTAATCCTCTGGTTCATACCTAAACCTAAAAGATATTTATTCTAGTTTCCTTGGGTGATGACGTGACTCTCATGAAATCCAAAGATATTCGGCATCTGGGCAGTATTATAGTATTATTTACGCAAATACGCGTTCGATCGTGTACTCGTGAATCCGAAAAGCGCTTAGAAAATATAACGTAATTCTCTGGCTATTGGTTTTGTTTGATATTATGTGGTATGTCGTTTTTTTAAGTGCATCCTGTCCAAAACAAGCAACAGCTCCTGCCAAAATGTATCACGAAATTGTGTTCATTAGTATGTGGTTTGAATTACTGGAAAACAAAAGAAACGATTTAACGATATAAATTATGCATCGCGCCGTAAAGTCGTTTTGGGCTAATATGAGATATAAAAGCGCGAAGGTTACTGGTACTCATATCGAGGACGACCTTTTCGTGGAATTTGAGAGAGCTATCGGTTGTAACTGAAAGACATGTACGTGCCTCTGTTTCTTGTCTACATTTTAAAGATGGGTCATTTCATCGTAATTTATCTCTGGAGTCCCGTTTATTAAGATAAACTCAGTTCTGAAGAGTGTGTGGGCAAAGACATTTGAATGAACTTTGAGCTATCCAAAATTACGATATATATCTAAGTAACTTCTTTCCTTCAGTTAGTCGATTTTAAAGCGTCTTTAACTCCCAAATTGAATAGCTTATGTCCTGTGAAGAACTAAGAATTGTCTACCTTCCAGAAAATATCATAGTGCCTGTAATAATACAAGTAGTTCGAATCTGATTACAATAATATTTGTTCTGCCAGAGTTATTGCTTAACTCATCAACCCATTATAAGCAAACCTAATGAAGTCGTAGTAGCGAGAAAGGAAACATCATTCGAAAGTCGGAATGGGTTTTCAAAGCACTGAAGGGATAATGAGGTGTTTTCCACGAGAATTTCATTAATTCATTGAAGATTTTCCATGCCTTCAAGCGTCTATTAGATTGAAGTCTATGTTCCCTAATTGGGACGTTCAAGTAGGGTATTAAGTAGCTCTAAGAAATTATCCTAATGGGGAATTAATCTATGATAATAGGGAATCATTCCAATCAAACTCCATTCCTTTTGAAGCTATGTTGTCCGTAACTCTTTGATCATGTCACTTTCTCAGTAAAAGAGGTAATCACTACGGGGTTAATGAGCTAGCCAAGAAAAATTATATTTCCTTGAGCGATTTCCCACTTTTTCTTATTTATAACAATAGTAAATTGTGTCAAATAAATGAAAAGTACTTTGATGGGGTTTTGTGTTTTTTGTACGTGTACGCGACCAATATATCATCGAACTATGAAAAGCAGAAGAGTAAACGAAGATCACCATAACCAATTAACCCCTGTAAATTATGTGCTGTCGTTTTTAAGCCAAAATTCTTTCCTGTATTTAAGAAAAGTCCGAATGGTGTCGTGATTTTCGTTTGGGAAATATCCTCTTCATCCGTGTGAGTCTGATGATACGCTTATAAACGTCAATGTTCGAGATTATGAATTTCCTTTGAAGATTTCTTATTCTTTCAAGGATGACTAGTATAGGATAGTAATCTCATTTTGTTCGAGCATTCAGCCCTCTACAGCGTGCGATCGATATTTTCTCGCCGTTGGCAACTTTGAATTCTGTCCATACATGTTGGCTGGCGTCGGTTCTCTCTTTATAGTAGCTCAGTTGTCTATCGTCTGTGAAGGAAACAATACCATGGTTGAATTTAAGACTCCCCACAAATGAAGAAGTCAAGCTGTGCCTCTCAGTATTCAAGGTGTAAACTCTAATACAAAGAGTTCTGAGTGCTTTGGTGTCAATCTGAAGACGGTCCAGGTGATCAGGAAAGATTCGGAAGTGTCAGGCTGTGAGTACAAGCGTACGGCGGCTCGGTAACCTCACTCTAATGGTTCTGATAAGAAAAGAACCACCCAGAGAGCCTTATACTCCACACGGGGGGCTACATCAAATGCCTGTAGGAGTTAGCGTTGTCTTGAATCCAGAAGGTGGCCGCTGTAAGGCTGTGCCTATGCAGCAGGATTTTGCACCCTTCTACACAAGCAGGAAGATTCAGTCTTGGCTGTCAGGCAATTTATTCAGCGCATTACTCCGAACATATTTTATGGCGTGGTTGATAGAGAGACCAAACAAGTCTCCGTGTACCACCAAGGTGGAGCTTAGGTCCAGGATCTCCAGAGCTTTAATTCGATTCAACAGTGGGACAGTCGAGAAGGCCTGCAACACTTTCCGACGCCGCTTACAGCCTGTGTTTGAAGCCTATGGCAATTTTTTTGAAAAAAGGAATAGTACAATCCTTCAAAATTTAACATGCAATTTTGGTAAACATATTTGTAAAAATAAACTCTCTGTTATTTTCATTTATGTTCAAGGTAGGCGATAAATTACACATCTCACCCTATATACTCCACGATGGATCTCCAATCATGTCTTCAGACTTCAGTGGCTAAATGCATTGGGAAGTCACAAAGACATTTACAAAAGCTGAGCACTTTCATTTCAAGAGCAAAGGTTTGGATTTTAGTTTAGCTATCTAGAAGCCCCCGGGATCTATGCGACAAGTGTGAAAATAGACAGGAAGACATTTGGTTTCAATAAAATGGTGTACTTTATGTTTTAGGATGTCGTTCGGGGGTGAGTATATAACTAAAACTAATTGTTCTTAAAGTTAGTTGTGTTTTAAAGCGGGTGATTTCTGATCGAAGAGTAGTGAGCCCTAAAATTTATAGTCCTCTCAATTAGGGTGTCTACAAATGGAGCCATTAAATTAAAAATTGTTTAAGAAACAGAAGCCATAATGGGTTTTTTAATCTACCATTTAAAAAAAACTATAGAAATGTCCTACGTAGTTTGATAGAGATAATAAGAGACCGTCAAAAACTGTAATTTTTATTCGTTTGCTCCATGAGTATTCTATTCTAAGTTTTCTAAAACCTTTTTAGAGGGACTGCTCTAACCTCTGAAGAAACAATTGAAGTTACTTGACCTGCACCTTGACCAGACAGTTACTCTATCTCACAGAACACATTCGAAAGGCATCTGTCTCTTAATTGTTTGGCAGATACGAGCCGATGAATCGCAGATCGCAGAGTTCAAAGTTTTGTACGGAGTTGGCACCGGAGGGAATCAGACAATATCTCTCACTTCACAAATAAATTGGAAAATTTACCCATAACGAGATCATACTTTTCTCGCCTGCTCTTAATGTGTTGGAAGGCAAGTTGAGATTCTACCTAGAAGAACCACAACTCTGGTTCAGATGGGCAATGAGTAGAGAGCTATTGAACCTCTGTAACGTCTGGAGTTTTACTTTGTTCTTTCTTGGCCCCTATCGTCACGAGGTAGCTGCTTTGTAGAAAACACAAGAAAAGGAGGAAAAAAAACATGTAGAAGAGGTTAGAAAGAGGAAAGAGAGGAAAATTATAAGAAAATAACTATCCTTTATTCACTGAAGTTTATTAAGCTAGGCCCCAATGTACGGGTAAGCAGTGATGGTATAAGGCTATTATACCAATGAATAGCCACATTCACACTGCAAGTGACTATCAAATTGACCAATCTAACAACTCTAAGAAGAACTGTATTAATCGGTTATTTGAACCTTAGGTTTTTCCATTACAGTACACGGGAGTGTTTTCACCTTCTCTTAGGTAGATGAAGAGCGTCTCCTAGGTGTGGTTGATGGAGGGTGAAGGTCGCTACTCATGGCCATAATGACCACTCACTCAAATTTGCTATTCAAGAAAATAAAGTTTATTAAAGAATAACAAAATTTCATAGATTGAGAAATCACCTTTTTATGGTCAGTAAAAAAGAACAAAGTTAACAGACTTATGTCGCGTGTTCTCAATTATTCTGACTTATGACTTTACGACCTTCATAACTTTCAACAAGTGAGGAAATCCGCCCAAATGTAGTTTTATTTTAATAATTCCCGGACTAACCTAGGCAAAACCTTGGCAATTATATCATTTGAAAGAAAATATAAAACAACATAAGGGTTTCAAATTTCGTTAGAATTGGCCGAATAGTTACAATGTTATTGCCAAATAATTTCCGTACTAAACTTGGAAGGACATTGAAAATTAAATTGACAAAAATATCATTGAAAAGTTGAATGGTTACTATCCAACCGATATGCCTACGGACCGACATAGTAACTTAGAGCGTCGCGGGGACGCGACTTTTATCAATAAGCTGCTTAATCGAGTAATCTTGAGCAATCACTTGAGTCCCAAAATATCCAACGAGCAATTGACGCTCACCAATAATATTCTCTGTCAAAATTGTTTCGTTCATTTTCTCCGGAACTCTAAAGACCGAGAAATTAATCCATTCATGGCCTAAGTAATTTTGTATGTCAGAGGCGATAGTATTCTAGAGTGGAGACACCTTCATTTGTAACAGACGATTTCTGAAGAAGAAAAGGAGGCTCCAATGAATACAGAGGCACTTAACGGATATAAGCTCGTGCAGTCAATTCCTTTATGAAGAGTCTGGAATATCTTAGGCGAAGGTGGAATTCTATGTTACGAGTTAGGGCAGTAATCGTTCTTGATGCCCTTAAGCGAAATATTCTGACCGCTTTCCCGTAGAGGGTTCGAAGCTAGGTCGTATCCTGCGGGATAAATAGTTGCATATATATGTAAGGAGACAGTATTTTCCCTTATTCTGAGAGTTGGAAGCCGTGGGGTGATAAATTTCGTGCCTGAAAATCGGCTAGTAAATAAGAAGATTAATAAAATAAGCGAGATGTTATCCGATATTTATGGTAACGATGTGCCTAAGTGAAGACACGTAGTTGTGAATAAAATCTAAGGCCCACTCTTTCTCACAATCTTTTTACGATGTATGATCAATAATTTGCATTAACGTACACATTACACAGTAAATAGGGATTTATACAGAGACAAGAAATAGGTCAATAAATAAATGGTCGGGGAGGGCAAATGAGGTGAAATAAATGTAAGGGTGTGGCTGATACGGTGCTTGCTTGCGCTACGAGCAATGTAAAATAGGTGCTGGTTTCGAAGAGTCAGTGTTAGCCATGGGATAATTTTTGCTTCATCTTGTGAACATAAGCAGACAGGAAGGCCATCTTGATGTCGAAATCTGAACAAAATGTATCGAACGTGCAGGGAATGCTTTGAAGTAGCTCTCAGCTGTTTTGTGACTGTAGTATTTTTCGCTAATGGGAGCATCTTCTCTGCAATGTAGAGAAAATAGATGGTACGAGGGTTAGGCGTTATCAGAGGTTTGTTTGGCTATCTGGATTAAGGTTTCTTTACGCCTCCGAACTCATTTTTTCACGAGAATCCACGTTTTCTAGTTTTGCAACGGTCTATGGAGATCCGGTACAGATACAGAGAGAGGTTCACAGAAAGGCAATGCGTCTGCAAACCAATTCAATTATATATTAGTGATGGAGTCGTTCCTTGGAAACCTTATTCGTAGCAGGAATATGAAGACATATGCGAAGGTTTCGAACATTTAATTTTCCGGACGTTTCGGTCATTAACGATGACCATCATCAGCGAATTCTAAATGCAAAGAATTATTTTTATAAGAATAACTAAACACAGCAATAAAAACATTATTATATATATATATATATATATATATATATATATATATATATATATATATATATATATATATATCCACTACTGAATAATAAATTTACAAGTGGAGTTTCACTTAGAATATTTACATATATAGGTAACCTATTGTTTTGTAGCATGTTTGTGAAGTTTTTTTCTTTTTCCATAATGATATGACTGAGTATAGATAATCATAAAATATGGGGTCATTTTATTGGATCTAATACTGATTGCTGTGGAATTAGATTACAGATGTGCCTCCTCTTAGCTTTTGTGAGGGCAACAACTGTATTGATTTATAGCCTGTGTGACTGTGGGTCGGCCGCGTGTGTAAGCCAAACTAATAGAGTAATGAAGATCCAAATTTTATTCCTCTACAAGCGAGAAACAGACAACGGTATGAAAATGAAACCCATCTATTTGCCTCTTCACACTAAACAATGACTTTTTTTAATAAAAAGAGAGGCGCGCATGGAGGGGAGAATGATATAGACATTCCTACTACGTTTTTATTAAAGGAGAGATTGCGAGTGCATACAAATATGCACTAGAGGGGGATATAAAAATTTTGTATTGAAATTCCACATATTGCTGGGTGATCATTTTGGTCGTAGAAATAACATATTAAAATTGAAATTGTATGGCAGTTCCTCGTACACATCGCATACTCCTTCTTTTGTTTTCATATTTCAAATATATATGGGAAAAACATTTTCTGGATGAATATTAACTATTTTCAAGACTTTATTGCCTAAATATATAGTTAAAGGGAGCCATGAATTGTATTTAGTGTCGAAAAGTACTCTTCACACACGTCTCATCAAAGAAAGTTGACCCCCACAAAACAAACTTGATTATTTTATTGAAAATTTTATAGTTTTCATGCTTTTATTCCCTCTCCTCTGCTTCTTTCTTATTATAACATCTACTTACTTTTCTAATTAAAAACAGTTACTTTGTATTGACTCAGTTACATTTAAGATAAATCTATATTTATTTTCATTACCGACTCTTCCTAGGGATGCTTGTGGCAATAAATTTATGTTTTATGCCTTTGCTATGGCAGAGAAATGCGAATATTTGCAGTATTTTACATGGCATCAATACTTAGTAATGAGAAAATCCCTTCATTTTGAAGCGAAGGCAATATACATTTGATTTATTGAAATAACGGAATTATTGCATTCCCAATTCTATAGAATTTAACAAATGATGACCCTTCAATGATTATTTGTTAAATTCTATGGAATTGGGAATGTAATAATTTTGTTATTCCAATAAATCAAATGTAGAGTTCTTTTAGCTTTGAAATGAAATGATTTTCTCAGTTTCAAGTATTGATGCCATCAAAGTTCTTGCTCGAATGATGATCTGATTTCTGATCAACTTTCTGGACTGTGTCAACTTAGTTAGTAAAATGTTATCAGGATGAGCAAAGTAGGAATTATTTCACAGTGCCTTTTCCATAAGTTACCTATGATTTTTATTCAAACTTTTGATTATTATTACCTTCATCACAAACCAGAAGTTATCTGCTCCTTCACTTATCTTTGGATGAAATTTAAGAAATCTCTAAAGCTCTTAGTGGGCTTTCTGATATAAGATTAAGCTGCAGGATTCTATTGACTTGTCAGCAACATTGCACGATGAGTTTTTCTTGAGGATCTATCACTTAGCTGGTCTGAAACAAAGCTATATTTTATGCTAAGGTACATTTCGTATTAGTTATTTTGGATCTGAACTCATAATATCAAATACTTCGGCTGGTATTTTTAATCTTACTAGTGATTGGAATAAATTTAACAATATTCAATTCTTTCAGGTCAAGATTATTTTTATTTCCAATAGAGCCTGCAAACAATGTTTGGTCAGGTACTTTTTCATTTGTAGTTCAAAGAAATTACGAAAAGGTGCAGAGGTTCACCATGATACGAGGGGGGGCCAATAAGTTTTGCAATTCGGATATGAGGAAACGAGATATGAGGAAAAGTGTTTTATTATTTTTCAATATAACTACCCTCGACTTCAATGCACTTGCGCCACTTGTCCCTGACGCTTCGAATTCATGACAACCAGAAATCTCCCGACTGCTGTTCAATCCACTACTGGACGGCGAGCTGGACATCTTCATCAACTCTGGCCTTGTGGGCAGTGGCATTGTTGTGGAGGAGCAAGACACCGCGTGTCAACTTGCCGAGCCGCTTCTAACAGATGCACTTCTTCAACCCAGTCAGTTCCTCGGCATTATATTGGCCTGTGATAGTCCTTCTACGAGGAGCATAGTCTAACATCAACACTCCCTCAGAATCCCAGACGATGGTGGCCATGATCTTCCCGGCTGAGGGTTGAGGCCGGAAGTTGATGGGGGTCGGAGAGCCACTGTGCTTTCAGGCCACGCTTTCGAGCTTGGTGTCGGGATCCCAGTGATGGACCCACGTTTCATCACCTGTAACTATGCGTGACTCGAATCCCGCCGAGTCTTGGTTGTACAGGAGCAGCAACTCCTCTGAACTTTGACGACGTTTTATTCGATCATGGGGCGTGAGGTTTCGTGACGTTTCTCGGGACCCAACGGGCAGAGACCGTGGTCATGGCCAAATTGTCGTAGATGATGTTTATAACACTTTCATGTCATGTTCTAAGTTCTCGCTCGATTTCTTTGACCTTCACTCGTCGATTTTCGAGGATCATCCTCTCCACACAGGCCACATTGTCCTCGTTGGTCATGTCTGACGGGCGTCCTGGACGGGGATCAGCTTCAAGGGACTCACAACCTTGGTGGAACTCCCTATTCCAGCGAGAAATGGTTGCATAGGAAGGGTCGGTGTCGATGTACACTGCAACCATGCGTTCATGGATCTCTTTTGCATTCTTGCCTTCCTTGGTCAAAAATTTGATCAGTGCGCGGTGCTCAACTTTCTCCATTGTTGAAAGATTTTTGACTGACGATCTGCAATCAGCTACTGCTTCTTAAATAGACGAGGCAGGAGCAAGCGGCTGCAGGTACTTACTTGTCATAATTGGTTCTAACACCCCCACAAACAGCCATCACCTTTCCTCTGTTTTGCCACACCGATTCACAAAACTTATTGACCGCCCCTCGTACATTTATATTAATTTAATAACCACCAATATTTGCAGTATTTATCGCTGTACCATCGCATAATAATGGTTTTCATCTTCCTTGACTACCTGAATTGACTAAAAAGGTAATGATTTCTTATTTAATTTACATAAGCGGTTCCATTATAAAGAATTAAAGGGACCATTTAAACATCTGCTGGCTTATAAATATAAAGTAATGCTTTTAACACTTCATTTTTGTCATACTTTTGTTTCTTCCCTACCTTCAGTCTCTTTCCTCTTTCTACTCTCTCAATAAGATAAATTTGGACATTGAATCTAACTACTATATTTTCCTTAGTTTCTCATAGAAACTTTAAAAATCCTAATTGCATGCTAAGCTTCCTTGAGATGGCGTTTTCATCCTCGTGTACTACTACAAGTCACCTACTTCAACGCAGTAGTGGTCCTATACTCAGTATAATTATGAAGTATACATGAAAACATGCGGTTCCTGTCCAGCTTTTAAGTCTCATTGTTTTTTGTTTTATCACTTCTTCCACCAAATCCAATGCATTCAAGCTGTTTTTTCTAGATTTCGTTTTTTATAAAACTACCCATATCTTCCAAAGCTTCTTTACTATAGCTGCAGCATATTTACAACTTACTGGGTATATCTCAGTTGTAATAGATAAATTTTCATAAATCAATCTGTTCTGGTCATTTTCCTTCAGTTCAAAATCACGAAAAAAGTCAGTAACGTTGATGTCGTCTTCAGATTTAATACTGCCTTCAGTATATCCAAATGGGTCTTGTTTACCCGTTCATATCATAGTTTGTTTTCCTTTTCTCTAATAGTTACCTTCTTTGTTTCAAGCAGAAGAGATCTCTGTCAATGAGTTCTAACTCGTTGTTCTTTTTTTTATATCCCCCAAAAAATATAACAATAAATTTAAATCAAAATATATACATAGAAATATATTTATTAAATTATGACCTTTTTTGCTTTGCTAATACACTTGTGAGATCCTTCATTGCTAATAATCAATCGGCTTGGTGATGCCTCCTGTATCTGTTTAATTCCTCCGAAGCTTATTTGAAACACCAAATGAGTATTAGATCACCGTAAAATTGAATTGTCTGGAACACGTCTCACAGGAGCTAAAAAAAATAGGCTAAATGGGCAAAGTCAGGCCAGACAATGGGAATCCCAAAGGCGAGTCTGAATTATTTAATGGCGGCTAGAGTAAAAAAGAAATTCACTAGTATTGAAATTGCCCAAAAAACTGCGAATAATTTGTGAAATAATGAAATTTAATATAACCTAAAATATTTTCCTTTGTAGCGAATATGTATGCGAAGGGTAGCGGAATGTCTTTAATATTTATATAAATTATCAAAATGATCTTTTTAAATTCTGGACATAGTTTGGAATAAGAAAATTTTATTTGCTTAGATATATCACTCTCACCCCACACTATAAAGTGACCGCTTTAAATGTTGTATTCATAGTTTCCGCAACGAATTGAGAGATATTTAAAACGAGAAAGATGTTTTCTTGTGATGTTAGCAAAAATGTCCGTCTGTATTATTTTTAACCTTAGTTACGGGCTGAAATTTCTGAGAAACACATGCGAGCTTGTGTTGAAATCTTCTGGGATATTCATGTTATTGTTTTGCAAGTTTGCGCCTATTTGGAGAGCAAAAATCTCCGATGCGTAGTTTAGGTGCTTCTTCAAATTCCGAAAATGGAAGAAAAAGTACATCAATTCTTTGCAGAAGCATATGGGAATCGTAAGGAGATTTAATAGACCGTTCCAGTATGATTGGTCGAATGAAGATTGCTCTGACAATTTGTCTAATGGACGATTAGTTTAATTGGCGATTAGTCTTATGAACTATTAATCAAATTTTGATTAGCCAATATATGAATTTCTCTATTGGCGGTAACTTCAATGGATGATTCGTCCAAATGATATTTATTTTTTTTTATTAAAGATAATTGTTAAGAATAGAAAGAAAATCAATGCTTTCCTAAGCTAAACTTTCTCATAACCAAATTAGATACTTTGTTAAGCATTAGACGAAGATAACTCCTTTCCTAAGCATTGAATTTCCTATGAGTAATTTACTAAGAGTATTGGTATAAATGAGTCTCCAAAGTTAATACCATCAAGCAAAGTGTTTGTAACAAAAGCTTGCAGTGAATGGTTATTTGTATCCATTGTGATAGATAATAATGCAATCGAAAACAGAATATGAAAGTTATTACTTACTACGCAAAAAAAGGCGGCAAAGCAAGGAAATTACAAATACTCTCAAAAAATACCATAGTTTCAGATGTAAAAAGGTCGATTTTACTTGTGCTTTCCCAAAATATTTGATTTGAAGGAGTGAGTTTCCACGAAATTAAACAAAATCTCGGCATCAGAAAAAACATTAAACTTTTCATGGAGTTATTAGTCAAGCTAATCCATTATGCTGTAAGGGGCACGGTGATATGCTTTCCTGGTCGCCGTGCTGAGGGGACTCAGCGCCCCGTCCGTCTCCAGCTTAGCCTCTTCTCCTTCTTTATGACATCCTTTGTTTTTACATTACTTCTTCACTCTCCCTGCAACCTCTTCCACAATTTTCTCTCGTCGGCCTCTAAGTTAACAGGGTAGACGCCGACCAATTTCCTCTCACCAAACTATCCTGGATCGGGGCTGAAGGGGAAGGGGACAACATTCCCTCGCCCCTGAGCTCCGGATTTGGGTGGTGTTTTTTAACAACCTGCTTTATGCCCACCCACACTTTCCTCACATACTCCTTCTCTCTCTTTCAAGATCTATCAATTTTACGCCGAGGCTAAGGTGGAGTTGCCATGCTGATAGGCTGCCAGGTCACTAGGCGGGAGGAGTGGCTTTTAAATGGCGGCAGCTGGTTTTGCCGGCCAAGTAATCAATCACCCCTCCACCTGCCCTGGGTGATTAGCGCATGGGATCCGTGCTACAAAAAGTGTCACTATGCTCAATAATGAGAATTTTAAAAAAGACTCTCTCTCTACCACCATCGATTCCACCGTCGGGCAGCTCCACGTCAGAAAAGGAGGTACCGCTCCATGGGCTTTCTCAGGGGACCCTCCAAATTTCATTCACCAGTGAGGGGGCTTACTACTCTCCTAGACCTACGGGCGCAGGGGATTCCCCCTCACCCCTTTCTATGGAAGTGCCCTTGGGCGTCTTCATCCCTTCTACAGCAGCATTCCCTCCTTTTCTTTCCTAGTGGATTGCCAAGAGAGAAGGCAGGCGGCCTATAATTGACCGCTTCCGGTAGGGGCAGCTCGATAGGGCATCCCCCTTATGGGAGCAAGGAATAGCAGGGCCAATTGGCCCGTGTCCCCTAATGACCTGATCTTGTGTGCGACTAGTTTGCAGGGGGTCAGTGTACCTGCCCCCCTCGCTTCCTCGACGGATGCCGGTTCGCCGGCATTAGAAGTTAAAAAATAAATCTCTGCAATGTCTTGCATGGAGGATGGCCATATGGAACCCCACCCCCTTCCTAAAATGAACTTAGCCACTGAGGTAACCCATCTCCAAACGGTAGGAAAAGACTCGCATGGTGAGCCAAACCTCCTTCAATAAGTCATCGAAGGCGACAGCACCTTTAGCGCATTGTTCAACCAGCAGCGCCCTGATTTCTGCATCCGTAAGTCATACGACCATTCTCCTGAGGGTCTTCTCTTCGGAGAGAGCAGTCGCAACTCCTCCGAGCTTGGCCGGAAGAGCATATTCTATCAATAGAATTGCAGCAGACTCCGAGACAACTGAGAGGAGCTGCGAAGGAGCTCGTCTCCACCCGTTTAACCTTAGCTATCTTTTTGCAGGAGACCATGCTGGGCGGGTGGCCCTGCCCAACCTCCATGGTTATAAGGGTTTTGCGACCCCACCATCACGGCAAGGGGGCCAGTCAGAAAGATGCGCCATTTACACACGGCATGATATCTCCTATATCCTCTTCTCTTTAGACACCTTCTTTCATGAGGTAGCTGTGCAGCTACACCTGGATAGAAGGTGTACTGTTAATTCTATATTGCGTTCCACCGTCAGCCGACTTCGACGTGGGGTACTTCCGTCACGTCGTGGCATGGTTGCTCGGGGACTTGAACCGGAGACACTCCATTCTAAAGAGACTACTCGATAAACCCCGGGGGTCAGATCTTAGCCGACCTGATCGACGAGCTGTAGATAGGTGTCTTAAATGTGGATGAGTTTACGCATCAGTGTCCGAGAACCGTTTTATTTTCCTGTGTCGATCTATCTTTGTGTTCTATGGATACACAGCCTGATTTTATGGTTGTAAAGTAATCGATGACCTCCATGATAGTGATCATTTTCCATTTCAAATATCATTTTCTGGGCTGTTACCTCCTGAAACCCCGACCCGGTGGTGCTTGGTGTGGGCGCGGTGGTCCACATTTCAGGAAATGACTGATTTCTATGTCTCATTCAAGGAGTTTAAGTCAGTAGGTTAGGCCGTTGAATTCTTCTCCGGCAACTTCACCGCAGTTTTTCACGCCGATTGCTAGTGTGGTGGCCGGCAGAGTGTGGAGGGGCCCTCAAACAAAAGCGTTATTCGTACATGCGCTTTAAAACCGCCACTCGAACAATTTTACTGTCTTTAAATTTCGTCGAGCTAGAGCTAGGTTTCGGTATGTTTAGAAGCACGGCCGCCGCTCTTCATAGTGGGCATAAATACGTGCCTTCACTTAACGAGAAGACCCCTCGAGCAGAGATGTGGAAGTAAATCAAAATGATTCGGGACAAGTTCTCGCAGGACCCCCCTCCCGTTCACCAGGAAAATGGGACCGCAATCTCGACCCCGTATGCGTGGCGGAATCCTTTACGACCGCTTTCTCCGCATTCTCTAGCTTGAATGCTGCTCTGCCAGCATTCAATGCACATCACGATGTCACTGAAGGCTGGCGAGTGGACTTTACCTCGAGAGGTGGAGAACCCTTCAACGACAGGATTAATTTGAGTGAGTTTCGTTCCGGGTTAGCTTCGTGCGCGGACACCGCCCCTGGTCCGGATGATGCCCCGTACGCCATGCTTTGACACCTGGGTGAGCGAGGCATGGTCTTTCTGTTATATTCGTTCAACAGGATCTGGGTATAGGGTATCTCCCAGACTTGTGGAGAATCGCTACTGTGCTCGCTTTTCTCAAACCGTGGAGAGATTACTCTACCCCGGCCGGTTTTCGCTCAATCTCTCTAACCTCCTGCGTGTGTAAGTTGATGGAGAAATTGGTAAGTGTTAGATTCGCCTTTTTCTGGACTGTGGAGGACATCTGTATTCTGCAAAGTGCGGCTTCTGCAATTTCAACTACACGTCGGATTCTCTGCACCGACTGAAAAATGCCGTCTGCTCAGCCTTCTTTCGTAAACAGCACTACACCACGGTGTTTTCTATTTAAGACAGCCTATGGTACCGCATGGCGATACGGTATCATGGAGACTCTCCACACGATAGGGGGGAAAGCGGCCGCCTCCCAATCTTTATATCTGAATTTTGCGAGATCGTCGATTCAGCTTACGGGTAGGGGAGCCCTCTTCAGCCCAATGGAGCAGGAAGAGGGTGTCGCCTAGGTAAGCGTATTCAGTGTTGCACTCTTTGTCCGTACCATCAACGGCATCACTTCGGTGCTGCTGGAAGATTTTCTCGCTACACTCTTCATGGACGACCTTTTGGCACGGCCCAGATGCCAACTCTTTAGCGTAGTCTCCAACAGTCATTGGACCGCGTTTCTTGCTATACCAAAGCGCACAGGCTTCGATTTTCGTTGGCAAAGACTGAGATGGTGCACTTATGCCGTCATCCACGGCTTCACTCTGACACAGACTTGTTTCTAAATATGTTTTGCCTTAAAGTGTTGACTCGCACAGTTTTGGGGGTCTTGTATTTGACCGACGCCTCACCTTGGAGGCTCATAATCGCAGCCTTAAGGTCTTTTGTAACTGCGCCATGGATATTCTTCGTTCTGTGATATTCCTCGCCTGGGACGCTGATAGGGCTACTGCCTTACTTTTGTATCGAACATTGTTCGTTCGAAACTCGACTAGGGATAGGAGTTTTATGCATCGCAGCCGACAGTGTATTGCAGAAGATCAATTCGATCCACCTCACCTGCCTTTGCCTGGTGACCGGTGCTTTTCGCCCGTCCCTCATTGACAGCCTACCTCTCAATGCATAGGAAATGCCACTCGCTCTCCCCCGTGCACAGTATAACATTCGCCTATACGCGCGAGATCTGGCACCTCACCCAGTGTCCAACAGCTCTCACGGCATCCGCAGCTGATTTCTACGCTTCATATGCCACCAAGCTACGCTATTCATACCCTAACCCCTTTGTATAGGGTCTTTCAATAAGGTTGTTCGATTTTCAAATATAAATAAAAAAGGTTGTATGTGATATATGCGCTCAATTTATTTTAAATTTGAAAGTATATTTTATGGCATTAAGTGTGGAATATGACGTCGTTCAAATTTTTACCGCGGCTTCGCTTGGTTGGAACGTATTCGGGAGGGCCAATTTTCGATGACTATGTCGCATAAATATGGCTGAATTTGCTGGATGGTGTTCGTTATGTTTACTTTGAGGATATCAACTGTTTACGGATTATTCTTATAGACCTGCGATTTAAGGTAGCCCCAAAGAAAGTAGTCTAATGGCGTTTAATCGCATGATCTCGGTGGCCAGTTGACGTCGCCGCCGCGCGAGATGACCCTGCCCTGAAATCGCTGGTGCAAAATGCCTATCGTGGCATGTGCAGTGTGGCACGTAGCGCCGTCTTGTTGGAACCACATGTCATTAGTATCCATATCAGGCATATAATCCATTTGAGGCCACAAGAAGTTGCTTATCATCGATCTGTACGTCTCACCGTTGACGGTTATGGCAATCCCATCTTCGTTCTCAAAAAGATACAAACTGATGATTCCGTTAGACGAAAATCCGCACCAAACAGTGATTTTTTTTTAACTGCATTTGGTGCTGGTGTATCTCATGTGGATTTTCTTCGTACGAAATCCGACAATTTTGCTTGTTCACGAATCCATTCATCCAAAAATGGGCCTAGTCGCTGAAGATTATTTTGGGGGGGAAATTTGGGGAAATTTCCAACTTCTCTAGAGCCCAATCAGCGAACACACGGCGTTGTCTATGGTCGTTTACCTTATGTTCCTGGGTAAGTTAGATTTTGTACGGGTGCAGACCCAAGTCCCTACGCATAATTCGCCAAACTGAAGTTGCAGAAATGCCAAGTTCTTGTGAACGACGATAAATTGACTGCCTCGGATTTTCCCGTACACTCTCATTTACGGCAGCGATGTTTCCAGCAGACCTTGCGTTTCGGCGACGTACGGGTGTTGGCTGATTGTTGATTGATCCTTTTGCCTCGAATTTGGCCACCAGGCGTCGAACAGTGGACTCGGCAGAACGATTTGGGCGAGGAGAGAAATCACGTAATGCGCGGAACGTTTGTCGAACGGAGCACTGATTTTGATAATAACATTTTATAATTTGCACACGCTGTTTAACGCTATGACCTCCCATCGTGACTTGCCAAGTACTACTGAACAGTTCACAGTAAGGTGGCCAGATGTCGTTTTAACAACATGGCCACTATCGCCTGACAAAGCTCAAGCGTCCTTGTAGAAAGTCCCTTTATTTAGGGCTAGGAGCAGGATATAGGTTTCGGGCCGGTGCAGCGCTGATTCTGCCCAGGACACCACCCTTGACGGTACTACCTTTGACTATTTGTCACCACACTTCTGCTCCCAAAGCTTCTACAGTCCTGGAAGTATTGCGTTAGGCCTTTTTTCAGTACACTTCGTGTCATGCTGTAACCGTCCAGTGTATACGGATGGCTCTAAGTCCCTAGAGGGGGTGGTTTCCACGCCGTATCCCCTCTGTTTGAAGTCAGCGGGGCTCTGTCAGGCACTGCATCTCTCTTCAAGGCCGAGCTAGTGGCAATACAACGCTTGGTACGAGAAATAACGCGACGTGCTCGAATTGCGATAGCGACTCACAAAGGGCCCTTAGTGCTCTCGGGGCATTAAAACTCCGCATCCACTGGTTCGCCATATCCGTCACGCCACGGTTTTGGCGAACAGGGAGGATTTTCAAGATTATATTTTGCTGGGTTCCTGGAAATGTAGAAATTGCGGGCAATGAGCGCACCGATGAGGTTGCCAAAGAACCCGCGAGGACTGGGCTACCAGACCAGCGTTTCTCTCTTCCTCACATCGATTACATGGCATGAATACGGCTGCCCTCCTGGCGGCTTGGCAAAGAAGATGGGAGACGGTTGAGGGGAGCTTAAGGTTACGTGCCATTGTGCAGCGACTGTTCCCATGGACCTACCCTCCAATGACGCCACGGCTTCAGGGTGCTTTCTGCCGTTTCCGAATTGTACACACTCGCGGGACGCACCATCATTTGATGGAGCACTCGCCTGCGCCTTGTTGAGAGGACTTTATTGTCTCCTAGACTGTTCTTTACATTCTTGTTGAATTTCTCATTCTAGGCGATCTTCGCGCATGTTACCTGCCCGGGTACTGGGATAGGCGGGGTTGTTACCGCCTGTCTCTTGTGCTTAAGACTGGTTCGTGCACACCGACTTGTGGCCTACATGACATTTTGGAGGAGGCTGGCCTCCTCCCCTTTATTTAACACTGTTTTTTATGTGTGTGTTTTTGTAGGTCGCTTGTTTCTGCGCCTTGGGATGGGGGCTGGCCTACTACCGAAGCCGACGTGAGCTTCCTTCTTGTTGCCTTTTTGTTTGTTTTTTATTGTTTTTTGTTTAGCCTTTTTTTACTTTTATCGTTGTTATCTACATAATTTTATCTGTTTTTCTTCACTATAGCCTATAGTAGGCTCTTTTGTGAGTACGGCGACTTCTTACCTAGTAAGC
Organism: Ceratothoa steindachneri; assembly: GCA_963969495.1. NCBI lineage: Eukaryota > Metazoa > Arthropoda > Malacostraca > Isopoda > Cymothoidae > Ceratothoa > Ceratothoa steindachneri. Next base: position 139,751,395 of record OZ018323.1, on the reverse strand, counting down.
AGTTGCCAGATGGGCTCATAAAATTAAAATAAAATATATATTGATAGGATAAAATGATTAAGGAAGATTTTAATACAGCAAAACAAGAAACCATTTCTTAACTATCAAATCTTTACACTCTTTTAATTCCAGATCAGTACCGAAAACCTTTTTAAGATAGATATTTTTAGTAAAATAAACTGGCATTAGAAATGATAATATTTAATAGTTACCTCAATTTAAATCCAAAAGAAGCTTTGATGCGCAGTTATTTAGATATTGAACTACATTTACGTCGGTTTCAACAATATCCACAGTATTATCCACTTTCCACGACCATGCTGTCCTCAAGAAAGAAGTTATATCTATTCTTTGGTTTAAGCCCTTATGTCACCTAACGTTGTGAATAGTATATCTAAGTTTTTAGGGCTATTATAGACTATGGCTCAAAATATCCTTATATTTCTTCCTCTTCAGATGATCATTGTAGAGGAATTAAAACGTAACGCCACCCAAAGGGCTAAGCAGACATATATATTAAAATCCCTCTTCGGAGAGAGCGAGAGAAAAGAACAAGAAATTGAGGTTCGTAAGAACGGTAGGCGTTTTACTAACAGTCAAACTGCCGAATGGCTCTGACCTCCCCGCCCGGTGGGTAGCCGACTCGATCTGCCCGTCCCAAGGAAGCCGCAAAAGGCCATTAAGCAGCTCTATTAAGAAACTGTGCCCAGTGAAATGGCGGAAGAAATCCATCTAGCTGGCGGGTTGAACAACTCGCTTGGCAAAACACCTAGTTAATCGCCGAAATCAAAAGATCCAATTACCTACGAGGTCAGGAGGCCCGTGGTTAGAGCGCCAAATAGCGGCGAAAGAACAAAAGACCACCGAGGAGAAATAGTGGGACGTTTGTCGGTGCCTCTCCGTGAGAAGCAGACCTGGGCTCCACGGTGTCGCTCCCCTACCCCCGCGCTCTCCTCAGTGGCATTACCCCGTCCCCCTTAGTTGGGGCGGTTCCCAGGCTATAAATAAGCCCCGTAAGGAAGGAAACAGAAGATTCTGTTAGAGACGATAGAAGACTATATCTTTGTGATCAGTTCCTCGCACTGTTCCGGACTCGACTTCTAAGATTTAGAAGTTCGTCTCGTCTTCGTATCAGTGCCATACCGATTCATCCCTTGCAGACTTAGTAAGAGGTCTGGCTGGATTAAAATTCCTAAGCTCCAAACAGGAATTTCGGGAACAAGATAAAAAAGTTATCAGTTCACCCTCGAGGGACTGTCAAGTCAAAATCTCATTAATTTTGAATAAATAAGAATTGATTCCCAAGTAAGTTCCCTTTAATTACTTTCGAGATCACTTCATATACCAAAACCCAGTTTGGTAACTCTGCGAAGTAGACGAGGGTACAAGAAGAACTCGAGAGCTACAAAGATGAGTACTCCTTGAGCCAGAGAGCACAACCCCTCTCTCCAACGAATGCCTTGCCATTCTTTTAGATAAAGTAATCGTAGCAAGTGCTTATAAGCTGAGAAGTTTAAGGTTGTCTTTTAGACTTATAACTGGGTCAATAAAATCCTAAGAAGATATCAACATCGGTTTCTACGGTCACCTTGGCAACCCTCTCATCCCCCTCCCCTTCATCGTTATAAAGGGACACCTGAATTTCTCCGTCGTGAAGTCTGGTGGCTCCGAAGACTCACTGAAAAACCCAGTATAGCAACATCCGTCAACCCCTGTTCCGATCAAGGTCATGTAAGTCCGAATGACTATATATATATTTGGGGGGGTTAATTAAGATTTTTAAAACTGTTCCAAGCTAACTAAGGGAGAAATAGTATTCTGTGACTTCTTCTATATTTTAGAGGCCTCCAGAAATTAGCTATCTGGCAATTGGTTTCTTTACGTGAAGCCCACTATGTTTTGATTAGAGCTCTCGTCAGGAATAGGCCAATATTCGAATCGTGCGAACCATGTTAAACTAAAAGAATTTTTTGTTAATATAAATATTTGAGTTAATTGGTAATTTAAAAGATATATATTTTGATTAATTCTTGGTGTTTTCCTGGATCCTTACGTGCTGACCGGCTCTTTCTTTAAAATTGATTAAACGCTGTGGTACTCTCATAATTAAGTAATTAGACTCCTTTAGATGAATTCGGAGTCCACTCAGCTAATAGAGGAATTATTTTCCTTCCTTACCGGTGTCAGAATGGCTAGCGAAAAGTCAGTAAGTAAATAAATACTTTGACAAAAAGGTAATGTATCGGAGTAAATATTAAACGGCCAACAGTGGAAGAATAATTCTCCGACAAAGTGGAAAGACAATTCCTCGACAATCATAACTTATACTGCTAGAAATTCAAGCAAAATTTACTTTCCTAATAACACCAAAATGGGCTTCTTCTTCCATCTCTTTCAAAGTTTATACAAAAATGTGATCAATTACTTCAGGCAAAATCTCTATATGCTTCAGGTCTACAAAATTTTGGTATTAAAATTAGTGAAATAAGGGAGCTAGCTTTTCTTTCACAAAATAAAATTAACGAATCTTAGTTACAGCTCAAGCCAACTATTCGTCAAGCATAACTAGCATAGTATTTTATTTTGAAGGCAATTATTGTGGAAAGGGTTTGCCAAACATTGCTTGATCAATAATGTGGTTATACCTTTTTTCCACCATTGTTATGTTCACTATATTCCAGGCTAGATACAAGTAAACGAAGAGTGTAGAATAAAAACATTTTTGCGCCTCGAAATTATAATAATCTGCTTAAGTTTGCGTCTTCAATTTAATAACCGAACTACAAAACGAACAAAAACGGTCTGAATGATAACTTCAGAGCAACATTCAAGGGGATATCAAGTGCATTTTGAATTGGAAGCACTTCAATGTGGGCATATATTTTCTATGAAAGGATCAAATGATATTTTTACGGATAACACTCTCATCACATACGCGAATAGTCAATTACAACAACGCTTTCGTCCATTCCACACCTCTCTCTTCGGCACACAAACAGTTTTTCTTTCTCTCAGTCACCCGCCGAAGTGGTTTCTGTATCCACACTCCCTTACCTGGAACTAGCCATCCTGTGCCACCAAAAGTTCCCTGCTCACTCGCTGGTGATAAAACATAACAGAACATACGAGTATATTTATGTACCTTCCCTTTCTCCAACCCGAATAAGCCTCTGGATCTATCAGGCTTGCCAGGGATTTTCATTGATATTCATCTGAATTCCATTATCAAATAGGGGTAACTCTTTCACAATTGAATGACACAGCTGCCACACTAACTAACTGACGATTGCTACGTGATAGTAGGTGTCGTTTTAATTCAAAGTAGGAACCATGAGATATCAAAGAAAAAATTTTCACACTCGTACATTTGGTACGTTTTGCATGAGTGGTTTTGTATGATGCGTGCGGGTGTTTGTTGACAAGATATAAAAGTCTGAACAATTTGGTCTTATCCTTCCTCATAGGTCATTTGATAGATGAATGAAAAGATAAATTTGTTGTGGCTTCCACACAATCTTTAGTGTTTAATAGATGTCCGCAAAATCCGAGGTTTCTTTCATTTCTTACTTAGAAATGTTTTAGCTATATGAAAATAATCGATTAAAAACTTACTTTAGAAGATAAATATGTCCAGATGCGAAGATAAATAAATTAAAATATGAAATAAGAAAATGAGGAGCTTACTGAGTATTTCTTTTTAAAAAAACACAGAGCGGTATTAACACGAATTCAGAGAATTAAAATTGAGTAATTACAGAGGTTTGTAGCATATATAATTCTTCAGGAATACGAAGAAATGCCTATGGAAAAACTACTTTAAAAATACTTTTATGGTAAAATGATTGACGAAACGTCAAAGGATAAGAATAGATTACCGGTCAAGTTTAGTTACTCTGTTAAAGGCACATAATCCATAATCCAACGGTAATTCCTCTGTTTTATAAGAACGAAAGAAGAGCAAAATAAATGATAGCTTACTTTTGCAGCTTTGAAAAACTTCTATAACAGCTAAAGTTTTATAGAACGCAAACATCGCGCCAAAATGTATGAGTGTGAAACAAAGCAAGTAATTTGGCTTATTGTATGTGAATACTTTAATACCCACCCTGGCAGCTAAAACTTTACTGAGTTTGGTTTGGACCTATGGGGAGGCTTCTTTATTATAACTTTATTTATTTATCCATATTATTTTTGCTTTTAATATTAGTCGTGCTTTTCTCTTGATTTTCTCTTTATCAAATCTATTTACTTCTTTCTTGACTGAAGTTCCTTTTTTCTTCAAGTTGGCCCTTCAAACATTTGTCTTCCATTTATCTTGACTTAGGTATTCTTGTTGGCTGATGGTCCTTAATCTTCTTTTTTCTTTCTTTCTTGATGCTTTTTCATATTTCTTCCATTTTATCTTGAGTTGATTTCTTGGTCTTTCTTGATTCTAGTTGAGTTGGTCCTTCAAGCGTTTTCCTTGACTTCCGTTTTCTTCTTGAGATTTCTTCATAAAAGATTTTGGACTGTTGAGTTTCGAACGCAGTACCATTGGATTTAAACGCCAACACTCTAGCCTCACACCAGCCTGTAGTCCATTCAGAGTTGGTAATTTCATCGGCTATTTATATTATCGAGTTAGAAGGAATTTTTCTCTGATACATTTTCGCACCCCTACACAGCTCCTTTTCTAGAAAGCGGAGCGAATTTGAGGATTGGGGAGAGACTAGTCTTGGATTTCTTAATCGAGGAGTAGTAGCTCTCCCTCCTAAGACCTCCGAGTCTGAGGGATGAGTGGAGCTAATTCAGTGGGATTGAGAAGAGCGTACGAAGTCTTGTCTCTAATCAATGAGTAATGGCTTCTCCTTCCCGGGTCTCCGAAGTTCCCTGCAGCACTTTTTCTTAAATCTCTAGTAGGAGAGCAGGTGCAGTTGTAACGAAGATCAGAAGATTGTTCGGCTTTTCGAGGGTCACCAGTTATGGGGGGGGGGCTCTTTATTATAACTTTATTTATTTTACTTGATTTCTTGCTTTTCTCTTTATTGAATCTATTTACTTCTTCTTCTGAATTTCCTTTAAAAAGGCCCTCTAAACATTTTCTTTTCCTTTATCTTTACTTAGGTATTCTTGTTGGCTGATGGTCCTTAATCTTCGTTTTTCTTTCTTTCTTGATGCATTTTCATATTTCTTCTGTTTTATCTTGAGTTGATTTCTTGGTCCTTCTTGATTCTAGTTGAGTTGGTCCTTCAAGCGTTTTCCTTGACTTCCGTTTTCTTCTTATGATTTCTTCAAAAAAGGTTTTGGACTGTTGAGTTTCAAACGCGGTACCATTGAATTCAAACGCCAACACTCTAGCCTCACGCCAGGCTGTAGTTCGTTCTGAGTTTGTAATTTTATCGGATATTTATATGCGGAAGTTAAGGATGGCTCCGCCTCATTTCTCCCACAGAGTATACTGTTTAATCGAGTGTGCAAATTTTGTGGGTGATGAGACCAATTTTGAAAGACAGTCAGTGATTATATTCTTGCAGATTTCTTTTAAGGCAGATGTAAGCCTAGGTATCACGTTCAAGAAATTTTAACGAAGCCCCATAGTTTTTCAAATTGGATATCCATCTGGTGAATTCATTATCTGATCACTCTTTAATATAGTCTATTGAAACAAAATCAAACCACACTTTAATTAATTTCGCATATTGGGATTTAGCCTCATACTTTATAAAAACAACACGTTGGCATGCCTCAACCCAGTATTCTACATAGATTAAAAGCAAATCAAGATAGCACTCTTTGTTCACAGTAACTAGATTAACCGAAATATTTTACCCTAAAGCGCCACATACCACCATAGTGTCTTTCGCATTTCACCCCTTTTGTCTGAATTTGGAGTCATAGGGATAACTTCCAGCTCTCCGATATACTCCATATTACATAAAAGTTACTTAACCAATGCTTGATTGTCCTATGTGACTTTGTCCCTTGCCTGATCTTTCGAAAAAATTAGGTCATACAGTTTTACTGCTTCTCACACTCATTCACCATAAAAGGGATGGTTTTCTTTTAATTGCCTTGAATTAATACTAAGATTAGCATTCAGTTTCGGGGTATTTTCGAAGATGTGTTAGTTTGTAGGGTGCACTTAATTTTTATCTCTACATCCCATTTGACAAATGTGCAGTTGTTTATCTAACGCTAGTTGCTTATCAACGCCACGGCAGTAATATTGGCTATTTCTTCAATTACTTTACCTCCCAATAATTTAAGGTTTAAAGAGTTGCATGTTTGATTGATATCTCTTTCCACCCCTTAATGTGCCCAATACAAGCTAAACATTTTGCAAACAACGGGCAAATATGTATGTATCATTTCTGATAAGGTAGGTGCAAAACAAATACCCACTACGAAAGCTCAATGCAACTGATTCATTCAAGATGCTAGTCATGGTGCTAAAAGATATTTAATGGAAAAAGAAAAAGCTTCCATGAGCTAGTATAAATGCGAGTCTCAATTTTACGGAATAAACATAATTCTGCCCGAAATCGATGTTACGTTCATTCGAAATCTGTAAAGTTAACACAGGTCCAGTAAGGATGCCCGTTAGAGATCTCTTATTTGAAAGGATTTAAACTTTTTTCAATATTTTTCAGCCAACTTAAAATTTAAATTATAATATTTTACTTCTCAGCTATACTCATTAGTTTGATGCAGCCTATAAATCGATGCAATGATACTGTAAATCATATTAAACTTGTCCTGAGGAAAAAGATAAATAAATATTTTTAATTCAATCTTGAAAAAAAGGTATCTTAAAATATAGGAGGTTCATCTGACATTATAACAAGGGAAGACTACTATTCTTAAGAACTACGAGTATCTAAAAATATGGTGCAGGCTATGCATATTTAACGTCCTGCGGAAAATTTTGAGGCAAGCCCTGATCTTGTCCTTTCCCTTTGAGAAGTACAAAGCGGCCGTGCTCCACTACCTAGTCGCTAGACTTGGATGAGGTACAATCGTGTAAGGCAGTTCTGCACACCGACTCCCAGTAATTCTAAATCTAACCCTTTAAAGGAAGATAACAATGGGAACACAGCTCATTATCTACTGGCTAAAGTGGCATGACTGGCAATATGTTGTGAAACCTCTTCGAAAAGACGATGGAACACCAGATACAGAAGCGCTCAATCAGTGGAAGAACTCGAGGCAAGAGAAGAAAGCGACTTGTATCCCGAGCCGCAGTTTCTCGTAATTATCAGCTCCTATGGTGCGTTTCTCGGCCAATAAACTACAGATGCATTATTCCTGGATGTTTGAGATAGATCATTCCCATGAGGCTTTTGCTCTTAAAGATGGTCCCATCGTATACTACAATATTGATCCCGAAGGCGATATCCTTCGGGGGAATTTCCATGGACTCCGGATTAACAGAGAGAAGTAGAGGAATCTTATCTCCTCTAGTTGTCCCTTAAATATTTATCTGGAAGAGACCATGTCGAAAGAGTTACTATTTCCCGCTGTCCTCTACTACAAGGTTTTCACAACTACTCTAGCCCCGATAATGGTTGTGCAAGAGGGTGCGCTTTATACACCCAGTGTGATGTGTTCTTTTTTTCTTTGCTTCTAGTTACCGCTCAGTGTAGCTGCACCTGAAAGAGAGGTAACATATTGTTTCTTTCTCTATTTCATCGCCATCAGTCTTTGATAGGGTGGAATACCAAGAGTTTTACACTTCACACGTTTTCTGATTCCCTTTCTTAAGGTAAAAATCCTTTATGGTGATTGCACTGTCATCTCAGAGGTCGATTCCTGCCGCAACTTCTCAAAGAACTGTGATTATTAACTTTAATGTGGATGACTTCAAAAAACCACTGTTTAAGAACCGCTTCGTTTTTTCCATCAAGATGCCCTATTGAAGTGTTCGGATGTGCAAGCAGACTTTAGGTCGTGGGTGGTCAATGACCTCCATGGTTTTGATCAAATTCTAATTCAAATAACTTACCTAGATACTGTCACCCGAGAAGTCACATAGATGGTGCTTGTGGAAGGCATACTGGTCTAATATTCGAGGAAATATCTGAATTATCTATCTCATTCGAGGAGTCTAGGTCGGTACATGAGGCAAATAAGTTTCTCCCGCACGCTCTTTACCATTCAACTAGCTTCAACTCTTCGAACGTCTGGCCGTTTTGTATTCGGTCCCGTGAGGGAGTGTTCTTACTGTCACACTCATAACCGTTAGCATCAAAAGTCCCTCCTGGAAGCTGCCAAATGGCAATCTTGTTACGACTTTTCTTACTTTAGATAAGGATGGCCAATAGGAATTGAAACGCTTGTCTCGTTATCTTGAATCGAACGGATTTAGGTTTCCTTTTGTCAAGTAAACCTGTTCATGAATCAGAATCTCCTAATCGAATTCCTTGGCAATATATACGTCCGACGATTTATCTGCGAGCCTTATCTATGCAACTTTAAGCTTCATTGTACACGTGCCATGGGTTTTTTGATAGATCTATCCTCTTACTCTTCTACCCTTTCTTTGTTTGCTTTAATCTAGACGAGTGCGTATTTTTATTCCTTAGTAAACATAAGTCTACTACGGAAGATGGATTCGATCTGTCACACTGGTCTACAGCCGGTGACATTTGCCTTCAGCTGGTCATCTTAGAGAGAGCTTTTTTAAGGGTACGGGAGAGATGCCACTTTTTACGTCTTAGTACACAGTGCCTGATTCTGCTTTTCCATTGACCAACATTCCTTATCTATTCCGCGTACAATTTTGTATATACAAATAAGACGCAAAACATACGTAGAACCTTTGGAAATTATGATTATAAAATTACTTTGAGATTTAGACTCAACTCTTGGGGTGGTGGGGCCCAAGGTTCTACCAAGGAAGCCACCATGGAGGATATCACAATTAATAGCTTATCGCTACGCCACTGCTCGCAAAGCTCCTAAGTATCTGAACTATTATTCACCTATTATTTGTGTCATAAATTTTGTTACACGGAAGCCATATTGTCGTACACATGCCTTCAATGCCAAAAGGATGTTGTTTGCTATACTGCCTATCTCCACTTTGAATTCAGTGGAGCCCTGCGGAGTCTTGGATCCGTCTTTACGGACGACCTGGTGTCAATACACAAATCAGTCCGGGAGATTACGTGTCGTGCAAAACTCTAATGCCGTTTTTTTCATTCATAGGGACCAGGATAGAGCATTAAGGGCCATTGAGGCATTTGGTATATATATTCACATTACAAGGTTCGTAGTTTTCCTAAAATCTTTGTGGTTGATGTTCGGTAGGATTTTTAGAATCTGTCAGGTCTCCGTTTGATTCCTAAGCAAAAGTTGCAACTAGGAATTAGTTTACCTAGGGGCTAAAGGCTGTCTGAACAGACTGAGCAACCGAACCGGCATTTTACTCTCGCCCATTTTAAAATTTGGTCAAAATCAGTAAACACTAATTGAACCTGGGATGTTATTGCCCGCAGACCTTTCGAGTGGCACTACTCCAATGCATCAAAGTTATCAAGTCAGTTTCTGCTGATTCAAAATCGGACACACTCGAGGAATGCAGCGCACTTTTTCGTTGATTTCTAATCTTGGAAATCTTCTTGCGCTGTACTTGTCTTAGGACCGGAATGGAATGGGTCGCTACCGCTTGTCCCTTATACTTCAGCCGAGTTTTTGTGCCCTAATTGTCATTTAATTGAATGTTTTGGAAGAGTTGGGGCTGTCCAATTCTATTTAAATTGGATTTGTTAACGGTTTATTTGGAACCCCAGAATAGGCGGAATTTTCCTAAAGAACGGGAGTTGTAAAAGGACAGATGATGCAGAATCAGGGTTGACACCAGCGTTTCAAAATCTTTGTAGTTGAATAAGAGTTAAAAGATTAGGTGGTAGTTTACCTGGTCTTCGAATTTAGGTTTGCTTTCAGTAGTTTAGAAGAATAAGGTAGAAGGGCGATCACGTGCCTTTCTGTACCTACGCGGTCCCGATAGCACCGCATGGCGCTTTAAAAGCACGGCTGAAACATGGCGAGGTTGCAGCCCACGCCGTTTATCACACCACAGCTGTATTTGCTTAGGGACAGATTTCATCGTCTCCCACGTCTGCCTTTCAGCAAGTATTCATTCCTTCTGTTATAGATCGAAATTCTTCGAACATTCTACGCCAATACTATATCAATTCACCCCTGAAAGAGTTGCGGACTTTTCCCGAAAATCGCACCTGTGTGTGGAGGGGCAACCAAGCCAGTTAAGCCACCTCACCGAACGTCTATATAATCCTTCGACTAAGGTTTAGTAAAGAGTACTAATAAACTTCCCGCTTAATCTCTCTTACGAGCTGACGAACGCTCGCACCACGCGATCAGAGACAACAACGAGTTCGATTCGAGGACGAAGGCTAAATCGACATCCGTGAACTCTTCCATAGTCAATCGGCGAATGTCTGACGAGGATTCCTATCTCCGAAGGCCAACTACGTGTGCTCCCTCATCTGAAGCGTGAGGTAACCCGACTTCCCTCATCGAAGTCATCGTATCCCGACTGGCCCTTACTTGCAACGAGAACGTAAGAAATTGTAACCGTTGCGGCCTGCAGATTGTTCTACAGTCTGGCTTACCCACTAGATCCATTATTTGTATGCGCGCCCGGTTTAAAATTCTCTTTAAATCACCGACCTGAACTAGACTACTTTAATCTCCTAATTAACCCGCCTGTGTCTTGCGTAGACATTTAACTTCGTATGTGCGACCATTCCCTTTTAACCCTATATCTGTGTATATTTAAATATTAGTTTTGTTTCTAGTAAAAATATATTTTTGTCATTGCCTTTCTTTTGCAACCGCAACGTGTACCAGCTACCTGTTAATCATTGGCCAACTTGCACTCTGAAATATTTGTTTTAAAAGAACCTCACAAACTTGAAAATAAACCATCCCCGCTGAAGTCATAACAATTTCTCCATTCACTAGCGGTCTTCAACTAACTTTGGCCCAAAGCCCTAAAAGTACCTACGTGTATATAGAGAGAGAGTCGGGCCATTCCACGACAAGTATGATACCGCGAACAGCACCTTGTTAAAATGCAGATGGTATATTCCAGATTAAATGGAGTTAGGAAATTATGTGTAACGTAAATGAGAAGAAGTAGGAGGAACTTGCGGTATTGATGTGAAGGAAAGAAGGCTATGGGTGTGGAAAGGCTATCGCGGAACCCGGTTCACACGGCACAAAGTAAAATACACATAAAATTTATAGAAGACCAGGGATCTAAAGGCCTACCAGAAGTTCACCAGAATTTATCATGACGGTGCTAAATTACGAGGTATCCGCAAGGGGTTAAATAAATACATACATAAAAAAAGTATTTACAGTATTATTTATAACAAAATTAAAATGAAATAAATTGACTGTTAACAAATTATACAGGGGTCATCAAACAATAAGAAAAGTCACAAATGCTTATTACCATCGAACGACCACAAGTCGTTTCAACCAAAAAGATATTCGCGCATACAAAATTGGGTTCTATGAATAAGCTGTTTAAAGCCGAAACGACACGCGCCGTTAAAAATGAAATAGGTGTTCCCGGAATAACTTCCCTGTCTTACCTCCCTTACCCTAAGGGCCAAAGTTACAAGAATAACACTTAATTCATTTAAAGGGGATGTAAGAAGAAAGAAATAATCCAAAATACCTGATACCAGAGCAGTGAAGCAATAACCCACGTCGGAAACCCAGGTGAAAGAGGCTCGGCGATGATGAGGGAATTCGACCCAAGTCCACAGGGGAAAATGCGATGACGGTCTTCAGCGAGGAGAAACCCACAGACCGCGATATCATGGCGAAAGGCGTCGAGACCACGGGGAAGCATGATTCGAAGGCCCAAAGATCCGACAGAAGGAATTTCAGACGACAGAATTCCCTAAAGAGGAGATGGCGAGGTGACTAGGGGAGAGCTTTCACGTGCCCAGTATAAACGGCTTCCCAAAGGAGAACATTTCCAAACGTTACTGGAAGAGCACAATTCGATACAGTAGACATAGGGGCAGCGACAACGCTGGCAGGAATCAATTGCAGAAAATCCTCGCTGCACGAAGGAATCCAGTACAGTACGGGTCTCCAAAAAAATTAACAACGTCAAGGGAAGTGACAGACAACGATATAGTGGAGCAATCAGGCAGAATCCTAACAACAGAATAAATTAAAAGGCCTCACTGCCTCATTTATATCATTCAGTCCGATGGGGGGAAAGGAATGGGGCACAAAGGGGGAGTGAGTCGCTTCCCCTACGCAAATTTGACTGATAGGTTGCAGAAGTTTAGGCTAAAAATAGTAGCCTCGAAGCGGGTCGACCTGCGATAAACATCATAAACTATGATGAGAAAGGAAAAGCATGGGAATCTGAGGGCCTACCCTTTACAGGATGAATAGATCTATTTTGAAGAGAGGAGGAAAAGTAATTGTTCAAGTGACACTGTGATTAGATAAAGAAGAAAGAGGGTGAGTTAGGAATGACGAGTAATAGAGGCAGAGGTGTTATACCAGAGCGGGAATGGACATATGGTCAGAAGGTACCCGCTTTACGAACGCAATAGGTTATAGGAATTAGTCGTAAAACAACCGGTAAGGAGTAATCTCTCTCCGGTTTTATAAAATCCAGCAGAGTTATTCGGCAGAAATAGGAAAAGATGACCTACTACCAGATCTTTTTGAACAAATATAACAGAAAAACCAAGCCTCACTCGCTGAGGTGTCGTAATACAGATCATTGCGGAGTTCCACTCCTTTGTAGTTAAAGTAGTGTCAGGTGATCTTCAGCGACCGATCGAATTATTGAGAATGCTGGCAGAGCTGTATACGAGACAAAGAATGGGGAAAAGGCGGTCGAGAAAGATTTCACTGAAGACGCGGGGTTCGAAACCTACCTTTAATCATTCTAACACGATCCAATACATCTGCATAATGGTCCTTCCAGTGAGTAAAAACAGGTCTGCTTCGAAATGAGACGGCATTTCAGCGTGAAATCGTTCAGATGATGCTTATAGCGCTTGTCTCACATCAACCGGTCATAGAAAAAGCAGGCGGTGTCCAAAACGTCGAAACATTTTTAAATAGAAGCCATGACTACGAAAATGAGTGTGCCGAACAACAACGGCTACCTCAACTTACCTAAATTCCTCGACTCACATAGAGATATAGGTCATTCCGTCGAATGTGAAACACCGTGCTCAATCTAAGCAAAACTGTGACGACCTCTCAAGAAGTGGCGGTCGATCGCACGATATTTCAATGGAAACGTGATCCCTACCGTGGTGTTTGTTGACCATCTCCCATCCAAAGTTCGCTTGTGTATCAAAAGAGCATAGAAAAAGGTAAAGACAGGAAAGCAAAGCCGTTCTAGGATATGATTGTGTTAATTTCTCCATATTACAGATACCGATCTCCAGGCTTTCTTTCCAATTCCGAAAGGACTAAACCCCTACAACGAACCGCTAGTCCCCAAAGAGGGGTTGTCTATCTTCCAAGTTGCTGAGATGGAGAAATGGTCTCTGCAACTAGCATACGAAAAGACAGGACACCTCAGCATCAAAGTCAGTTGAAAGTGGAAGGTACACCTAAACCAAAGAATACCTGCTATTCATTGGAAGCTGAACTGCTGCTGCCTGAAATGAGGTAATGAGAGTAAAATGGTGAATAAAGACATCACATCTGGTAAAGATGCGCACTCACTTTCCCACCCCCACCAGCATCTTTTGGATAGGTTGCTAGTTTTGGCAAAGAGGACGTACTCAACATCATTCCTTTAAGGAAGAGAGCTAATGAAGAAAATGAGGAGATATGCTTTCGCAGCACCTCCCAGTTAGCCTGGAGCTCACAGAGATTTCCCGGAAGAATATCGCTGTCTGTATATTTCTTGAGGGATCTGTAGGACCCCCTCCCCCTATGTAAAATAAGTCTTCATATGGAGAGTTTTATGCCCCTTTGAACCATAACTCTGATGGCTATTAGTCGTGTAACTCACCATTGACACTGTTGCTATCCATATCTTAGCAGAGAAAGTTTGACTGGGCACGCTAGGCTTATTTTTGGAGGAGTCCAACACGCAGTGAAACACGAGTTTCGATTGGTAAGGAAGATTGCGCCATTTAACCCCTGTAACGTTATATGTTACGACTGGAGGAGATTACGCCACTTTACGATTGATAACGTCGTCTGTTACGACCGGAGAAGGCATGATGCTCGACGGAGGAAGAGACAACCAAGTCGCTCGAAGATATGAATTGGTTATGTCTAATTACACGGGACAGAGGGACGTAATGAGACAATTTCAAGGCGGTGGATTTATGTCTGACAGTCTCTCTTCTCTCACAAGAGGTTTTATCATTTTTTACATGCTCACTTCAAGTAGGTGTGGTTACATAACATATTAAACATAGTAGGAGTAGTTTCATAATAATGGCCAGTTATATTTGATTTAGTTACCAAGTTTATTAGATTTTTACAATTGAGCCAATGGTTATAGAGAGCGTTGAACACAGTGGGATGGTTTTACAATAACTATCCAGTTAACTTCTCATAAGGTTAATGGGACGGAAATTTCTTACAACTGAGCCAATGCAAATAGTATATAATTCAAGATGATGAGAGGTGGAGCCAGACAGGGTTTACCTAAGAATATCTTTTGCAAAAAAACAACAACAATGGAACCGCAGGAAATCAGTCGGAGGTATTAAACAAATTTGATAAGAGGGAAGATTGCTTCTTGTTGTCATAGAGGTTAGCTCAAGAGTTTGCAACCTTCTTGCAGTCAGTCGGACTTGAGGAGAAGAGTAAAAACCACAGCAAGATTTCTAATCAGCGCGGATCTACCACGCTAATAAATATTGAGAAGCATGGTGCAGAAGGTACCTTTCCCCGTAGTGGCGTTGTCAGTGCCGCCTTAATACCTGTAAAAGAAAGACAACCCGCAGCCTCTATAACTATGACATCTTTTCCTAACAAATATAAATCGCAATGCGTAGAAGATGTGATCTGCCTTGCACGGAACACTTTCATTATGGACGCTTTATAAAAGTTTAAACAATTTTATGGTTGAGGCATTTTCATACGTCGACCAGTTTTATTTATTATGTCGAAGCGGGGATAGTAATAACATCCCTTCAGTAACAGCAAGAATGTTTTCACTTTGTATGGATACCACCCAACATGCACGAATTCATGTAGCTATTCCGTGTTGATCGTGACGAAGAGCGTCTGGGTGGATCTAGAGACCCCTCCATCTTACCGAGCCACTCGTTGAACCTTGAGTGACACTTGATCTTTCATCGAGTAGGCATTTATTGAAGTTCAAGTTAGACTGTGTTACCACCCATGCAGTTTTTCCAGTAAATGTCAGAAGATAACTTCATTAAGTACTCTGGTCGGGAGTGGCTACATTAACCATAAGAACCCCGTCCGTAAATAAGCACCAGAAACAAAGGTAGAGCCTCCCGCTGGGTTTTCATGTGTCCCTCGACCATCAGGTTCACTAGGGTTCCATGTATCAATTGAAAACGCTTGAAGCCGGCTGACTCAAAGACACCCGGCACCCTCTTTTGAGCTGCCTCGAGATCTTCTGAAGTTCCGTCATTTGACTTCTTCTGTGATGAAGGTGAATTCTTCACCATTTTCTCCTCTCCTCTCGGGGGGCACCGAGGCCCAACGGACCTGCCTCAAACTGTTCCCTTACCTAAATGACGAAGGATTCCACACTCTCAATGCCCCCACTCTACCGAAAGAAGAAAAAGAGCTCCATTTTTTTCCAGAAGTGGGATCAGAGTCGGGAGTTGCTACTACAAAGCCATAGCACTTCTAGGGGAGGACTCCGCCACCGAGGGTGAGGCCACCAAATTTCCTACGATAGAATCCACACTAACATCGAAGGGGGCCTCTATCTGGGCATCCCCTTTCGAGGCGTCGCTTATCCCATAAGGGCCTTCAAAGGGAACATGTGGGTAGCAGGTGCCCCTGCTCAGAATAATGATACCAAACTTGGGTCAAAAATTGTTGGCAGTCTCAAGAGAGTTTGCTCCCCCATCTCCCTTTTTCGCGATCCAAGGGAGCTCCTGCCCTATTTTGGGAACGGAATAGCCTTTGATGTTCAGTTATGTTTAGTGCCAACTAATTCAGAGCCACGCTCCCACTAGCAAAGGAAGCGCTTAGGTGCCGCTCTCAGATAGGAAGTGATGGTAAAGGAGAACCTCCTTTGCCACAAGCGACGAGTAGAAGAAACTCCCTTCACGTGAAACCATACCCCATCGTCAGCTTGTACGTCTCTATGTATAATTATTAATTAATTATTCATCAAATGGCAGTGTGACCCCTATTAGTGACCTATACTTTAACTGTCCCGGGAGCCTGATCCGGAGCGGGGGGTATGGGGTTCTGATAGGGCCGGCTTGGCACCATATTTTTTTCCATGGGGGTCAAATCTCCCGCGAATTGTCGCGTACTGGAACTTAGAGGTAATAAATACGAAAATAAAAGTATGTTGGGGGAGTAGATGGTAAAGAGGGGGTAAAAGGGGCAGAGCGTAAGTCTATTAGTAACTACTATTGTCAACTTGAGTCCCCCCCACTTCCCCTCTCCGACAAGGGGTGAATGGATTAAAGTCTGCAAAATTAGCTCCTTGGCTCTAGATATTAGGTTTAAGAGTCTAGCCCTCCCTCCTTCAGGGGCTTAGAAGAGATGAGCATCAGCCTTAATCTTTGTTTATTTCTTTTCACTTCCCGCGTCTCTCCTTGAGGATGGAGGATTCTCGTAGAAGACCTCAGACCGCCCCTCGTATTCTAAAAGAATCTCTCTTCAGAAAATTATAACACTTTCTTGTTTTCATTAATTAGAATTTGATTATTAGATTGATAAGAAATTATTGTCCTCTTTAGGAACCAAAGTATTCCCTTTATATTTGCTTAAATTAATCCCAATTTTGTTGCAATCCATTTTATAGATACGAGTAACTGTAGTAATGCCTAGACTTCATATGAGCTACATACATCAACGGAGTTTAGTGGCTACATGAACTGTCTGAATGACATCGTTTATATCCCTTTAATATTTCTTCATTTCTATAGATTCAAAATGCCCTTGAGCCATTTCCTGAAAGAATTGTTACGGGAGATGGAAATCGGGTTGGTTACTGCAATATTAAGCGCAGAACTACAATGAGTTGATTGCAAACCAAAAACAAATCATTGCTACTCCTATATATTTTCTCCAACAGCAGAAGGTTAATATGTCTTGAATTTTGTAGAATTTGAAATGAGTTATGTGTGTCTTTCTCTTGTCTCCTTCTTTTTTCCTCCAGGTTTTCTTACGGGTAGAGCATTATGCTCTACCAGTAATGGTATGTAGTTCGTCAGATAATAATAATAATTACAGTTACAGCATACTTATTTATTCATCATTTGCAACTATTAATCAAGATCTTAAAAAATGTCATTCCATGCTCAACATAAATGGTTGTGTGTCCTCCTCCTACATAAAAAATCACCACGGCGCCTAACACGTTTGAGTAAAGAAAATTTTATACGTTAGGTCGGAAAATTTTCCTCATCCTCTCTATTCACCGGACCTCGCAACCATCTACTTACCATAATTTTAAGTCATTAAATCACCAAAATGGCAAAGTTTATTCGGATATGAAAGAGGTGGCCAAGGCTTTCTACTCGCATATTTCATCAAAGCGAATTCATTCTTCAAGGTCGATCTCCACCACTTAGTCAAGGAATGTAAGACGATCGCCAATAATGATAGAAACTATTTTACTTTGTAAATATACATTATCTTACTTTCCTTTTGGTTCACACAAGGGTTGCATCAGATTTGCGTGCCGTTTGCCACTAACTATTTACCACTTAATAGAAACAATAAATGTAATTAATATGTTTTTCATTTTAAAAAATTAATTCAGGGTATAAAGGGTTAAAAAACTACATTAATTTCTTGAAGACCTAATAAATCGTATGAAAATTTCAAAGAAACATGTATATGAGTGAACTTTAATAAAATTTTAATTAATTGCAACAAGTTGAAAATGAGGTAGCATTTATTTTATGAGATGAGCCTCATCTTCTGATGAAGTGCCCAAGAGGGCCACTTTACAAAACCAGTCGTACACTAATGATCAATATCTTCCAACGTGATCCTCAAGCAGCTTAGCTCTTTCAAAATTTCATTTACCAAAATAATCCATTTATTAAACGCTCTTCCAACTCTTCGCTCGCCTTGATACTCACCTTCCTATATTCTCGTCACAATTATATTGACACCCATTCTTCTTACATACCAATACAATGTAAGAGGGCTCTCAATCATAACAGCCCCTAACCCTTCCACAAACTAATTAGTCATCTCAAAACCAACATCCTTCTCAAATTATTAAATTTTATTGGGGTAACTTTTGATTTTTCCTTCTCATTCAATACTAGTTTCACTCCCAAACACTAAATCTGGCATCAACATAGTATCATGCAGCTTCCTGACACATTTTACACTCGAACTTTGGTATTCACTTGTGCTATGATAACCCTTGAAAATGTTTCACCATTCAAAATCTCATATCACCTACCCAGTGCGTTATATTTACTCTCTTTTTTCCATTATGCAGAGATATTTAGTAAAAGACGGTTGTTATATAAATCCTTAGATAACTCCTGAGTCGGAACCCACGTTAAGCTTTAAATAGCAACTGAGATAAGCGGCAAACTGTGGGTATCAGTTTAAATTTTTAAAAAAAGACAACAGCTCATAGCCCTGATCTAGAAATTCCTCATTCGCATAATATGATGATATGTTAAGATTTTTTATAATATTATTAAGTGATTATTTAAAAGTTTATATTTTTGTCCATTTTGAAATATTTTTGCCAAATTCTTTGGTAGAACGTTTTGCAAGTAACACAATAAAAAACGCACTACCAAAGATAATATTAGTTAAAAATTCCATTGAGTTGGAACAGTTTAAAATAGAGCATTCAAATATTGCTAAGAAAGTCAAGAATTGCCCAAATCTTACATGCAGAGCGTCTTCCGTATTAAATTATGTAATTAGAATTAGTGCAGGAACAATTTACGCAACTGAGCAATTATACCCAATTATACATCATAAGATCATTCATTCATTTAATGCTAATTATTATAAGTAGATGAAACAATACCATAATTAATTCTGATGTCAACTGCTTATTTGGTATAGCTATTATTTTATCTATTTATCTTACTATTATTTAGTATTTACACTAGTTGAACTTATAATCATAACAATAATATTTAAAATACTTCAATACCAAACGAAAGAGGGGTCATATGTAAAGAAAGGTACGTGGTCAGTACCATACTATTTATATAATTATTATATTTGATTACACCTAGAGTCTACAGGTACGCCATCCTCATTATTATTATGAGGTAAATAGGTTGGATGAGGGTTGAGAATATTTCTCCAAAACTCTCTTTCAGAGATGTCCCATCTTCGCTATTTAGAGGGGCCTCACAAACCGGGGACGATACCAGTAAGGAAATAAATGCTTTGAGGGGACGTCTTTATTCATATCTAAAATATTTCAGAACTATCTCACTAGATATTTAATTTATAGAGTTTGGCTGTATTAATTGACCACGTCACCCTAAGATAGAGTGATATAAGAAGCTACTTTATATTAGTAGGGTCGCTAATATTAAGAACCTACCACCAATTGTAATTAGTTAAGAGTACTTCACTGGCCCAAATAATTAGGCCATACTGTGATTACTTAGATTTATTTGATCAATATACGCTAAATGATTGATGACCTTTCATAGGAATAATCTCAATAGAAAATAATTTAACCTAATTAATTTCATAAAATTTATTTATTCAGATTCGGTTTTAGGTTTTCGAAAATTTTGTTTTGGAAAACAAAATTGAAATTATTGTATTTAGAAGTTTTTGTTATTTATATTATTTCTTATACAGGGGGCAGCAGATAAACCTCCTATATTTTATAAAGCCATAATGTGGGGCTAGTGAATTTAGGCAGGTGGTAAGGATGGCTTAATAGAGCTAATGTTTCACCATTTATTCTTTAATGTTTTTAGTGTCTTCATAGAGCTAATGTTTTCCCGTTTTTTCTTGAATGTTTTAATGTTCTATTATCTTTTTTTATCTTTCAGGTACTCATCATGAATTTAACCGGTATACACCGTGCGTTTACTGTCAAAATGTTTAACAAGAATGGTGGATAATTGATTGCAGCACAAAGAGAGAGCATTTCGTTATTCACTTCAGCCTAGGTCGAAATGAAGCTGTTCAGGAACAATAATACATAATATAATGGACTGAACATTTCAAGAATACAGGCTCAGCACTGGTTCAATATTAATTTTTGGGGTCCTTACTTTTTGAGGAGAGAGACCAAGCAATTACAATAACATCCGATCGGTATGTGGAGATGCTACGGAACTTTCGAATGCCAAAACTCAAAAACTTGTGAATGCATGGTTTCAACAAGATGGAGCTACCTTTGAAACAGCAAGAAGATCGATGGAATTTTTAAAGAAATGTTTCCGTGGCCCTTAATTTCGATACGTGGTGACATTAGATGGCATGCAAGCTCGCCAGATCCACCTCCCCTATGATTATTTTCTCTGTGATGACCTAAAAACTAACGTATACAAAGATCGACCAAGAACGAATAATGAATTGAAGGTTGCGATACAGCAAAGAATTGCTGGAATACCACCGAAAATGACTCACCGGTGGACGGAAAACTTTAGGAATCAACTACAAACGTGTATCGCGAATAAATGCTACCGTTTGGCTATCATTTTATAAACAAAATGAAACAAAAGGAGTTTCTTCACTTAAAACATTATTAATATTTTTTTTAATATCATTTTCCTTGGCTTTTTTGTTGATCTGTGAAATGAAAGTTTTTATGTTATTTTCATAACATAGGACTATGGAAACATACCTTATCTTTAATTTCCTTGAACAAAAATGTTTAAAATATATAGGCTATAAATTACTCAAAATTATGACTATGTTCAAACATATAATTTGATAATTTGAAGGAAAAAATAATACGTTTATATAAATAACGTATCAGGAATAAAATCTGACTGGATGCAGTATATAAGTAATATATGGCTGCCCCTAAAGTTTGGACACAGAAAAAAATGCATATTTTCACCCTCCAAAAATTGAACTACATTTATTTTTATTTGAAGTACATTTTATTGGATTTAAATATTAATAAATAACACCTTCAATTTAATTTCAATCATTTATGAGGCAAAGTTCACTGAACTTTGCGAGATTCAATGAAACCTGAATTAATACATCGGATTGATGTGTCGAGCAAAGTGGATCGAAAGTTACATCAAAAGTGGTGAAAATCACATTAAAGATGTTATTTATTAATATTCCAATTTAATAAATTAACTTTTTAATTGAAAATATGCACTTTACCTGTGTTCAGACTTTAGAGACACCGTTACTTCGAATCTAAAGATTCCATAAGTTCGATCATTTGCTCGTATTAAACTAAAAACGACGCTAGGAAAGAATCGAAATATTTCCGATACCGAATCCTAAAATATTTGCTAATCTTTCAATTCCGAAAAATGACGCGATATTGAATATTATTACTAGTGTTTACTTGGTTATGATGGGTGACGTTATGCTTATTGGAGCATAAAAGATGTGGGAGGTGTTGGTAGTTCAATTAGCGCTGAAGTGCGCTAACCTCAGTTTTTTGAAAAGGGGTTATTGTTTTACTTGGTTATACTAAAAATAAATTAATTTAATTTCAGAATTTTTAGAAGTTTATACCTTAAAATGAAATTCACTTTCACTCCTGTACCCTTGCAACTCAGTCTTGCTGCGCTACTTTGAATTCTGATCGTGTTGCTCACACCCGCCGGATCCACTCAGGTAGCAAAGAACAAGACACACATTTAAAATTCCTACGGATCTTCCTTTCACTGAGACACCTCAGGTTTCCTCCCAATCATCCGAGACAATCCACGTCTGTTCTTGTCGGCGAAAGTTGTTTATATTCGGTCTAGTATTCCCTTTGTTCCTAATCCTCACTATGTTACACTTGTCCCTTACACTTTCACCCCAACTTCTCTTCCCTTCACCCCCCCCCCCTCCTCCCTTGTCCCCTGCTAAAGCAACATTCCTCATTCTTTCATTAAACAAAGTTAATTTGGACGGTCTTTTATAGAAGAAAGTAGTTCCAAATCCTAGAGACGATATATTTCGATATTATTTTAAATTTATACACGAATTTTTACTTGCAAGACGTCTTTAATTCGTTGTAATGCAATTAAGATAAAACTTCTACGCATAGACTTAACACTAACAAAAAAAATAGTCATTCAGGTTAATAAAGTTTGCAAATTTATCCAAAAACAAATTAGCGAAGTTTTATAATAACAACTTTTAGGTCTGCATGTAGAAAATGCATTAAAAATTGTCATGAAATGAATACTATTGTGAGTGAAAATATTAGCCTTAAGTAAATAGTAATAACAGCAAAGGAGATATATAAATACATATATAAATATATTGGAGTTAGTTTCTTCTAGCGAAAGATAATTTAATCTTAAGATTGAATCCAAGGACCAGAAAGAAGGTAGTAATCATTATACTAATTCTGTAATTACAACGTTTCAGGCTCCATGCTTATCATCAGGTCTGACAAAGAGAGATAATAATAAAAATAAACAAATTCTAGAATATTCCAAATTAGCATAAAGTGAAATCAAATTAGATAGAGAAATCATTATTCATTTGGAGGAGGGGATTTTGGGAATAAAAAGGGGTAGAGAACGTAACCTACCGGGTTGAACTGTGAGAAAGACTCAACTGAATAAGTTAAGGAGGTGAGGTAAGAAGATACCCGGTGGTTGGACGATAGTTAAACTAAGATGAGCGGGACCGCACTTGTGTCGTTGTTAAGGGAAGGTTTTAGTATTTTAATATACATGGACTTTAAGATACGAAGGGAAATCTCATTGTTACATTGTTCAAGGATTTTAAAGTTGTCAGGAACGACATCAGTTTTACATAGTATAATGTGAGATCTTATGGCTGATGTTTCCTTATGGTTCAAAAGTTTGCCAGCCTTATTACTAATGCCAAGTGAGAATACACCCTGGCGTCCAGAGAACGAACGGTGTTGCCTATATACGAGCCTCGATCACAGCGAGGACAAATTTAAATGATATGCCAGGCAACTACGTAAGTTCCGAGGGAGTGTGTCCTTTACATTGAACATTGAACCAATTGACAAATTATTGGTGAAAATGACTTTAAATTGAATATGGGTAAAAAGTTGTTGGAGAAGTTTTAATAATTCTTTGCGGAAGGAATGGTTAAGAGAGCCTAAGTATAGTAAAGATACATAGAGTGAGGCTTAGGGGATGGTGCTAATAGGTAACCTTGGCTCATATTTTTGGTTTAAGAATTTCCTAAGTATCTTGTATAAATTATTGGGATAAGAGTTGGTTTTGAAGAATTTACGAAGAAAGTCAAATTCTTTATGGAGAGAGAAGTAGGTTGAGGATATGTGATAAGCACGGTGAAGAAGTGTTTTTATAGAATTTATTTTGAAAAGTTGGTCGCAGAAACTGAAATTCTGTTTGTCCTAGGCCAGTGAAGGGTGGTTTTCAGTATACCTGGGTGTTCATTTGATTGCCGGACTTATCTATCAACAAGTGTAGAAATGGAAGTACATTATCTCCTTCGAATTCAACAGTATATTTGATGTTGGTTTGCAGGGCGTTGATATATTTTACAAAGCTGTTTGCTTGATCTTTGTTCTGAAATATGGCGAAGCAGTCATCTACAAAACGGCGATAAAAAAGTAGAGCAAAACTTTGAGGGCAGTTATCAAAAATCATGTCCTCCATGTTTGTCATCGAAAATCGACAGCGATGGAAGCAATGGGGGAACCATACCAATACCATCAATTTTCTAGGAAACATTTTTGTTGAAGAAGAAATAGCTGTCCTTAAATACGAGTTGCAATGACTGTTTAAGTGTTTGAGGGGTGAATCCATTAAAAAAATCGAGATAGCAAACTCTCTTCGAAGAATAATATCTATTACTTCGTTGAGTGGAATGTTGGTGAACAGCAACTGTATACCGTAATTAACAAATATATTTAGGAGGGAAACATTATATTGGTCCAGAGCTCTTTAGCGAAAGAAAAACTATTTAATATGCTGTATTTGTTGGTGGTGAATACTTTGAAGAGTTGGGTTAAAGGTTTGGTTAATTTGTATGTGGGCAGTGAGGAAGCGGCTAAGATAGGGCAAAGGGGTACATTAGGTTTGTGGACCTTTGGAAGGCCATAAAGGAAAATTAAACTTGAACCAGTGGCGTAAAGGGTATTGTGTAAGTCGCACGTAATGGCTTTGTATGACTTAAGTTTAGCAAGGAGACGGTGGCTTTTATCTTTATGATAGGTCTGGAGCCTGAAACGTTTTCATTAAAAAATTAGTATAATGAATACTACCTTCTTTCTGGTCCTTGGATTCATTATTAAGATTATATATATATATATATATATATATATATATATATATATATATATATATATATATATATATATACAGTAAACCCTCGATATAACGAACCTCAATATAACGAATTTCGGATATAACGAACCAAATTTCCTGGCCGAACTCCATCGGGTTTAACAGGCAAGCGTTACGACCAGCCTGAGTGAGTGTTGATGTGTCACATGTATCCTACAGTGCAAGGTTCGTATCAATACTATGTTGTATAGTCCACAAAACTTTATTAGTAATTACATACATATTACATATCCATAACGAACTTGGTTCGTTATTTCCATTGATTTTAACGCCCATCGGGTTTAACGAACTTTCGGCTTTAACGAACGACCCCCGCCCCATATAGTTAGTTATATCGAGGGTTTACTATATCTATATATATAGTGATGAGAGGCAATATGTTAGGAAAAGAAATTATCTCGCAGTGTCACCAAGCAAGAGATTTCATTTCGGATGGCAACTGATTTCTACTCGACCGAATAACTTTTCGTTCACTCAGAACATTAATCGTGGGAGAAGAGAGTTAGGAGACATCATGAATTTAAGACTAAAAATGTTAGTTAGATATCTATCGTCTATTCTTGACAAAAATAAACTTTGAATAAAAAGAAATCTAGGCATTTTTAGCCAAATATTTAAATAAAAATAGTATAAATCTCGAGTAAACGAAAAAAAATAATTGGTAAAGGTTATACTAGGAGCTAGTAGAGGGAAATTAGGCGTTGCCCTAGATGTATAGTAAAGTTTGTTCCCGAATTTTGTTTTCACCTCTCTGTAAAGCGGTTGTCAAAATGATAGAATGTAAGGAAAAGAGAGGCGGCGAATAAACGAACAAAAGACAAAGAGCGTCATCATAAAAAGCCAAATAAATGAGTAAAACAAAATTAACGGTGGGGGTGACCTAAGCGGCAATGGCCCTCTAAGTGTAAACGCAGGAGATGTAATAATCTCCTGGCTCAATGGTAATGAAAAATAGCAAGAAAAAATGTATAAATTTATTTGCCTTCTGTAAGACACTAATTACATACTTGGGTCTGAACCGACCCGGGCAGTTAACGGAAAATAACTAACATATAAGAATTCCAGTCATTGCCTTTTGTAGTCTCTCACTTACTCCAGTATTTACAATATTGAAAACTAAACCCAAGCACCCCAAAATAAATCCCTAAAATGAATGAATAATCACCCTGTAGCTAAGCAAAATAATGGATAATTTTAGGTTTATTTACAAATGAGATTATTTCCCAAGGAAAATATTTTTTAAACACTGAACTAATACTAATATTATCAAAATAATTTATAAAACAATACAAGCTAGGTGACTGTTCCTATCAATAAGTGAAGGATCAAGAACAGTCTTCAATGTACCGTGTTTTTCAAAAGTTCTCTTACACAGTTTTTTTTTATTTTTCGAGAGGATTACATGTGCGGTAAAAACAGTTGCGTTAAACAAATTTAAAGTTCTACTTTGCCATCATGTGTCATAAAAGTGTCCTTTCCAAAGTGTGCAGATGCTTTAAGATCTGCGGAAAGCTCAAAACGGTGGAGACGTCAAAGATCGACCTCGTTCATACAGACCGCGTGTTGTAAACAGTTTAGCTGTGAGAAATGCTTTCGAGAGTGCTACGAAGCTAAAAATGATAGCACTCAAGTAGAAGAACATCTCGCTAGCCACAATGTCCATAGCCATTAAGGAGGAGGGTGGCAAGAGCTTGAGGTGCGTGAAAGGCCTCTACTTACCGATCGTATGCGAAAGCAACGTCGGGATTGATGTCGTCGCCTTGAAGAGTTATGACAATTGAATTATCATTTTGTCACGGTAGATCCAGTCATTAACAAGCAGAACGATCGCGTTGTAAGCTTCATTCAGGACATCTACGAGGTCTGTTACGTGTCCACGATAAAGCAGCCGGTTTCCGTGATGATGCTCGGCGTCGTGGCATCGAATGGCGAGAAGATGCTACTGCTTTGGTTCGCGGCCAGTTACAGGCTCAACGCTGCCGATTACAGAGACATCTTGGCCACAGAAGTCCTGCCCTGGATGGGAAAGATCACAAAGAAGGCGGACTGCATCTTTCAGCAGGACGGTGCCCCACCACACACGGACAAGACCGTGAAAGAGTGGTTGGGGTCAAGCATGAATTTATGTTGACATAAAGTCGTTAACTATAGTTAAGGAATTTAATCAGAAACATATTATAAGAAGTATTTTGTCAAAAAATGATCCTCTGCTAAAGAACATGGGGTGTATTATGTACCATGTAAAGACTAATACACTATATATTGATGAATGTTGTAGATTTTCTACGTGAAGAAAATAATACAAATCCGAGATTTTCTAGCTTTTTTTACATATATACGAGGGGCGGTCAATAAGTTTTGCGAATCGGTAGGGCAAAACGGAGGAAAGGGGATGGCTGTTTGTGGGGGTGTTAGGACAAGCTATGACAAGTCAGGACCTGCAGCTGCACGATCCTGCCTCGTCTACTTAAGAAGCAGTAGCTGATCGCAGATCGTCAGTCACAAAATTTTCAACAATGGAGAAGGTTGAGCACCGCGCAGTGATTAGATTTTTGACCAAGGAAGGCAAGAATGCAAAATAGATCAATGAAGGCATGGTTGCAGTGTACACCGACACCGCCTCTTCCTATGCAACTATTGCTCACTGGAATAGGGAGTTCCGCCATGGTCGTGAGTCCCTTGAAGATGATCCCCGTCCAGGACGCCCGTCAGACGTGACCAACGAGGACAATGTGGCCCGTGTGGAGAGGATGATCCTCGAAAATCGACGGGTGAAGGTCAAAGAAATCGAGCGAGAACTTGGAATATCACATGGAAGTGTTAGCAACCTCATCCACGACAATTTGGCCATGATCAAGGTCTGTGCCCGTTAGGTCCCTAGAAACCTCACGCTCCATGATCGACTTCAACGTCGTCAAAGTTCGAAGGAACTGCTCCTCCTGTACAACCAAGACCCGGCGGGATTCGAGTCACGCATAGTGACAGGTGATGAAACGTGTGTCCATCACTGGGGTCCCGAGACCAAGCTCGAAAGCATGGCCTGAAAGCATAAGGGCTTTCCGACCCACATCAAGTTCCGCACACAACCCTCAGCCGGGAAGATCATGGTCACCATCTTCTGGGATTCTGAGGGAATGTTGATGGGGGATTATGCGCCTTGTGGAAAGACCATCACAGGCCAATATTACGCCTAGGAACTGGCTGGGTTAAAGAAGTGCATCCATCAGAATCGGCGCGGCAAGTTGGCATGCGGTGTACTGCTCCTCCACGACAATACCCTTGTCCACAAGGCCAGAGTTGCACAAGCTGCCCTGCGACTAATTTTTATTCCTCCAGCTCAAAGCTGCACTGCGTGGACGCCGGTTTGGGGATGATGAAGATGTCCAGCTAGCCGTATAGGAGTGGATTGAACAGCAGTCGTGAGATTTCGGGTTGTCGAGAATTCGAAGCCTCAGGGACAAGTGGCGCAAGTGCATTGAAGGCGAGGGTAGTTATATTGAAAAATAATAAAACACTTTTCCTCATATATCGTTTCCTTATATCCAAATTGCAAAACTTATTGACCGCCCCTCGCATTTCAATATATTTTTACTTTGCTAAAATAATTTATACTTCTGTCAATTATATTCATAGACCAATAATTGAATCCCTCTCATTAAGGAAATTCCCATATGTTCATTAGTGTAATTGCGAGTTCACTACACTCTGATATAATTAAAGCCGTAATCCGACCTATTTTTAAAAAATGCTTCATCTTACTAGCCATGGGTAAAATATAATTTTGTAAAGTTGTATGTTTTTAAGTTGAGTATCTTAATGAGATCATTATTTTGTTAGCGCCTACATATGACAGATGTCTCTGCCAGATGAAATACATCTCACAAAACTCCTCACTGATGTCACTGATATTAAATGGCATATAATTGGTCTGTTTAAAACTTGAAGATACCGGGAAGCTATCACTAAAACCAGTGACCATCACCTCTTCTACCACAAAGGAAAAGAAGATCAAAGACAGAAGAGAGTTGGATTCTTGACACATAGAAAGCTAAAAGAAATGTTAATATAGTTTAACTGCATATCATAAATGGTAGATTCCGTAAGCATAATAGTCTCAAAAAAGTATAACTTTAAAATCGTCCAAGTGTAACCACCGACAACTGCTAATACACAAGAAGAATTAGATTATATGATAACATTAGGACAAACCTAATCAAAAACAAAGCTAATTTCAACATCGTCATCTGCGACTTTAATGCAAAGGTCGGAGCAAGTTAAAAAGTCAGGCATGATAAAGTTCTCAATGAGGTAACGAAATAAAAGGGACAGGATTTTTTCGACTTTACGCTGGCCAAAGACGTCAAAATTGCTAATAATATGTTAAAAAACAGTGTTACTGGTTGAAAAAAAGATCGCTGACAATATTTTCCGCATTATCGACAAAATCAAAATTAGTTACACCAGGATCATCAAATGTAGGGTAAAAATTAACATCCCGAAATAGAGAAGAAAGCTCATTAATTAAGATCTATAAAAATCTCGTTCCAGAATTCCAGCGCCATCTTCAAAGAACATACCATGCCAATCCTCTTGACCCCAGTAACACCAGCAATATACAAGCGATAAACAATAACTTTATGAAACACATGACATACACTGCTGAAAAATAAATGCAAATAGATAATAACAGACTGCAAAAAAAAACAGGTAGATGAACAACAACAGAGAGAACAAGCTGGTTTCAGAAAAGGTTTCTCAACGATTCACCAAATATGTATTCAGAACCAGTTCGTTGAGGAAACCAGAGTAAAATAGACCTCTATACTTGGTAATTTTAAACTAGTAAAAAACATTTGATTAGATAGAAATCCGAGCGGACATAGCAGCCTTGAAATATCAAGGTATAGATTCGATATATATAAATATCATAGAAAACATATACCAAAATTCCAGATCTCACATTAGATTGAATAAGGATTCAGACATCCTTCAATTAAAGAAAAGCGTATGATAAAGAGATACTATGTCTTCGAAATTATTCACGTCATGTCTAAAAGAAATCTTCAGAAAGCAAAACTGGCAAAGCAAAGGCCTTAAGATCGATGACGATTACCTCAATCGCGTGAGATTCGCAAATGATAATCATAGCTGATATCGTAGAATAGATTCAAACAATGCTTCAAGAACTTAACCATGAAAGCCAACAGTTGGCCTAAAAATAAGTCATGAAAAAACAAAAATCCTGACAAGCCAACCAGAGATCTAAATGATAAGCATCACAATTGACAATTGAGCAAATTGAAAAGGTAGACAAATATATCGATCTAAGTCATCATATTACAATGTCACTGGGAAAAGATCAAGAAAGCCAATGCAGAATCGCCCTAGACTGGAAAGCATTTGGAAAGGTAAGCATCATCTTCAAAAGCAAAATGCCATGTGCCTGAAAAGAAAAATATACAACCAATACATAATTCCAACTATAACTCATAGACCAGAAACTTGAAACCTGATCAAAAACTGGAATTAAAACTTAAAACAACCCAAAGAGTCCGTAAACACATTTTGATGAGGATAACTTGGCCTAACATAAAATCAACCATTTGGATACGTGGACAAACAAAACTTTAGGATATTGTGGAAACTATAGGAAACCTGAAATGGAGCTCGGCAGGACATAATACAAGATTCCAAGACGATAGATAGACCAAAATAATTCTCTTTTGTACTCCAATTATTAAAAGACAACCTAAAAGAAGACTAAAAACAAGATGGAGATATGACCTTCAAAAATATGCTAAAATTTGGAAACAAATTACACATGAGCGCCAAAAAAATCAGAACGATGAGAAAGGGCTTTTCTCAACAGTGGGAAGCAATTGCCTGAAATAATGATATATATATATATATATATATATATATATATATATATATAGTATGTGTATGTATGTGCGTGTGTGACCTTAACCCTATCTTATAAAAGGCTGCCACTTCCCAACATTCATAGCTTGTCAAATCGAATACTTTTATTCCCCTTTTAAAGGGTAAAATCTACTTTCCCCATCAATCAATGACAAAACTAAATAACACTTTGCACAATAAACCTTTTACGAGAAAAAAATACTCAATAAATACTCGATAAAAGGAAAAAGGACGATTAAGGAAATTCGTTGAATTCACCAAATTTAATGAAATTTATTGAATCGCACAGAACATTCGCACTGTTTTAAAGCCTGGATGCACATAAGTATCTCAATTGAAAGAGAATTAAAATATTGCATTTTTTCTTTATTTTTATAAATTACAATAAAAGGGTAACTTTATAAGTTAATTGAGTTTGATGGGGAAAATTTCCATAGCTCTTGCCGAAACCAGATTTATTTGCATATAAACAGGAAATGGAAAATTCACTAAACGATATAAAATATAAAGAATTAACGAAAATTAAAGTTAATCAAATACGTGGAAATTAAAGTAAATAGTAAACGAAAACTAATCCTTAATACGCGATTGCAGATCTAAGTAAGGCATAGAAAGAAAATAGCTAATCCCTGATAGTTGAAAGCATAGTAACTTTTGATTATATACATACATAGAACGATATATTTTGCCTAGTGCTATAAAGATCTTGTATCTAGGGTAGTAACACAAAGGTACAAGGAACTAACTCACCATACAGTAAAAAATATTCAGACATACAACCTTGGCCAATCGAAATAAACCACCCAGTTGAATCATTCATATAATGTAATTAAATATTCGTGCTAAAGGAATTCAGTATATATTATATATCCATTTATTTAAAAGAATTTTATTACTTATTTTAACATACTTATTCTATAGTTACAGCCGTAATTCGTCGTAAAATGAAGTTCAAGAAATTTTTCTAAACTTCTGATGCTATCTTTCCCCATTGAGCTGGTAATTTTCCATACATTTCTGTTTCATTTGTAATTGCGGTACTTCTTATTGCTTTTACACACATTCCCCAGAAGTGTTCTGTTGGATTTATGTCTGGAATCTATGGTGATCGCTCCATAGGACTAATCCCAATTTCTCCAAACCAATTCTTGTTGTGGTTGGATGTATGGCATAGTGCATTGTCCTGCTGAAATATCACGTCATTTATTGGTGTTTTGGGATGCAATTTTTGGATACATGGCTCAAAAACCTGTGAATACATGGTAGAGTCAGTTGTGGAGTTTATTCCTTACTCGCCATGATGAAAATATGTAGCCTCATACCATGAGAGAACCACCTCCA
This sequence comes from Ceratothoa steindachneri, assembly GCA_963969495.1. Lineage (NCBI taxonomy): Eukaryota > Metazoa > Arthropoda > Malacostraca > Isopoda > Cymothoidae > Ceratothoa > Ceratothoa steindachneri. The sequence continues at coordinate 139,719,509 of OZ018323.1, read as the reverse complement.
TGCTTCCACTCACAAAAGTAGCCCCAAAGGTGTTGAAAATCTACAAAATTGTTACAAAAAGGTAGATTTTTAAATAATTCGCTTCAATATATATTTAATTGGATATAAGTGAAAGAATTCAATGGAGAGTTATGGTATATGATAGTGAAACCACTGTATAGGAGCATAGAATTTATTTACGAAACTAGTTTCGGTATGAAGTTTACCATACTCTATTTAGTTGTATAATGAGAATGAAATGAACAGCACAAGTTATTAAATATCTCAAAATCACAGCAAAAAGAAAATAAAACGAGAAAGGTGGTCATTAATCAGGAGCTGTGGTTCTAAGATCATTAACTAAACTCTTTACAATCAGATTCTGGGAATAGGAGCTACATTTACATTGCCTATCCGAAAGATTAAAATTGGGAATTTCTCCTATTAGGATTGATTCTACAAAAATTTTTTTACGGAAATCTTTACAATTATATATAATTTGGGACTTTTAATAATTTATTTGGTGGTTGTAATTGCTAATATGGTTACAAATACTGAATGTAGTACGGCCTCTCTTGACATCACCTTTGTGTTGATATATTTGTTTTTTTAATGGTTTCTCAGTCTCTTCTGTGTAGAATGAGGGACAATTAGTGGATTCACGCGGGATTGGTCAAAGGGAAAGATTTAAGGGTGGAAAAGGGGTATTTAAACGAGTCTCGACCTGGAGAAATAACTCTGTTTACTACTTTGAGGAAGGGAGAGAAAATTCGTGGTACTCACTTTATTCTTATCCTTGGCACAGTAATGAATATATTTAGCTTTAGATAAACTTTCATTGATTACGTAGAGGGGATAATTTAATTCAATGAATCTGCAGGTTATATATGTATTCTCGTCTTCTATAAAGCAAGAATCACATATTCTAAGTGCTCTCAAAAACATACCTGATGCAACGGCTTTTTTTAATTTTAACATTATGATGTGAAAATAAATGGATATAAGAGTTAAAATGGGTCGGTTTACGGTACACAGTGGAACTAATTTGATCAAAGTCAATTACAATTTTAACATCGAGAAAAGCTATGCAATTATCTTTTTCCCATTCTACTTTAAACTTGATGGAGGTCGTAAGATTTTTGAGGAAATCGTCGAATGAATTTAAACTTTTTATAGGCCAAATTGATATGACATCATCTACATACCTAAACCATACAACTTTGATGTGGAATAACAGAGGGGAGTAAATTAACTTCAAAATGTTCCATAAAAAAGTTACATAATATGGGCGACAAAGGATTACCCATGCTAAAAACGAACTCGTATTTCTGACAGAAGAAACCCATTTCACTAATAAATACATTGTCAGTAAGTTTTACAAGATTTATAATTTAATTTTTCCTAGTGGTAAGTTTAATATCGGATTGTCTAATACCCTAGATAGAACATTAAGGGCTTCATTAACTGTGATAATGGTGAACAAGCTATCTACATCAAAGCTTACTAAGCGGGTACCTTTTATGTTATTTTTCTAAAGTTTCCAATGAAATCAGAGGAATGGATTATTTGTGAAGGAGAGGTCAACCCAACGGCACCAGCAAGAAGGGAGGCTAACCACTTCGATAGTTTGTATGCATGAGAGTCAATACACGATATAATAGGTCGGAGTGGTGTTCCTCTTTTGTGGGTTTTCGGCAGACTAAACATACGGAGAAGTGATGAGTTGGTAAGTTTAAACGATGTAGAAGGTTTGCGTTGGATCGTTCAAGTAATTATGTGAGAGTTTTGTTGAAGATCTCGGTTTTATTTTTCAATGAGTTGGAAGATACTTTCTTATAAATGTTTGTATCATTAAGTAAATCCTGTAATTTTTTCGTATAAGAATTTTTGTCTAACAGAACAATTTGGTTATTTTTTTCTGATTTTGTTAACACACTATTTTTGTTAGAATTAAGTAATTTAAGGGCAGTCCTATGGCTCTTTGGGATCTCTAAATATTTCATACTGTCACTATGAGATAAAGCAACAGCTACAAAACCCCTTAAAAACTCAATGTACGACTGATGACTTTGACAAAATTTATTTATCGAAATGAGATGATTAAGGGAGAATGAATCACTATTTTTAAACGCGAAGGGTAGGCTGGACCCGATGATAATTTCTTGATCGTGCGAGAAGTCGTAGTAGGAAGAAAGATTGTGAACGTTTGTCGTAGGGTTTTAAGCCTTCTCAATAGGATATTTTGGAATAACCCCTCCAATTTGTTGCGAAGGCGGTGCTGAATCTTTAGTCGAACCAAGGTAAGGGTCAATTGGCACCGTCGCAGTGTGTTAGGAAGTCGGTTAGGACTCACGGTTGCTTAGAATTCACGGAGAGTTTTACGTTGGATCTTGAAACGGAGATCACAGTCTCGTTTGGTGACTTTAATGCTATCTAACAAAGCTAATTCATCTAGTTTTCAAAATGGCGTTACTTAAATTGAATTAAATAATTCACATATAAAATAAAGATACAATAGTCTTTCTTATATACATGATAATTACTTTCCTTTGACTAGATGACCATGATTCATGTGCTAATTTTTGTGATCTTCGGCCCATTAAATATGTTTTGTTTTTTTCCGTTGACTTCAGATATTCAAGGCTTCTCTCTTCACTTGCCTCTTTTTAACCCTTGATCTTTAAGTCTCCTTCTAATTGGTCTGGGTAATATCCTTGAAGTTAAAGCTTTATTGAATTCCCTAGCAAGTTCAGATATTTTTCTGCGATTATGTAGGTGTTGTAAATCGTTTTCTGCCACTAACTGAGAGATGAAATGAGATGTTGAGATGTTCTACTGCAATTATGTAGGTGTTGTAAATCGTTTTCTGCCACTAACTGAGAGATGAAATGAGATGTTGAGATGTTCTACTGCGATTCTGCAGGTGTTGTAAAGCGTTTTCTTTCACTTCCTAAGAGTAGATGAGATGTTAATATTTTTATCCTGCGATTATGTAGGTGCTGTAAAGCATTTTTTGCCACTGCTTGAGATGAGGTGTTGAGATGTCTTTCTGCGATTCTTTAGGTGCTGTAAAGCGTTTTCTGACACTTCTTGAGATAAGATAAGATGTTAAGATGTTTTTCTGTGATTGTGTAGGTGTTTTAAAGCGTTTTCTGCAACTAGCTAAGATGAGAAGAGATGTTGAGATGTTTTTCTGCGATTATGCAGGTGTTGTAAAGCGTTTTCTACCACTTCTTAAGATGAGATGGGATGTTAAGATGTTTTTCTGCGATTCTGTTTGTGTTGTAAAGCGTTCTCTTCCACTTGTTTCCCTAAAAACAAAAGTCTTGGTGTCTTCATATCGTTTTTTATTGCTTTGGACTGCATATCTTGAACATTTTATTTTTTTTTTAGCAATTTCTACTCATGATAACCATTGGAAGTTAGATCTACTGAAGTAATCTTTCAGACTTTAAAGAGTTTCCACACATATACAGGGTCAGAATACATGATATCTAAGCACGCAGGCTTCAACAGCGACATTGTGGGGAACAACTTTTCTTATTCCTACAATTGATAAGTTCACGACACCTCATGGATGCTTCAGGTAGATCACTCCAGTAGAACCGACATATCATCAGTATAATCCGATATCAGTATTTTGGATTAGGCTTTGTTATCTTTGGCACCAGATATTGCCCCAGAGGTATTGATGAGGAATCCATTATGGTTTGTTCAGGTTGTCGTGCTTTAATCTGCCATTTCTAGTATACGGGTTGTCAATGGCAAAACTGGCTATTTAATTAAATGGGTTCTGCTGATTTTCATCTGGGATTGGTAATTCGTCATTTGTCGAACCGAGCTCCCCATTCTTTTTCGTCGCGGAAATTCCCTAAACCTAAGACACATTTGATTAATTGATCAGTTTTGTCTTAGCAAGGTGTGTTCTCCTACCAGGTATTGTAAAAGTCCTATTACACTCGTTACGATGCTCTCAACCAACGACACAATAATAGTTTTGATGCAGTTAGACACGTTTATATTTGGTTTAAAATATAAATGTGTGTGTACATTGTACTATCTATCAATGTGGCCAACTTCGGCAGTGAGCACACGCTCCACGCTAAGCTTAAAGCCCGCATTCATGATGCGGAGGAAGTTTTTCCTCATGTCGGAACACAAGAGATTTACGGAGTATTTCGACTCGTCGACGTGGCTGTAGCGGACCTTACAGGCCTTGGTCTTCACATGCGTTAGAAAGTTGCAGTAGATGGATAGAGGTCGGGCAACAGTGGCGGCTAAATGTACTTCGACCAGAAGTTCATGTTCGACCCCAACCACACTTGCACGGTATTGGTCGTGTATGCCTGGACACCATCTTGCTGAAAGACATAGTCTGCCTACTTCGTGATTTTTGTCCCCCAAAGCAAAATTTCTGTGGACAATCTGTTCCTTTAATCGGCTGCGATGAGCCTGTAACCAGACGCAAACCACGTCGGCGGCATCTTTGCCACATTCTAAGCCACGACGCCGAGCATCATCACGGATGCCGGGTGCTTGGCTGTGGACACGTAGCGCACCTCGTAGACATTTTGGTCGAATCTTCCAAAGTGGTCGTTTTTCTTGCTGATTAGCGGATCGACCGTGAAGGATTTTTCATAAAAAAAATGAAATTTGATTACCATGACTCTTCAATTCGTTGAGAAGGCGACGACAGCGCTACCGACGTTGTTCTCGCATACGGTCGGTCATGTTCGATCTCAATCTCTCTTGCACGGTTTTGGCCGTATGGGCTGGGACACCGGTCCGCCTTCTTCGTGATCTTTCTCACTCACCCAAAGCAGGCCCTGAACACCGTGACCAATGACATGCTCATCTTCGCAAGCGCAGTCATTTTGAGCTTTTAAGCATTTTCGAAAGCTTTTCTCACAGCCAAATGGTTGATAATCTGAGCTGAGTTCTTCCCCGTTCTTGAGCCTCTCCGCCACTCTATGGACAGTTATCTGGGTGATGTTAGCCGCTCGGTGATATCGAACCTGTTGTAGCCCGAGCGCAAGAGAGCATAGAGCTCGATTGCTTTCACTTCCATCTCGACACACCTGCAGACAATGGAAAAGAAGTTTTAACAACACATGTTGTAAAAATAGAACTTTAAAGTTTGTTTGGTGGAACATTTTCTACCACACACGTAAACCTCTCAAAAGAACAAAAAAACGAGTGTAACAGAACATTTGCAATTTTGAAAATTGAATTCTAATGTTTTTTCCTGTGTTTTCGCTTGTTTTAAGTTAAACATATGATTGGTGCTTTCGTTTTATATTAATTTCTGGTATAAATTTTGGTACATACCCGTTTCTCTTTTATTTAGACCGCTTGAAAGAAGTGCCCTAAGCGTACTCTCACCCGATTAACTACGCAGGATTTTAGCCATGAGTTAATTCCCAAAGAAAATTTAGCAGGTTAGATTTCTTTGTTTTCCGTTTCTACCAGCGGTATTATGAATTGATTTTCACAAGCATGGTTTGCATCCATAGTCCCCTATCGTCATTATCACATATGAGTTACGTTACTGCTACCTAACTTGATGTTACTTTATTTTACGTTCCACTTTTCGTACCATTTCTGAGTTATTTCTTTCACATTCGTCTGTATTCCAAATTAGAGTGACTCGACTATTCTTGGAAACGTTGATCTTCTAACTCAGAAAAAAAGACCATCACCGTATTCTTGCTTGGTAAAAACCACCCCATTCCCTACATACGTCTTTCGTTCAAAATAATTTTCCTATACTGATATGCTATGGCTGTTAGATAACTCAATGAATGTTTCAGTTTCCTATAGCGTAACCCTCTTCACTTCCCATCATGGCTTCTTTCATTTTCATGAAAACCCAGACACAGTGTTACATCCCGTGAGTGTATGGAAGGCAGGTAAACAGGTGGTTTTAGGTACTGCTAAAACCTTTGCAATTTCATGGTTTGGAGGATAAGGTAAATCATTTACCATAGCAAACCCAAGCCATAATTTTTTAATCGCTTTTTGTTCATAAAGTGCTTGACAAAATAAGAATATCTCTAGAAACTCTGTTTATAAGAATCTCGGTGGTTTCCTTCATTGTAACATCATGATATTGATTCAAATTCTTAGGTAATTTTTTTATGGTTACGTGGGGCTGTTAAATTCAGTTAGCTACAGGTTTGGAGTATAAAGCGTTTTATTGATCGGTGGTTTAACCGTTTATTGGCTAAAATATTATATAAAGTAGTGCCTTAAAGTTCTAAGCAGTTCTTGTTTGTTGCATCCACTCTAAGAAATTTTATTCTTTTTAATGAAGTCTTGGAGATAGTCAGAACACTTCCTATCTTTATTGATGCAAATGATTTGATTTCCATGCCTATAGGTATAACAACTTACAGTACCGTCCAAAATTAGAGAACTTGACTTGACTTGACTTAAGGGGTAGGTTGTAACGACTCCTTGCTATGTGTCTGCCTGCTGTGATTGGTTATTTCTAGCAGATATGAAGCAGAAGTTGAGCGTGGTATACTTGGGCACTTGCCAAAGACTTTCCAAGCGCAGTGCTCTACTAACTTGACCGTGTCTCCCCCCCCTTCATGAAGAGAGGCGGAGTAGAGGAGACAAACGAGGTATAAGTCTGTTTATACTCACCCTTCCCTTCTCATCTACGTGCTGCCATAGATGAGTTCCCCTCACATGGTTTAGCCCACCTGCTGAAATGGTTACTAGGGTGTAGTGCTTGGAGCCAGCATGTGAGAGATGGGAAGAGAGTGAGGACCAGGCGACCTGACCATCTCACAATCCAGTGAGAGGCAGCAGTCAGGAGTCAAAGGATGCTACCTCTACTCAGCTTTCCTACACCAAAATCTCCATTATCTTAAGATACCCGTTGAAATTCTATGAAAATTTCACGGAATATTTTTTTATATTCCTCAAAATTTGTCCAAGATCCATTTTATTCAACAATGGTAAAAACAAGTTAAGAAGAAAGTAATGTATATTTGAAAAAAATGATACGTCTAAAACTAGAGAACGATAATCTATAACTTAGTTTACACGTAAAGATTCGTAACCTATATATGGCAACCTTGTCTCATGTGTATAGTTGACTGATACTGATGTTATTACTAATTTATCAGGATGGCTAGAGGAGTTAAGGTCGCAACTCCTTCAGAAAGCAGGTTGAACAGTAGAGCAGTGAAATAATGGCACTGTATAACATTTACTTCTATGGTGATCGGTCAAAAAGTGTGGTTTCATGCCTAATTAATATATATAAAGATACAGGTCTTGCAAGTGGACGAAGTAAAAGTGTCACCTTCTAAAAAACACTCCCAGGGAAGATCGCACGATGTACGGATGTATAGGACGTACCTACTTGAGATATTAGCCGGTAGTTCTCATCAAGATGCCGAAAACATGAACCTGGATGTCTCTCGCCAGACTATCCTACGTCGAGTGCGAGAGGTGGGAGTCATAGCACGCACGCCTGCTAAGATATCACCGGTGAGTGAATGGAATAACCCGGCTAGATTGGCCTTCGCTAGTGAGCATGTCTTATGGTATCCTGAAAATAAGAAAGTGTTTTCCAGCCAAGAAAGCCATTTACTTTGTTCCTGTGAAGCGGCTGGTAAAGCGTAATAGAGGTGAAACACTGAACACCATATCCACACAAAAAGCGGGTAAGTTTGGAAATGAGATCGTTATGGTGTGGACATAATTTAATGCCCTGGAGTTTGTCCGCACCTCTGTTTACCAGGCAAAGTAAACGTTGTGATATGTAATAATCTGTTTTATTAACATTTTATAGCTTCTCTCAGAATATCAAGAGTAAGTTAAGGTTTCCATGTCACACAGCCAAGCCTATTAAGAAGCTCTTGTGTGCTGAAAATATCGATGTAACCACTGGCCTCCAAAGAGCTCTGATTTAAATGACATAGAAAATCTAAGGGACTTACTCGGTAAAAAGCTTATACCTCTGAAATCAGCGAATATTGAAGATCTCTAAGAAAGGTTCGAAGAAGAATGGAATAAAATCGCGCCAGAACAAAGCCCTAAATTTATATTTATCGTTCTCAAGTTTTGGACGTATCCCTTTTTCAGATACAATAACTCTCCTCATAACTTATATTTACCACTGTTCTATGAAATAATACTTTAACCCCATCAGAGACAATTTTTAAGAAATTATACGAGAATTTCCAAGAAACTCTACATATTATTTGTTATTTTCTTATTTAGTTTTATTCGGTGCTCTTCATTAGTCGGTTGTGTCTTTTTTAACTGTTTCTCTATGTGTAGCAGAGATACAGAGGGGGCATACTCATTAAATGCTTGGGCTCTCCTTTGGTGAAGTATATGAAAATATATACCACCATCACAAATTTCTGAATCCACTGAGGGAGAAACATGTGTTGATATAACGAAATTTCAAGTCATTCTGTTATGTCTGACTTAATAACCTTATGGAGCCTTCTATATTTATATAGAGTTGGTGGATATGCATAAATAAGATGCATATCCACCGTTTTCCTTATTTATTGGCCTAACTTGGCAAGATACATAGAAAGGTGAGATAGTTCACAGTCAGCTTCTAGTACAGATGACTTAAATTTCACTCGGGCTAGTTGTTGGACAGTGGCCGACAAAAGAGGGGTAATTTTTGTTTCGTTAAGGATTCTAAAATAGAACGGGCTCTTTTAATTAGTCGCTGATTAATATATTTATTGTATCGCTCACTGCCTATTCTTTCTATATTTCTAACATTTCCCACCATTCATATCTCAACTATAGGGGCTTTCAGGTAAATTGATACAAATTGTACACGGGGAAAAGAAAATAAGTTGTCTACAAAATGAAACAATATATTTTCATGATAATTAACACACAAATAGAACGATATATATATATATATATATATATATATATATATATAGTTGCGAAATCATTGGAAATGTCCACCGTCTGCCTTCACGACCTTCTCCAGGTGGGACCTGAACTGTTGCATGCCATGATTAAGGAATCCTTGTCAATGGATGACATTACTTCGACAATGACGGGCTCTCGGAGATCCTAAAGTGTAGTAAGCAGTCTTGTTTGCATCCTTTTCGACAACACTCCGCACGAAATAATCTAGGAAGTTCCAGTCGGGAGAGCTGGGTGACCACAAGTCAGGATACCAGTGGTGCCGGACGCTGTCTTCCTTTCCTTAATTAGTGCGGGAAGTGAGTCCTAATTAAAAAGCTAAGCCTTGCAGCGGCGACTCGTTCCATCAGGCTTGATTACAATCTTAAACACCTTAATGTAAACGTCCGCATTGACCGCTAGGCACAGGCTGAATATGTGAGAAGCCCTAGAAATACCCAATGAAGTCTTCTCCACAGAATTATTTTGATCATAGCCTCGGTCGTTGCCATGGAAAAGAAAAAAATGACCTGTAAGGCACAAACGTACCATTTTTTAATTCCTTGTGCACCTCTAGATGGACATCACGAAGGGTAGCCGAACCTATGACATGAGCTGTTAGCCATTTTGCATAGTTTATCTAAATTCTAAGGCAAAAATCCATTAGGGTAAAGTTAATGAGTGTAGGTAAAGATTAAAATTCCCTTCTAGTTCTGTTTTAACTAACATGATGACTATTAACTAGTTCTAGTAGAGTTAAATACCAAAATTGAAAATTAGGATATTAGGAAATAGTCTTCAAACCAAACTTCAACCGTCACTTTCCTTATCTCTTCTGGACGCGTAGATAGATAGTATCATTTTTATAGCTGACGCGTTAAATAATAAAAGTTGCAGCAACACAGTTGCATCATGGCAGAGCGGATATAAAATCTTGAGAATTCTGAAAATTATTACCAAGAGTGATCCCGAAAATCCCATTAATAGAGGGAAAAGGGGACAACAGATAAACCAAGAGTATAATAAAGAAAGAAAAAAAACAATTAAATTGATAAAATTATGTCTCATAAAATTATGCTTTAAAATATTATGACCCTAAATGACCTATAAACATGACCTTAAGAGGGATAGGTCGCACATTTACTAATAGAAATTATTAATTGTACTTTACTAATCAAAAATGATATAGTTATCGATTTTATTTTTAATCAGACCTTTATTGATAGAAAGAAGGAGCAAAAGCTGAAACTAATAAATGACCTCAAATGACCTCTAAATGAGCACCAAGCCAAATATAAGCTAGCTTCTTGAGTCACAGTCAACACTAATGGTCATATTAAAAATATAATCACAAAAATATCATTTTTAGAGGTTAAGTTGTCGCACAAGAGTGCGCTGACTTATCCCCTTCCCCACAAATGGTATTAACCATTAGGAGCCTCTCTGGCGGTAATGGTATTAACCATTAACAGCTTCTCCGGCGGAAAGATTGTGAGGCGAGGTTAAAAAAAATGTGGTAAAGTTGGGCAAGTGAAAATATTTGGAATGTAAACTATTATTGTTGTTGTTGTTGTTGTTATTATTAATTAGTCCCCAGGAACAGATAACATCCCTGCCCCCTCGGACCCCTTGGTAGAATGAGGGAAGAACTAGGAAGCCTTTCTGTAGGATCCGTCAACGTAGCACTCACACTTTCTGCGAGGCTGTCCTATAGGCACCAGGTTTGAGGGGAGGGAGGCTGTTACATGCAGTGGGAATTTGATAGCACCCCCACCCCATAGCCCCTCTTCCTGTGCTAGTGAGCCATGCAACAGCTTGGAAGTGGGAGCGTAATTGCAGCGTAAGCCCCACCAGGATTGCATCCGGGGGAGGTGGTCTTGTTATATCCACTTAAAATCAGTGACTACTCTTTAACTCTTTTATCTTCCTTTACAGTCTTTCCTCTTGGGCGTGGAGTAGACTGTTTGGGCGTGGGGGAAACTGTATAAAGAGAAGAATAACTACGGCGCTCAGGCCTCTGAGAGAGCTCGTCCTTTTATCAGGAGCAGTTTGGTAGTCCAAGCTACCTTTGGCACCACCTAAGGGAAAAGGAAGACCATGAGAGGGACTTAGAGGCCTCTATAATACATAGAGTCCAATGAACAACCGAAGGACAGAGCTTGTAATTATTTTACAAAGAGTAATTGAAAAAGATATCATCGTTAAGGGATCTTCACCAGCCGTGATAAACTCCAACCGCCGTTGAAACATAGGATCCGCCTTCCTATTTCGGGTCCCCTAAGGACCTGCGTTCCTTGGGGAATTAAAGTAAACTCAGGGGCATTGCAAACTCTCTAGAACACAGTTCCTTGCCCCAAATTAACTAATTAGGACCCCCCACACACATTTTTTATTAACATTTTTTCGTTGGTTTAGGCTTTATCGTTTTCTAAATAAACAAAATACATGAGTGTAGGAAATTCTTTAATATTTGTTAACAAAATAATAACCTTTGCCGAATTCAACAATGCAAACAAAAACTGGATCGGTTTACATTGAAGAGGAAAATGCTTTCAGCAACATATTCGAGCGGAATAAACAAGGCTCAAAATAGATGAAAAAAGAGGCTCTATTAATATAGACCTGATATGCTGTAGCTATGGCAATAGGGTAGGCAAAATAATTAGGGGAAATAATTATAATTTCACCAAATGTAAACATTCTTACGACCAGCTTATAAATAATTATGTCGGAATAAACATAATTCATCATCGATAAACAATGACACTAAATACAATACAGACGAAATCTGTTAAAATTCGACATTTTAAAAATAAAATGTTTATAAAACAAAGAAATATAATTACATGCACATCTCATTAATACGATATAAACACGGCTTTACGTCGAGAAAAATACCCACTCAAACATATATATTTTGTCATATTTTGTAGCTTTTTCATTTATTTGAAAATAAAATTTAAGAAAATTTAAGAAAATTCCAAATTACAACAAATATTATTACAGCGTCATATTATTATGGTAGAATACACTTGGATTTCATTTGCCAAAAAATAACGCTCAAATAATACAGACCAGATAATTTATAATGTATGATAGCTAAGTCATTAATTTTTCCCACGAATTATGACAAAATTAATCACAACTTGTCATTATGGCAGAGCTTTACATTGAAGAAATAAAACTCAAATATTATAGGCGATATATGTTGTAGTTACGACATTTAAGAAATGAAATTTATTAAAAGAACAAATATAATTACATCAATATAACCAGAATGGAAAATAAACAGCTTTATATCCAAAAGAATGACGCTTAAAACTACAGACCAGATATTTTTTAGCTGATTCCTTAATTTTAACAAATATTGTAACGAACAAAAATAATTGTACCAAAAAGGCCATTATGGGAGAGGGGAGGGGATTTTGCTTCGTATCGTTTAAAATTTTGCCTAAAGGAAACATATCAGATATGTTGTAACTACTTCATTACCAAAACCAACATAATTACAAAAGGTTACAGGAATAAAATTACACCAACATATCATTGTGGTGTGATAAACTTTGTTTAATCGAAAAAAATATGGCTTAGATAATACAGACCAACGAGCTATGTAGTAGTTAGAACATAAGAATAATAATAATTCACGTAAAAAGAATATATAATTAAACAAAATGTAACATTATTTGCGAATAAACAAGGCTTTATATCGAGAAAATTGTGTTTAAACAATACACACAAAATATGGTTTAGCTTCGTCTTTATTTTAACAGAATTATAAAAAACAAATTAAATGCCCCAAATTACAACAAATATAATTACACCAGCAATACACTATTGCAAAAATAAACGTGACTTTACTTCGAAGAAAACGACGCTTAAACAATATAGGCCCGATATGTTGCTATATCAACCGCTTTATAACCACAAATATAAAAAGCAACAAATTACAACATATATAATTAAAAAAATTACCGTAATTCCTATTACAAGGATAAAAATTGGCAATATCATGCATGAAGGAGAAAGGTACTATTATAGACCCGAATGAAAGTTTTATGTCTAAAAATAACTTCAAAAGGATACAAACGCAATCAGCAAGAAAGTGTAAACACAACAAATCCAGCTTTACAATTACTCTCTTCATTCTCAGGAATCTCAATAAAAGATAAGAAAAATATATATGGCATTGGGCAGGTCAACACTAACATAACCCCACAACACCATTGCACATGTCACAAACAACAAAATAAATTCCAGCGATTAATAACTAACACGAGGAGAAAACTGAAAAAAAGGAGAAACTTTCATGATGAGGCAAAATTACATTCAATCAATAAGGTTCTGAAGAAAAGGACAGAAGATATATGGGAGAAAATTACGAGTAACAACCTTCCACGAGTATTCGCAGAACATATCTATGTATATTCCTAACAAACCAAGCACTAAACTTGAATTCCAAAGCTCACTACATCAGCTGAGGAGAGAAGATGAGCCCATATTTATGTAATGAATTCAAGAAGAACAGCAAAGGGAACAATAAACAACACTACTAAGAAAAAAAACTAGAAGAATACCGAAAACGATAAAAATTAACGAAGTGAATCCAATCTAGTCTACGGAAACGAAAACATAATTATGACAACAGAATTATGACAAAGGAATGAAGAAAACCGAACATGACAAATGAACATGGAATACTAACAATTAAGATGAAAGAATTTACCAAATGAAAATGAAATCTAACAATACAAACAAACTACCGAATAAGGAAACAGCACTAAAAAGATTAAAAAATGAAGAGCAAAAAAAATTAACCCATAGGCATGAATGCCATTATACAGAATATTGAACCCACGAAATATAATAGGTGCAAGAGAATCTTCGGATCTTTCGATCACTATGAGCCAGAGAAACTTAGGGACTCTGAGAGTGAAAAAGGAAGAATGAATTAAGTGAAAATCCAATATGGTGGTTCGGAATCCATATTAATCAGCAGGTTCCTCCATATCATTTGAGCATGGGAAATATTCCCTTTTCACCTTTGAGTATCCAGGTTATTCATGTTGGCTCCTCATTAAAATTTATCTGTATTATTTTAATTTTTCTCTCTTACTAAAACCTTCTACGAAATCTTGCTCCGGATTTCTTTACCAAGCACTTCCCCATCGGTTCACTTGAGCTGAGACCAGAAGTGTGGGAAGTCTCTCCAACAGCAAATCTGCCGCAGGCCTCCTCCTTTTCTGCCCCCCCCCCCCCCGATCTCGAGTGGGGGAAAAAGAGGGAGAGAGACATGCCAGCCGATTCTCCCCCTTGAAAAATAAAATAAAAATATATAATTAATATATAATTAATTACGTCTAAAGATATGAAAAAATAAAACATGACGAGACAAGATTACGCATTACAAAGGCAGAAACAAAATAAAAATGGCCCCTCCGCCAAGTACCCACAGGGTATCTATCTTCTAATTATTATTACCCGTCATTAAGATACACTGTACCCGGTTCTCATTTGGTACCTACCTATTAATGGTCAATACCATCCCAATACCTATCCGTTACGCCTTGGTACTGCTCATTTTTGCAGGTGGTAGTTTAGGTCGTATTAGTAAAAATTATTGATTAATTCAATTTCATAATTTCTTTGAAATTCACAAGAAATGTCCATTTGATTCAGAATATCTTCATTTATTTAAAAAAAAAATTATGAACAAAACAATAAAATTATAGGGGGTCCCTAAAGTATGGACACATAGCAAATATCACAATGGTATCCTCGTTCACCATAACATACCCTTCTTCACTTCTTTTTCTTGCGGTATAGGAAAGGAAAAGATGCACTCAATGGTATCCACGTTCACCAGTAATTATCCCCTTGGCTTCTTTTTCTAGGTTATGCGAAAGAAGATGTACTCAATGGTATCCACGTTCACCAGTCATTACTCCCTAGATTTCATTTTCTGCGTTATGCGAAAGAAGATGATGTACTTAATAGTCTCCACGTTCACTAGTCATTAATCCCTAGATTACTTTTTCTGAGCTATGCAAAATGAAAAGATGTACGTAATGGTATCCATGTTCATCAGTCATTACCTCCTTGATTACTTTTTCTGGGTTATGCGAAATGAAAAGATATATGTAATGGTCTCCATGTTCACAAGTATTTACCCCCTTGATTTCTTTTTCTGAGCTATGCGAAAGAAGAAGATGTACTTAATGGTCTCCATGTTCACCAGTCATTACCTCCTTGATTACTTTTTCTGGGCTATGCGAAAGGAAAAGATATAATCAATGGTCTTAACGTTCATTAGTCATTAACCCTTTGATTTCTCTTTCTGGGCTATGTTAAAGGAGAATACGTCCTCAATGATCTTCTCATTCGACGGATATTTGGAGTTAATGCATCGGTTTCATCTTGGTGAATCTCGCAAATGCATCGAACTTTTCATCACAAATGATGGAAAATCACATCGAGGATATTATTAATATTTCAATTAAATATACTGTATTGCAAATTTAATAAAAGTTAGTTCATTTTTTATTTAAAATATTAATTTTACCTATGTCTAAACTTTACGGACGCCCTCTATAAAGGCGTTTAGAAACCTCACTTGAATATGCAGTTCAACCTTGATCTCTTCATTTGCGAAAGCACATTTTACACTCAGAACGCATTGAGCAGAGAGAACTTCCATTAAGCCATTAAGTTAGAAATAATTCCTATAAAACCGAACTGAATGATCTCATTTTCCTTTTACTGGGAAGTCGTTTTCCGTGTTCATCTCATCTATATTTTTGAAATACTTAAATGGATCAATAATATAAAGTATAATTCGCTATTTGAGTTAGACACCAGAGCGTTTAGTATAAGCAACCGCTTGAAACTTATAATACATTAGCCCTGGTCACAATTTGATTAATAAGAAATGATTTTTTCATCTCTTCCTAGCAAACTTTTGCAAATTTTGGAACACACAACTTCATTCATTGGAAATTTCATGCGATTTCCTAATCCCTTCACAACAAACTTTCACAATCCTGTTAAAATGATCTTGCACAGTGATCCAGGGTATCTTAAACTACCAGAATAACTCCGGGATACTCGGATGTGGATACTCTTCAATCGCTGCTTTCACTGCTTCGATACCGAGAACGAATGATCTTCCTGATCTATATTCATCAGAGAAATGAAGATCACCATTCTTATACGTGTTAAACTACGTTTAGCATTTCTAAGCACACTCTACCAAGATGTACAGTGCATACCTTTTTCATTGCACGTGTTGCATTGTTTCCTTTACGAAACTTGTTAAAAAAAACTCATTAAAGTCCTTGTCATCAATGAGTTTATCTGAGAGAGCACACTAATAGTTTAACTTCTGACAGATGATACCAACCCTGAGACTTATCGCAAAATAAAATTCGACCTTTAAACCTAATAACCTATTTGTATCATGACCTTAAACTCTTTGCCTGGAAATGCCACATTACTTTTCAATGCTCATAATATTTAAAAAATATAATATTTCGGCCGACGGAGACATAATAATATTCTATTATTCTGAAGCAAAATTTCATTTTTCTTGAAAATTAAATAAATAATTTCTTCGAATAAATTTTAAAGTGAATACAGTATCAAATATTTAGATCAATTCCACTACTTGTAATTCAGTAGAACTCACGTATGTAATAGTCTTGAAGCCAAGGAGGATGAAAGACAGTATATGTGATAGGATTGGGCTAAAAGTAAATTTAGAAAATAATTTGTATGTATATATAAGGTGGGATATGATTTTTAGTCTATTGTTTAGCCCTGAACAAGTGTGATATTTTAAGTATGTTTGCTGTATCGAAAATGGCAGTGGTACGGATGAAAAGTTGCCACAAGATGTTGATCATAAAAGCTATAGGTTAAAGCGTGAAATGGTAGTGGAACCTGCATGAGAGTGAGATGGTGAGAATGTTAGTATAGGAGAGTGAGACATTGGTTTGGAATAAGAAAGTTCAAGATTAAGAACAGTATAAAATGAATCTTGAGTGGGAGAAATATTTGTAGATGGCCAAACTAGGCGTTAAGATGTATTTAACGTGTGAAAAGTGTGTGAACTGCGTTAAGAGAGTGATAGTATAGGGCACACATGTATTCACCTGAAGGGTGTACATGTAGACACCCTATACAACAGAACCCGAGGTAAAGAAGAGAGAGCGAGTTTAGAAGGTCGAGTTAAAAGCTCGGTTTTCTGACAGTAATAAAGTGGTAGTCTCAATATCTAAGCTTAAATCAGACAAGCGACAGAGAGGTAAACATTAGGAAACTGAGAATGTCTGGAGGTAATAAAAGGGCGTGTAATAAAAGCATTTCACCATTCTGTAACAAAGATAGCCACAAGTTAAACTAATATAAGCCTAATGATAAAGCTCCGCCTTCTAGAAATATTGGCCAATCACGAGGTACGGCAGTGTAGACGCCATCAAATCAGAATTAAATGAAGGACTAATTTAAGCCAATTAGGTGGGAAGAAAATGGAATGAGCAGCCAATCACGTGCGCCAACGTCATTTGTAGGCGGGGTGTGAGGCTGACTTGATGAGTGTCTTCTCCACCTTTATAAAGGGGTGCAGAGAGAGAGTTTATGATCATTATTATTATTATTATTATTATTATTATTATTATTACTATCTTAATTGTTACGCGTTCATTAATTCAATAAGTCGATCATTATAATCGCCCGGTCGCTTTACCATATTCCCGCATACTTTGGTGTAAAATTGAATCGTGAAATTATACTCCGAGTAATTCCTATTTTGGTGTAAAGTAAAATAAATAGACGGAGACTCGTTTACATCTATAAACAGATTCTTTTATTCATCCAAGCTGGTACCCTCTTCTCGGATCAAGTACAAGGCTACCTAAAGGGATATTTCCGTTACGCATTCGAATAACTTGTTACCATTGCCGGTGGCAAGCGTTATCCCAATCCTACTAAGCTCACCCTTTTTGAGTGGCAACGTTACCACTACCCGGGCAACCCAACCCCCTATTGGTAAGAAGATCACGAGAGAAGCAAGAAAGCCATCTTCTTCTACCCCTCATCCCATAATAGTTCTAGGGTGTTATGAGCATATGAACAGGATGGTTAAAAATATACCTTCGGAAAGATTATGGGAGAGTAAGTATAAAAGTGTGTAAAGAGATGGAAGACCAGGTAAAATGTGTATTATTATGTGAATAAGTGTTGTGAGAGAGGAATGACTGAGTTCGGTATAAAGAGCCAATTACGTGGAAAATATTTTGGGTGGTGTTGTACTCGATACAACGTCACACACATAAAACTAAATGGACCAGTAAAATATCCGAAAAAATTCATAAATATGCCATTTATTTAGTATTAATTATTTTTCCACTATTCAAAGGCAAAAACAACCTTGGCATCTATTCGACAATTTTTACTTGAGCGAAAAAAAAAAGCAAAGAGAGAACAGCCGTGTTTTGAGTTTTTCTTAAGATTATTAAAATTAAATCGTAAAGAAAGAGTGAGGTTAGGGAAAGTTAAATTATGTGATTCTAAGCAGCCAGAGGAGCCAATGATGGTGTATAAATCAACCTGCAGAAAGAAGATGAAACTCTCAGGAACCGAATCCTTTTCCGCAACGACACCAAATTCCCAAGGGTTTTCTGAGAGGAATAGTGTGTAACATAGCAACGCTTTCCAATGGGAGGTTATCCACACTAGATGTCGGATGAGGGTTCGAATAAATAAATAAAGACTCAAGAAATGTTAAATACAAGAATTTGAATACATTTTCCTTCATATATATACTCGAGATTTGTGCAAAGACATCCTGCTGTCTTCCTTATCAAGAGAATATTATTGGTGATTAACTTCATAGTAATTTTTTTCCCCTCTATCTTATTTTTTTTAATTAATATCTTTATTCACGCTGTCCGATATTAATTTTAATAATCGATACTTCTTATTCATTTATCAATGTTTCAACTCACAACCTCTTATAATAATTACACTGCACAACAGATTTTAGTGTCAATAAAAAACATGTTCATTTTATTATGAAGTTGAGTGTTGTGCTGAATTCTTATTTTATAACAAATATTTCGCATCATGTGACATTTTCTTGTAAATTGACAATTTAATAATTATGCAAATGATACGAATTCCACGATACCATAAATGTATTTCACTCCCAATGTCAGATTAAATGTGTCCATTGTAATTATATAATGTATTAACCTACATTTTAGTATTTACTTCTTCGTTTGTAATACGTCTCAGGTGTGTCACGCTTCAGGTTCCACCAGAAGTCAGTCAGCATAGCAGAGCTCCATTTTCCCTTATACCTATTTTCCATTGACGATTTATTTTGATGGAACCTGTCTTCATGTTCATCACTTATATCTCGAGGCAAAAGGACAAATGAGGATGAAGAAAGTGTATCTTAGGTGATACATTGCATCAGAGATCTTGGTAGCACTTAATTAAGCGCTCCACTCTACGCTCTCGCTAGGCCCATTGGTGCTTTCCTTGAAGTCCTTGGCATACACCTTTTAATGCTTGCTAGGTCGTTAGCTCAGTTTCATCTATTGTCGCCTCGAAGTCCTCATCTCTCTTAAAATGAATAAGGCAGAAACTGAAACTGAAGCCATGGTGTTCCCAATATGCAACATAACCGCTTTTATGCTGTAAATGGATGCATCTATGAATAACTTCGACTTATTTGGTTCATAGGTCAGCTCAAGGGCATTGAATAGGCCTCTGCTATCATTACAATAAGTAGAGTTGTTTTCAAAAGTAAAGAATAGCTGTATATCTGTAGAACACTTCCTAAATACTGTAATTCGAGCATGTTCATCAAACAGTATCCACTGTTGCAGACGTGAGCTCAAGAGTTCAATCTGTTACTTAGTAAGTGTTAGATCACGAACTATATCACTGAGTTCCGGTTAGGGGATGAGGTGTGGTTTCTTGTCAAATTCAAGCTTTGCTATATATGGGGTATCTTGAGATTCTAAATCGTCTGAGTTTCTCGTGTCATTGCTTGGTAGTTCAGAAAGCGGCTGTGGTACAGGAATAGCACTTTAATGTCGATCTGGGTGAATAGCAGACTGAATATCTGGATATACGATAGATTTCTTGCCTTTTCTGTTGCGACCTGCAGTAAAATAAAATAAAATCACACTAAAAATGAATATTACTGCCTCTGATAACTTTTAGAAATAGCAAAGGTACAACATATTATGTATTTTGATTTTTTTAATTGATACATCTTTTGAAAATATATTAAAGACCAGGAAAGAAAACACATTAGATACCCACCTTTAATGTATGTTGAGCAGAAGTAGCAATCCTTCGGATGGTCCTTTGGCAACCTTCAGACCAGTGGTACGCTAAACATGAGACCAGGCTCTTTGCCTTTCACCTAGTCATAAAGGAAACTTTTACACCTGACACAACATAACTATGTTGGTCCGATCTGCTTACCAGTGGTAACTTCAGCCAGAAACAATATCATTCACGGCTGAAGGCTAAATGCAGAAAACAAGTCCCCAACGGCGAGCTCCCGTCATGGTGGAGTATGCACAACAAAGATGAACAACAGCATCACGAGGAAACGGCTGAATGGGGCAAGGCCATTTGGCCAGGCATTAAGCGTAGAAAAACAAAACGTGATTACGGCAGCCCAATTCAATTGGACGGTGGACCAGTTGTCTGGATCTTTTCTTGCCACTGAACACACCATCGTGCAACCAAGTCAGTGCAGTTGGAATGTGCACACACCCTTTGACGCTATAAACAACTGCCGTGTAGGTTCTCTCCCATTGGATCTCCCAGTTTGACAAGTCCCACGGCGACGGGAAACTGTTGATGTTGACAGGTCTGATGTGACTTAAATTCCTTAGGTGGAACCCTGTACGGAGGCGGCGCAGGATAGATGGTAATCAGACTGTGTATTAGGAACGGACACTCCTTTTGGTCTATCCTATGCAACTGAGCAGCTTATTTATAACAGCACTTCTTACCCCGATGCGAGAGGTGTCAAGAAAATGCGACCCAAACAAATGCCCGCCCCACAAACACCAGACTAGATGGCCGCGCCCAGAGGCCGAAAAAGGAGAATAAGAAAACGTTTAAAAATTACTTCATGGAATGTCAGAACATTACTGGACACGGCTTGCAGTGACAGGCCCGAAAGGCGTACGGCTTTTTTTGCGGCGAAGCTTCGGAGGTACCATGTGGCTCTTTTGCTCTGCCAGAGACCAGACTTAAGGAGGAGGGATCCTTGGAAGAGGAAGGGCACGAATTTAAGTTTTTCTAGAGAGGTGTGCCTACTAAAAAACAATGTATCAGAGCAGTGGGTTTTGCAATAAGTAGAGACCTTGTCAGATGTCTCGATGAGAAGCCTGAAGGAATTAATGGAAGGATAAGGAAAGTTTGTATGCCACTAGCTAAAGAGATGTATGCAACTTTAATCAGTGTCTTCGCGCCAACTCTCAATGCACCGGAGGATGAAAAAGACGCATTTTACGAGGAACTGGATAGAATAATTCACTCAGTTTTTGCAATGGATAAACTGTTCCTGTTAGGTGACTTCAATACCTGAGTTGGATCAGACTATGATTTGTTAAAGAGCGTGCTTGTACCACATGGAGTGGGTGCTATGAATAGCAATAGACTAAGGTTGCTCTCCCTCTGTGCAGAAAACTCAGTTAACTTAACAAATACAATGTTCCGTCTAAAAACGAAGTACTCGTAGAAAACGACGTGGGGTCACCCAGGTCAGGGCTATATAACTGTGAGGCAGCGCGACCGGCTGATGTAATGATAACGTATGTGATAATGAGAGCTGAGTGCTGGATGACCATAGACTAGTACGTTCTTAGATTTCGATTAGCGTGCGACCAACCTCAAGAATGTGTAACCAACGAACACAGAAGCGTATAAATGTTGCGCTCTAAAATACGATGGAAAGAGAACGGAGATGCGGCAGAGACTTGCCGAGGAACTACAGGGTATTGGAGAGCAATATCCCGAAGGTTTGAACACACCGGAAGAGCTACTGAACAGCAAATGGGATACCGTGACGAGGGAGTTGTACTCTGCATGCTTGGGCACCCTCGGATCTGTAAGAAGATGGCACAGAGACTGGTTCCACGAGAACAATGAGCAAATCCGCAGATTTCTAAAAGATAAAAACAGGGCCCATGATGCCTACCTACCTAATTCATCCTTCATTAAAGGATAGATGGCATAACTTGATGGTTCCCGTGAAGAGAGGACTTAAAGAGAGCCAAAACAATTGGTGGATGGACCGAGACGCGGAAATACAGAGACATACAGACGAGGGCAAATCACAGGAATTTTACGATGCTATCAAGCAGATTGGCGGCCTTGGAAGGCGCAATCTAACACCTCTCCATTCAGCAGATTGAGCGAGCCTGATTAAGGATGGTGTTGACAAGATGGGTAGAGTAATTTTCCTCTCTTCACACAGAGAATGAAACGGATTTTACTGTGATAAATGAAATTCCGGAACTTGATCAAATACTCGAGATGGACAACCAACCATCTGAAGAGGAAATTCAAAAGGCTATAAAATATTTAAAGCATCGAAAAGCTCCTGGCCCGGACGGTATACCAGCCGAGGTTCTCAAAGTTGGAAGAAGGCGACTGACCGACTTTTTGCTGGAATTTTTGCAACCTTGCTGGAACTTGGAGACCGTGCCACAGAAGTGGAAACACTCACATCTGATAACTGTCTGCAAGAAAAGAAGAGATAGATCGGTCTGCAGTAACAGCAGAGGAATCGCTTTTTTAGACTTGTTAGGGAAAATTCTGGGCCGGATTATGTTGGGCAGACTGTTAATACATTTGGTGGATTGAGTCTTACCAGAATCTAAATGTGGTTTTAGAGGAGACAGAAGCACTTTAGATATGTTTTTTGTGTGCAGACAAATTAGAGAGAGGTGTGTCGAACAGCATATCCCATTATCGGCTCCCTTAACTGATCTAGAAAAGGTTTTTAACACCATCAACTGCAGTCTTTTATACCTGATTCTGGAGAGGTTTGGTTGCCCACCAAAGTTTGTTGCACAGCGATACAACTGTCAGTGTTGCATCTGGAGGAGTGGCATCCGAACCTTTTGAGGTCCGTGTGGGGGTGAAGCAGAGGTGTGTCCTGGCACAGGTACTGTTCAACGTTTACCTTGTGGTGGTTACCTGCCTAGTGCTACAGGCGATAAATGCGGCTGATCATGGCATATATATTAGATACAGATATGACGGTGGTAAATTTAATCTTAGAAGATTGCAAGCTTTGACAAGGACGCAAACGGAAACTACAAACCTTGCTAGGCGTGACATGGGAAGGGGAAGCATATAGCAGAGCGGTACTACGTGCTAACGCCGGCAAGACTGAGGTAATGTAACGTGCCGAGGGAGATGGAAAACCGGTCCAGATGTATCTAGATGTTTACCCTCTGGAAAATACAGAGCACTTTAAATACCTGGGCAGTATTATTTAGGTCAATGATGGCGCGCAGAGAGACTTCACAAACAGGATACAAAAAGCAAGCAGCTCATTCGGACGTTTTAAGGAGAAAGTCCTTTTTAACCGGAACCTGAAGAAAATGTGTGTCAACCCTCCTGTATGTAGCAGAAACGTAGACGATGTTCGCAAAACACATTATAATGAATGAAGCTTTACACATGAAGTGCCTCAGAAAAATATTGGGTGTGTCACGAGTAGACAGAGTAACGAATAATGAGGTTTTGTCTCGCCCGGGAGCTGTGAGGCTGGGGACACATTTTGCAGGAGAATGCTTCGTGGCACACTATGAGAATGAACCATACATAACATGGCATTAGCCATAAAATGAGGTTGAAGTAGCGATAGATATAGCGCACACCGCATTAGCTAATTAAGAAGCACTCCTTATCCACACGAAACAACTTAGTGTAGCCATTGGCGCACATTAATGTTATTACTGTGGATTGAAAATTAATTTTTGCCAATTCCTTCTCTGAAGTATTCTAAAAGTTTGTTTGGTTGTGCGGATTCCAAATCTGTTATTACTTTGGGAAATACTCAACATTCAGCTTGTGAGATCTACGTTTGAAAAAACAACTCATAAATTGATCGAGAAAAATAACATTTATTAATTTTAGCTGCTCAAAATGGCAGGTAATGCTAGAGAAATTTAGTTTTTCTGCATAAAACATCACTAAAAAAATAATTAAACAAGTTTCATCGTCCTATTTTATGTGTTCTTCGACATCATCCTATGATATAACCCCCATGTTTATAATGGGGGTATTGGGGAATTATCCCCCAATCCTACGAATTTGTCTAGAGCCCTCCCCCCGGCAACGAGGAGAGAACGAGCCGCTTGTTTTTTACGCGCCTTGCCGCTAAAAGCTGAATTTTCATCCGCCTCAAGGATTAAGATGTCTGGAGCTGCCTTACCCCCTGCTCCGAATTACCATTTTCCCCTTCTGGATCACTCGTACAAATACCCGGTTTTGACCTGAGATCGGTGAGTCCCGCACACACCTCAGCAAAGTCGTCCTCATCGTCTCGAGTCGAAGTTCCGTGAGCGTTCATCAGACAGCAAGACTTTCTCCGCCGTGATTCTATCCCAGTCAATTGGTAGCTTCTGTGAACGGCAATCCTTTGAAGTTGCGCGACAGTCTCCCTTTTTTTAATCGATCCTAAGGAAATCTCCATCAATTACTTTTGAGGAAACGAAGTTTCCTCTTCCAGTGGAATTGCGAGTAATTCCACATTTCCCGATTGAACCTCATCCTTGAAGATTGGCTATCTTCATCGCCATCCCTCGGAAGATTGGTTCGGATCATGCCCCACTTGCCTCACTCGGAACGTGCCGCAGGTGCCTCATCCGGAACGTACCCCACTTGCCTCACCAGGATCGTACCCTACTCACCTCCACCCAAGCAGGACATTCCTCGAAGTCACCAACCCGTAAGATTGAAACCCCCCTCAATTATTAGTATTGTCAAGTTCCCCCTTTTTATCTTAGCATAGTAACGCTAATTAATTCATTTTATTTGAGAATCCATCCTTATCATAATTATCAATAGACTATTTCATTTTAAATAATTCCCCTTTACCTTTTGGATAATTAATTAAATCCCTTCACTCACCAACTTTCCCTAATTTTGCCTCGATGCCGCCACCAACTAAAACACTCTTCTGTTCTTAATATGCCACTTCGAGATTGGAACAAGCCCTGATGACGTCATAAACAAATGAGGACAGCAAAGGCAATTGACGTTTTTGGTAGCGGAGCTTGAGAGACGAGTTTGAGTTCGACTGCTACAGCGGCAAGAAGACTAACGCTCAATTCAAAATTGAGCGATTGAAGTTGTTTTGAAGTGGACGAAGGGAACAATTTCGACCCTCATATGTTCCAGGAATTTAAATTTGGAGGTGAGTGTCGTATTGTTTGTTTAATTAATCAAATTAAGTCGAAATTTATTCTTTTTCAAACTCTTATTTTTTCCAATATAGGACGATTAAGGCTCAAATTTGTCCAATTTACTTCCCCAAATCAAGAGAGCTCTCTAGTTCAAAAAATCCACGTGGGACTTTCCTGTGTATATTATTGTTTATTAACTTGTGTATGGTATTGTTTTTTGTATTTTAAAATGAGCTTAACTAACGAACTCAAATTATAAATTAAAGCCACAAAGATTTCCTTAACTAAAGTGCTAAATAATGCCCTTAAATAAGAGAGAACCATTCTTTCAGTTTCTTATCTGCAAGAAACAATAAATAACCTTGAAAATAACCTAGATTTTTTTAAAAAATTACAAAATTCCCTGTACCTAGCTATTTGTAGTATGGAGAGCATTGGTGAGGAAGACATTGACATAGAATTAGAGTATGTTTCAAATCTAGATACGAATTATAATGATAAGATCTTGATGGGAATCAGTACCTTAAACTCTCTTCTAGAAGAGAAAACCAACGCCATCAGTAGCTCTGATCATGAGGTAAGGCAATTCATATCCCCCTTTGAATGTAAAGTTACTTGAACTAAAAATTAAGCAGTTTTGTGACAATAGCCAGGATCCATTTTCATTTTTTTAGGTTTTTAATCCAACTTTGATAATGCCTTTAATAGTGTTCCAGGAGTGGAAAAATCAGTTAAGTTGATTTATTTAAAATCTTATTTGCTAGGTAGAGCTGCGGCAATTGTAGAGAATTTGCCAATTCATGATAGTTCCTATGACACTGCATGGCAGTTGTTAACAGAAGAGAGTTCTTAGATAAAAACCTTCTTATTAATGAAACTCTTTCTGAAATTGCTAACTGGAAATCGTGTACTACCTTAGAATATAACATGGACTTTGTGTCCTATATTAAAGTAAAATTGGCTGAACTTCACAAATTTCAGTTAGATTTTCACACTATAGGTATTTCTGGCGAAAAATTGCTCAGTAATTTAGTCAGGTCTAAATTATTTATTCCTTTCTTAAAGGAACTTTGCAGAAAAGTAAATGATAATTATCCATCTGTCAAACTCATAATTAATATTTTTTTAATATTAATAAACTACTAAATCCTAGAGAAAGAGCCAAACAAACCCAGGCTCAGACTAATATTCTAAACTTGGCTTCCTTTCAGGCAGAAATCTGCATCTAAACCACCTAATGTCCAAAAACTTAGGGTAATAAAAGTTTTCAGCCATCAGGATGTAAATTATGCTCTTTACTAAATCATTCATCTTTATATTTTAAAAAATATGGAAACTTTTTTGCTAGACAAAAAACGGCGTCAGAATTAAAATTATGTATATGATGTTTATCCCTCAGGCATACAGCGCCAGAATGTCCTGGTCTACAGAGTAAGTTGCTTTATCCCTGCCAAATTTGTCATTCTTCTGCCCATGTCACTCCTATGTGTCCTGACATGGTACTCTCTCTTTTGGCAGCCAAAACCGTAAAAACTGAAGGTCACTCTAGATGACTATCTCTTAATTCAACTGCTCACATTGCTAACCCAGTTCTTTCTTTATTTTGTGAAACCCCCTCAGGGTATATAGCAATGCCGATTTTACTCAATACTGGTGCTCAAATTTCTATATTAGACTACCGCACCCTTCAGCAATATAGTGTTAAGGGTCTTCCTATGGAAAAATCAATTTTTAGCTTGGGATTAACTAAATTAGTGAAGGGATATATGCATAATGCTAAACTTAGTTTACCTAACCTAAATAAGTTAGATGCACAGTTTTTCTGTATACCTTCTCTGCAGTTAAATTTGATAGTAAATAGTATTGCTGATACTTTGAAAAAGTTGCGTAAACTGGGAGTCCCTTGAACATCAATATTCTAGAATACTATAATGATAATAATCAAATTATTGGTATCTTAGGAAATGATGTGTTGCAACATTTTTCTGTGTTTAAATTTCAAAATGTGTTTGGTGGAAAAATGTTGATGGTCTCAAATGGATTTGTACTAATTGATTCTATTAAATCCTTAACTGCAAAGATATCTCCACCTTCAAGGACCGTAAAAAGGTGGATATGCAAACCCACGGTGAACATACGACCCCTCCTTTAACTGATAGTATAAATATAATCAAAACCTTCAAATTGGTTATTGAAAACGAAAGCTCTCTTGCCTCTCCCTCTAAAATATGTACTCCTTCTCAGGATCTTGCTCTCTCTGCCCCATCCTGCACTAAAAAAATGTCTTTTAAATCTCAAACTATTAAAACTAACCTAAAAAAACCAGTTGGGTAAATATTCTAACCATATATATGTTCCTAAACTTTATAGATCTGCTGTTAATTTTGTTCTTAATCCTAAAGAAACTTATTTTCCTCCTTTAGCGGAAATTCTTCCAGACTCTAATGTAGCCTACAAACTAGAAAATCTATTCTCTCTGGAAATTATAGGAATTAAAGAAGATATTTCTAGTTATGATCAATTTGAAATTAATAATTTTAAGAAATCTATAATATTAAAGAATGGCATACCACATAGATATACCCTGGAGCAAAGAGGTTCTGGAAAAGGTTCCGCCAAATTATGAATTGTCAAAACTTATTGTCAGGAAGGTAGCATGTAAAAATAGTGATTTAAATGAAAAATATTTTAAAATATTTGTAGAACAGAAGCAATTAGGAATTATTGACGAAATACCCCAACCTTTCAATCCCTCTAACCATAAGTGGATTCTACATAAACCAGTTATCCGTAATGATCCTCTGGTTAGCAATACGAAAATTCCACCTGTTTTCAATGCATCATTGAAGGTAGGAAATTCTCCTTCTCTTAATGATGCAGCATTTCAGGGTACTGATATGTTAAATCAATTGTTAGGACTGTTGTTATACTTTAGGACTAATAACTATGTTTTGCTATCTAACAGTGCAAAAGCCTTCCTCAATATAAGATTAAATAAAAAATCAGACAAGAATTGTTTCAGCTTTGTAGTATATCACAATAATAAATATTACCATTAAAGGTACTGTATAATCATTTTGGGGTTATTGTGTTCCCCATTTATCTTAAATTACATTATTTATCATCATGCTCAAAAATTTCAAAATTCAGTAGTCTCAGATATCTTGTGTAACAAATTTTATGTGGATAACATGTTATTAACCTGTAATGATAAAAATGAGATAATTAATATTAGTAATGAGGTTGCTGCTACCATGGCAGAGGCAAGTTTCATGCTTAGGGACTGGAGTAGTAATGATGAAGATGTAGTAGCAGCAATGTCTAGTGATAGCTGTACTAGTCCTGTGTCTGAAACTAAAGTGTTAGGCTATGTGTTTTGCCCAGATGCAGATAGTTTATCCATAACAAATATTAAACTTAACCCTACTTGCAACACTAGAAGACAAATTGTTAATGCAACGTCATCTATATACACACACACACACACACACATACACACACACCGTAAAAATGGACAAGAATGAACAGAAAAGATCCCTACTCTTATCCTTCGTCTATCCAACTGTCTTCTTCTTTTAACGTCTTGCAGTATTTAAAAGCAGTCAACTCTAAAACTCTTCCCACTATAAGGTTCTCACATATCTTAGTTAATCGTTCTATTTCCTCGTAATTACATTCGCCAATAGCTTTATCTCTTTTGCTATCAAATTTACCTTGGTTTCTGAGAGAACAAAATTTATTCACTTATTATACTTCCGCGTCATTTATACATGTATATGTTTAGACTTTGTGGGCCAGATAAGCCTACAACTGACCCCATTTAGTGTCGGCTTCTGATACTGCTAGTGATAATGTGAATATGAGGACGATTTGCGGTGATACATTCTTGCAACGGGATTGTAAATAAATAGGATTGGCTAAAATTCTTCTTACTACACAAAAAAATTAGCAAAATTCTTACCTAGTAATGACTAGTTAAAGTTTAATAACCAAATATATTCTTCAGTTATTTTAATTTATTAAATGAGATTAACGAGATAAGTGGTTACAAGTGAAAGATTGGGTGATTCAATTAACGGGCGCGTTAAAGCAGGAATATTTGGACACACCGAATCGTTGAAAGGGAACAGCACTTACAATTTGCATGCGCGTATGTGAGCAAAGGTCCAAGAATGGTTTTTCCTGGAAACTTGAGGTTTAGGACACGATCCGATAATTAGTAATATTTTCATGTGAGCATGTCGAGAGTTAGAGGCAATATTGCTCGGGTGGGATTATAGGGGGGTTGCAGGAGAATTACCTATTTATGGCGGGATACGTTTGTCGCAGCTTTGTGATACAATTCCTTTTGGTTAGCGGGTTTTTTTACCCAGGTGCTTCGTAGACTTCTGTCTCTCGATAAATCTATTCTGAGAGGCGAAATGTTTGTTTATGCGTTGTCTTATTGACACAGGTGTTTCTGACCTTTCGCGCGTTCGTACATTGTGTGTCCCGCTCGCACTTCCAACGGCCGTTTGCCTTATATATATATATATATATATATATATATATATATATATATATATATATATATATATATATATATATATATATATACATTCACAAATATCTTTACATTCCATATTTTTGTATTCAAATTCATAGATGCAAATTAATCTATACATTCTCATTTCCTTATTCCAATTTCAAACATATTATTTTATATGTGTGGAGTATGTTGGGATTTAATAAGACCACCGCGTGTCCGTTTTATGGAGTTTCTCGCTCGGCCTATTGAATCTTGCAATTTGGTACCAGTAGCCTTTTCCTATTACATAATCCGATCATTACATGATTTTATAGGCAATTTGAGGCGAGACTTATATCAAAACATAGGATTAGATGAAATACGGTGTTTATGCAAATAATAGAGCAATAGAAGAAATAGCGCGCGGAGAGCACGTGTGCTTTTGTTGTATTTGTCTTTAGAAGGTGAACTGTTTCTTGCTACTCCGTGGAGGTGATTTTATTCGCTGTCTTAGTTTTGTAACTTCCGGCATACCCATGGCTACTGGTTTGCGGCAAAGAGATTTGCTTCGAAGGCTCCCCATATAACTGGTTTCTGTGGAAAATTCTAACGATGCCGCGATGAAGGCCTCGGGAGGCAAGCGATGGTGATGATAAGACCTAAGCGAATTGAATTTTTACAGCCTGGGGCGAGCTTGGAAGTATCTCGCGTTCCTCTTGAACTATGTGCTCCCACGAGGACACACGTGGGGATCAGTCGGCCAGGCACTCCCGACAAACTTAATGTCATCTTGTTCCACGTATTTGAAATGCTTGTTACTTCGCTCTCGAATTCGAATACCCACTTTAGATCCCTCGCATAAAACTAGTCGTTCATTATCAAAGTTTTATTGTCTTTTATTACAGACATTCTTTTTTTTGTAGAATAGCGTATGTTATTTTCACATCACCTATAAATACAGTAAAAGTTGAGGTCACGTTACAGATTCGTGAAGCATAATACTATCTACATATAATAAACACTCACATAACTCCACAACTTCTCTTACACACGTGAGGCTTTTTAAATTGAATTGTTTTACTAAGTTCAACCCACACCATACATCCTCAAATCATGCCAGAGTACAGTCATACTAATTTCATTATATGCTCTTTCTACAGCTTATAAACTAGTGTACATCACACCTTTTTCCTTAAGAGTATTTCCATATAACTGTTGCAAAATAAAGTCCTGTTTTACTCAGCTTTATATGATAGATTTAAAACCTCCTTCAACATATCCAGCCCATCAGTTATTCAAATCACTCTCAATCAATATCCAGCCATGATCTTTTCGGTTATACTAAGCAATATAATTACGAAACTCTCTTTTGACCTTGACTTTAAGAAAGAGGGAGAGTTTCAGCTTTTATTCAAGGCTTATACACGATTCCTTATTCATAAACCTTGATAACTAACTACCTGATCACTTTCAACCATTTTACTCTTGTTGGATTCTACCAGTAGCAATTTTCTTTTATCACACCAAACCCATTCAAATTCACATTTGCTTCGTTCGATATCTGCTCCATTCACATAATATAGATGCTCAAATTATTTTTTCTATCACTAATCTGTTATATTTAAACATAAGCATTTTACGATTAACATATTTTCCACAGAAACTTGCATCATGCAATCGAGCTTTTTGTTTTTTCTATATCTTTTCAAAGCATTTTACGATTTCTGATCACATCTATATTCATCTTCTGCCCAACTCTCTTGTATCCTTTGTAGATAAAGTTTAAGATGAGCTCCCCTGCGGCGAATTTGTACTTTTATTTCTCCCTTTTCCATAATGTTGTATCCACTTAATGGCGACACATTGTATTACACTGGACTGCATCAAAAATGCAACATAAATGACAATATCATTTTACAGACCAACTTTGCGTGCTGAACACTGTGGTAGTATTCATTTTGCTCCTGAGGTTCTAGTTTTTGTGTTGCACAACATGTGTTATAGAGCTAGGTACAGAGGCAACTATGTATGAATTATTACTGTGTAATGTCCGCGTTTGATCATTGACTGTGTCTTATGTTTATTTATTTTGTTTCAGATTAACTGAAGGATGCTGCCGACCTGCAAGAACCATCATGACTCGTTCTACTACATATGCGTAAAGTACACACCCTCAAAACAGAAGCCCACTATCACATCTTGAGTAAAACGTCTGTATCGTGCCTACTTTGCCATTGAACTCGAAGATCAGGACAAACCATGGGCTCCTTACTCTGCCTGTGTGAACTGTACTTCTGGGTTCAGCCATTGGATTAAAGGGAAACGTAAGTCACTGCCATTTGGTATACCAATGGTTTGGCGGGAGCCGAAAAATCACCATGATGACTGCTATTTTTGTATGGTGAACCCGCTGGGGAGGAATGCTAAAAGCATGAAACACATTAAATATACAAACATTACATCAACTATGCAACCTGTACCACACAGTGATGATGTCCCAGTACCAATATGTCCTGAGAATGTGCAGCGTAGCAGTTCTAGTAACTCTTCAAGTAGTGACCGTGAAGATGCAGATGTGTAAGAAGAGTTTAACCCTACCGGGATCCGTGGGAAAAGCCCTCAGTTGTTTGAACAAAGTGAGCTAGATGACTTTGTTCGAGATCTTGGGCTGTCAAAACAATATGCACACTTGCTAGGCTCAAGGTTAGTAGAGAAAAATCTTTTGGGATGCAGCACACACTTTACATGGTATAGGTATCGAGAGCATGAACTTGTGCGGCACTTTACTAAGACAGATGACATGGTATATTGCCATGATGTTTCAAGTCTTGTGGTACACATTGGCAAGGAATACCATCCTAAAGAATGGAAGCTCTTTATCGACTCCTCTACAAGGAGTCTAAAAGCCGTGCTACTTTTTAATGGCAAAAAAGTAGCATCATTGCCCATTGCGCATTCCGTCACCGTGAAAGAAACCTACGCAACGATGTCACTTCTTCTTAACAACATACAATATCAGGATCACAACTGGCTTCTTTATGGTGACCTGAAGGTCCTAAGTATTTTTCTAGGGCTGCAGGGAGGCTACACAAAACATCCATGCTTTTTATGCTTGTGGGATAGCAGTGCAGATTCCGTACACAACCGAAAAGTGCAATGGGCCGCCATAACGTCAAAGCTTTACCACTTGTACCACCGATGAGAGTGCTTCTATTTCCACTTCACATAAAGCTGAGATTGATGATAAACTTTGTAAAAGCGCTCCGGAAAGATGGAGAAGGGTTTAAGTACCTGTCCCACAAATTCCCTTCTGTAAGTGATGCTAAAATAAAAGCCGGCATATTTGTTGGGCCACAGATTCGTGAGCTTCTTTCAGATACCGGCTTTACTGAAGCATTAACACCTCATGAAAGGAGTACTTGAAATAGGTTTAAGTAAGTTGCAACAAGCTTCTTAGGGAACACAAAAGCTGATGACTACAAGGAAATGGTTAGGAACATGCTTCAAGCATATGAGACGGCTGGAGTGCGGATGAGCATAAAATGCATTTCCTCCATAGCCATCTTGACTACTTTCCTTCCAACTTGGGTGACTTCAGTGAGGAACAGGGCTCCCCCTGTTCCTCAAGATATATCTGAAATAGAGCACCGATATCAAGGCAATTAGAGCGTGACGATGATGGCTGATTTCTGCTGGTCGCTTCAAAGAAGCCGACCAACATCTGCTGATACACTATCACACAAAAGAAAGTCTCGAACACGTGCCTTTGAGGGAGAATAGCTGCCCTCAACATTCAAATACAATGGTGATTTTCTTAAGCAGATATGTACGAGGGGCGGTCAATAAGTTTTGCGAATCGGTTGGGCAAAACAGAGGAAAGGGGTAGCTGTTTGTGGGGGTGTTAGGAAAAGTTATGACAAGTCAGGACTTGCAGCCGCACGCTCTTGCCTTGTCTATTTAAGAAGCAGTAGCTGATCGCAGATCGTCAGTCACAAATTCTTCAACGATGGAGAAGGTTGAGCACCACGCAGTGATAAAATTTTGACCAAGCAAGGCAAGAATGCATTAGAGATCCATGAACGCATGGTTACAGTGTACACCGACACCGCCCCTTCCTATGCAACCATTGCTCGCTGGAATAGGGAGTTCCGCCATGGTCGTGAGTCCCTTGAAGATGATCCCCGTCCAGTACGCTCGTCAGACGTGACCAACGAGGACAGAACTTGGAATATCACATGGAAGTGTTATCAACACCATCCAGGACAATTTAGCCCTGACCAAGGTCTCTGCCCGTTGGGTCCCTAGAAACCTAACGCCCCATGATCGACTTTAACGTCGTCAAAGTCCACAAGGCCAGAGTTGCACAAGCTGCCCTGCGCGAGTGCGGATTCGAGGAGCTCAACCTTCCCTCCTACAGTCCAGATCTGGCCCCTAGCGACTACTTTTTTATTCCGCCACTCAAGGCTGCACTGCGTGGACGCTGGTTTGGGGACGATGAAGATGGCCAGCTCGCCGTCCAGGAGTGGATTGAACAGAAGTCGGGAGATTTCTGGTTGTCGGGAATTTGAAGCCTCAGGGACAAGTGGCGCAAGTGCACTGAAGTCGAGGGTAGTTATATTTAAAAATAATAAAACACTTTTCCTCATATCTCGTTTCCTTATATCCGAATTTCAAAACTTATTGACTGCCCCTCGTACATGCCTGTATGTGTGTAACGTACATTTATCATGATTTTGTTTCTTCTTAATAAAATAAAATGGTCTGTCAACCTTTGTTTCCCTTTACTTACCTATACTATATAAATTTACAGGAATTTTATAGACCTGGCTTAGACGCATTTCTGTACGATAAACCTTAATAATTTAGTGTCGGTTATTACAAAAAAATGAGAACCTCCCTGAAAAAAATGAGTATGATTTCTGGATTCAGCATACAAAACTCTAATGGGAAATGGTAATGACGTCATGTTGCAATGATTTTTAGGGGGGGGGGTGCAGCCCAGTGTTATCTATCATTTTTAAGATAACTTCGAAAGGAGGGTTGGATCCCCTACACATCTTGCTATTTTTAGTTAAATTCATAATATTTATTGATATAAAAAGGGTAAAGTCGCCACCGGGGAACTTATCTTAAACTTTACCCCTTCTTACATCAATAAAACTTTCATTTTATTTTTTTTCTTATTTTATATACTTTTAGGCACCGAGCTATGCAACGTGAATTTATATCTGCCATAATTTAACCATACTTCATGCATCTTTTTCACTGTTTCTTGCACTTCTACTGACCATGGAACAAAAGTGCGTTAAATATGAATGTTGAACAATCATTTCGGAATAGAAATACAAACACATAATTTTGTATAAATTACATGAATAATCTTTTGCATTATTATGACTCCTATTCGTTTAATCTTAATTAGAATTTAGCCATAGTAAAACATGGATTGACGGCAAAAGGTAAAAGAAATGTCTGATTTCCAAATGCTACAAATTGATTTTTAGGGTGTAGTGTTGTAATGACAAAAGGTGGAAATCTTGTAATTCCATTATATCAGTGTAATAATAGTCAAATTAAAATAAACAAAATAAAAAAGCTTTAACTTAATTATTACTGGTGAACTTCAGCCTCTTGATCACCCATTCTTGTAAACGTGGAGATCTCAAAATAACGCGAAGCCCAGTAGTAAACTATCCTTAGTTTGTTTATTAGAACTTTAGCCGAGCCAAGTGTAAACAGAGCCACTTGAGCTAAATTAAGCCACATCAGGAGATCCGGCAAACGGAGTGCTTTCTCAGGGCGATTTCTCTAGTTGAGCCACGGCCTTAAAGCGGTCGTGGTTCGGGTCCCACGATAAATTCAATGTCCGGCCCAACAACTTTAGTGGTTGAAGAGCATTACATGGATGAAGGCGGATAAACCTCCTCGCAAGTAGGACTTATATTAATAAGTCAAATGAATGGATTACCGAAACAAACATGTCTGGCATTCAGAGAGAGCAAAATATTTTCTAACAGATCATGATTCCCTCACTATTCACGCAGTTTGAATTCATGGGCTTGGAGATTACCTAAGGTGTATTAGACGTGATTAAGTGTGATCGCAACCTCATCGTTGACTAACGACTCATATCAATAAGCTCAACTCCTTACCTCAACAAAGACAACTGCCCTCTCATGGAAGATATGTGGCTTGATATCTTTCCCTTTTTTCTTATCATTCACCCGCACAAATATCTGTTCATCATGTATCAACGATCCACGACTAACCATACAGAGTTCATTAACATCTTATAATATTTCTGATTAGTTGTTTATTGTTTTTTTCTTGTTCTGTCTACCTTACACACTTTTCAACAGCCCATTGGACCTGAGCAATAGGGCGTAGTGTCGCAACCAATTTTAAGGCACATTTTAGGTTTTGTAGGGCAGACCATCACAAATTTGGAAATGAAGACGAAAAACATCTGAAAAAGTCGTAACACCCCATCTTTGGGGGCCAAATTTTGCTTAAAAATTATCTCTTCCGTAGGCTGAGGCGAGTAGTAATACGGGGTAAATACCGAGTCTCCAACCCCCCCCACCACCCCTTACTGTGGAGGCCGAGTCTCTTCGACCCCCGACTCCCCGTTATGGTGAATACCAAGTCTCCCCCCTCCCCCTCCCCCATAATACTTTAGTCAGTGACCTTTTGTTGAAGGAATTAGAGTCTATACACACACACACATACACACTGGAGCTTTCTAAGGAATTCGAGTCTACATACACACACACACATACACACTGGAGCTTTCTAAGGAATTCGAGTTTTCACACGCACACACACATACAAATTGGAGCTTTCTACGGAATTAGAGTCTACACACACACATACATTCGAGCAAATCATGCCTTTAATCTAAAGATTATTGTCGTAGAATAGGCTCCGACGATATACTATATATAACTATTCGTTGAGGTGATTATTCTATATTTCGAGTGCGTGGTAATCATATTCCGAGAATGGTTCAAAAGGAAAGGGCCTGGAGAGGGCTTATTTATCTTCAATATACTTAAGAAGTGGAACGAAGCCCAAGGATAAATAATATTGCAAACATTAATAAAATGGAGTTTTATTAATTAACCTATCAAAACAACACACGGAAATGTTTACATAACCGGGGATTAAAATAGGAGAAACACAGGAAATGATAAAGGTCATGGGAATATTTGACTAAGCTGAGGATTAAGATTTGGAGGGATTTAAAAAGGCAAAACAAACAAAAAGAAGGAATGGTTGGCTAAAACCATTTAAAGAACAGAGTTGCGTTGGCACAAGGTTAAATGATTAAATGTAATTCGTAGCTTACGTAATTAAAGGTTGTCGTGCAGAGGAAGGCGATGGAAAGGAATCTTCGGTCCAACTGGCGATTCTTTTCCAAGAGAAGGGGTTCTTCGGGGGGTCGTCCTTAACGAGGAAGAAGGACTGTCTTCGAGGAGTGAGAGCGAAGTGGGGCTCGGAAGTACGAGCGATCCTTGAGCTAGGACATCGGAGTTGTTTTAGATGAACAATGGAGATTATTGTTGTAACCAAACGTTCTCTTGAAGAACGTTAAAAAAGGTAGGAATTAAATTACCCTGACGTGATGCCTTGGGAATGAGAACCGTTTCTTAACGAACGGGCTTGAAGAACAATGGCTGTTCTAATGCTGTTCTCTTTCTAAACAACAGGGGGTGGGAAGGAGAACCATTTCTTGTCGAAAGGGCTCGAAGAACAATGGTTGTTCCAAAGTTGTTCTCTTTCTGAACAACAGGCGAGCCCTGTTGACTTGGCGTCTCGAGGGGCACGAACCTTGGCACTCAAGGGATATTGTCCTCTTCTGGACCTTAAGGGGTTTCTCGGGGTAGAGTTCCTATGTGCACAAGAGAGACCGGATCGGCGTGATGCCTCACGAAGATAATCGGGATCTGGTTCAAATGCGAAATGCTATCGCATAAATAGCCGGAGCCAACCCCTTCGCGTAGGGGACAATTGGGGGGGGGGGGACTTCGATGGAATGTCCCGGTGGCGCTTGGGAAAATATCTTATCTGTCCATAAGCCTAATTCAATCTGGCGAGATCGACGCATGGAGGCGAACGGGGGATTGAACCTCCTTGATTAAACTTGGGGATGGGGGGGCGATAACGCGCCTTCTACTTCCTCTCGCAGCATACACGTGGGGAAGCATGTGTTTCGACATGTGATAGGGGCTGAAGCATGGCGGCCTCAGTCAGACCGTTCTATCACAATTATGAATGTCTAGACCGTATTTAACATATCTGCAGAGATCGCTTCTCTCTTTAATGGACCCTTCCCCTCTCCTTTATTTCTTTATTGTCCTAAAACCCCATTTGTAGAGATATAAAAACCAATTCAAAAAAACTCTCTTAACATTGTACTTCATAGCTTTTGCTGGGAAGAAGACATTTCCTCTTTGATTAGGAACTTTTAAGTAATCATAAAAATATGAAGTCGTTAACAAAAGATCAATGGAGTTCATGTGGTGAGATAACTGACTTTCTCGAACATTTCACGCCTTCACAGTTGACAATTTTGTTCACAAAGTAAGTTATTTTCCTTTGAAACTTGTTTAAAAAGTCAAGGTTGTTATAATGTTTTATTTTACATTGTAATTCAAATATGCATTCATTTTCTGCAGATTAATAAATCAAAAAAACATTTAATTGATGCGAACCATATTATATAATGGTACATAATGATAAAAGCTTTTCCATCTCTTACCTTTATATAATTCCACGAATGCATGTGCTCAAGGATGTTGGGTGATATCACATGCTTTGACGTATGAATTATACGATTTTGGGTATCCTCGCCATTTTACTAAATATCTCTTGTTTTTTCCACGCCCTTTCGCTTTAACTATCTTTCCCGCTACATATTTCTTATGGGAGTCAAACTTTACTTTCTGTAGTTCTTCTTCATAAACACCACCTTAAATATTTTCTCTATTTAAATCTTCAATATAATACAGCCCTAATAGTTTTGAACTACTATATATGAGCATCTTGTAAATTTCCTCACTCCATCCGACCTCGTATCCTTTTATAAAATTACTGGAAACGCGTGAGATTCGAACATAATCACCGATTTTATATAGAAGCCTCTTTTTTTTAACTTCAAATCTCTGTTCCGGTATAGCAACATCATGTCTAACTTTAAATGGTGTGCTTCCAATCATTCTATGTCTAGAATTATTATAAGCCCTTGCAAAATCATGTAACACGTCGATGTATTTTCATGCATTTTTAGAGGGAAAATATCTAAAGAGTCTTTCCTTTATTGTTCTTTGTACACGCTCCACAAGACTAGCTTTGTTTAGTGAGTGAACAGGATATACGCCGATATTATATTCGCTCAATAAGCCTTTAATCTTCTTTCTTTTAAACTCTCTTCCATCACCAGAACATATTATACCTGGAATGAGATTTAGTATAACATTTGACACTACCTAATCCATCTTCTCCCTCAAAGGAATTAGCCAGAGATATCTAGAATATACGTCAATTACAAAAAGTATGTAGCGTACACCAAAGTAAAAAACTTTCAAACTTGCATATTACATCTAGATTTATTTGCCAAATCTCCTTTGAACCTTGTGCTTTTACATGTTTTGTCTTGAATTTTTTTCGCACGGGTTTGTGTAGTGTATAACTATGCAAACCTGAGAGAAAGCTTTCCACATCAGATCTTTTAGCGATCTTTTTTACAGATTGGAATAGCCAATTTACCCCACCAAAAGATGTTGGGAGACTCGGGGATGTTTATAAGTGTAACAATCGACGGTTCATTTTTAACTGAATATCTGATTCGTTTATACTCTTATATAACTATTCATTAAAAGACAGCTTAACTTAAAAACAAACTCATTTTTATTTTATATCTAGGTTAAAATACATAATTTCAATTAGAATTTCATGAATGTCCGCAACCTTATTACTTTGTACACATTTACTGATTCTCTGAATGAAAAGAGCTCGGTTAATCCGGTCAGGAAAACGGTATTCGATATGCAACGGATAAAAATTATCAATATGTATTTTTAATCCAACTTTATATTTTTTTTAAATTAATATCAGAAGGTTTTTTTATATGATCTAGAATTTGAATAAATATATCTTTCAAGGAATCGTGCTCTAATAAAAATATTTTTTTATTTAGGGTGAACTTAAACTTTCTTAAACAAATCGCTCGTGCGCCCACACCTCGAATACGCGGTTCAATTTTGGTGTCCCTCTTTAAGCAAGTTAGAAAGAGTGCAACTTCAGGCTACTAAACTAGTTCCTAGAATCCGAAACAAACTGTACGAAGATAGACTCCGCTCATTAAACTCACTATCATTTGAAAGTAGACGATTACGTGGACAATTGATCGAGGTATTCAAAATCTTAAAAGGATTTACTAATATTGATTACAGACTATTGTTCGAGATGGACAAAAGGGCCAACATACGCCAAAATGGTTTAAAATCAGTGAACAAGCGATTTAATTCTACTATAGCTCAAAATTACCTCACGTTTAAAATCACGCAAACCTTGGAATAGCCTGCCCAACCGTGTAGTAGAAAGCACTTCAGTTAATATGTTCAAAAACCGACTTGATGAGTACTTCATTAGTGTAAATATAACGTAGTAGGAGCATAGAAGAAAACTTCATATCAAATAAGGAGTTGGGAA
Organism: Ceratothoa steindachneri; assembly: GCA_963969495.1. Taxonomy (NCBI): domain Eukaryota; kingdom Metazoa; phylum Arthropoda; class Malacostraca; order Isopoda; family Cymothoidae; genus Ceratothoa; species Ceratothoa steindachneri. Next base: position 139,678,955 of record OZ018323.1, on the reverse strand, counting down.
TAAAATAAAAGGAAATGAGCGATAAAAATATGCCAGCGACGCCTCCCTGCATAGAGTGAATGTGAATTCCCCTTTTCTTTTTCTGTCTGTCCTATGCGTATATTATTTTCATTACTAGCAGGCGAAGCCTGCGGGAGAAGAGAGTAATGTCCTATCAACCCCTTTCCCTCGCTCGAAGAAGCGTGTTCGTGTATTTGAGGGATAGCTGAACCTGCATGTCAAGGGTGCACATGTAGATAAGTGTGTACCGTAGAATTGAAATAATTAGAAGAGCATGTAAAGAAGGGTCAAATGATACACATGTAGATAAGTGTGTACAGTAGTATAGAATTTTTTTTTAATCATGTAAAAAATATATATATACAAAGGGTACACATGTAGATAAGTGTGTACCGTAGAGTTTAAATAGTTAAAAAAAAAAAACAGCATGTAATAAAAGCATGATATACTAACGTTAGAATGTGGTAATTAACATCTGTAAGCGGACTGGCCTTGAGCGGATCTTAGGGCCTTTGCTAGTCCTTGTTTCTGTAGTTCTTGCAAGTCTTGATGACGCAGCCTGGTGACACTCCATCATCTGGACTTCCATGGAAATACTGATTGGTAGATAGATATTCTATTAAATTTTCTTTACACGTAATGGTGACGTAGTCATAAAGATCCCTGAGGACAAATTCTTTCACAAGTTCGATAGTGATCCCTTTCCTATTGAGAAAACAATGGAACTTATCAAACGACACATTTTTTATATCCTCATTTTCTGTGATGGTAGTTGAAGTTTGTAACATTCATTGAATCCATCCTTCAATGCAAGATAACAAGCATCAACTGAATTCTGTAAACACCTTATCTGACTAAAACTTCGATGAAACTCTTTTTCTAGTTTTAGAAAAGTATCTACTTCATACTCATTGTACGGTACGTTTTTAAATTGTGTAGGAATGAACTCTTCATCCCTTTTCCAGTAAATCCCGAAATGTATACTTGGAAATAGACTGTTTGTATTTGCCCTCACTACACACTTTAGCTGTTTTACACCGTATTCCTTCATCACTCGATCTACATAGGGGGAATTTTCCTGTTTTAACCTGTGTATTGCCCCGAACACGAGCCAAAAAGCATTCCTAACTAAGGAGTAGTTCATCGTTATATCGAGTTCTTTCGTAGGTGTTTTCAAAGATCCCTCTAACATAACCGGATTTTGTTCTGGTAATCTTCAAAAGGCTGAATATATTAATTCTTGTTGCATAATTTGCTTTACTTGGAATCGAGACATAGATTCTTACGTGTGAGTATTCAAGGAGATCTGGACCGCCACTGATAGGATTTGAATATTCATGAATTGCCTTGTGTAGAGTTTCTACTTAAATTGATTAATAATTCAACTCTTTCCGACGTTGCGAGTTTTTTATTATAGATTTAGGGAAATTAAGAGATATTAATTTTACTTTTACTTCCTTCCAGTAGGTAGGTAGTGATCTTTTCCACGTTCTGGCAAAATCATTGAGTAGGTCGATAATGTTAGATTGTGGAAGTCTTTTACCATCGATGGTAATCACTTCATCATTGCCCCCAACTGAAGCCTTGCGTATCATTTAGTGCCTGATAAATTAATCTACCTCGTTCACGAACACTAGGCTCCAGTGATTCTATTACTTTATCTGTATAACCGTTTATTTGATCCTTACTACTATAGCAATGCCCTCTGGGCATTCCTTATAATAAAATCCTGCTGAGAAACTTAAATATATATATTATGTATAAAATTCAAATCATTCATTTATTTTACTTAACTTTGGTCAATTAAATCATTCATGTAATTTATGTATCACTTAATAATTCATTTATTTATTCTACTTAACCTTTGTCAATTTAATCATTCAATTATTTTATGCATAACGTTTTGCAATTCATTTATTTTATGTAACCATTAATAATTCAATTATTCCGTGACGAGACTCATTTCATTTAACGGACTGTTAAAAACATCTCTTAGAATTTCACGCACATACAAACACACGCATTTCACCACTTGTGAAATAACGCGAATTGACTCTCTTATTTGTGTTCGCGTCGCCATCATATCAAGGTCAGTTTCCTTCCCTCTTCACTTATTATCTAGAATCACCCCATATTAGAGAGAGATCCTAATTCCCATTCACACTTTCATTACAGCCCCAATTCACTAATTATAGTCGCTACAGTAAACGATTATATTCGCTACATCCAAATCATTTTCCACATTCAACATCCATTTACAAAATTTATACGTCACACTTCATCTCATCACGCGAAGTTATTTTCAACCTTGCCTAATTTAACGTAATTCAACTTATTATGATCTGTTTTGTTAATCTCTAATATATATATTATTTTCTTCAATAACTCGTTGCATTTATTTTCCATCCCACGTGAGAAGCGTTTCCTTCGGCTTACATTATTCATAATTCAAAAATCCCTTCAATCAATCAAAGTTTATGCGTATAGAATATTGTATCATATCATAGCTATTTAGGTCAACGATATAGTATTCAACATTTGCATAACTTCTCTCATCGACTTTAACGGTAGTTATGTTCACAACCTTATCATACTGTTTCAAATAGTGTTCTAGCGTGTTCTGGTAAAGGATAACACGTCTATCTGGTGGGATGTGTGAATTATTTAATATAGTAATCAACTCTCTCCCCAAAGATAAGTCTTTCTTGTGATAGGATTAAGTTTGAGGCTACTTCAATCCCTTTTTCGGAATAAACAATTAATTATTTAGGTTGAAGAGGATAGGTGCTAGAACAGAGAATAAGATCGGTAGAAACGATCCTCCACGCTGATTTATTAGTTTTTCTTTAGACGTATATGAGCTGGCTTCCGAGCTAACATACGTATCAACCGTTTGAATCGTGATATCTTTTGTTTCTGGGTTATTGTCATCGGAACATTACATTTTATTAGATTAAGACACATTTCACATATATATTTGACAAAATCACTATCCATGCTTCCTATGATTGATTTTTTTCATCGTTTTAGGGAGTGTAAGAAACGTAGGAAATAGATACGCGTATCTTTTCATTTTACGGTTCATTCTAAAAGATATACGTTCTCGATTTCGTTTGGAAATGTTCCTATCCGTAATGTAAATCGTACAGTGTTTCTCGGACTGAAGTCGCAGAGCAGATAACCATAAGGCTTTGAGACGGCCTCTTTATATATTCTCATGAAGCTGTTCCGTTCCCCAGGATTATTTGTCCAGCAAATATATTTATCTGGGAGATGTCTCTCCTCTGGTTAAATAAGACTAGATTTTGACAATTCAAGGCAATATCACGCATATAAGAGTTTTTATAAAATAGACTTTGAGCCACTAGGAATATGTAGATATTTTTATGGTGTGAGGTCACTGTAAATATCTCTGATATATTTGCATCTATCTTCTGCATTAAGTCATCTAAAACAAGGAGTGTATAATTTCGTCCATCCAAAGATGAAACATTATATACACCTTCGTGAAACATTACTTCCTTTTTAAATTTTTCATAATCTTTCTGCCATACAGTGTAACACTAAATGATTCTATCAACGCGTTGAGTAAACATCGTATCTTTATTCCTGAGTATACTAAATAGGAAGTGGGGTTTTCCGCTGGACGTTGGCCCAATGATGGATGAAGTACATGGGGATATAAATTTAAATTTATTCACAATTTCTTCATTCATACTTTCCTTCTGTATAATGAATGATGCAACTTCTTTCAGATAACTATATGCAAAATCCTTACTCTCCACTTAGTTCTTTTTCATACTACCTCCATGCATACTTTCTTTTTGTACAATGAATAAGCCAGCTTCTTTCAGATAACTATATACAAAAGCTTTTTTCTCTTTTTTCAGTTCATTAGAAATGATGTTACCTAACCCATCATCGAGTGAAGGTGTCAGAGGTGAAATTTTACCCATACCCTATTCTGCTCCAACTAGTGTGTCTAATGAAGAAGACGACGACGATGATGGGGATGATAAAGTTTTTCATTGGTATTTTTTTCATACTTCCTTTACTCATGCTTTCCATTTGTATAATAAATGAATAAGTCAACTTCTTTCAGATAACTATATACAAAATCTTTTTCATTTCTCTTTTAGGTCATCAGAAATGATGTTTCTTCCCCCTGCAAAACGAATGCGGATCTACCGAAACCAGCCAAACACTTACTTTTTACCGAATCCCTCTTCGAGTGAAGGTGTCAGCGGTAAAATTTTACCCATATCCTATTCTGCTCCAACTAGTATGTCTGGTGAAGAAGAAGATGAATATAATGAGGATTATAAAGTTTTCATCGAAACAATACCGACGGTTCCATTACAATGAGCTCCTATGATGAAGATATAGTACTTGATGGCACTAGAAGGTGAACATTCAGACATAGAAGATAGATCATGTAACAACACCATTCTTTTTTCGGAGGGAGCCGTAAATGAACTATGTTGAACTTCGTACCCTCATATGCAAGAAAATTCTTTAAAAGAAAGAGAAAATCATTCTCATGTAAAAACTATACCCTTAAGAGAAAACAGACATGGAAACCTTCTCATCATTTTCTACTGTATAATTGTAGAGTAACCAGAAGAATCTGGTCTTGGTAGAGTAATGCGTGAGCTTTCACGGTATATATTAAATCTGCAATGGTTTCAGGAAGGTGATTAGATATAAATTTGAAATTTTGGATGCAACCGGTGATAAGATCTATTTACAGATTCCATTGGTTAAAATGCGTGAATCCACACTATTCGATTATATCATGAGACGATTCGAGACTGTATTCCAGTCTGTGCACACAATCGAGTTTGGAACTTTCAATCTCGTAGTTCGTATTTATAGGATTCCTGCAGGTCATGTTATGATTTCATCGAATGTTCGATTTGATTGATATAGAATATATAGGGGACATAGAAATTCTACAGGATGCGTCTTTGTTTCCACAGTCCTCGCGAAAAAAATGAAGGAAAATGTTCTTTCAAAAAACTTTTGGCTTCCGACAATAACAAAAGAAGCTCAGGAGTTGGCAAGAAAATGCAATCTCGTGTTCAGAGAGGCTGTCACTGTAGATCAGTTCTCCTTAATAAAACGCGAGCTTAGATGCAGGATCCTCGTATTTGCGGCTACAGGGGATGAAAGCAAGTTCAAATTACTTCATCGACCAACTTATCCTGAGAAATCAGCCCCACTCATATTCATTGGTCTTGAGGATGAGACCTACTATCCAATTCGAAGCATTAATGATACATATATTAAAAACAAGATACTGTCTTTTAATCAAGGTATGTGTTTTTCTTGCTACACGTTCCATGACAACGCAACGGCACATCTAATAGAATGTGAAGGTGTGTGCAGTCAGTGTCTTGGGCATTGTGATGGAGAAATAAATCGAGATAATTTATGTAATGAATGTAATCGGAGATTCTACAACTAGTCGTGTTTTAACACGCACAAAAATCTACATACTTATGTGAAAATTTGAAGTTGGCGTAAATGTAATCGTATAATCATACATGGTGCCATCTGGACGAGACGACACGAGTGTGAGAAGTTGTTCTGTTCAAAATGTCATACATACTATAAAGCAGATGGAGCAGAGCATACGAGTTAGATGAAGAGGTCGAAGAAGTCGATGGCCAAGAAATGGAGTGCAGAGTATTATGACATAGAAACCTATAAAAATTGGGATCATTCATACTTTATCCATATATATATATATATATATATATATATATATATATATATATATTGATTATGCAGATAATCTGTGAACTCTGTTTTGATAATGAGAATGAAACTTATGATAAATGTAAGAACTGTGGTTCACGAACAAAGATTTTTGAAAGAGATGGTGAAAACTTCCCTTATAAACCCTTTATAGAAGAGTTAATACGAATAAGAAGATCAAGAGAAAATGAGAAAACTTATGTGATGGCACATAACAATGCCAAATTCGATGTCCAATTCATCTAAGATTAGCTGCTTCAATATTTTAATCCTAATCTCTTTACTTCAAACCCAATGAAGCAGGGAAGAAACGTCTTTAAGTTAGAGCTCGTTCAGGGCAGAAATTTTAAGGATACACTCCTATTCATATCATCATCGTTGAAAAAACTGCCCAAAACAATGGGTATCCCCGAAGTGGAAAAAGGTTATTTGCCTTACTATTTTCTTTCAGAGGAAACGTTGAATTCTATTGGTCCGGTTCCTTAAAAAAAAAATGACATGTTAACAGTAATTTTAACCCAAATTTTCAGGATGGAGAATATAATATTCGTATAGAGTGTATTAAGTATTTCATTCAAGGTGTTTCTATCCTCCGCCTGTGTTTTGAGAAGTTTAGGTGTTCATTCATCAGGAGATTTAACATTGATCCTATGCATTCTTGCATCACAATAGCCACCTTATGTTACAAGGTGTATAAAGATGTCTTCTTACTAGAAAATTCAATTGCAATTTTCGATAGGAAGAAATCAAAAGCTTTTTCTTATAAGGCTATACGTTGGCTTATGTTTGAAGAATATGTTAGAGGAATCCCAATTTTCCATGCAATAAACGGTAGTGAGCGAAGTCTTTCTGTTGGTGGGAGATTATTTTTCCCCGACGGGTTTTCATCATCAGGAGGAGGAACCGTGTTTCTCTTTCATGGATGCCATTGGCATTAGTGTGAGAATGAGAACTGTAATCTCAAACAAGATGTTTCCATTGGAGGACGTGGGTCGTTGGACCGTTACTACCACACAATAGAGAGTGATTGAATTCTCGGTAGTAAATATCAAGTAATCATTCTCTGGGAGTGTGAATTTGAAACCATAATTCAAACCATTCCAGGACGACGTGGGGTACTTAATAGAGTTTCCCCCGATGTAGTGAATGGTGTATTAAATGTGGGAAGTACACTTTTTGGCGGCAAATGTAACCCATTTATATTTTACTACCCACCAACCAAAGAGGTGAAAATACATTATGTCGATTTTTACTCCTCATATCCGTACTGCATGAAAAACAATCCATACCCGTAGGATCACCTCGGCGTCGCGTATCTGTGCGAGAAATTCCGTCTATTCAAGAATTCACCGATGGTATGAATGAGACATATTTCTGTATCGTGAAAGTTGATTTTCTCCCTCATAATGATCTGTATATTCCAGTTATTCCTCAATCCATAGATGGTAAACTTACTTCCACACTGTGTAGCTCATGCGCTCGGCAAAACTCAGGCGAATGCCATCACTCTGAAAAGAAACGTATGATTTGTAGAGTGTACACCATCCCTGAACTAGAACTTACCATGGAAAAGAAATATAAGATCAAGAAATTTTCCAGTTTTGAAAGTTTGAAAAAAGGGATGGACTTTTCACAGAGTATATAAAAACATTTGTAGAAAAAAAATAGAAGCTTCTGGATTCCCGCAAGGAGTGGTTGGAGAGAAGGAGAAAATAGAATATGTGAAGAGGGTGAATCAGTCAGAAGGGATAAACATAAAAATAGACGACATCGAAATGAATCCTGGAAAGCGTTTTAGAGCAAAGCTCTATCTAAACAGGTAAAGATTTCTTCCTGCGACTAGTTATTTTCTGCAATATTACCACATTGTACAACGAATATGAAGTCAATAATTTCTAAAATTTGAAGGCGATAATGATGATAATAATAATAATAAAAACTTGAAGTCAATAATGATAATAATAATAGTAAAAACTTGAAGTCGAAAATAATAATAATAATAATAATTCAAAAACCCCACCCCATTAATCCTGATCATATTTTCTTCCTTTTATAGTCTATGAGGAAAATTCGCTCAGAGGAATCGCGGTATGAATACGTTCATCTGTGCTTCTGATCATGATATAATCGAACTGATCATAAACGACGACTTCATTGTGAACTCTTTGGATGTGGTTGGCAATGTATACATCGCGAAAGTGGAGAATGCTGAACATGTAGAAGTTGAGTCACACGTAACGAATCTTCCAACTACAGCATTCACAACTGCCTATGCCCGAATCAAGCTCTATGGACTCCTAGACTCGTTAAGTGAACGTTTGTTGTACTGTGACACATACAGTGCAATCTTCATTGCTAGGAAAGATCACCCACAACCTCGCCTTGGAGAATTTCTTGGTGATCTCACTGGTGAGATCAAAGATGTGTACGGTGCCGAGGCGTATGAAGATTCATCTTGATCAACGGATCCCAAATCATATTCGGTACGTAGACAAACGACGATTGGAGTGAAGTATATACCTCGTACTAAAAGATTAACCATTAACACTCAGAGGAAGGATATAACCTACAATGCTATGAGACGCCTAGTTGGAAGCTATGATGATATTCACATCTCTGTACCATTTATGTGTTGCAGAGCCGAGGAATACGGTGGAGTGAAAGAGGTGAGAGGGTAAAAGATTTTAAGAAAAACCTTTCGTAAACGCATTGAACTCCCAAGGAAATATCGAGCAATACCTTTAGGTTTCAAAGTGATGTTACATGATATTTAAAAAGATAATATCCAATGAATCCCTGTCAGTTATTATTAGCTCTTTATGTATATATATTTTTAATCATTAACAATATTTTCTGATTAATATGAATAAAATAAAGATGAAATGAAAAAAAAGAACGCGTTTAATTACCAATATTTTAATTTGTCTAAAAAATAACTCATAACATTCTCTCGATCTTGTGAGAAGGAGAATTCATTCATCCTTGCCTCTTCAATCTCAGTCTTCATCATATCATTAGCTGATGGGAATACCATGAGAGAAAGCGAAATAACATGGGTTTTGTGCCAAATATAGCGATGTTCACTACTTTCTTACCATCATGAACCATATTAGAATGCAATATGCAGAATCCTATCCACCCATGTATTGTGACGATCGGATAGTCCTACGACAAAGAAAACTGATCCATAAGCTCGTTTTTTAAATTTTTCACCGTTGATTAAATCTTCTAAATCCATAAACTGGAGATTTTTAATCACTTCTTTTCCGTTATTATAGTTTAAAGGTGGTCGGACTGACCCACTATACAGAAATTCAATCCGATCAATTGGGTGTTCATCAATAAGTCAACGAACATGATCGAAGAAATCAACCATGGATGAATAGTCTGGGCTATATTTATAATCCGATCCACATACATCTTCGGTTGCAAAATATTTACCAAGTCTGGGTGTGATACGGTGTGGATGGAGGATCATCTTAGAACGTGTGACATACAGAGATGTTTAGCAACAAATGATTTAAAAGATGGCAACTAGACGGACCAATTAAGAAATTGCAAAAATGTTAAGTAGCAACTTCACTGTTGGCGGGCAGAATAATATATGATAAATCAGCTCGCTGCAGTCTTTATCTCCCCTCTACCGATTTGCTCCAGTGTGTGTGTGTTTGTTTGTGTGTACTAAATATCGCTTGTTTTGTCCTGCATTTGACCAAGGCTGGTAGTGACGAATGCTAAGAGGGGGGTGGGGGGGGGTTTTACTCCTAACTTAACCCAATGTATGTGTGTGTGTAGACTGTAGTTCTTTAGAAAGATCCAGTGTGTGTATATATATATATATATATATATATATATATATGTGTGTGTGTGTGTGTGTGTGTGTGTCTAGACTTTAATTCCTTCGAAAAAAGGTCACTGACCAAAGTATTAGGGGCGTTCAGGGGGGGAGACCAGTATTCACCATAACGGGGGAGATTACTACTATGCTGGTTGTATTCAGTTATTATAGTTCTTGTCTCCGGAACTAGAAATGGATAATTTTGGTAGAGGAAGAAAATTTGCACTTTAACTCTTTGTTTGTAAACTACTCGGAGGTCACTATAAATTAATCAATGTATGACGAATTTACGAGATATTAAAGAGTATTTCCTATGGAGGGATATGGCATCACCTTTTTGAATGTTATAGATTCACTCATCACATGTATTATTCCTGTTTTATACTAACGGGTCTTTCTATTATTTATTTTCAAGGTTAAGATGAGTAAAAGAACTAAAACATCAACAAGTCACAGTGTCTTTGGCTCCCCCACTTCTAGAACTTTCTCATTATGAGCTGCCAACAAAACAACAGGTTTAAAGATATATTCAGTATGTAAAAGACAATAAATACAAGAGGAATAAGGAGGTTTTTCTGAAGTATCCGAGGCTCTTACTGAGATTTCAAAAAAGGCCAGTATTCCAGTTCAGCCGATCAAAAATGTTAAAACCAAATTGATCTGATTGTTGGAAAAGGCGCCTGAGGGATCAAAAGAAGGAATGGATGCCACTAAGAGTAGGAAGCTTTATTTCATCCTTGGGTCAACTTTATGATAAAGCAAGCTGCCAGTGTGCTGATCTCTTAGATGATGATTGCAAGTGTGAGAAAAACATGAAAGTGCCACGTCGAGAGCATGAAATTCTTATTGAACAGAGAACTGGTTGTCGCATGAAAATTGGAGGAGTGGATGTAAAAGCAAGTCAAATGATTCTAAAGGGAAAATCATAGAAGATCAAATTTAGGAATGAAGAGAAGAAGAGTTACCTAAAGAGAAGATAAAAGAGAAAAACTACAATTTCAGACGAAGCTTTGGATGATTAAACCTCATCTTCTGACATTTCTGGTGATAAATGGAAGAAAGTCTTTGCGAGAACAGAAATCAACATCATACCAATACCAACAATTGTCATGGAAGCAGATCAGTCCTTTGTGTCAAATAGGGCTGCTGCTGCTGCTGCGATTAGTAGTGCAGCCCTATTTGACTATAGTATTATAATTTCACAAGATCGCTCCCATGTAATTGACCATCACGAGGGTACGAGAGAAGTTAAGGAGGAATTTCACCAAATCTGAATGTTTGGGAAATAAGAAAATTACTGCTTTGAAAGAAGAAAGGGAACAAATGGTATGGAGCAAAACAAATTCAACATCACTATGTGCTTGTAGGAGAACCTGGTACTATCTATTTAGATCATCTAACTATTGAACGATGAACACGTGCAGGTATTGCAAACGGAATGATGAAATGGCCTGTTGAAAATTATATTAAAGATAAAATAAAGGCAGCAGAAGCTGATAGCACGGTAACTAATACTGGCTAAAAAAATGGAGCCAGAAGAGGGCTAGAATGCTAACTACAACTTCCTTTATAGTGGATCACCTGTCGCTTGCATCTAAATAAGCTTCCTTTGAGGCACCTGAGCAGGAAATATATTGGTCCAACAGAAAGTGGAACTCGATGGAAAGGACCACTTGGTAAAACCTTAACCACCGGTAAAACTCTACCAGTATCACCAAATGGCTTTCAATGTATTGCTAAAGGAGCTACTCTTCCAGATGTAGATGTGAATGAGCTTAGTCGGGACCAAGCTTACTTCTACAAAATTATTAGTGCAATTAGAAGTGTTGTAATTGAGGATGATCTCCTACATATGAAACCAGGGCCAATATCTCATGCAAGATGGCTCACCACTGCCAGCAGAATATTTCGGCTTTATGTAGCAACAGGGAAACCTAATAAGGACTTGTATGTCGTCACAGAGTTTGTCGTGTGTCATTATGGGCCCATCTGGTTTCACATCAAATTCTCTCTGAAATGTACGGAGGGATCTAAACATCTCCTGGAACAGATCAATTTTGTGCAAATCCTCAATACCTGCCAGATAAGACTGCTAAGAACCTAACAGATCTGCCTTTCCCTGAAGAGAAGTGCAGGTTTGAGCCACCATTTACAATGCATCTATCTAATGCGGACCTGCAAAATATTGTCGACGAGCCACTCTCTATTGACATTCTCTTCCATTCTCAATGTGTAGAGCGGTGTGTGCGAATGGTGACGGAAGCTTCTGGCGAAGTTTAAGGAAAAGAAGCAAGAGATGGCTACATTCGGGCGGTACGAAAATCCTGTGACTTCATACCATCATTTGAGACAAAGCATGATTTTAATGTATCAGTTAGATAACAAAAGTTGAACTCCTCACGATTTTGTAATTATCCTTCAGTTTAAACTCGATTCTAATGTATTTAGAAGCACCGATAACAACAATTTTTTTTTAAAAATGAGACTTTGAGTTCAAAAAGGGAGTGTTCCAAATATTTCTCAAAATACCTTATTCCACCTTTGAAATATGTGTACTCAAGTGTACAAAACCTTAAATATGTATGTGAATTTGCTCAAATTTGTTTATCGATGGTACGGCCTACCGAGCAAGTATAAAAGATACCTTAAAATAAAAATAATGTATCTTTACAACACACTAACCAGTAACCGAATGCTAGTAGACGTTAGTTAAAATTTCACGCAAAGTAGACGTGGGTCTCACTAACCAATCCTTCAAAAAGATGAATGTAAATTCTCGGGATATTCTAGCCAATATTTTGGAATATAAGTTATTAGAGGTACAAATAAAGCATACTTCGGTAGATCAGAGATTTAATGGTACCGTGAAAATGGCATAACACATCTAATTTTGAAAGGTATAAAAAATGTCCCTTTTTGCCAGGTAGTCGTGGTCTCAAACACCCACGAGAACAACAGTTAAAAGTAATTGTTAGTCTATCAAGCCCTGCAGCGCACCGTTAATAATAGAGGCGGGTCTGTCACACCCGGTTTTGTTGGACACCAATAATAGAGAAGGAGTTTAAGGTCATCTTTCCATCTCTATACCTCTCTCACACAATGAAAACATACAACAAAGTTTGAGGAATGTGTCTTTGATTATAATTTATTGAAAACAAATAGGGCGTGAGATAACTATATAATAAAAGATGGTTCCGTCGCGGAGAAGAGTAATAAAAATTAAGCTTTTAGTGTGTTTTTTTTTATATATTTATGCCTTTGGAAGATTTTTACTTTACTTCACTATTTACTCTACATATAAAGACGCGGTTCTGCCTTTGTTTTATTCTGCAATTTATAACAATAATTTATGTTTCTCCATTTGTGTGTATTTTTAAAATCTTCTTAATATTTAAAATTAAATATACAATTACAATTTTTTTTTTCTGTCCTCAAAGATATTGAAGAAATCTACCATTTCTTTCCCTTTCGATATGATTGGCAAATATGAGCGTAGCACGCACATATTCAGATAGTTCTTTGCTATTCTTTGTTAATCACTCTTGTACGAACTCTAAAACCTTTGATAGGACCTTTAAACTCAGAATGGTCGATAATGATACTTCAAAATTCTTCTCATTCCTTTTTTTGTCAAGCACTCTTTCCATATGTTCACCCCATGAACCGAGATTAAATGAAAGGATACCACTGCAGTGCATAATAAATTCAATTAGTCTAATTTCTTGAAAGTCTTCAAGATAAAGGGCTTGTAATCTATTTTTTTTAACGGTTCATCAATTACAAACTGTTTTTACACTGCTTCAATAAATTTTAATATTATTGCTCACATTCCTAATGTATAATGTAAAAAAAATCTCACAATACGATCGCAACCTTTGCTTTTAACAAATTATAATTTTCTCCATTGCATTACATAAAAATCCCTCTCCCTCAATTTATATATTTTATTAATCTTTTCAACCACTATCAATGTGTAAGGTTATACAGTACAAATTTAATCCTTCCTTATTGCACTCCAGAAAATGGTGAAAACGTCTCTAATGAACTAAGATGAATAAACTGTTGCCTCATTCAAAAGTTTTCTTTTTCACCGAAAACATTTTCACTTATTTCTAAGAGACCCAACGAACTTTGAAACAGACCCATTCACATCCCAGCTTGCAACATTTTGTTTATCTCGGTAACACGAAAATGGATGGTGAATGTTTGTTTGTTTTTATTTAAGCGGGAAATTAAACATTTTTCAATATTCGAGGGCAAAGTTTTATTGCGGTAAAATAGAGGCAGGGAGTTTTTGTATTATGGAAACTATTGCCTCTGATATTGAGTTGATTTATTCAACATATGTATAATGCTGTGCATAGGATAGTGTAAAAGAACAATCATGTGTGGAGATTATGTGCGTCACTTCCTATTCTGGAATATTCAAGGCGTTTTCACCTCATTGGACGCATTGGGGAAATATCCCTCAATCCTGCGAAATTTTCCCGAGCCCCCCCCCCCTCTCCTCCGGCAACAAGGCGAGAAAGAGCCGCTGTGTTTTGTGCCTTGCTGTTAAATGATGAATCGACTCCGCCTCCGGATTAAGATGTCTGGAGCTTGTGACTCCTTTCTCCAAATTTCCCCTTCCCCTTTAGAATCGCCCATACAAATACTCGGTTTTGACTTGAGATCGAGGAGTCCCACACGCACCTCAAAGTCGTCCTCATCGTCTCCAGTTAAAGTCCCTTGAGCGTTCATCAAACAGCAAGACTTTATCGGCCATGATTCTACCCCAGTCAATTGGTAGCTTCTGTGAATGGCAATCCTTTGAAGTTGCACGACAGTCTCCCATCGTTTAATCAATCCTAGAAAATCTCCATCGATTACCTTTGAGAAAAATAATTTTCCTCTTCCGGTGGAATTACGAGTAATCACACATTTCCCCGTTGAACGTCATCCTTGAAGATTGGCTATCTTCATCGCCATTACTTGGAAGGTTGGTTCGGATCGTGCTCCACTTGCCTCATCCGGATCGTGCCACACTTCTCTCATCGGATCGCGACCCAATCGTCTCATTACAAACCGGACCTTCCCTAATAGCATCAACCCGTAAGATTGAAACCCCCTCAATTATTAGTATTGTCAAGTTCTCCCTTTTGATCTGAGCATAGTAACGCTAATTAACTAATTTTATTTGAGAATCCATCCTTATCATAATTATCAAGAGACTATTTTATTTTAAATAATTCCCTTTTGCCTATTTTTATTCTTATTTTGATATTTGTAAATAAAATTATATTTTTGTTGTTGTCATCTTTAACTAACCTCGAACGATACCCTCGGCTTATTCAAGTAAATCTCGCCAACCATTTTTGCCCTCTGCCTGATTTGTTAAGGATTTGAAACCCAACGCCTCGAGTTTGATATCCTGGTCGATCGTTAGTCCTGCAAACTGGTGTTAAACGGTTCGCGTTGCAGTAGGTGATTAAGTCACTCCCCCACATATTATAGGAGTAGTTTATGGTATAGAGTGTTGTACCACGACAGACAGATACTGTCTCTATGAACTCTCCACTCTGATTAATTATGTTCTCCATGAATAAATGTTATTTTCAGACAAAATATATGTACAATCCTGTATTATTTCATACATATTTTCTTGAAATTTTCACGATAATAAAGAATGTTATCGGGTATAAGGGGTCATAATGGGATTTAACACCGATTTTTATTTGTTATGTTGTTTTAAGTTTTTCTCAGTGGAGACCTAAAGTCTATGGCTGTATCTAAACCACAGTATGCTACAGCATATGACAGCCACCCAAAGTCATACTAACCGCAACTGATGTGGCATAATTTCACTCAATATGGATGCAATGTTTCAACTCAGCTAGCACGCAGCTCGACAATAAATAATATAGAAATAGATAAGTGGCACTTATGAAACTAAAACAAGCCAATTCTCCAAAAAGTTACGGAACCTAATACTTAATCATCACTGCAATAGCACTGTACAAAAATGAAAAAAAAAATGAGAATAACCTTTTCTACGGTTTTTTTTGCGTAAATTACCAATATACCATCCGTCTCTTTCTGCGCCCTTCCAGTTTCTCGTACATTATCATCTTACGTTAAATACACTGATGAATCCGTAGGGATTTAATGTAAACAGGATTGGGCCCGAACTGACAACTCTAAAAGTTATGAACAGATTTTGATATAATTATAATTAGGTATTTCTAAGGTATTTTTCAACCTAACCTATGAAATTTTTTAAAGTACGAGTATACTCTATTTTTTCTAGTTATGTTGGTCTAAATCCGTACTAACTCTTACGTAACGCTTAATAATTTTGTAACTTACTTTTTATTCAATATTTGTTACTGTTGCTATTTATATTATTTTCCACATACTACAGTGGGTTTTTTTTTCTTTACATGAGAAAGAGCTTAAATGCCTAGAGAAGGCACAAATACCACAGACAGTTTATGTTATATATGTGGATCAGTGACATTAACACAATACAAGAGACAGTTGACTAAACATGTGAAAAACTTTATGGACTGTACTTTAGATGTGAAGTGGACCAACAATGGTCAGGATAGAGCCAAAGGACCATTCAACGGATTGCTACTTCTGCTTAACATATATTAAAGGTGGGTATTCAATGAGTTTTCTTTCCTGGCCTTTAAAATATTTTCAAGAGATGTATCAATCAAAAAGATCAAAATATATACCATGTTGTACTTCCACTATTTCTGCAAGTGATCACAGCCAGTAATATCCATTTTTAGTCTGATTTAATTTATTTCACTGTAGGGCGCAACAGAAAAGGCAAGAAATCTATCATGTATCCAGATCTTCAGTCTGCTATCCGCCCAGATCGACATTCAAGTACTCTTCCTGTACCTCAGCCGCCCTCTGAATTACCAAGCGATGACATGAGCAACTCAGACGATTTAGAATCTCAAGATACACCATATGTGGATATACCAAGTTTATGTGCTTCCTTTGCAATTCAAACAGTAGAACCAGATCAAAACATTATTTATTCTCATAATGGTAACTTCGGGAAACTATGACGCCCGGATGCCATAAGGTAATTCATGAGCCACTAGTTAAGAAGGAGAAAATCATTTTGCTGCCACTGCATATAAAACTAGACCTAACGAAGCAATATACCAAAGCACTGCAACATAACAAGCCATGTTTTCAGAATCTCAAAGCGATCTTACCTAAAATAAGTAATGCGAAGAATAAAAAAGGCATATTCGTAGACCCTCAGACTTGTCAACTTATAACTGATGAGGACTTCGAAGCGACAATGCATGAAACTGAGCTAGCGGCCTGGCATGCATTTAAAGATGTATGCAAAGGACTTCTATGAAAGCACCAAGGGGCCCAGCGAGAGCGTATAGTGGAGAGCATGATCAAGTGCAACCAAAATCTCAGCTGCAATATATCACTGACGATACACTTTCTTTATTCCCATCCGTCCTGCTTCCCGGAGGATGCAGGAGATGTAAGTGACGAACATAGAGAGATGTTTCATCAAAATATAGCGTCAATGGAAAACAGGTATAAGGGAAAATGGATCCCTGTTATGCTGGCTTACTTCTGCTAGATCCTGAACCGTGACACACCTGAAACCTCTTGCAAACGAAGAAGTAATTACTAAAATGTAAGTTAATCCATTATATAATGCTAACAAAACTGCTGCTTCATTATATAGTCATGAATTAATTACAATGGACATTTAATCTGACTTTAGGAGCGAAATACATGTATGGCATCGTGAAAATCGGTATCAATTGCATAATTATTAAATCGCTAATTTACAAGAAAATATTACGTGATGGGAATTTTTTGTTACCAAATTCGAATTCAGTACACTTACCTTCATAATAAAATGCACACGAGACCTATATTTTTTTCTTGACACTGAAATTTGTTGTACAGTGTAATCGACGAAAAAAAAACTCAAATAGCAATAAATAATTAGATAAATTTTAGAAATAAGGTTATTTTCTTGCTTATAGTCAGAAGCAGACAAATTCCTCAAAAATTCAGTTAGAAAAACAATAGAAGCCAGGTAATCAATTTGCTCATACAATGGAGAGACATTATTTACAGAATACTCGTATACCTTTTAACGAAATTTTATTCTAAATTTTGCCTTTACAAGTTGTTAGCGTCCTGAATAATTACTTTTTGTTGTCCTTGTAATTAGTTTCAGCTCTGATACTCTTTCCCGCTGCCATTCTCGTCAAAACTTATCCACCCTTCTTCACACAATAACTTTCTGACCCAAACATACTCTTCTGATTTCAAAAACTCAGACCTCTCCTATTTCTTACACGCTCTCGATTTTAAAAGGTCTTCCTTCTCTGACCTATAAAGCAGGCTAAAACAGGCTAAACCCATCAATTAACCAAACACTAAATTATCTCGCGGCTTCTCTCATTCCAATCGAATTTCCAAACATTTTCTAGGCTTCTTAAACCTACCCTTAAAATCGCAATTATATACCACCTCCAAAGTCACCTTTCCTAACCAACCTTTCTTATTCTTGATGATTTTAACATCTCCCTGATTGCCTATCTTATTTATGACGTCTCAATATTTTTAAACTTTACTCGCTCTGACTCTGAATCTGTCTCATCCACACACGGAAATTAACTAAACTTCACTCCCTCCTCCTTCTAATTATAGCTTCTCCATAACCGCCCCCTACAACAATATCTGAACACCTCTTAATTCATTTCGTTTTCTCTCTTCCACTTTCACCTAACCCTCGCAAACACCTTTCTATCTTTGATCAAAATAGATCATTAGAGAATTTACATCATTCATTCATTCCGCACTTACACTCTGTCAACATCTAGTACCCACTTATCCCCACATTTACTAGCTTATCTGGTTCCCTGTCGTTCTCAGCCACTATTCTGAATACCAAGAAAGGTAAACGAGCATGGGAGATATGACATAGAGCTGACTTTGCTCGTGGTGCAAAGACAGCTATATCATCAGTACCCTTGTATTCATTCCTACACCCACCTCCTCAAGTATTCACTTGATTCACACATTTTCCGTATCTTCGGTGATATCGAAAATAAGCCGTAGACTTTAGTAAAGTTTGTTGCTAGTGTTTATATCCTTGTGAATCCCCAGGCTCTTCCTCTGAACACCAAGGTTGAATTTTCTGCCTTCTTCTTCGACAAGATAGTCCAAATCGCTTCTAGCACATTCTCTGCCTCTATCTATTCCTTGCCACCGGCTAACTCTCCCGTTACCTGTGCCTAAACTACTTTTTATCTGTCCAACTGTCCCCTTAATAATTAACCTCTCCTCTCTTCTAAAAAGATTTGATTTTCTCTCGACTCTAACTCTCTACCGCAATTTCTTCCTGTTAGTCTCCCTTACCACATTGATATATTCAATAACCTCACTCTCTTCTGTAGCGGTACCATGTGATTCTAAGCATGCTGTTATTTTGTCTATCAGTAATAAACTTAACCTGAACCCAAACGTCACGACAAGCAACCGCCCTATCTTTCAACTCTTGTTCATGTTTAAATTCCTTAAAACGCTGGTATCAGTCCATATTCTATTAACTTATCTTCCACTGACGCTGATAATATTTTCCCGCTTGATGTTAATACAGGACACATAATTAAATTAGTTCTCCAACATGTACCTGACAAGCTTTATCGTCAGACAGTAATGCCAGCATTTCATTATTGTAGTTTGGACCCACCAAAGAATTAGTACTGTCGATCAATCTGTTCTTCACTGCCTGCGTGAATTCTTCTGTCTCTGCAACTGATTTTAACTGATTCTGCTTATATATTTTATCTTCCACGCAGGAAGGAACAGCGTGAGAGGAAGCCACCTCGGAATACCCCTTTCAGCCCCTTCGCTCTAAACAACGTGCTCCTTGGCGTGGGAAGTTTAGAATCTTCGAGAAGGAAACAGTCCCGACCTGAATCACCCGACACAGCTGTATTTTCTTTCGGACGCTCCTCGCTCACCCATCCCCCGCTTTAACACCAAGCTCTCGCTTGCAGGCTTCCCAGGCATGTCTATTCCCCCACGAGCTCAGCAGTAATAACCCTACCTCCATATCACGAGGCAAACTTCGCTGTCAGATCCTACTTGTTATCTCGAAGTAAGTTTAAATAGACTGACGTCGAGAATCCTCTAGGGACGGTCATGCCCTGGTGCTATCTATCGAACCAGCCACCTGGCTATTTAACCCTGAGTGTGCCATTCCTCCAGGAGATTGAGAGTCTGACATTCCCTCCGTTCAGACCGTTTTGTCTGTTCCCCCGCGAAGTTCCGCAACCCCTGTTTGAGTCGTACCTCGTCGTTAAGATCTCACCAGCACATCTCGATTCGTGAAGTTTTAGCCCCTGTTCAGAGAAAAGCTATTGAGCCACCTTCTTCCCGGAGAACTGTGCGAGCCCCCACATCTCAAACCCCCTTTAAGACTCCCATTCCTTCATAATCACACCACACACAGAGCATCGTCTTTCGTGGATGAAGTCCTTGCTTTAATCGCGGAAGTGTTTTTTTATTGGAGCTAAGCCATTGTTTTCGATGGTTCATGTGGACATAAACACACCCATTTCGTCGCCAGTGATGATGCGGTGAAGAAATCTGTCCTTATATCCACGAGTAGCCTTGTGACGAGCAAGAAAACCTGCAGCAATCGTGGAGCGTTGAAGTTTGTTGCTTTCGCTCGAGGCGTGCGGAACTCATGCACCGAGTTTTTGAACTTTCCCCATCGAATGAAGGTGATTCACTACAGTTTTCTGATCACACGCTAATTGTACAGCCAGTTCTTTAGTTGATTGACGAGGATTTTCATGAAGAAGGTCGTTCAATCAATCTTCATCAGACTTAATGGGACGACCAGAGCGTTCTTCGTCATTTAGATTCAAATGACCGTTTTTGAAACGTGAAAACCACCATTGAGCTGTCCTTTCTGATAAAGTATTTTCTCCGTACACAGCACAATTATCGCGACGAGCTTTGGCTGCGTTTGCATTGTTTTCGTCTCGATTGAAAATGAATAACAACAAGTGTCGAAAATGCGCCTTTCTTTCAACTTGACATTCCATTTTGAGGGTACAGAACAAAAATTAAATTAACACAACTTTTAAATAAACCTCAATGACTTATTACTCAACTCCAAGACGTAGCCTAAGCAAAAGCCTAATAGTCTAGACTGTTAAGAGACGTAGCCTAACCTTTGCAAATTATATTTATTATTGTTTCTCAATATGTGCACAAATCACGTCAACAAAACTTAAATCAACACAACATAAAAAAAACGCAAGAACTTATTCCTCTACCTAATAAAAGAGAGTGCTCTTAACAGTCGGTTATTTAAACTTTTGTGTGAAGAGTTTGGCGCCTATCACAGTGCCCTTATATTCTATACTGATGTACGTTGGCTTTTCCAAGGAAATGTCACAAAACATGTCTATGAGCTTCATAAAGAACTGCTGGAATTTTTTCAACATTCCAACAACTTCGAAAGTTTTGTCACTTCCTCAAAAGACCATTCCTTCATTCTGAAACTTACTTACCTAATTAATATAATTGACGCTCTGAATATGCTAAATCAGAATTTCGTGGGTTAGCCGAGATTATAATCTTTTTTATTTATTATTAATAAAAATGAGGTGTAGGTTCGTACTTCAGGGATCGCTTCAGGATCGGTCTTTAAGAGTGATTTACTTAATCTTTATTCTATTAAATTAATAAAAGGGGAGTTCTTTCTTTAATATACCAAATACTGCTAACGCAACTCGTTCAAGGATAATTTAAAAACTTCAACCAAAATAGACTTTTACTGAACATAATCAAATCATACAAAATTACTATATACACGTACAAGATACAAATGAAACAATGTTTTTTTAAGTCCAGCTATCAATACTCGGTTCTTGGTTCCTTTATGGGAAATTAATTTACTTTAAACAACTCCGTATTTAAGATATACAAATAATCATTTTAAACGCACGGGGACATAAAAATAGGATTATTTACTTACATAAGCTAGTGCTGATTACCCAAAGAATCCACGCGAAATACCTTTGTTTAATCTGGTCCAGAGAAGCGTCGTGATAGTAGTTTGTTGGTTTCTCACTAGAGGGCGTTACTTCGAAAGAGCTGTGTACAGTGACGTCACACGGAATTTCGAGTTGGCGTAGGAGAATCAAAACAAAGACGCCGATGAGGCGGTTGGATTTCGGACGTTTATGACCTTGAAAAGGTTTTCTTCAGACGAGGGGGGAATATGTTTGTATGCTTTTATAGCAATTTGAGTCTTGCTTATAGAGTTTCTCTTTTGGATGAGAAATATATCTAGTTTGAGGTTGTCAAACTCAGATAGAGTAAGATCAATTGACGATCTTTGGTACTCGAACTGTGCCGAGGGTACTTGTAGATTAGATCACTTGACGATCCTTGGTACTCGAACTGTGCCGAGGATACTTGAAACAATCTGGTATTGACCAAGAAAAATGAAATTCTTCCTTAACTTACTGGGGAACTCTATCCCGGCAAGTTCTTCTCGATCTCTTGACGAAAACGAAAAAGTCATCATTTTCTCCTGACGAACCGTTTTATACTAGACTTACTCCCGCGGGCTAAAGGGAAGACCCGAGGGTGTCCTGGCTTTTGAGCGTCTGTTTTTTCTTTACCTCGACTTTTTGAACTTATGAAAAATAGATCTCCTGTTGAGTCGACAGAAGTGGGTATAAATTCAGTCGGGCTTAGCGTTTTGTAGCTCCGGGAGAGGGTAATACGAGATCGACAGTTTGCATTTTTGAATGGATTGTTTATAAGTACACCCTCGAAGGGCCTGCCTTAACAGTCTAGACTATTAGGCTTTTGCTTAGGCTACGTCTTGGAGTTGAGTAATAAGTCATTGAGGTTTATTTAAAAGTTGTGTTAATTTAATTTTTGTTCTGTACCCTCAAAATGAAATGTCAAGTTGAAAGAAAGGCGCATTTTCGACACTTGTTGTTATTCATTTTCAATCTAGACGAAAACAATGCAAACGCAGCCAAAGCTCGTCGCGATAATTGTGCTGTGTACGGAGAAAATACTTTATCAGAAAGGACAGCTCAATGGTGGTTTTCACGTTTCAAAAACGGTCATTTGAATCTAAATGACGAAGAACGCTCTGGTCGTCCCATTAAGTTGGATGAAGATCGATTGAACGACCTTCTTCATGAAAATCCTCGTCAATCAACCAGAGAACTGGCTGTACAATTAGCGTGTGATCAGAAAACTGTAGTGAATCACCTTCATTCGATCGAAAGCAACAAACTTCAACGCTCCACAATTGCCGCAGGTTTTCTTGCTCTCACAAGGCTACTCGTGGATATAAGGACAGATTTCTTCACCGCATCATCACTGGCGACGAAAAGGGGTGTGTTTATGTCCACATGAACCATCGAAAACAATGGCTTAGCCCCAATAAAAAACACTTCTGCGATTAAAGCAAGGGCTTCATCCACGAAAGACGATGCTATGTGTGTGGTGTGATTGTGAATGCATCATTCTTTATGAGCTCCTTGCGAAGAACGAGATTGTCAATGCAGAACTCTACGTTCAACAAATGTATCGACTCCCTGAAGCTATTCGACGTTATGGAGTCCTTCTGCAACAAGACAAAAGACGCCATCTGTGCTTAATTGAAAAATCCTGCCGCATCCTCCATATTCGCAAGACTTGGCTCCATCAGATTTCCATCTGTTCCGATTGCTCTCCAACAATTTGCACGGCGTTTCGTTCAATACTGATGTGGAATCAAGAACCTGGTTCGAAGAATTCTAAGAGTAAAAATCCAGATATTTTTATTGCAGAGGCATCGAAAAACTAGTTGAACGTTGGGAAAAAGTCGTAAATAACAACGGAGAATACATTATTGATTAAATTGCATATTGTAATCCATTAAAAATTAAGTTTTCTTAAAATTGTTAATGGTAATGAATAAACTTGCTAAAACCGCAAGAACTTATTCTTCAACCCAATACATGGTTAACCATCTTGACCACCACTGATAACCCACTAGATCAACAGGAAGGACCTTGCAAGACAATGCAAACCGATGGATCATGCAATGCATAAATGTCACATGAGGAGCCACTTCCATGACAGGATCTCTAAAATGAGACCTTCGTCCTAACATAGCTGGTACCCCATCAGTTGTGCATCCTTTTAGATTTTGTCCCTTCAAACTATGTTTCTTGTAAAATGAATCTGCAATTCGGAAGATATCATATCCATTTGTTGTTGTTTCTAGTGCTGCATTGATCAAGAACTCTTCTTTAATGCTTTCATTAACCACATACCGAGCAAATATTATTAACTGAGCACAATTTTTCACATCTGTGGACTTGTCAAGTTGAATTGCAAACTCAGTTTCAGACATACAAATCTCATCAATCACTTGCTCAAAAATATCTACTGACATTTCTTCAATTCGTCGTTGAATTGTAATTTTTAAATAGAGGGATCGAGTTAAGCTTTTTTACAGATTTATCTCTAAGGACACAACCTACCATTTCTTCTGCAGCTGGAAGAAGAAGGTCTTAACTAATGGTATGAGCTTTCTTTTGTTTGTCAATCAGAAGTGAAACTTCATAAGATGCTTTTACTGCTGCACTGATTTTTTAGAAAAACCTACCGCTTGGATCCAGTCGTTGTTTCTTAAACCTTGCTTTTTTTTATGCTTGAAAAAGGCTAGATCTTTGTCTTTGAATTCCAGATGAGCTTTCTCCAGTATTTCAGTATCTTTTGACAAAGTACACACAGTGGAATATCCAAGCCATTTTTAACTGTTGATCTAAACCCGAACTGTAAGTAGGTCTCTGAGTATTTCCTTCTTTTGCTTGTCATTGTTAAATTCATGAAGGCTAGAAACAAAAAATAAATGAATAAAAATAATAATAATGCTAAATGAAAAAAATCCAAATTAAAAAAGTATGTGTGTGTGGTATTGATATGTTACCAAACAATATAATATATATTTCTTTATATAAATTTTGGATATCCTTGTTTGTTTTCATTTATTTTTTTGTGTAATAAACTATTTAGGCAACTTTTTTAGATTTATAAAAAAAGGGTATTTGAAATAAAAACCTAGAGGCTTTCCCTGTACAAATTCATGTACGTATCATTTAGGTATCAAAATGATAAAGAAAGCACAATCGTTCTAAAATCTAAATTCTAAACAATTATTACGTACCTATTCTTTTCAATCAAATTTAGTCATAAAATTAAGAAAAAAAAACAATTTTGCATAGCACATCACGAAAATTATTACATTTGTTAAATAAATGCCTATTAACAATTCAAATACATTAAAGAATTATTAATTCATTTAAATTATTATTAAAAAGATGTTAAAAAGAAAGGCATTTAAACGCATTCACCTTGACTTCACCCACACAAGGAAGATACCGAATGCCAGTCATTGGACATTTGACATTTGACATATAAAGGGAGGAATATAGTAGTGGAGGATTTTAGTAGGAGAGAATAGTGGGGAAAATTCGGGAAAATAACTAGAAAGTGAAATTGTAGAGAAGAATGAAAGACAGGTTCCTGGTAGTAGAGTATCTCTGACTTTCTTTGCGTTTGCTATATATATATATATATATATATATATATATATATATATATATATATATATATATATATATATATATGGGTGGAAAACTCACAAAGTATCGCATGAGTAAACATTAAATGCAACAAAGCCCACAGGGAAAATTAATACGAGGACTCTACCTATGTGCATTTAAATAAATACCCTTTAGAACAAGTGAATAGTAATTTTCATAACAAAGTACGCTAAATTTTTAAACATTATCCAGATTTAATTTCTAAATTTAAATCTATGAACGCCTCTGTTCCTTATCTTTATGGCCTTGTCAAGACCTACAAACCTAATAATCCTTTACGCCCCATTGTCAGTTCTGTAGGCCCTGTCTCATATGTTTTGTCAAAATGGCTAACATCTTATCTTGCCTCTCTGGTAGGGTGTATTTCGGATTCCCATACAGTTAATAGTTCCTACCTAAGAGAAAAACTTAATACCATCCCTTACCCTTCAAACTTCACCCTTGTTAGTTTTGACGTTTGCTCCCTTTTCACTATAGTTCCGGTTGATGATCTATTTCAGTTTCTTAAAGATAAATTGTGAAACGTTGAATTACCTATACCCCCTAATTTACTCTTAGAACTTATCTCCCTCTGTACCAAAGACTGTACATTTACTTTCAATGGTAAGTTCTTTCGCTAAAAATTTGGTTAAGCTATGGGTAATTGTTTATCCCCCGTTTTATCTAACTTATATGTGAAATTTTCGAAACGGTTTACCTCCCCTCTATTGTAGATTTTCCTATAATCTGGTATCGCTATATTGATGATATCCTTTGCTTGTGGCCCAATTCTGAAAATATTTTTCATTTTTTGAACAAACTTAATTCACTTGTACCTTCCATCAAATTTAACCTTGAAATAGAACAGAATGGAAGTATTCCTTCCCCTGATTTATTAATACCCCGCACGCCTTCTGGTTTCAAATTATCTGTCTATCGAAAAACAACTAATTCTTCTTATATTAACTTTTACTCCTCTCACCATATTAAAGTCAAAAGATCAATTTTTATTTCAATGTTTCCCCGTGCACTTCGTGTGGTTAATCCTGAATTCTTTGACTCTGAAGTTTCCAAACTTTTTGACATCGGCCATAAACTTTGCTATCCTTTTCATTTCCCCGATAAATGCCTTCAGTTAGCTTAAAAGTCTTTTTATAGTTTTGAACCTCGCGCGCCTTTTAATAACAAGAATACTCTTGCACTTCCTTTTAATCCATCCTTTGCTTCTTTTCCTCATATTTTTTAAAATCTCTAGGCATTTGTGTAGTATTTAACTATAATAATACTATCTCTAAACTATTAGTCAAAAACGCCCCTTCCCCTATTGGTAATGTATATTGCGTAAAATGTATCGATTGCTCTAAATATTACTTTGGCCAATCAAGTAAATTTTTAAAATAACGAATTTCTCAGCATAAATATAATGACCGTGGCGGGAAAGAAAGCAGCTCATTTTATGTTCATATGTCATATCTTAATCACAATATTGATTGGAATTCTGCAAAATCATCTCTCATAATAATGATACAATTTCATGAAATATCATTGAATCGACCTTTATTAGTAAATTCCCAAATTTTAATTTAATTCCTGGCTTATATAAACTCGATGGTTATTTTTTTTAAATTATATTCACAATGCACTGTTGAAACTTTTAATTTGAGACTAAATATTTATATTAATCTTAATAAACTTATGTTTATGTCTGTGTATTTATTTTCGTTTAAGTCAAGTCTTTAGAACATTTGTACTTATTCTACATTTGACCTCTGATGTTAATCTCTCGCTCAGATTTTCTCCCTCCCTAATTGCTTAGGCGGTATTTTAATCCTCTTGTCAACCTTTAGTCTTTTGAATTTACCTGATTTATTGATCCTAGTTTGTTTTATGTTTGTGTTTTTTTTATGTCACTCCTTACTCCTCCTAATGTTTCCATTTCATATTAATTCATTTTTTTGATTGGTTTTTTGCTTTTTTGTGGGCGTTCCCTCTCCTTTGTATAATCCTTATATATATATTACAATTTTCAATACTTCTGTTATTCCTTGATAAAGAACTCGAAATAAAGTTCGAAAGTACTTGGAATCCTCGTATTAATTTTTCCTGTTGGCTTTGCTGCATATATATATATATATATATATATATATATATATATATATATATATATATATATATATATATATATATATATATATGAGAGGCATTTAAGCCTTTATAGCAGGGGATGTTTTGGTGTCTACTGCTTTGGTGAAGAGTTTTTGTTTTTGTTTTTATCTTGGTTATTTACCCCCTGATTTTGAGTTTCTTTGTTTTATTTTTTGTTTTGTTTTTTATTTAGGGCGAGTTAATCGCTCTAAAGTTTGGGAAAATTAACACTTGACTAATTAAGGGAGAGGGGAATGAGTTTGGCTTTGTATTTGTTTTGTAGTGTTTGAGTATTCGAAAAATCTAAGTGAACAATGGGTTTACGTCATTGTCAATGAGTTGTCTGCTGCTTCTAAAAGTTTTTGCGTGGCCTATGTCATTAAAGTCTATGTGCCCGAGTTCAAACTCGGGAGGGAGGCGCCGGTGTACGGTGTCCAGATCTTGTTTGCTCTTCGGTGAAGCTCCACGTTTATGGGAGTTAACCCCAGTTCACCGTGGAGCTCACGCTGCCTTCTCCTCTCTCTCCTTAAGGACTTGTATCCTTGGACTCGTGCTTATAGGGACCGGAGGATATAATAATTTGGATCGAATGTATGCATTATAGATATAAAGTTTGTTGGAGGTACTCAGGCTTAAGAATTTGAAAAATTCACCCAAGTCCCTCCGTGCATTCGCTGTAGTTTTAGCTACGTGTCTCCCATATCCATGAATCGTAATCCGGAGTCCCAGAACCATGCCCTTCATGTGGTATGAGATGCGTATATCCCCCACACAGTTGTCTGCGAGGGTCCGTCGGAATAGTGGAATTACACGAAACTTTGGGGCATTGGTCGGTATCTTCCATCTTCTCTCGAAAGAGTTGATGTTTTCGATTTCTACCGCCGCAATCTGTGCCTTATAATTTACATTCCGATAAGGTGTCGTGCAGATCATCATATTTTCTCAGCAAATTGTACGTATAACGAGCCTTCAGTCTGAGGTTGGGGAAGGTCGATGATGTATACGTTATAAAGCAAGGGTCTTATAGACCCACCTTGTTGCCCCCCCCCGCCTTGAGTTCAAACTCGGGGCCATTGAATCCCTTAATCTTCACAAATGTTTTTCTCGTCATTACATAATTGCATAGAATCCTTTCAAGTATGGGTTCGAGGCCCAGTTGTGAGATTTTGTATTGCAGGCCTCTCGTCCATACTTTGTCAAAGGCCTTTTTGACTTCGTGGAGTACCAGATTTGCATGGCGTCTTTCTGCTTTTACTTTTGCTAACTTCCTCGCTTCCTTCGGAAGCCATGTGGTTGATTGTTGTGTAGATAATTATTTTAGAGGAACGTGTTCACCCTGTTGTCCAATATCTTCTCAAAGACTTTTCCTACAAATTCTAAGAGAGATATAGACCTGAAATTAGCTGGACTGTCCGGTGGCTTACCGGCTTTGGGAATGAATATAATTTTTGCTACCTTCCAGTGGTCAGAGAAGTAACCCACGTTCAGGCACTCATTCATGATGTTGGGTGGGGTTCTTATAAAATTCTCCCGTGTCAGTCCTGTACGCCCGATGCTCGTTGACGAAAGGATTTTAAGGTTTACGAGAGTTCTTCGGCAGTAATTTTATCGCCTAATTGCTCAATATTCCTTCCTTGCGATACTCATTGGAGAGGCCAGATTCTGTGAATATGATCAGTCAGTTCGTCTACTATTCTCTCTTCGAAGTCTAAATCAAAGTTATCATTCTCTCCAGGGAGATCTTGAAAATGGATGCCCAGAAGAGTCTGAATCCTTCTTTGATTTTATCTGTCTCTGTAATTTTCGTGTTGTCTCGTGTAATTTTAATTGATGTGTGTGTCTCTCCTACTTTTAGTCTTTTTTTAGCGTGATTGTTTTTCCTGTACGCTTTTTCCTGTATTGCCCGTCAGTAAGAGTGATAAAAGTTTCGGGTACCAGTTTAATTAAGCCTTGGAGTAAAGCCTCCTATACTTGTTTTTCACTGCAGTCGTCCGAGGTGAATCCCCATTTGTATCTTCCGAATATTACTCCTTCCGCTACATCAAGGAAATCCATCTCCTTAGGAAAAGGAGACCTTTCGGCGGCAAATACCTTAAAGTTAATTTTCCTTGAATGATAAGCGTGCCTAGATTCCCCCCTACAAGAATAGGACGATCTCGGACGTCTTTGAGCCTGTGAGGTTTTCCGGGAGCGGGGCGAGTGTGCCCCTTCCTTCTTCAGTATCATTTATGTGTATGTGAGTGAGTTCGTTTGTTCTACTTTTCCCTGTTGTTTTTGTGCTGCTCAGTGCGTGTGTTCGTTTTCTTTGCTGCCGGCGCCTGGATCCTAGGATCCCTGGAGAGAGCTCGGGCGTTGCTATGGATGGGGAGCTTCTGGGAACTAGTCTCGCACTGGGGTTTGAGACTAATCTTTAGAATTTCCTCCGACCGTAGATTATGTGGAACTTGGAGGCGTCTGCATATAAAGTGATAAAAATAGAAGTTTGCCAACTCGCACCAAAATATAAACGTCAGAAATAGAGAGCGTACTAATACGTTTTGCAATCTAGATGGAGATTATTACATCATGTATTGTACAATAGTCGTTATTCTCTCGGATTCAATGTACCCCCTGAATAGTACAAATGTACCACTGGGGATACATGCACCCTAGATTGGGAACCCCTGGTCTATACAATGGAGTTTTTCTATTCTATCAAATCTTTACGCTATATGAAGAAAGTAAAAATAGATCACCCCCTTCTTCCACTTGGGATAGAGAGGAGTGGAGAGAGGCTTGTGCAGGCGATAAATCTTTCCTTCCTACTCTCCGAGCTCTCGATGCAACACGCTAGTAATAATTAATTATTATTATTAGCACCATTTTCTTTCGCTTACTAAAATTTTATGTTAATTTAATTATTTATAGATTTTTTTTTTTTTTTTTTTTTTATTCCTTCAGGCATCCTCAACTCTAAAGAGACTTGATTCAGCCCGAGCTTATATGTAAAGCCCTACTGGCGTTTATACCCACCAACCATTACTGACAATGTACTGAATATTATTGTTTATATTTCCGGCAATCTTCCTTCCTATTTAACATATATTAAGTTGCCCCGCCTTAATAATTTAAAAAAAAGGTCTTTTTAATACTGGGTTTGCGCAATTAGGAGATCCCTGCGTCCCGAAGCGACTGAAAGGGATTTCCAACTATTTGTTTGTTTTGTTCCTTGTCTCCTAAAGGAAAATGAATTATTTTCTCATAAAATACTTTGGTTGAAAGGTTCATATTTCTCCTCAATTATTTACCCGTTATAAATTCCTATTATTAAAAAAAAAAGAGATGAAAATTCCAAAATCATCTTAATGGCACTTCTACTTATCGAGAATTATATAATTTAAAAAATAAAAACTACTTCTACTTATCGAGAATTATATAATTTAAAAAATAAAAACAATTAATAATCCTAAATGGACTCATTAAGAAATAAAATGATTAATCGAGAAAACAAATCCCTTGATTTTTCCTTTTGTATAAAAAGCCTTGATCTTTAAATAACCAATCGCCTTTGGTCACTAAATCCAAGCCATTGATTCCTGTATCATTTGTTTTATAAATTAAAAGCATCAACGTATGGTGTGGATTAATTTCAATTATTTAAATTCCATTTATCAATCCAGTAATTGCATTTATTTCAAATTACATGCTAGATTGCTTAATCAATTTCGTATTATTTAAGGAATATTGGATGTGTGAGGATGCAGTGAATTAAGTGCTAAACCAATCTAAACGAAAATGGATACTGAAATGCAGACGATTCTAAAATAAACGTCGTGGCATACATTTTCTGCAGGCGATATCGTGCAATAGAAAACACAGAACATTCCGCGGCCGGACATTTGACCGACGGACAATTGGCCGAGCGGGCATATGAGCGACGGACATTTGACCGAGCGGACATTTGGCGGAATTAAATTTTTAATTGTTTATTTTTATTTATAATTTGAAAAGGGGATAAAAAGATAAAATAATTGCATATTTTTTCATATTTATTGAAGGATAGGCGATATTAATGTAATTGTTTTATTAAAATTTGGCAATGGATAAAATGGATAAAAAGGGAAATAACAATTTAAAGATTGTGGGCAATTGCTCCTAAGAAATCAATTCTAGCATAATCTTCATATTTCTTAATGATGGACTTCAGTCTTGCGTTTAAGATCAGGTCTTTCTTCAGTTTCCCCAATTCCACACCTAACCGAAATGGAAGAAGCATCCATAAATATTTGCGCTTGGGAAACATGCTATAATGCTATTAATAGCGCCCTTTCATAGTTAATAATGATTGAAACTTTATTAAGATCTGGTCTCACTTGCTTGAGGGTGTTAAAAATTGAATGATAAGTTGCTTGGTTTTTGTTCCTTGCGATGCAATGGGTCTCATCCAACATAACATGTATTGTATATAACTGAAATCCTACTGGCGCAGCACCAAAAGTTCCATCACACAGCCAGTTATCTTTGGAAGCAAGAAGCTGTAAGCTCCAAGGCGTTGATAGAATTAGCAGGTGTTCACTTTCATGGATGACAAAGTCTTCTCATCTATTTGATTTTTGCAAGTCGTCAGTTAAAACATTCCTGCCCGGTGCAGTGCCTACTTTGCGCACCAGTCTTGCCAGAGTTTCTTTCTTGAGAAGAGTACCTGCAGCATCGAGTGGGTGTTCACTGGGGCAGTTTTGTATAATTGCCGATGTCACTTCTTCTGACTGTCGGGGTCTTTCTTTAATTGTCTGCACTGTTTTCAAGCACAGTTTGCGCCCGGCATCGGTCGGATGTGAATGATTACTTGCCTCTCCTAAAATAACGTCGTCTTCTGTTTTTATACGTCCCCCACAACTTCCTTTGCGGTCGCATCGCCAATATGTTACATGTCTTTTCGTTTGTCAACGATGTATGGTTAGCCGTAAAGCAAAAGCTTTCTTCCTCCTCTTGTCGTGGGTATTTTTCCCATGATCTTTCAAGAAAAAACTATTCATCTTATACCCATAAAAGAGCTAACTTAGGTAATTACACACACCACGTAGGTAACACAGATAACTTAGGTAATTACGCACACATCACAAAATAAAATGGAATATAAACCAAAACTAAGATAATGTAAATAAATGTAAAACACACTCACTTCACAACGCCTAACAACTTCCGAATAGCGACTGAATCAGCGTCACGCAGCCTAGTTAACGTTGGTTTGGTTTGGGTGTGGCTAAATAGTTTCAGAAGCAAACGAACCAAACACTAGTTTATGTTAAAATAGGGAAATAACTTTCAGCCATATGGTTATTCAGTTCATTTATATACTTAACACGCATATACAAGCACCTAAAATTTGAATAAAACAATTACATTAACATTAATATTTTTTAGAACTTCAGTAAATTTGCAAAAGATTATATGCAATGATTTTATCTTTTTTATCCTATTTATCCCTTTTCAAATTAGAAATAAAAATAAACAATTTAAAATGTTCGTCGGTCATATGTCCGCTCGGCCAAATGTCCTTCGGCCAATTGTCCGTCGGTCAAAAGTCCCTCGGCCAAATGTTCGAGTACTGGACATTCTACGGCAGGATATTAGAAAGGATTAAAAAAAAGTACTGGTTCCATGCATCTTTCGTTTCATAATAATTCAAACAGAGGGAAAATGCCGCCAATCAATTAAATTGACAAATAAAAATAATTTAGTAAGAATTTGACCACCGATCTGCACTCGTTTGTTGCATTTTATCTTTCATTGTTGTCTACTGTTTCACGTTGGATCCGAACTACAGATAGCTTCAACATATGGCTTCTACCGTGAAATCGACCCGAATCGAGACACCATCCACCAATTAACCACACACCATGTGGCTTAACTTTGGTAAATCAGAAGCGATGTTTCTGATTTGAATTTTTAATTTGGAAGACTAAAATACTTCGCAGACAAACGAATTATCCGCCTAAAAATATTTCGTAAACAACAGAATTATCCGCCTAAAAATATTTCGTAAACAAAAGAAATATCCGCCCTAAAAATATTTCGTAAACAAAAGAATTATCCGCCGTTCGAAGGAATTTTCACTCAGTGGGTGGAAAAAGGAAGTATAGGACAGAGAGATAAAAGAGCCATATCTTGTTACTGATCGGCGAAGACCAACGGTGAAATCATGGACATAGCCAAATAGGGAAACAACTTAGAATACTACGAATTAGAAGGACGGGGGCACGAATTCCATAGGGCCTAGAAGGCTCCAATTACTCATC
This sequence comes from Ceratothoa steindachneri, assembly GCA_963969495.1. NCBI lineage: Eukaryota > Metazoa > Arthropoda > Malacostraca > Isopoda > Cymothoidae > Ceratothoa > Ceratothoa steindachneri. The sequence goes on along the minus strand of OZ018323.1, from coordinate 139,645,266 downwards.
CAAACAGAAGGAACCTGTCGTGAGAACTTGTCCCCTTATAGCCAAACGAGCAAACGAGATACAACCCTACTTCAAACGGTTGGCTGAGTTTTTTCTTGGTTCAATTGAAAAGCGCTCATATCTCCGCAGAGACAAATGAAAAATGGATCCTACCCTCGTGACGCAACACAATCCAAATCGATTTCTTATAAATCAAAGGCGAACAGTTAAAGTTTATAATTGGGTCTCCAGGGCATCTCTTAATACTTAAATAATCATACATATATACTAGGTTTAAGTGTAAATATTTAAACCGCAAAGGTACAGTACCGTTCAAAAGTATGAGATCATGCATAATTGTTTGTGATTTTAAGCTTTACGAATTTTAAATTACCAATGAAAGTGTATTTTAGCTTTATAATGGTAAAGTAATTAATTTTTTATAATGTAGTTGCAATAAAAGATTGCTTGCAGTGCATAAATACATTTATTTAATCAAAATTTGCTAATGATACACTCGGGGACTACGTGTAACAGTTCATTATGACTTAACAATGTTAGTCCAGTTAAATAATTTTCAACCTCGTTGCATTCATTGATTATGTAAACAAAGGATGCCATATTAATTATCACAGTGCCCTTTTGCAATCACAAGACGTGTTGAATGTTGTTTGTTTTTGGTTTCAGAAAATAGAAATTCTAACTACAGTATACTGTAGCGACCATAACACTGGTCAACAAATTTTAACTTTTTTCTGCTGACTTAAGTTTGAGACCTGTTCTTGCTTGGGAAATTTGGGGTCACTGAGTTTAAAAATGGCAATAGTTTTTTATCACGTCATTTTTTTTTATTTATGCACTGGTCCATATTGGTCCCACTTATAGTAGCAGGCTATCACGACCAAGTGAACGGAAGTGGAGGCGTTTGGTATTCTTCTTATTTTATTTTATTTATGTATTTAGACTTCTCTTTATGTACATCTAGATATATAAAGCAATTGTGTATAATATAATGTGTTTTTTTCAGAGTTGTTTCAGGAAATAACATTCAGTAGTATAGCCTCATTGTGAAGGAAATGTTTGAATTCCCCTGACTCGTTTTGCTATATATGTGGTTGTTTTACTCCACCAACTCAAAGAATAAACATTAGTATCTTTGTGAAAAGAGCAGAATTGGCTTACTTTAAGATTAAATTAGGTGATCAGGAGAAACCATGGGCCCCGCACGATGTTTGTTAACCATGTGTCGAAAATCTACGCCAATGGATAAAGGGCACAAGGGAACAACTCTGATTTGGCATTCCTATGCTGTGGCGGGAGCCAATAAAACATGTAAACGATTATTACTTTTGTCTCACAAGCACTTCTGGTTATAGCAAGAAAACGTGACATAAAATAAGTTACTCAAATCTTGATTTAACAATTCGTCCAGTGCTTCATTCAGATGAAATTCCAGTACCTGTATTCAAGGAACTTCCTCCACTGGACGGTGTGATATACGTGAATCTGATGTAAGGAATTAACTTGACAGTGATCCAGACTTTGTCCATACATCGACCCAAGAACATGGAAACTTCAGCTAATTATAACTGAATGATTGAGTTAGAGACCTAGGCATGTCAAAAGAGTAAGCAGAAGTGTTAGTTTCTAGACGTAAAGAGAAGAATTTATTGCGGGGAAAACAAATGTAACCTCATATCTGAACAGGGAAAGAGATCTCTTGGCATTCTTTAAAACGGAAGAAGATTTTCTTTACTGTTGTGACGTGGCGGGACTGTTAAACGCGATTGGTGTTTCAGAGTATGATCCAAGTGAATGGATACTTTTTATAGATAGCTCAAAGAAGAATCTAAAATGTGTGTTACTCCATAATGGAAACTTGTTCGGTGCAATTCTTATTGCTCACTCTTTGCATTTAAAAGAGAAGCATTAACACATAAGATCTGTACTAGATTTACTCAAATATGAGGAACACACATGGATCTTATTTTCTGGATCTGAAAAGGTTAATTTTTTTACTTGGCCAACAAGAAGGCTATACAAAATATCCCTTTCTCCTGTGTTTATGGGACAGCCGATCCAATGAAAAACATTGAGAACAAAAACTCTGGCCAGTTAGAGAAAGTTTGATTGTTGAGAAGAAGAATATTATACACCAACCTTTTGTTGAGCGAGAGAAAATCATCTTCCCACCCCTTCATATTAAACCAGGGTTGATGAAACAATTTGTGACAGCTTTTAATGTGAAGGGTGACTGTTTCAAATTCATATGTACAATATTTCCTGGCTTATGTTATGATAAAATAAAGGCTGGAGTTTTTGATGGGCCACAAATCAGAAAGTTAATGGAAAACCAAAACTTCTCGAGTTCGATAACTGACATAGAAAAAGGAGCATGGGATTCATTTGTTGCTGTTGTGAAAGGATTTCTTGGAAATAAAAAGGCTGGTAACTACAAGGATTTGGTATAGAGAGACATTACTTAATAGCATTCATTTTTTAGGCTGCAACATGAGCATGAAGGTTCATTTTCTCAAGAGCCATCTTGATGAATTTCCTGCTAATCTTGGCAACGTAAGTGATGAACACGGAGAGCGTTTTCATCAAGATATCGAGATTATGGAGGAGAGATATCAAGGCCGATGGAACACAAACTTGATGGCAGACTACGATTGGAATATTCAACGAGACTGTGTAGACATCAAACACTTCAGACACTCTCGCAAGTGAAAGTTTCTTCCATGAATGTATAGATATGTGTACGATTGCTTGTGTTTTCTCCATTATATTAGAAAAATAACCTGTATATATTTAGTAATAGGTGATGTTATCCTACAATGCATTTATCCTTTCAAGTTCTGTTGACATTTTAAGTTATGGTTAGAAGCTATGACACTTAGGAAACTATCCTTACCGAGTAAATACATGCAGTACATCGTAAAATAGGAATATGCTGTAGAATGAAAACCTGATGTGTTACAAAAAAAAATGGATGCTATATTTGAAATCAGCACGTTAAAATTAGTTAAAAACAACCACAAAACATAAGTCAGCAAAAAGTGTGTCGACCAGTGTAGGCTGCATCACAAAACTTACAGCAGTGTAGCAGAATAAGGTCGAATGGCGACCAAATGCCCTTCTGTACTCACGTGGTCCTGATACCACCGCATGGAGCTTTGAAAGCACGGTTTAACCAGGGTAAGGGTGCAGCCTACACCATTATCATGCCCCAGCTGTATTTGCTTAGGGACCGATTTTATCGTCTCCCATGGCCACCTTTCAGCCAACATTCTTGCCTACCGTCATAAGATCGAAGTCCGTTGAACATTCCACGCCAACGTTATCACAATTCCATCCCCACTCCCCCGAAGGAGTCGCCAACTTTTCTCCAAGAGCGCACGTGTGTGTGGAGGTGGCCGCCATAGCCACCAAAAGCCACTTCGACTTAGTTTAGTAAGGAGCACTAATAGACTTCTCACCTACTAAGGCGAACGAGCTGAAGGACTCTAACCTCCCCCCCATCGGCGATTTAGATTCGAGGACGGAGTCTAAATCGACATCCGTGGACTCTGCCATAGTCAATCGGCGAGTATCTGACGAGGATTCCCATCTCTGAAGGCCATCTACGAGTGCTTCCTCATCTGAAGCGAAAGGTAACCCGACTTTCCCCTTCGCAGTCATAGTATCCCAACTGGCCCCTTTTCTGCAACGAGCACGTAAGAAATTGGAACCATTGCCGCCTGCAGATTGATCTAGAATCTGGCTTCCCCAATCGATCCATTTTTTGTGTGCGCGCCCCGGTTTGAAATCCCCCTTTAAATCACCGACCTGAATCCGACCTCCTTAATCCTCTAATTAACCCACCTGTATTTCGCGTAGACATTTAACTCCGTCTGTACGACCATTCCCTTAAAACTCAATATTTGTGTACATTAAAATATTATTTTGTTGCTAGTAAAGATATATTTTCGTCATTGTCTTTGTTTCGCAATCCCACCGCGTACCAGTTATCTGTTAAACTTTGGCCAACTTACACTCTGAAATATTTGTTTTAAAAAGGACCCCGCAAAGTTAATAATAATCCATCCCAACTGGACTCATAACAATTTCCCCATTCACTAACGGTCTTCAACCAACTTCGGCCCAAAGCCGCAAAAATACTTACTTATATATAGAGAGAGAGAAAGAGTCTGACCATTTCACCATAAGCAGCTTCAAACCAAATAATCATAATTAATGCATGATAAATTAAAAATATATACTAATAATGGATATAAGTTTTACATGTACATTGTATATGATAGGATCAGTGAAGCTGCAAGTTACGTGCAAAACAGCATTTTTATTCCAAAAAATATGGGGGTCAAACTGAACTGGGCAACGTAATTCTATTACTTCTATCTTTGAGACAACCAACTAATTTAGGGGAGTAACTTTCTTTCATGAATTACTAGCATTTTCAGTCATTACTTTGTTGAGGTCCGAGCAGCAAACATGCTTAAGTGACCCACTACACCTGCTTATATCCAGGAGATAATTGTTAGGTTAGGTCAAGAGGATCATATCTCCATCAGAGGGTAAACCCTCCAAAAGTGTCGTATTTAATATTGGTGTAAGTTTCACGGGTATGCAAAGGAAAACTTCAAAGAGATATGACCAAGCCATCGTCCGTATCTTAAAGAGGACCGTTACAAGATAGCAGCCAAGATTTCTCGAGAAGTAAATGAACCCATGGTTATTATTATCTCCAGCCAGGAAGACTCTATCACGCCGCCTGAAGGAAAGATCTTTAAAATCTCGCACAACAGCAGTCAAGCCATTGAACCCAAAGAACAAGAAAGCTAGATTATATTTAGCCAGTAAGTACGTTCTATGGACAGAAGAGCAATGGTCCAAAGTACACTTCAGCGATGAATCGAAGTACAATTCGTTTGGTTCAGATGTCAGGAGACTTGGCGAAAGATTCTCCGTGAACTGCGTGAAGAGCAGCATCAAGTTTGGTGTAGGAGGCGTTATACTGTGGAACATAATTTCGGCAGAAGGAACTGGACGACTTGTCCGCTTGCAGGACAGAGTAAATGTTCAAGTGTATAAAGAATTTCGGCAAGCACATGTTTTGCCCCATATGAGAGCCGCCTCTGGCAAACCAGCCATTTATATGCAGTATAATGCACATTGCAACACGGCAATATTGGTGAATAATTTCCTGGATTAGGAGGAAATAAGTGCCATAGACTGAGCTGCTCAGAGCCCGGACCTCAATCCGATTGTGAATTTGTGAAAGACTCTATGAGAGAGAACTAAGGAGATAAACCCAAGCAGCGTCGAAGAACTTTGGGAAATATTACAAGAGGAATGGAGAAAAATAACACCAGAAGAATGCCTTTGGTTAGTGCGCCCATGTTGCAGAATATGTCAGTGCGTAATTGATAATAAAATTCTACATACGAAGTACTAATATATTGTAGCAAATGAAAATTATTTGGTGAGAAACTTATTGCATTGTACCTTCTCATCTAAGTCTGTTGTGTTATCTGTCCGGATCATTTTGGCCACCATATTTTTTCGAATAAAAATACTCTTTGCTACGTAACTTTCAGTTTCATCTATCCTACCATCTACAAATTACATAGAGAACTTATATCCATGTTTATTTTATATCTTTAATTTATCATGCATTAGTTATCATTATTTTGTTTTAAGTTACTGAAAGTTTTTGTGGTGGAAACCTGTGTCCGAATTATTACACTAAATTCAAGGATTTGGTCACTAAGTTCTATGCATTTATTAGAGGTTTAAGGAGTACACACTGATTTTCCAGGATTTGGTTCCATTTATATGAAATTTGCACTAATTTCTAAAATATATACATTAATTTTAATGATTTAGCCTTTATTTACAACGATCTAAGTTTAATTTCTTGGAGTTTGTTATTAAGTTCCAAAGAATTGGCATTAGTTTCCTGCCGAAGTCCGATCCTCTCCCTCCCTTGCTACTTTTAAACGTCTCTTGAAGACTCATCTCTTCAGAATTGCCTTCTCTTCCCTGTAAACATTCTCTACACTCGCTACACAACCTGCGCTCTGTGAGGGCTAACAGCCCTGAAGGGTCCATTATAAATACTTATTATTATTATTATTATTAATATTATTATTATCATTATTAAGTTCCAAGTATCTCACACCGACTTTTCAGATTTTTTCAATTTTTAACAATATATTACTGATTTTTCAATGATGTGCCATATATTTTCACTGATTTGGCACTTAAGTATTCTCCTCAAAAGTGCACTTGAGCTAGCAACGCCTCTACCACAGTTAAAAAGCGCAAATAGGTGTATGATGTCCACCTCAAGAGTGTGTCGTCGATCATCTGACGAGTGCTCAATTCGGCGCACAAGTCAGGATCAGCTACATTAATCAAAAACCTCATATCCTAAAAACTGGGAGACATTTGGTTCTCGACAAAAAGATTGAAGCTAATTTCTGAATGATGGATTATGGTTCCATTCGCTATCTTGCTACACATGTCGAGCTGATTTTGAAGACTACTAACAATCTCTGAATCGGGATCCTAACGTCTCCTTGAGGCCATGTTAATCTTCTTAGTTTTCTTTTTGAGTGAAAAAGAGATTTTTCTCACATTTTTTCCCACCGCCTCTCTCCGGAGATCACTCTGAAAAGAGATGAGTCCATATCATTCTTTTGTTTCTTTCTATTTTTGCCTATGATGACCTCGATTTATTTGGCTGGAAGTGGGATCAGGCTTGTGGACAGTTATCTATCTACCATGACCCACCTCTGGGGAAAACTCCGCTTTCTGGGGCTAAGCCCCGTGGGCCTCACTTCCTTATGCCAGCCATCCTTCCAGTGGTCTTGGGCTTGTAGATATCCATCCTGCCCTGAACATCTCTCTTGTAAGAGAGGAGGAGTTGTCATCAGGGACCTTGGTCTCACTTGTTTTTCAGAGGGCTGCATATACTCCAAGATCCTTCTTTTGGGACATTTCGGTCATATGTAAGAGAGTATACGTTTTTTTCCGCCATATCAAGGATTTTTAAAATAGTTCAGCGCTCTCACCCCTCCCCTCTCCCCACGGAGAATGACGCATCGGTTCCATTCAAAATATCTAGGGTATTTCACATTGAGGAAACTCCCGAAGCAGTCTCCATCTTTTGAGCCAGACCCGGGATTCCTATCAACTGTGAACACGAGTAACAATGGACGATTTCAAACGAATCAGCTCTTAAGAGAGAGATAATGGACTGGCTTGCTAGCAAAAATGAACCACTCTTTAAGTGGATTTGGAAGAAAGGATATATCCATCCCTGCCAAAAGTAGTTGAATAGAAGCCGTTTCAAAAGAAAAGGCTATCTCATGCCCATCTTTACATCCCCTTCCCAGGTACAAAAGCGCGACGATGTTTCATTCCTAATTAACCCCCTACCGAAGAGTAATAAGAACAATAGAGGAACAATATAATAATATCAAACACTGGTTTTAGTGTATTCACTTTCATTGACACTGTCACACATTGAGAAGGTCCGTATGAACACCATCATTTTCGTGGCACAAAATGATGTGGCGCCATGTCCTGTGTGATATTTTACTACACTGTGTGTTGGTAATTGTTGCAAAAGCTGCTTAAACAACGTCCTTCGACTATTGGTATCGCTCTTGAGAAAGTCTCTCCGTGATAATATCCCGCAAAGCGTTGTCGTAAGACGTGAAGTCTGGACTTCTGGGGGTCAATCGAAATAGAAAATTAAAACAATATTGACAGGGGTTGACAAGACTTTAGGTCATCTCAAATATAAAATGAAAACAATATTTTAAATAGAAAATTAAAATAATATTGATAGGGGTTGATAAGACTTTGGGTCATCTTAAATATAAAATGAAAAAAATATTTGAAAGAGAAGATTAAAATAATATTGACAGGGCGTGACAAGAGTTTAAGTCATCTCAAATATAAAATAAAAACAATATTTGAAAGAGAAGATTAAAATAATATTTACAGAGGGGGACAAGACTTTCGGAGCATCCTGTAAAATAGTTTATATGTAGGTTGGAGAGTACGACCGCTTCATACCGTGCCCAGGTGCTTACCATAAAATGTAACTGCTCGGATAAGGGGGAAACCGAGCACTCAAAATATTTTATCCCGCGAGTACTATACTCAATGTTGGTAATGAGGTGGGCTGTTACGGCCCCTGTCTATTTATACTAGTTAATTTACGTCAAGTTGTAACACGAATGGGTGTGTGGAGTATGTAGGGTTTATTTTAGGTGTAAAATAGGGGAAGTAGTCAATGTGTTCAAAACAAGGAGATTACAAATGCTTGCTCTGTTTCAGACATACCTGAATGGAAGGAAAGGTTTGTGTGAGATAGAGTAAATTGAGCGCGATCAAATATCGATCAGAGTGGTATGAATAAAGATGGTGTTGCAGTGCTTTTGAGTGAGTACAGGCATTATGTAATGGTTGGATATAAGTGCGTAAGCTCTAGACTCAAAAAGATTAAGCTGAGATTGGCAAGGGTGAATCTGTTCGGTGTTGTAATTCAGGAAAGTCTCTATAACGGTAGAAGTGAAGCTGTGAGAGTTTATGGAATGACAAGACGAGTGTTAGATTGAATCAGAAATAGGTTCGGTTGATAGTTGTAGCAAAAATTAATGAACGAATAGGTGAAAGAATGAGAGATGGGATGTCTATATCTTTTTATGTAGCTGGAAATAATTAAAATAGAAAAAGGTTTTTAGCGTTTTGTGCTGAATGGTACGTGTGTGGCAAACACGTTCATTCATTGTGCAGAAATACACATGGACTAAGCGAAGGATACGGTAAGAAGCTAATAGTATGATTTTTTTCCCTAGTAGGAAATAATATGCTGTAGGGTGTATAGGGTGTATTATTATGTAATAATTAGTGTAAGTGTAATAGCTATGAACATAGGAAGGACTATCTGGTCATAGTATTGTGTTTTGTAAGATTAAACTAGTTGGTGTATAGATGAGAAGACCTGAGGATAATGGAAAGAAAGGCAGAATCAAAATTGAAGAAAATGAAAAGTGTGTGGGAATCCTTGAATGTGGAAGATTGAATATATTTGTGAAGTTGAGAATAGAGCAAATATGTGAAAAGTTTTATTTCGTGATAGTGAATAGTGAAAGGGCTATATGTGGGTGGACAAGAACTTAGAGGAGAAAGCAAAGATACTGACTGTCCAAATGACGATTTTAAACCCGGAGTAAAGAGCAAAATAGAGGCGTACTTGCAAATCATTAATATAACAGATGATGATGTACCGGTGATGTGGATGTATGCATGCAAGGAGGCGAAAGGAAAGTAAAACGAGCGAATAAACAGATAAACAGGTTGTGAAAGCATTAAGTATCAGGATAAAAACAGAAATTTATTCTGGGACGAAATGAGAGTGGTGAGAATCCAAAGAGGAATAATTGTCGTGTGGACCTCAAGGATAAGAATGGCAGGATACATACTTAGGAGCAATTATTAGCTGAAAGAATGGTTGGCTTTGTGTGTGTAAACGAGGTGTTATATCAATGTAAGGAAGATTGGTATAGGAAACAAAAGGTTGCTAATGTTGTGGGAGATCTGAAAAAGGGGAAGAAATCTAAGGTAGATAATAGTGTTGTTGAGATGCTAAAATGTGATGATGATGACTGTCTTATGGAATGTATATGTTACGCCATCCGTTCCTCGCTCGTGGAAGATAGCTCCCTGATCGTATAATGAAATTTAAATAAAGATCAGAAAACAATCGATGGTAAACTCGAAGGCATCAGCGGGTGTTCCTCGTAAATGGTGGGGGGTCAGGTTAGAATTGATTTTGACATCTGCCATGATCGTGAACTGCCCATAATCCAAAACTGCGGGTATGGAACCCATTCGGCTTTAAGCATATGAATAATGCATCTGCTGTTGGTTCAGGAACAGAGGTCAGGGTGTAAAAGATAAGAATGGTAATCGTAATAGCGTTGTAATTGTCTATGTGTGTGATTGGTTGAGCTCCTCGAATCCGCACTCGTGCAGGGCAGCTTGTGCAGCTCTGGCCTTGTGGATTTTGAAGATGTTAAAACCGAACATGGGGTGTGAGGTTTCTAGGGACTCAACGGGCAGAGACCTTGGTCATGGCCAAATTGTCGTGGATGGTGTTGATAACACTTCCATGTGATATTCCAAGTTCTCGCTCGATTTCTTCAACCTTCACCCGTCGATTTTTGAGGATCATCCTCTCCACACGGGCCATATTGTTCTCGTTGGTCACGTCTGATGAGCGTCCTGGACGGGGCCATCTTCAAGGGACTTACGACCATGGCGGAACTCCCTATTCCAGCGATTAATGGTTACATAGGATTGGGCAGTGTCGGTGTACACTGCAACCATGCGTTCATGGATCTCTTTTGCATTCTTGCCTTCCTTGGTCAAAAACTTGATCACTGCGCGGTGCTCAACCTTCTCCATTGTTGAAAAATTTGTGACTCACGATTTGCAGTCAGCTACTGCTTCTTAAATAGACGAGGCAGGAGTGTGCGGCTGCAAGTCCTGACTTTTCATAACTTGTCTTAACACCTCCACAAACAGCTACCCCCCTTCCTCTGTTTTGCCCTACCGATTCGCAAAACTTATTTACTGCCCCTCGTATATATGAGCTACCTACCCCCAAGCTTATAGCCATAGCGTATCTGCCAATAGGCGGGCAACCCGTATCAACGCTAAAGTTTTGTGTCTACTCTTGCTAGGAATGAACCCGTTTTATTGACGCTATAAATCCAAGCATGAGACACTATCCGTGTAAGAGCTCTTGTGTTATGGATGAAGTCTGTTGGGCTAATGTTGCAGTTGAAACTATAGCGAGATAAGTTGTTTGAGTGTTGCATCCAAGGGGCATGGTAAACGTAATGGGCGTATGGGAAGGATAATTGAGGGATCGAGATGAAATAGACAAAATGGGTTGTGGACATTAAGGGTCAGTAGACTCAAAAGTAAATGAGTAAGCTAAAAAATAAGAGAGTAAGCTAAAAAATTAGTGAGTAGGCTAAAAAATAAGTTTTGAACTGAACATGAGAGAAATTTGGAATTTTCGATTGATGTGTTTTACACGTTTATGTGTCAAGAGGGGTCTAAAGATAAAAGCAGCAAAGAAAAGTAATGGTATTTGTGGTTAAGAATATGGTGAGATGTATTAGTAGATTATATGCTGTTACCCACGAACAAGTGCGAGGTTATAAGTATTTATGATTCATCGTGAATGCTATTAGTACAGATAAAACAGATCAAAAGTGATTTAAATGGTAGGAGATTCTCTACCCCAGAAAAAAATAGCGAATACCAGGGGTTTGAGGATATAATGTGACAGCAAGTTGCAAGTATATTAGTAGGAACCGTGGTATATGCGAGTGAAAAGCTGGCACGATCCGAAAAGAAAAGATTTCAAGTCATAGCAGTGCAAATGGAAAAAAATGAGAAGGATGCAAAGCGTGCGAATGGGGAAGGATAGCTTTAGTCTTTTAAGATCCACGCTAATAAAATAGAGGACTGCTTCAGCGCTGGAGAAAATAGAGGAAAGCGTCAGTACCGGAGAAAATAGAGGACAGCGTCAGCGCCGGATAAAATTGAGGATAGCGCCAGCGCAGGAGAAAATGGAGGAAAGCGTCAGCGCCGAAGGAAATAGTGGAGAGCGTCAGCGCCGGAGAAAATAGAGGACAGCGTCAGTGCCGGAGAAAATGGAAGACAGTGTCAGCCCTGGAAAAAATAGAGGACAGCGCCAGCGCCGGAGAAAATAGAGGACAGCGTCAGCGCTGGAGAAAATAGAGGACACCGTCAGCGCAGGAGAAAATAGAAGACAGCGTCAGTGCCGGAGAGAATAGAAGAAAGCGTCAGCGCTGGAGAAAATAGAGGACAGCGTCAGCGCTGGAGAAAATAGAGGACAGCGTCAGCGCTGGAGAAAATAAAGGACAGCGTCAGCGCCGGAGCAAATAGAAGACAGCGTCAGCGCCGGAGAAAATAAAAGACAGCGTCAGTGCCGGAGAAAAACTACCCTCAGGAATTCAATGAAATTTTCCATAAGCCTAAAGCCATAAAAGGACCAATTGGTCCCAGCGGCGGTAGTACGTTCGGGATCTTTAGATCCGTGTTGTGCTTTAAGGGTTAGGGACAACAAAGTGGGTAAAGGACTTATATCTGAATACAGATGTGAATGTATGACTGAGATTGTTCTGATAGGTCATGATAATGTAATAGTAAAGCAATTGATCTGTTTAAAAGAACTACAAAGAGTGTAGGAAAGGTTAGGTGATTGCGTAAATTAAGACTTGATTATGTGAATGAGTGTTTGAGAGAGAGTGAATGAGCTAACCGACGAGCAAGTGCTTATAGATCTTCATTTGAGAGGTAAAGAGGGGCTTGCTTGGGGCCTTCTACCAAGGAATTAACCCTGACTGGCGTTATGCTACAGCATTTAGCCTATTGCTTTTAAGTTCCAGTCGACGAGGGCAAAATTATAGCGAATACGATAAGTAAATTCCTCTCGGCATATGCAGTACGGCTCAAATCTATGATCCTATTAAATGAGCCTCAATCCCCAGAGCCCCTCAAGTATGTTCTCTTGCAACATGAATGTTTCAAGGTGTAGTTTATAGAGCCTTCTTTCAAAGATTCTCTTTCATTCAGGGCATTGAGTAGTTGGTCAGGTTTTTGATAATAAATCACAGAATAAGTCATAAATAATGAAAAAAATAGTTGTAGTTGTTAAGAGATATAAATGAGTTTCTAAGAGAGAACATAAATTCCTCTAGATACTCTACTTTGGTGACAGATACCATCACTGGTTTAGCTTTCTTTTCCCCTATTGGACCCTAAATGGAACCAACAGGTTCAGGTGTCACTTGCAACCTAGCAGCCTATTCAATATCTGACATCACCAATAAACTAGGGGAGAAGGGGTTCTTAAAGTAACTGGTGGACAAGAGGGAAATGGAGATTGTCGAAGAAATAAATTCCAGGTAGTTTAAAGACTACCGGAGGCTGGAAGCATCTATCACTCCTCTAGGATTCAGTTGTACCTCTTGACGTCGCAAAGTTGTCTAATTTGGTTATGAATCTTCTAAACAGTGTGAATCTTTATGACGATCCTGAATTTTTCCCTCAAATCTACTAAATCAGATTGATTCAATTAGGAAAAATGAAGGAAAGGAAGACAAATCGGGGGATAAGAAGCCTAGAAAGAACAGATAGTTGACTCAACAGGTGGCACAGGTTATAAAACACTATTACAAATTAATAGTTTATTAATATACTTGCATAGATTAGTTCAATTGTTGACTCTCGCGCTCGTCCGAGAGATAAAGACAGAGATCAAAAGAGAGGAGGAGGAAGAAGAAGAGTGACGAACTTCTGGCCCATTTTGTCTCTAAGCTGGTAATGGTCTTTCTGAGAGAACTGGAAGGTCTCTGGGAGACTAGCGATTCCGTTTGATATTTTATTGAATAGGTTGCAATGATAAATGCAATCGGCAGTAATAAGTGCCACTGAATACATTTTTACAAAATAAAATGGAAGAAAATGTGTAGGATCCCCAAATCCAAAGTGGGCCCACAAGGACATTCAAGGTCGTGCTTCTGAGTGCCATTACTCGTTGTGCGCATTCTGACATGTTTTTAATGCCTATCACGAGTGGTGGCTCGTAGCTAAAATTAGTGGGGGTGCTGCATCTAAATTTTTGTGGCATTGTTTTAATATTGTGTAAAAGGAAATAAACATATAAAATAAAATTTATAGATCAACTTGATAAAATCTTAAACATAACAAAATCAAACACTTTTTACTTACTAATAGCCTAAATTGTTACAGTTCAAGCTTGATCCATTCATTTAAAAACAAAATCCATTCTTCTTATTTTAATTTGCGCGAAAAGATTAATTATTTTTCTTTGATCTCTGAATAACTAGTGAGAAATTTTTTCTACATTGAAAGCATTGCAAGTGCATTTAGTCTTGTAGAATTCATAAAATAAAGGAACCGAAAAGGATATGAATTATATTCTACACTTTATCACATTCAAGAATATAAACACATTTTTAAGCACAACAAATGCGGAGTGAAAAAGAAACACTAACCTCCACCAGCACACCATGGTCAACACAGCGTGAGCCACAGTGTTCTCTCTCCCTAGCGTGTAGCTTTCTATCTCGGACATGTGAACATGCGCACAACAGCCAAACACAGCCTCGCTAGAACTGTAAAGCGCACAGTTTTATACAAGGATTTTTGTATTTTTTTTCATAAACTAGGGGATGGCTACTGACATTAAGCTTAAGGGTTATATAATGTACAAGTATAAAGAAAAAAAAGACTCATATTGAATGTTATCAAAAATATCGAGTGGAAATAGAGGGTGCTGCAGTTCCGCACTGAATATATATACGAGCCGACACTGCTCTAAGCTATCAATAATTTTGTCGCGATATCGAACCCTATAACTTTAATCTAAAAAGGAACCAGTCAAAATAACACCTTTTCGAAAGCTCATCAGGTTGTTGTTTTGTAAAGATTGAAAGATCCGAACGAAATTCCATTTCCATATGCTAACATTCTGCCAAATTGGATTTCCTGAGAGATTTATACCATTTTTCAACATTCAATGGTTCCCTACATCGTTTCGAGAGATCTTCACTTCGTTTTTTTCTTTGGAAAAATTGAAGCAGGAAAAAAAAAAATTCCCAACCAATTTTGATCGCGATTCTTAAATGTAAATCCATCTACGACGATGCATTTTCAATTTGTATAAATGAAAAGCAATAGATTGGAATTCATTGAATCAAGATGAAAATGGAGGGATTTTTTTCTCTCCTAACGAGTTTTGACTTAGCAATTTTTGATATATTCATTTTATATGATTAAAGCAAATGGTCATACTATTTATTTCAACCATTTTTTCACTTTCCTGTCTGCAATCAAGGATGTACATATATCAGATGAAAAGAGATTCAATTTAGTTTTTTAGAGTGCTATTTCTGATCGTACCCCATTGTTTTCGTGCTAAAGCATCTTTGTTTGACTATGGATTAGCGGTAAAATCCTCACTAAATGTTGTTTTTTGTTTTTTTTAAACTTTCATCTTACTCAACCCTCATAAATCCCGTCTCTCCCTCCTCCGTTCCCACAAGAAGTATCCTACTTCCATTTTCCCCCTCCTAAAAGGACATTTTCTTCCCTTAGTTTTCATTTGTTCTCTTCACTCAACTTCTTGTTATCTTTAACAATTCCTTTTCAACTGGTGCAAGCCATCTCACTTAAAACATTTGCCTTTCATTTTAATCTAAGGAAACCCACTCTGGACCCAATCGTTTGCGCGAGCTACCACCCGATTCTCGAAGGCCATCAAAAGGCTGGTTTCCGCCCGAATTCTTGGTCTCATGACTTCCCCAAACATTGATGAGCTCTTTCGTTATATGATTGCAATCATGCATTTTTGCCACATCTCAGAAAGGAAAGAAACATATGAAACATAGATATGAAAAGGAACGTTATTGCATATTCAGGTCCCTGGAAAACGAATAATCACCATTCGGACATCAGTTTAGACAATCACCTAAGCAAAGGAAAACTGCAGCAAGAAATGAAAGAAAGCCATATTATCGAGGAATGATATCCCCAATATGTTAAGGAAGCTTATAATTTACCCAGATAATAATAAATATAAATTCCAAAGTTTAGTTGCAGCTGCATTAAAGGTTTCATAAACGACATTGAATAGTTTCCTATATCATAAAACTCACGTTGCTGCAAGGCTCACGTTTGCAAAGTGCCACGTTTACCATCACCATGATAAACCATTTTGTAAGATAAGAGGAAAATACACATATTTTCTCATAGTTTCACAATATATGTTTGAAGGAAAGTTGGTGAACGGCTTCTTTCGTACTAATCAATAGAGAACTAAGGCAAGCTTTTGGCAGCCGTTATTTGTAGGGAACGTCATGCGATAAAATATTGATTATCATTTTTCCTCTTCCTATGGCAACCTCTGTTCTGTGTTCATTGTTTTAATATTGCTGAAATTAAGTGTTTTTCAGCGTCAGGAAGAGAAAATATTTAGGTTGGATTGTTGCATTTTCCCTGGGACCTAATGCGAATTTAATGCATCACTGGATTATTCTTAGCCAAATATAAAACACTTCCGATGAGCGAATATAAACTTGGTTTTGATCTCATGTTTGACTGGTAGGCCTTGTGAGAAAGAAAGAGCTGAATGTCAGCGCACATTCTGGTAAAACCATACCAAATTGAAATATTATTTATTATATCGCCGAACATAATATATAAAGGATTAAATACTGTAAAAAAAACTACACAAATGACGTTTATTTAAACGTCTAAATATTTTTATATAGGTAAATTAAACAAACGAGCAAAAATTCTGGAAAAGATCGATATCAGGTGAGAGTGGTCGAGCCCACCCAGGGAGCAATTTGTGACATAGATGATGATGCTATTTTAATGTGAAATTTCTGGAATTTTATAGAATTTTATAATGTTTCAAGAATGTTCCAGAACTTGCGAGAATACATACTTGGCAAATTTTAGAACCTTCTAAAAAATTCGGGAATATTGGTCCAGAAATATTCATTCATGGATTCACAGATCTGCTATCATTTCAGCTCTAGCCACCCTTGTGAACACATCACAAGAAATAGGGCATCATAGGAGGCAATCCTGCTCCAGATGCATTCTCTTATATCTTCGGACCGTTCATCAAAACAAGAGCAAATATGTTCGATGTAACAACATCTATGAGAATGCCTCAAGCTTACAAAGTTACTTTGGCATGCCATTCGGATACCAAGACAAACCCTGGACACCTCATTTTGCTTATGAACGCTGCAAGAAAACTTTGGAAGTTAAGGAATAGTTTGTTGTAAAGTGTAAAATAATACATATCACAAGTATTCAAGCTATTATATATATTTGTAAGACAAGTGAGTAATAAAGTAATTTGGGGGGCTTTTAAAGTGTAGTATAGTGGGGAAAAAGAACCATGAAGTTTGACATTCACAGAATTTGGCGTGAACCCACTGACCCCTCAAGCATCTTCTACTTATGCATGGTCGAGCATTCCAAAGGATGAAGTGACAAAACTGCATCTGCTGTTTCCTATCCCGATGCCTCATCCATTATTGTACCAGTAACACAGAGTACTGATCTTACTGTATCTACTCCTTCAGAAAGCAATAAGCCACTCTCAGAAGAAAACAACAATTTTGAAACTATATAAAATCAGTGAAGATGTAGACTACAGTGTCAGAGATATGTTTGTTGAGAGGAATCCATACTATCCAAAACAAAAAGATCTCAAATTACCTTGTCAAAGTTCTTGGTTTGTTAAAGTCAAATGCTGAGCTTTTAATTTCTAGGCTCAAAGAGTGGGATTTGCAAGATGAAAATGTGCAAATGACAATTCAAAGGAAACATCCTAAACATTTTTCAAGATTCCTGACTTATCAAGCTCGGCTATGTTACTGCAATGATGTATCTGCTATGTTTAAGGCTATTGGAATTACTTGTAATCCAGATGAGTGTAGGCTCTTCATTGACAGCTCCTAAAGAAGCATTATATGTAGCTGTAGTTCTCTATAATTGTAATAAGCCTCTATCCCTCTGCTTGGCTCATATAGTAAGAAAGACTAGAACAGTGTCAAGCTCCTGTTACAAGCTTTGAGTTATAAGGAATATAGCTTGAAAGTAATTGGAGACTTTAAAATGGTAGCATTTTCTATGGGTTTCCAGGGAGGTTTTACCAAGTTTCCATGTCATCTCTGTCTTTGGATACCACAGCACATTATTACAAAAGCACTGACCACAAACAAAGGACTGAGCAATTGATAGACCTTCAAAGGTTGTTGTTCCCTATATTGCATTTAAAACTAGATCTCATGAAGCAGTTTGAAGTGAAGGTGAGGCTTGGTGTCTCTATTGGATCACAAATCAGGAAATTCATATAGTGTTCAGAGTGCCCTAAAAAACTTACTATAAAGGAAAAGGAGCCTGAAAGAGTTTGGATTCGGTGTGTCATGGTTTTGGGGGAGCAACCATAATGCTAATAATTATGTGCAACTGGTTAAGAACTCAATAAAAAGCTATGGTCAAATGGGCTGTTGGATGTCTCTGAAGGTGTAAGGGAGTATATGTTACCAATTTATAGAGAGATAACCAGTTTATAGCGGTGAGTTACCAATTTCACCAGTTTATGGTGGGTTAGTTATCATTTTATAGGTGAATGAATGGGGAGTTATCTAACTCCAAAGATGATTCTTCAAGGGTATTCTTACTGTTTGCTGGGCTTACTGAAAGGACTTTGAGAATGGACGTAGCAAAAAATATAATTTTATTTTAATAAGGGCCTATAAAGAGACAAATGGCAAGTCAAAAGTTACTTTGCGGAATAAAAGCAGACTTTCTTATTCAACGCAAAGTAGTGAATTATGGAGTGACAAGACTTAGGCGAATTGAAAGGGGATTCCGTAATGCTAATATGACAATGACTAAATAAAAATTATAATCCTTAATTCTTAAAAAATCTTAATAATGACAATTCTTCTCATTGCTCGCCTATATATATATATATATATATATATATATATATATATATATATATATATATATATATATATATATATATATATATATACGGTTTCATTTCCAGGAGAGCGTGGCCTAGATTCGCCTCCGTCGTTTGGCATATTAGTTCCACTTCCTGGGAGGATTTACTGAACAGCTGTAGGTGCCTGATTTACTTACATATCTAATCGTTTTATCTATATTGCTTGTCACAGATCTCTCTTATACTTTCCTTTGGTCAAAGTCTGAATTTGCCCAGCTGCTTTGTAAACTCCCGTCTTCTTTTAATTCTATCTCGAGATGCGAATTGTTTGTTTATTAGTTTCCTCTTGTTGACTTACGAGGGTCAGTCAATAAGTTTTGCGAATCGGTAGGGCAAAACAGAGGAAGGGGGATGGCTGTTTGTAGGGGTGTTAGGACAAGTTATGACAAGTCAGGACCTGCAGCCGCACGCTCCTTCCTCGTCTATTTAAGAAGCAGTAGCTGATCGCAGATCGTCAGTCACAAATTTTTCAACAATGGAGAGGGTTAAGCACCACGCAGTGATCAAATTTTTGACCAAGGAAGGCAAGAATGCAAAAGAGATCCATGAACGCATGGTTGCAGTGTACAACGACACCGCTCCTTCCTATGCAACCATTAATCGCTGGAATAGGGAGTTCCGCCATGGTCGTGAGTCCCTTGAAGATGACCCCCGTCCAGGACGCCCGTCAGACGTGACAAACCAGGATAATGTGGCCCGTGTAGAGTGGATGATCCTCGAAAATCGACAGGTGAAGGTCGAAGAAATCGAGCAAGAACTTGGAATATCACATGGAAGTGTTATCAACATCATCCACGACAATTTGGCCATGACCAAGGTCTCTGCCCCTTTGGTCCCTAGAAACCTCACGCCCCATGATCGACTTCAACGTCGTCAAAATCCACAAGGCCAGAGTTTCACAAGCTGCCGTGCGCGAGTGAGGTTCGAGGAGCTCAACCATCGTCCCCTGCAGTCCAGATCTGGCCCCCAGCGACTACTTTTTATTCCGCCAGTTCAAGGCTGCACTGCGTGGACGCCGGTTTGGGGACGATGAAGATGTCCAGCTCGCCGTCCAAGAGTGGATTGAACAGCAGTCGGGAGATTTCTGGTTGTCGGGAATTCGAAGCCTCAGGGACAAGTGGCGAAAGTGCATTGAAGTCGAGGGTAGTTATATTGAAAAATAATAAAACACTTTTCCTCATATCTGGTTTCTTTATATCCGAATTGCAAAACTTATTGACCGTCCCTCGTAGGTATCTTGACCTTTTATACTTTTATCGTGTTTTCCCTTTTTGTATTTCCCGCGCGTCAGGATTTAATGAGACTACCGTGCGTACATTTTGTGGAGTTTCTTGCTGGGCGTATTGAATCTTGCAATTTGGTGCCAGTAGCCTAGCTATTATATAACAGACTCCTTACAGGTGCACATCCTTGATACTCATTTATTTATGTTCTAGGAGAATATGAGTGCTCACTCAGAGGATCAAGGGGAGCAGTTTCATCAAGATATACTGAACTTCGTCTAGAGATACCAAGGAGTATACAGGGAAAACATGATAGGAGACCATAATTGGAAGCTAGTATTGGAAAGGGATTTACATGACAACGGGAAATCGAGGAAAACTGTTCACTTCTAACTTTTTTTACTTTTTATATATATTTTTGTGAAACTATGTGTGTAAAAGGGGTTCCTGGGCTAAGGCGAACTATTTATTTTGTGATGGAAATTTCGCTAGGCTTCTTCTTCTCCATTTCTCAAGGGGTCACCGGTCATGAAGTATACAACCCTTGGAAGAGGAGCACCCCCATTACCGGTGACAGGCCTTCTTCTTCAGGCCTACTGAATGTTTCTGCTGGAGGCGGTCCTTGTGACGACCTGGCTGTCTGTGGGTGGTTGATTTGATGGTGATACTAATAATAATATTATGCCAATCAGAATAAGAATAATAATAAGAATGTTCCTGCCCGTCTATTTATACCAATACCAATTAAGAGGGCATGACTTCTCTTTTCTTAATCTGAATGCGGGGTGGAGCTTATCGGGTGCATGTTCAGTGTAGGCACTTGTGTATTAAGAGAGTATTTGCATTTGGCCACCTGACCGGGCTTATTAAACCGTCATCCATAGCAACATTGATTTCGTCCTTTCACAGGTTCATGTAAACTCTGGCTGGTAAGCTCAGATTCCATTCTATGTGTGTCCAGCTGTTTTCTACTGTCTCTTTTATCTGTATCTAGACCTTCGGCTCACATCTCTTTCCTACTGTGTGTATGTTTGTACATTATCGTGGGAACCCGACGATCTCGCTTGCCTCATTATTTCATTGTTTGATTTATGTGCCTGTTACAAACCTCTATAGGATTCACATAATACTCATTTGTGAGGCTTCATTGTTAAACCTATTCCGACTTGCAATACCCTTTTGTCTTATTATTTACATGGACAAAAGCTATACATTATTATTACAAAGATGTTATAAATTATTTACACAAAGAGTTATTCTTATTAATGGAGACTGCTATACACTTTTTAGATTATTTGTATGTGCATAATTATTTGTGTGCCCATATCATGACTTCATAGGATTTATATGACACACATTTGTAAGGCTTCATTGTTGATCCTAATCCACCTTGCAAAGGGCGCTACAGAACTCCATAGTTGGGCGTTATCGCGATAACTATATCGGGTTATCCGATATTTTTTTCCGCGTTATCGATTAATCGGTATCGCCGATAATTTTTGTTCCAAACTAGCGATAATCGATAATTTGAGTTCAGTTTTTGGTTCCAGTTTAGCACACGGGCGAGCCGCGCGTGTTGTGGACGCAGAAATATGTAGCTCCGAGCTGTGAGAGGATCCTCAAAACCTATGAGGAGATGAAGGGGAGCCTCACCAGGTTCAGAAACTAAAAAACAGTATTGAAATATTTTTACTATTGTATTATAAAATAACGCCATATATAGTCAATAATCAATATTGTATTTTAATTTTGGATTTATCGATTATCGATTTACCGGTAATCGCGCCACCTATGCAGAACTTTCAATAAAATTGTATAAATTTAACCTTGGGGGGTTTTTTTAGCCCTACCGTTAATGAAAAATCCAAAAGTTGCCTATTTTTGGTAAATATTCCATCACACAATCCCCAAAAGCAAAGTTTAAAATAAATAATGTTTATTTTCTATTATTTTGCAATAAAAGTAGTTAGAAATAACACTCACTGGCCAGGACCAAAAATTGTGTTACTGTATGGTGGGGAGGGGGCTCTTTATTATAACTATTCATTTATCAATATCATTCTTGCTTTTCTCTTTATTGAATCTATTTACTTCTTCTTGACTGAAATTCCTTTATCTTTAAGTTGCCTCTTCAAACATTTGACTTCCATTTATCTTGACTTAGGTATTTTTGTTGGCTGGGTTAGTTTTTGATCTTCGTATCCTTCCTTTCTTGATGCATTGATTGCATTTATCTTGAGTTGATTTCTTGTTCCTTCTAGATGAGTTGGTCCTTCGAGCGTTTTCCTTGACTTCCGTTTTCTTCTTGAGATTTCTTCATAAAAGGTTTTTTAGACTGTTGAGTTTCAAACGCGGTACCGGTAGATTTAAACGCCAATGCTCTGGCCATTACGCCACGGCTTAGTCCGTTTTGAGTTGGTATTTTTATCGGCTATTTATATTATCGAGTTGGAAGGAAATTTTCTCTGATACATTTTCGCACCCCTACAACTGTTATTTAAGGATGTAACACTTTCTGTATCTTTACGAGTGAATCAGTGTGCTTATGACCCTATGGATTCACGCACATCAAACCAAAAAACAAACGGATATACGAGTTAATATCGAATCAGTAGTTATCCTTTTGGCATTATTCTCATTAACCTTATGTAATTCTAATATCTACGAATATGGAGAAACATAATTGTTCACCCTAAATGGTAATTCAGTGCTCGATAAAAGAAAACTTGAATTTTAACAATAACTATTATGAACTAAGTATTTTTGTAGTTTCCTTCTTTCACATTTTATATTACTTTTCTTTCACTTGATCCACTTGGGTAATTATTTGATATACGCTACATCTCTAAATTGAAATGTGTTTTAATTAAATCGGAGCAGATTTTTTGTACACGCGCATAGAAGTCTAATAATTAAACTACTAATTTTAACATACTTATGTTTATGTGG
This sequence comes from Ceratothoa steindachneri, assembly GCA_963969495.1. NCBI lineage: Eukaryota > Metazoa > Arthropoda > Malacostraca > Isopoda > Cymothoidae > Ceratothoa > Ceratothoa steindachneri. Next base: position 139,622,430 of record OZ018323.1, on the reverse strand, counting down.
AAAAAATTGAGGATAGATTAAAGCAAAACACATCAAATGTGCCATTAAAAATGTATTTTTTACTTCTACCGAGCTATCCTATCCTTACTCAACTAGCAAAATGTACTGTCGTATTATAGGTATTAATGTATCTTAAGAACGCTCCAGTGCAGGCAAAACAAATTATTCTTCGATACTCGTTCAATACCTCAAAATGTTCGAACTCGCGTAACTTTCCCCCTCCTACTGAATATTATAAGGTTGGAACGAAAGTAAATTCCAATTTCAGGGTATCAATTAAAAATGGAAAAACTTATGACTATGGAAATATTTAATTATAAACAAAACCTCCATTCTTTCTAGAACCTCGATCTATGTCATCAAACCTATAAATGCCACGCTTGTAAAATTCTTTAGGTTTTGATTCAAAATATAAATCCAACTCATTTTCAACATTTTCTCTTGATGTTAACCTAATACCACCCAAATGGTTATGTAATCACCCAAACAAGTGATAATCAGAAGGAGAATGATCATGAAAAATTGGAGGATTAACCAATATTTCCTTACTAATATTTCCTCCAAAAGGTCTTGGGTCTTTCGAGCTCTATGATGATGGGCATTCAGTGTCGTCAATTGGATGTGGTAGGGTATGGCAACCGCCATGCCCTAGGTCCCAGGGGAAAATGTAAAATTTACCTTTATAAAATAAATGTATGAAATAATGTTCGGAACATCAGTAGCGCCCAAGTTGCCTTTTCATTTTTCCTCAGCTCACCCCTTTCTCTACTGCCTTTTATATTCTGTCAAATTCAGGGCAGGTTTAAGGAGCTGCGGGGCCCGTATCGCAAGGAAAAGCTGGGCCCCCTCTATTATATATATATATATATATATATATATATATATATATATATATATATATATATATTGTATCTCCCCCACCCCATTTTCCTTTGCAGAGAGGAAAAAAATTATCTGAGGAATTTTAAAAAAACCGCTCGTATGGCTGGGAGGACTCAAATGAAAAAGGAGGGTTTTATTTTGTACACTTTTTATTTTTTTTTAAAGAACATCACCCTGTACTACCATAACATAATGCCAGACTTATTGTACTATGTAGTATGCTCTAGTGAAGTTTTCTATATTTTTCTGATATATAGTAATATAATAGTAATATAAAAATCAGGAAAATGGATAATTATTTTGTCTCGACCTTCTGTGCCTAAGGGCAAAAACTTAGCTATTACTCATTTTTTACATCTCTGCGGGGCCCCATGAAGCGCGGGGCTCGTAGCGCGTGCTACCTGTTCTACTAGGATAAACAGGCACTGGTCAAAGGCCAGAAGCCTAGTATTCAAAGTAGCCTGATGGTGAGTGAGACTGCAATTGAAAAAGCTCAAGGTATCTTAAACACTTCAAAACAAACTATGCACAGGCAGATATTAAATGAAGGCAGTTAAAGGCATTTAAATAATTACATAAATAATTAGTGGGGTGGCTGATGACGTCGCCACACCCTAGCTTCAGCTGAATTGACGCCCCTGCAGGCATTATCGTGATGAAAGATTGCACCCCTTCTGTTGAATAAGGAGGGTCGCCTTTAAGATATAGAGATATAGGTGTTGTTGTTATGTTGTGAGTGGTTTGGTTATCAAAGGTGATTTGTCAGCGAGCTTGGTACCACTCTTCGTTAGCCAGATATGGTTCTTGGTTGAGAATGGTGACTAACGATTCGATTCTTCGGGAAATGTCTGACTCCAAGGCGTAGAGTTAGCTTCTTCCTTGATTAAAGGCTGGGTAAAAGTGATCAGACATACATTTAAGTGAAATTGGAAAGTCTTCAGATGTATCTCTAAGGTACTTTCCCATTTTTCTTTTATGTAAATTAGCCGCATAGAATGCGGCAAACAACATATTCATGTGGAATTATTTTTGGTATATTCAATATGACTTCCAAACAAGCCGCTATTCTCTTCCTTAACAGGCAGAGCTTGGTTACACAGGCCCCCCTGCGGGGGGTAGCCTACGGCCTTATTTGCTGATCTTAACCGCCTTTTTTAATCCCCTTTATAGACTCTTTATTTTAACACCCTGAACACCCTTTTCGTCTTCTTTTTCTTCTTCTTCTTCTCCTTCATTGTCGTAGAATGGACTCTCGACGATATACCATATATAACTATTCGTTGAGGGAACTTCTTTAATTATCTTTAGAGTGCGTGGATGTCTGGCGGGCCGATATTATGTATCTTCGATATGCTTAAGAAGTGGAACTGAGCTCAAGGATAATAATATTGCTATCATTAATAAAATAGAGTTTTATTAATAATAACTATCAACAATACACAAAACGGAAAATATTGACATAAACAGAGAATGGAAAGGGTCGTGGGGGCTCGGGCTAATCCGAGGATTAAAAGATTTAAAAAGGTAAAACAAATATAAAGTTAAAGAGATGGGATGGTTCGCTAAACCATTTAAGCACAGGATAGAATTGACCAAAGGGTTAAATACTCATAGGTAACGTTCGGCTTACGTAATTTTGTACTAGTGGTGCAAAGGAAGTCGACGTGCAAAGGAAGTCGGTCTGCTGGCGAGTTCCAGCCAAAGGGGGGGAATAAGATGATCCTGACGTGGCGTCTTGTGAATGAGAACCGTTTCTCGACGAACGGCTTGAAGAACAATGGCTGTTCTACGTTGTTCTCTTCTGAAAAACAGGAAGGGGGAAGGGTGAGAACCGTTTCTTGGCGAACGGGCTCAAAAGAACAATGGCTGTTCTACGTTGTTCTCTTCTGAACAACAGGGAAAGGTGTGAGAACCGTTTCTTGTCAACGGGCTCGAACGAACAATGGCTGTTCTACGTTGTTCTCTTTCTAAACAACAAGGAGGAAGCCTTGTGGACTTGGCGTCACGAAAGGCTCGAACCTTGGCACTCAAGGGATATTGTCCTTCTTCTGGACAAGTGATGGTGAATCTCGAGGTCGAGGTCCCTTGGCGCACAAAGTGAGAGAGTGTCGTGGTGATGTTTCGCGACGAAAATCTGGATCTCCAATCTGCTCTTAGTGGTAAATTTTCCATCTAAATAGTCGTGACACTCCCTTGGCGTGGGGGACAATGGAGTGGGAGCTTCGAGGGAATGCACAGCCGAGCCTGGGAACAATGCCTTATCTGCCCATAAGCCTAACTCAATCTGGCGAGGTCGGCGTATGGGGGCGAACGGGGGAAGATAAACCTCCTTGTTTAAACATTGACTCAGGTGGCTGCGATAAGGCGCCAAGCTTCAAAGCGAAGATGCACGTGGGAAGCTTTGTGGTTTTAAATAACACGTGATAGGGGTTGAAATTAACGCGGCCTCAACCCGTTCTATCACATTCATCTTTATCTTCTTCTTCTTCTTCTTCTTCTTCTTCTTCTTCTTCTTCTTCTTCTTCTTCTTCTTTAATTAGGAACCAAGAGCTGAAATTCACAGCGCGTAACCTGTCAAAACGAAAACTATTTTGATGATGATGTACTCAGTTTTTCGAAGAGAGATTGTATAGTGGAAGATATAGTCGGTGAAAAAAATTATAAAGATGGGGAGGGGGGGGGGGGATTTTGCCATGGTAGGGAGGGCATCACTTTATTTTTATACTATTTCATTTTTCTTTTATTTGTGCTGTTATTTTGTGTTTTTTAATGTCTATTTGTATCTTCATATGTTTGTAATTTTCTTCTTATTGTATTTTGTTACTTCTTCTCTGTCTTTTGACTTTTAGTGTAATAGTGTTATTTGTAGCATTCAAGCCTTTTATAGCTTTTCTTGCCGACAATGCTATTTAAATGTTGTCTGTAGTCTCATTTTTCGTGAGTAAATGTATGGGACTAGATGTGATTTTTTGTGGCGCTTTTTATGTGTATATTGGAGTGATATTATTTCGTGAACACAGTTTTGTGCTCGGGAACCGGCTTCTGCGTGAGGCTTTCGCCCGTAGCCACGCGGGTATATTCAACCTGCTGCCTGCTCCCTGCAGTTCTGGAATGACATCATCCCTTAGAGTGGACCAGATCTTTTTGCCCAGTTTCTGGGTGACGACATTGATGGGCTCTAAGCATTTCCTCCGATGCAGGACGCTTTGCCTGATTCGGTCACGCTTTCTTACTTTGTTGATAAGCAGAGAGGCAGTGTTCTGGATACGTTGGAGCCTTTTCATCGAGGTTTTATAGCCGCTTGGGACACCACTGCGGGCTAGATCAGCATAGCCCGGACATACATCATATATAATTTCCTGATGTTGGCCGATCTAAGATCTCTAAACCTGTAGAGCTTGGAGATTTCTCTCTTCGCCAGGTTCCACCTCTCCGTGTGGTGTCTCGAGTATCCATGGTCGGTGATTTTAAAGCCCAGGATGGTGACTTCGGCGGAGTAGCCGTACCTCCTCCCATCTATGATGATGGGCCATGTCAACTCGCGGTTCAACGGGACAATTTTGAACTTGTCCCTGTTGGTCCTGATTTTCCATTGTCTCTCGAATCGGGTGATGTTGTTGATTTCCGCTATAGTGCGGGCCGCCTGCGCCCTTGCTTTCCTCTCCTGGCACGGGACAATTTGTGTGACGTCCTCTGCGTATTGCAGATACATCGTGTTCCTGTGCACCGGAGTTGGGAGGTTGATGGTGAAGACAAAGTAAAGCAGAGGACTCAGGCAGCTTACCTGAGGGACGCCCAACTTTAATTCGAATTCGGGGCCTCTGTGCCCTTTAATCATGAGACAAGCCCTTCTGTCCATGATGAAGTCACAGAGGATCCTTCCCAGGATTGGGTTTAGTTGGAGGTTCAGGATCTTTTATTGAAGTCCTTCCAGTCAGACTTTATCGAAGGCCTTTTGCACGTCCCTCAACACAATGTCTACATAGAACCTGTTCGTTTGGGTGTATGCTACTTTCTCAGTTAGGAGCGCCAGGACGGTGTCTGTGCCCCTTTTTTGCGGAGCCCGTGTTGTTGTGGGTTGTGCGCTCCTAACTCGCTCAGTTGAGCTTGTAGCCTATTCGGTAAAATCTTTTCAAAGATTTTACCCTGCATCTCAAGAAGAGAGATGAGGCGATAGCTTGCCACCTGGTCTGGGGGCTTGTTTTCCTTTGGGATAAAGATAATTTTTGCCATCTTGTATCCATCCTGGAAGTAGCTTGTATTCAGGGCGGCATTCATCGTGTTTACCAATCCCTGAATAATTTGCCTTTGGGCATTTACGAGGTTATTTTTCGTAATCCCAACCAGCCTGGAGCCCTCTGCTTGAAAGACCTTATGGTGTTCAAGGTCTCTTCTACAGTTATCAAGCAGCCTTGGTCAGCCATCACTCTTTCCTGTGATAATGGCGGATGGGGGTGGGTTCTATGTATCATTGTGCCGAGGTTGTCGAGCAGTTGGTCTTCGAAGTCCTGGTTGAAGTCGTCGTTCTCCTCCGGTGATATAGCGAAAATCGTTTGCCAGTGCGATTTAAATTTTCTTTCGAGAGACTTTGAGTCCTATATGATGTCCTCTCCTTCCTTAATTTGGGTTCTGGGTCTGGGAGGTTTACCCTAATTCTCCGGATGTTATTCCAGAATTTTACGGGATCATTCTCCCTGTCCAGTCTCCCAATGATGTCATTCCATATCGTTCTGTGTTTTTTCTATTATGATGTCTTTCATTTTCATGCCTAGATGCCTCATTCTGGCCGTCCTTTCCCTATTGGTATCTATCTTGCCGATCTCATCATAGATTGCTCTATGTTCTCGGGGGATTTCTCTAATCTCGTCCGTTCACTCAGGTTGTGGGAGCATTTTATAGGTGATTCTGAAAAAACATCTCTCGTCGGCTTGAATGAGGAGATCGGTGATCTTGTTGATCTCCTCATCAATTTCTTCGAGATTAGCGTCTCCTAGTTCAGTTGGTTGGTATGTACTGAGTATCTCTCTATATAGCTCCTAGTAAGCTTTCGCGTAACTTTTCCTAAGTGTAACGGGCTTGAGTATTGGCGCTAGCGAGATGGTAGTGAGAATCGGGATGTGATCGCTCGGAACCACTGGACCGGGCTCATTGACAATGTTGAAGGGGAAGTTTTTGGATGTCAACACAATGTCCGGCTTTGTTGCCGAACGTTGTGTTATGAAGGTCGGGAAATCTGACCCGGCCCTCTGGAGTCTGTCTCTTACGAGTAGCATCTCAAGGCTGCTTCCCCTTTGATCTGTGCTTCCGTAGCCTGATGCACGGCATCTGGCATTAAGATCACCGCCAAACAATGTCAATTTCCCACGCCCGAAGAGGTTCTAAAAGTTAGGGATCGGCAGGTAATCTCGTCGTGGTGGTTGATAGGCCGCCGCTACGGTCAGGTCTCCAACTAGGGTAGGTATTGCTACTGCCACGAATGATTCATCTAGACCAGGAAGTGTTTTATATGTTAGGTTGTTCCGGATCGCGATGGCACCGCCTTCGAACCGTTCTTGTGTATGGTTTTTGCTGATGATTGTGTAATTGGGTATTTTTATGCTGTTCATGTTTGTGATAATGCCATGTTCTGTGATGAGGATTAGGTCTGGATCCACTTTACGAAAAATGTTTCCGTAAGGAATGTGTTTCCCTACCCATCCGTTGACGTTAATTGTTAGTGTGTTGTTGGTGTTCTCCATGTTTATGTTCTGTTGTGTATGTGTATGTTGGTTTGTCCCGATTAGTGGTTTTCGCTGTGTGTGTTTCTCCCGTTCCGAATTCTTTTAAACTCTGCTTCGCTTACGGCGAGGTAGGAGTCCCTGTATATTTTGATCCTGGCCTCCATGAGCGCCGCTACTACCGGCGCTTCACGGTCTGGGGAATCATAGGACCATTTCAGTAGTCCCGTCTTCACTCCTTCAATGATTTCCCCCACCTTAAGGCTTTTCGGAAAGGAAGTTTCTTCCGTTCTGAAGAATTTGATGTTTAATTTTTCTCAATCAAATTCCCTTACTTTCTTCAGATTCCTACTTCTGCTCCTATTCTTAATGGGTTGAGAGATCTCCCGTTCATCCTCGGATGACGAGGACGAGCTTAGGAGATTTCCTTCTGCCTGCTTGAGACGTCTGGCTGCTCTCTTAGCACTCTCTTCCCTCTTCTTCATCGCAGCTAGTCTTGGGTCCTTGTTAGGGGACCTCTGTGGGGTTAGCTTCTTTTCCATTTCTTTGGTGCTATCCTCTCTCTTCTCGGTCTCCCGTGGGAAGGGGATCGCGGGCGCCTCTTTTTGTGTTCCGATCTGTACTTGAAGGACATCCCCTAAAGGGGAGTTCTCCGGAAACCACATTTCTGCGAGGCCATTGTTTTTCAACATATTGTTGACCTCTCCGGCAAAGCATCCTGGGCTGGTCAGATTTCTTACGTGCGCATAGAGGATGCACTTAAGTATTTTCGTGGCGTCTTTGTCTTCCTTATCTACCTTGACGTAGGTTCTTGGGGCCTGGCTATTAAGGCGCTTGCTGAGGGGGGGGGGGTGCCGCTTGGGCATAGGAGGTGTTTGCCCTCCTAATACCTTCCGCCCTCTTTGCTTCAGTCTTTTTCCTGATAATATCCTTATTCTTCGGGCATGACATCGCCATTGCCCCATGACTTTGGCCACAGTTTGGACACTTTTCCTCCTTGGCCTGGCATTCGCGCCAGCTGTGTCCTTTTTGGCTGCACCTGGAACAGGTTGCCTCCTGCTCCTTGCACTCTTTGGTCGTGTGATGCTCCAGGCAAAAGCAATTAAAGCAGATCTGCACGGGGATGTACTCCTCGCGTTCGATCTGCTCCCCGCTGATTTTGGCGTTGAAGAGAAGTAAACCTCTCTCTTTCGCCTTCGACGCCATCTCCATGTCTGTGAAGACAACCTTGAAGGCGTGAGAGTACTCCGAGTTGTCCCTTTTGTTACGGAACTTTTATGACCTCGGCCACTTTTGCCCACTTCTGGTTCTTCCCTACTTCTTCCTTGATTTTGTTCTTTGTGTCCTGGCAGACCCATGGGTCCAGCCTTCTACACACGACGCTCCTGTGCGCCTGTATTTGGGGAGGCGTGGTTGGTTGGAGGTTTATCTCCATTAGATGCCTTACCCCTTCTTCTTTTGCGAGCGTCTCAATATCCTTTTCTTTTTCGCACACAGCGACATAACCGACTGGAGTGTCGATCAAACTGAGCACGCCCACGCTGAGCTCACCGAACAGGGTCTTATAGACAGTACCCTTGTCCGGTTTCGCTTGTCCGCTAATACACCTAAGCGGGACCCTTGGTGCATCCTGTGCCGTCATTATTCCGGGTGGGCTTTCCTTGAAGAGAGGGCACACTTTTCCTTCAGTAGATGGACTTTTTCTTTATTCGGGACTCTCTATTATGTGTTTTAATTTATGGGGGAACTGTGGTTATTTTTCCTAAAAAATGTTCGTTTTTTCCTTTTTGGTAGAAGAGGCCCCCCCTCGTAAAAACCGCCGCCTGGATGTAAAAAGGGATTTGCCTTTGGGTGGATGATAAAAGATGGATGAGATGAGTCCGGTGGGATCCTCTCGGGGGTGTGATTGATTGGCGGACTTATTGACAACGCCGCCCCCCGAGGGTTTTGAATCGCGCCTGCTCCCAACATACCATAGAGACAGTTATATGTCCCTCTATGGTCCTGGAAGGGGCCTTCGCCATAATGGGCACCGAAGGTTGCAGTCCGTCCCTTGTCCGGAATATTTATGACATTATTCTCTACTGTGGGCTAATCCTCAAACCAGCTTCCTCCAATGCTCCCAATTATGCCAATGCAACTGCTAGGTATAGTTGGGACAAGACATAAATGGCAACCCCCCTCACATCTGACGGCCGTTCACGCAGTGGGGCGGGGCCGGGGACTTAGGCAGTCATCTGTTTAAGTGGGGCCGCTAGAAAGAAAGAGGAAGTCAGTATGATGGTGAGTAGTGATGAAAAATGAGTATTAAATCTCTTTTGGAAGTTTTCGGAGGCGTTTGGGAAATTTTACCCAAAACTTTCCCTACTTTGCCGGATCTGAGATGCTGTCGGAGCTGTATTTTACCGAGAATTCTTCGCCGTCGAAAACGATTTTGCTTTCCTGGTAGCCGCATAAATAACGTAGTGAGTAAAATAGAAAAAATTGGATCAAACACGTGGCGGGCGTACGATCCTCACGCTGGTAGGGGGAAATGATGTCCACAGATACGACAGCAACCCAGAGGAAATAGTAAACCGCGCTAATACTATGATTGATACTTCAAAAGTTAAAGCGGATAACTTAGGAATAATTGGTATTTTCCCCCGACTAAAATCCACGTTGCGTCTGCAGTCCCGAGCTATCTATACAAACGAGTGCCTTAAGCGCTTGTGTCGCGATACTGGAGTTAGCTTTTTTAACGTTTGGGATACATTTCAAGACCAACCTTCACTTTATCAAACGGACGAAATCTAGTTAAGCGATGTGGGGAACAGTCAACTGGGTAGGATTTTAAACCAGTCAGTACGTAGCATGTTAAGTAGGAGAGTTGCGGGGCCACGTGATGCCCATGAGCCGGACCAGTCCTCGCTTGAAGGGCAAATGAGTATTGGGGAGCAGGGGAACGGAACTAATTCGCGTGTGATAGAAGAGTCCATTTAAAGCCCAAATTGAAATGTATATATGCAAATGTTCGTAGCTTAAAAAAATAAACTTGCCGAAATAAAAGCCGTAATTCTAGAGGGAGACTACGATCTCGTATTCTTAAGTGAGACTTGGATAGATACACATATGCGGGGATCAGTGTTTGAGAATTTGATATAGCAGGTTATAAAATTCATTATAAAAATAGACAAACTGGTAGAGGAGGGGGCGTATTAGTGTATATAAAAGATGACTTAAACGCTATAACGATCGACCCGTCTATGGCAGATATGAGAAGTGAGGCCTTATTAATCCAATTATGTTGTAATGCAAAAAATAAAATTAATTTAGCCGTCATATATCGTCCACCATCTCAAATGGAAAGAGAAGATGCTGCACTCTTTGATATGCTTTCATCTTGGGTTAGAAAAGGGACCACATTAGTCTGCGGCGATTTTAACCATCCAAACGTTTATTATAGTAACCTAACGTCATATAAAGCTAGGGAGAGACTACTGAACTTTATTCTGGAGAACTTTCTCCTACAAAAAGTGGAGGAACCAACGCGAGATAATAATATACTCGATTTAATCATGGCGACTGACGAGTCATTGGTAGAAAATGTTTGTGTAGGAGAGCATTTAGCCTCCAGTGACCATAATGCGATTAGATTCGAAGTAAACACGTGCGTAGAAGTAAAAATGAGCACTCAGCTCATCCCACGTTTTGGTAGCTGTAATTTTGATACTTTTCGCGAAAAGATTAAGGATGTAGACTGGGGAATGCGCTTCGAGAATAGGTCAGTAAGGGAAATGTACACTGAGCTTTGGCGTACACTCCTTAGTGTAAATTTCGACTTGGTAAAGTATGTGCGCCGTAAGAGCGGGAAGTCGATGAGAGCGCCGTGGGTTAGCCCACTAATATTAAGCTTAATTAAGGACCGAAATAGAAAATTTCAAATACATAAAAAAAATGAGTCATTTATAAGTTGGCAAAATTTCATAGATTCTCGAAGAGAAGTTAAACGGGCGGTTAGAGATGCGAAGTGGAAATATGAAATAAAACTTGCAAAGGATTCGAAGAAGGAACCGAAACGGTTTTACGGCTACGTAAACAGTAGGAAACCCTTAAAAGGTTCAATAGGGCCGATTAAAGACAAATATGGTCGTTTGAAGGAATTTCCAGCAGAAATGTCTAAAATTTTAAATGAACATTTCACAAGCGTCTTTACTGTTGAAGATTCGTCCGAATTAGGATCGTTAGTTGAAGAAGTACATAATAGTGATATTTGCATACATGATATAACAGTTAATGAAGAGGAAATTCTTAAATATATTAACCTGATGAAAAAGTCGAAATCACCCGGGCCCGATGGCGTTTACCCCACTCATTTAAAGGAACTTAAGAATGAGCTTGCAAAGCCGTTGCGTGCAATTTTCAATCGCTCATTAGAAGATGGCGTAGTCCCTTTAGACTTCAAGCGTGCAAACGTTACACCAATATTTAAGAATGGGAATAGATATGAAGCAATGAATTTTCGTCCTATTAGTCTAACTTCGGTAGTTGGAAAGCTTTTAGAATCGGTAATTAGAGATAGAATAGTGAGCGACCTCGAGCTAAATAATCTGATTGAAGATTCCCAGCATGGGTTTAGGCGGGCGAGATCGTGCTTGACAAATTTGCAGGAATTCTTCCATAAAATGATTTGCGTTTACGAAGAAAGCAAAGCTGTAGATGTAATCTATCTAGACTTTAAAAAGGCGTTTGACACCGTTCCGCACGAGAGATTATTAATAAAAGTTAAAGCAATCGGTGTGAAGGGTAAGATATTAAATTGGATTAGAAATTGGCTGAAGGATCGTTCGCAGCGAGTAGTTATAAATGGTGAATGTCCTGATTGGGTCAACGTCAGTAGTGGAGTGTCACAAGGCTCGGTTCTTGGCCCATTATTGTTTCTAATATATGTATATAAACGATTTGGATAATGGCGTATTTAGTACGATTTCTAAATTTGCTGACGACACGAAGCTGGGCCACCGTACCTATGTAAGATCGGATGTAGAAAAATTACAAACGGACCTAAACTTGATTGTCAGATGTGCGGATAAGTGGCAAATGCAGTTTAATTTAAGTAAATGCAAGGTGATGCATTTGGGTTGCCATAATTTGAGGGTAGAGTATACCATTAAAAGCCAGGTCCTCGACGTGGTTAAATTGGAAAAAGACCTGGGAGTTTTAGTCTCGGATGACTTCAAAGTCAAGAAACAATGCACGGATGCATATAAAATAGCAAATCGTGTGCTGGGTTATATCACGCCTAATTTCACGTTCAAATCCAAAGATGTAATTTTACCGTTATATAAATCACTTGTGCGTCCATTGCTCGAATACGCGGTTCAATTCTGGGCTCCATACTTAAACAAAGCTATCGCGCAATTAGAAAGAATGCAGCGTCGGGCTACAAAATTAATTCCCGAGCTGAGAAACAGGCCGTACGAGGAAAGACTCAGGGCATTAGATTTGCCATCTCTCGAAGGCAGAAGATTACGTGGCCAGCTAATAGAAGTATTCAAAATATTCAAAAGATTTTCAAACGTTGATTATAGGAATTTGTTCGAATTGGATCATAGGGCAAACACTCGCCAACACGGATTAAAATTAGTGAACAAGCGATTTAACACTAGTATAGCCTCAAACTATTTTACGTTTATAATTACTCAAATTTGCAATAGGCTACCCACCCACGCAGTAGATAGTACGTTGGTAAATATGTTTAAAAACCGTCTCGACGCGCACTTAAATAGTATAAATATAACGTAGTCTGAGCACAGTAAATAAAAACGTCTTTTGCAAAAGGAGTTTGGAGCGGAGGAACAACGAGTAAAAATTATGACTAAAAATGATGACAGCGATTTCTCTTGCATGTGTAGTTTAGATATCCATTTTCTTTTCCGCCTATCCTATAAATAGTCTTACTATCCTAAAATTAGATTTTCACCACTAGCAGTCGAGGGCTGCGGAAGTTGAGAAGAAAAACTTTCTATCACCCCCCCACCCCTAGGTTGAAGTAGTTAATATGCATGACAATGTACACATGTAGATAAGTGTGTACAGTAGATTATATATAAAATAAAAATAAAAAAAATATATAGCATGTTAGAGATACACTCGTAGATAAGTGTGTATCGTAGTTATGGATTTAGTGTAGTGGACTAGACTCGAGCGGACCTTAGGGGCTTTGCTGGTCCTAGATTCTTTAGTTCTGTAGTTCTTCTTCTTCTTCTTCGGTCTGTGTCCTACGGCCTATCATGATTCTATTTTCTTTTCTCCATCTAAATTTGCTATAATAATTTCCATGCCAAAATTTTAATTAATTTTCTGAATTTCACCATTTGTAATTCTTTTAGTTTTAAAAAAGTCACAAAAATTCGATACTTATATTTATTTCTGAACTTTACCATTTTATTTTCTTTATATTATAAAGGAATTATTAGAAAGAACCTTGATAAAAAAAATTAAATCTACTTAGGTGACAACCGAACTAAAAGAAAAAATCTTATTCAAACCTTCAAAAAATCTCGTTCTTAAAATAGGGTTATGACTTCCAAATAACATTAAATTTGTACATTCTACTTAAAATCATTTATTTTTCAATGTTTTACATTATTATATAATCTTACATGAATTAATAATTTTACATAAGTAATTAATAAGATAGTTTGGGGGGAGGATATTCATATGATCTAGCCTTGGGGAAAGGATCTTCATATGATCCATTTTTTATAAATATACTGAACTTCACCCCTAATAATAATAAGAAGAAGAATATCTTGATTTTAGAAACATGCAAAAAAAATACCAATTTTATTTAAAGAATTCCTATAAAGTTTGACAAAACAAAATGGTGAAGTTCAGAAATAGATGAATATCGAATGCTTTTATATATATATATATATATATATATATATATATATATATATATATATATATATATATATATATATATATATATATATATATATATATATATATGTAGTCACATTTTGCTCATGTACTCTGTATCAAGAGCACCATGGACCGTGATACCCTCAAGATTGTTGTGCTACCCTTGCTAACTGAAGATTCTCTGTCAGTTATTAATTGGCTTAAGCAACGTAGAATACTCAAAAGCTAAGTGAAATGTCCCTCCTGTGATAGTGAAATGAACTGGATGAAGTATGCCAAATCTAATGATGGCTATGCTTGAAAATCCCAGACCAAAGATTGGGCCAAGTATAAATCTACAGTATCTTTATAGATAGACTGGAAAATGCCAGGCCAAAGATTGTGCCAAGAATAAATCTACAGTATTTTTATATATAGACTGGATCGGGTTTTTTCCAACTCTAGATTAACGTTTCAGACCTGGATTCATGCAATTTATATGTGGAGTGAACGTATTGGTGAATCAAGGGTAAGCCGTCAAGTTGGTGTTTCTGAAAAGACCATGATCGACTGCTCCAGTTTTTTTCCGGGAAGTGTGCAGTAGATATCTTCAGGCTAACCTAGTGCAACTTGGTGGTCCAGGAACAGTTGTGCATATCGATGAATCGTGTTTTTGTCACAAATCAAAGCATCATCGGGGCAGAGGACCTCACACTCCTATGTGGGTGTTTGGAATGGTCGATACCAGAACCTCACCAGGAACAGGTTACATGGAAATTGTGGACAAAAGGGATGCTGCCACACTTCTCCCTATAATACAAGCAGTAGTGTAACGGGGATCGATAATGCACAGTGATGAGTGGAAGGCATACATTAATATACAAGGACTTGGTTTCACACACAGGACAGTGAACCATTCACTCAATTTTGTGGATCCGCAAACTGGTGTCCACACTCAGGCCATAGAATCGTACTGGAACAAACATAAAGCACATATCAGCATGATGCGAGGATGCAGGCGGGACTTCTTGAATTCTTATCTTCAAGAAATTATGTGGCGCGCCTGTTTCTTCAGGAATCTTTTTGATAACCTATGTACTCATATTTCCTTGCAATATTTAGTGTAATAATTCTATTTTTAAGAACCTATGCACACAAATTTCCTGCAATATTTAGTGCAACAAAAGAGTAATCTGAATAATGTTTTATTATTTATTCCTTATTTAGTTTATTTATATTAAAATGTTGGGGGGAGGATCTTCATATGAGCGCGACTGGGGGGGAGGGTGGATCTTCAGTTGGGTACTTTGGGGGGAAAGATCTTTATATGATCCGAGCTTTAATAGGTTCAAATAGAGGTTTGGGGAGTTTAGTTTATTGTATATGGTTCATTTTTAATTAAAGATATATTAAATTTAACAGAAAATAAAATAAAAGCATTATTTTTTATTGTTTATCCCAGAGAATAGTCAATTAGAAGGACATAACTTATATTTTTAAGTTTAGTTTATTCTATATGGTTTGTTTTTGCTTAAATATATATTAATTTTAACAGAAATAGAATGAAGCCATTATTTTTTTTTCTGGGACTAAAGTCATTTAGAGGGACATCTGATATTTAATCGAGTGAAATTGTAACGCCGGGGAAACACCCCTTCAAAAGTTTCCAAATGACACCATATCTTTCTTTTTAGTGCTCAGAGCACGTATTCTCTTTTAAATCATCCATTCGTTTGATTCAAATTAAATATATAGAGAACATTGAATTGTAGTTATTACTTACACTCGTAAACGAAGGTTTCTATAATACTTCAATCTAAAATATTAGATTCTTCTCTTTTGTTGCTTTTTAAAACGATACTAAAGTTCCTCGAGTTAACGAAAAGAAAAAAATGATTTAGTTAGAGATATACATAAGGAACTGCTTACGAAAATGAGAGTAATTTTGAAAAAATATGACTAAACTGTTTTTTTTACGTTAGGAGATATATAGATTATAATGTTGACGGTACTTACTGTATAAAATTTACTAATTGCTTTTCGGGCCGAACGCTGAACTTCAGGAGAGTGATGATCTTAGTATTGAGCTTTAAAGCTTTTAAGATCTAGCATGAGCTTTCCTCATTTCCTTAAGTGTTCTGTCTGTATCCTTAAACGATCGTGATTATTTTTTAGTTTTGTATATTTACTAATTGTAGTATGCATCACTTACACAGATCACAATAGCTTAGTGAACAACAAAAAAAACGTCATTTGACCAATGTTCATTCGGATTCGTCCGACAGAGAGGTATACGACTAGGGCATGGGTCCGCAACTTTCAACACTCAAAGAGCCATTTCGATCCCTTCCCCACTGAAAAGAACATAATGGGAGTCAAAACACACTTTTGACATATAAATGAAGATAATAACACTGTATATATCGATTTTGACCTATATTTTACCTATAATCAAATAACTGCTACAGAGAAATGAAATTTTAGTTATGTATACAAAAACATTAGAACTCCGTAAAAAAGCTAGGTTGAATAAATATTTCTTTTAGTTTCTATTTGAGTCGCCCTTGTAATCACGAAATAAAAAGCCGAACTAAAATGATCCACCTGCTGCAAACTAAAAATGCCGTCTGGTTCAATATGTCGTCAGCTTGCAGTCAGCTGTCAACCTGAATAAAAAAGGACTATTTCAGTGAACAATGCAAAATATATATTTGTAAAATAATATCCAACTAAAATAATTACTCTACGTAGTTAATGTGACTTTTGCTCCTGGACCTCTCCGCGCAGTATCTGTACTTTAGGGCTGTAAGACGTCACTCTCATCTTCACGCAAGATTGCAAGCTGTCATTTGTGGGGCCTGACTGATGTTTGTTTTTTATATAGTTAATGGTGAAGAAGATTCCAATTGCATATTTTTTCAGGTTGGCGTATGTTTCTGGGATGGCATTCCATGTTTTAAAAACAAATTGTTCCGGTTTGGGAAGGTTTTCCATCTCACTCCATTTGTGATTGTGAGCAAGCATGCCCTTCTGCCGGGCAACATCTTCAAGGTCAGTTGTCAATCGCTGCAACTTCGAAACCCACATATCTTCGTCGGCAATGTTGGCCAGTTCCATTTCCAAATCTGGTTGACTCACAATTGATAATTGAGTCATATTCAGTAGGGATGGATCGACGGTCAGGCGAGTGACAGGGAAGGATAAATGTTCTTTTCATTTCTGAAGTCACACAATCGTTTCCCAAACGATGCTTGCACACAATGCCTCTTGGTCCAGGATGCCTCTTAGTCTAGCAGCGTTCTACCCAGCGACTTTGCAATAAAGCAACAAAGCTTTTATGCGCTTCTGCCATACTCAATGCCCCATCAGTAGCCACTGACACCAATTATGGGGTGTTTATTTCTTTTGCTCTTAAACAATCGAGGACAGCCTCACATACGTATGTTCTGTCCTGTGTTTGGCCTTTTAGTGGTTTCAAGCAGGTCATTTCTTCCTATGGTCTAACAGAGTTCAAATATCGTAAAGACAATGATATATGTTCAATATTACCCTTGTCTTTGAACTCATCACAGTCGATTGAGTACGTCACAGATGATTTTATGTTTTTTATTTTACTGTCTGGTGGCCTTTTCTACCATTTTGTTGGTTCTGTTTTTGACATTCTTTGCAGAGAGAGTTCTATCTCGGAATTTCTATACAATTTCACTGTTGCTTTTAAAGTCCGTGAATAGATGTTCTGAAATATCATTGAATGATTCTTTTATATATCCTCCATCCGTGAACGGCTTCCTGTGCCTAGCTATTTACTGAGCGACCACAAAACTATAATATGTAGTTGAATTTGCAAATTTCATCCAGTTGTTGAATTTATTTTGGCTCAGTTGAACCTTCCACATCAGTTACGAAATGGCTTTTTTTCTCATCTCTATCCGGATAGTTTTCAGCATAAGTTCTGTTCTTATTCTAGAAATGTCTTGTGGAATTTGACTTTTTGTTGTTTGCCAATTTCTCATCACAAATTAAGCATACTGGTAAACGGGTCTCACCAGTAATAAAAGCAAATGAATCTGCCCACTTAGCATTGAACGTTCTGTTTCCTTCAGAAACTTTTCTCTTCAGGATTTTTCCATGGTTCACTAACTGGGATTGAAAATGTCAATAAATAAATAAATAAATAAACTAATGAAGTGAAATAAAATACATTTTAATTAAAGGATCGAAAGCAGAGCCTCCCGCAAAGACTGACGTACTGCGTCAGCGTCGTTCTTCCACTACAGGAAGCCGCATGTGGTTCCGGAGCCGCGGGTTGCCGCCCCCTGGACTGAGGGAACAGTGCTCTTTTTAGAACATTTATCTATTAGTATTTTCTTAAGTCAAATTTTATTTTGGTTCGACGTAAATCCAATATGAGATTTCACAAAACAATTCAAAGTGCTAATTTTTAGATTGCTGGGAGGTCTTATTCCTTATTATAATTTTAACACCACAGATATTAGCATTAATGGTTTGATTTTGTCTAACAGTTTGTAATTAACATGATGTTTTTTTGATGAAGTTATTATCACCGTTGTTTTGATATTTACTTCCTTGACTGATCCAAGAACGACGGTGCTTGATGTTATGATATAGGATCCACTTATTACTAGTAACAAGCCTGCCGCAAAATGGTGCCCGAAAGTATCGCGAAAGCAATGAATCACAGCTAGCAACAAGTTGTTGCAGATTCGCTGTAGACAGTTCGTGAGGGACCTATTTTTTAATCACTGGAACCTTTTGAATCAGTTTCGGTTGGCGTAGGACAGTCGTATGCTTTACGTTAAAATTTTCTGCGAGTTCCCTAAAAGTTTCAGTCGGATTTGCTGTGAGAAGAGATTCCAACTGTCCGGAATCAAGTTTTTGGACGACCTTTTTTCGCTCAATTATTTGGACTGAAATCTCCATTTCTGAAAAGGGAAAAAACACCTCCTGCAACTTCTTCCATTTACTGCATCATCTTCGCAATTGCTCTAAATGGATTTTGCCGTTGTACTTGCATTGACACCTTTATTAAACTCATAGACTAAAACATGTCTAATGTGATCTTTAGATGGGACAAACATAGGGTTGAATACCAAAGAATATTATGAAGAATATTTGTGGAATCTGAAAGAAAAACGTATCGATTACTCATTGTTCCATTCCTTATAGATACCAAGAGGCACTACTTTAATAAATACAATCGAAAACTTTATTCTAGAAAATTGGACAAAACTTTCCCTCCAGCCTAATATATTTAGATATTCCAAACCTGCTTTTATCTATCTCGACAATAATCTCATTCTCACTAAGCTTGGGTTGGTTTCTAAACGAAAATTCACAAACTTCAGAACACATCGACTTTACCTCAAACCACTACTTGGAGACCGATATTTAATTGCGCTTAGCATAAGAATAAAAAAATTATTTTTTCCTATGAATATAAATCCGCTACTCACGAATGTATACAATGGCTGACTTGCTTTTTGATCGTCTTTTATTTAGGTTTATGACGTCACTTCTTGCTTATTTTTTAATCATTTCTTTTTTTTCTTCAATTTTCAAATTAAGGGTTTGTGACACAAGTTTGGCCACTTATACTACCCGCTTTGTGGGGGATCTGCACCCTACATCCCCTATTTATAATTAACTAGTAGTATACACAACTTGAAAAGAAAAAATAAAAAAATATTAGAACATCAGGAATGAACGCATGGTGTATTTGCATTGCATGAAGATATATATTAAGTTATTAAAATATTGAATTAGATTTAGTTTATACATCTGCATTTGCACAAAAAATAGATATAAAATTTAAGGAAAGCATTTAGATAAGTTTGCTTGATATTTTTGTTTCTCGTTGTGACCTTTATCGAAAAATAACCCTCGATCGTTTTAAACTGATTTTATGCCCTATTATGTTCCATTCCTTCATGCCATTACTAACCCACCTTTTAACTCAAAGCATTCGTCATAATACCAGTCTCTTCTTCCTATGCGTTACTCATGCCTGCTATTAGGACTTTTCTTTTCCATAATGTAACAGAGGAGAGTTAATTACATTCTTCTAAAGGTTTCTTCAGGTTTCTTAACCATAACAACCGAAGAGCAATAATCTGATTTTGACGGTTGTATAATTTTCGAATTTAACAGCTTGTTAACGTCCGGATTAAATGCTTCTCTCAGATGTATGGGCAGCGGATACGGCTTAGATCGGACGGGTTCTTGGGTGGTCAATTGGATGTTGTGTTTAAATTGGGCTGCACAACCAGGAATTTCCGAGATGACGTCACCGAATTGCTTCAGAAGCGCTTGTAGGTGGGTTTTCGAAGAAGCGACAGATGGTTGCTCACTTTTAGTTCAGCAACGAGGATTTAGTTGCGTCTAACAAGACGTGTAGGGGGTATTCGCTCTCTTGCTCTATGCAGGCAACTCGTACCACACTTACGGGGTCTATGGGATTATTAGCCTCCATAGGCGATTCCTTGTATATAGCCACAATCTGGTTAGCCCATGCGCGTCGGTGATACTTCTTGAGAAGATTTACGTGCAAAAGCTTCCTTCTTGTTGACGTTTCAATCAAATAATCGAGGGTGCCGCGTTTCTCGATAACTTGATAGGGGCCCTTACATTGGCTCAGTAATTTGTTGTTTTCAGTTGGAAGCAACAACAAAACTTCCTCACCTGGCTTAACTTTTCTATTTTCAGATTTGTATTCGAAGTAAGTTTTATATTTATCCAGGTTAACATCCGCATTCTGATACGCTATTTCGGCGCCTTTCTCTAACCTCTGTCGTAATTCGAGGAGATACGAGTGCGAAGATTGGATTTCCTATCGAGTTTTGGATTTGTAAAAGCGCCTTCTAAGTGCTCAAGGGGCCTCGTACATTCCTTGCGTATAATAATTCAAACGGAGCGAAACCCAATGTGCGATGGGAAATTTCTCTATACGCAAAGATAGTTACCGGAAGATATCTCTGCCATTCCGTTGGCTGCTCGGCACACAATTTCTTCAGAATGGCTTTGAGACTGTCATTTACCCTTTTGCACATTCCATTTCCGGCTGGGTGGAACCAAGTCGTCAACAAAGGTTTTATCATGAGCAACTTGCCTACATATTCCATCAATTTAGACGTAAATTTGCGGCCACGATCCGACAATATCTCTTTCGGCAGCCCAATATGGGAGAAAATCGTGATGAGTGCTTCAGCACGAGAGATGCTGTCAATCTTGTTAAGTGGCGGTCTTCTGGCAGATGTCGCACAAACGACAATAACGCAGGATTTCGTCCGATGAACCTGGCCAATAGAAATATTTAAAGACCCGTTGTGCTGTCTTAGAGTGGCTAAAATGACCCGATAAGAGACTATCGTGGGCGGGTAAAAGGATGAGTTTGACATAGGAACGGGGAACACATAATACTTGGGACTCTGTGATTGTCTGCTGGTCACACGTGGTAAAGAGGTCATCCCTAACAATGAAAGAGATTATCTTGTTGCCCCTAATGAACTCTCGTGCTTTTTTTTGTGAATTTATCCATAAGTGGCGAATAAATTCGCACATTTACTGATTTTGCATAAAGTCTTTGTTCGGGACATTTGTGCAATCCGTAGCGCCGGGGATTTCCAGGACTGCGGGCGCTTCCAATTCCCTAACCGCTTGAGATCAGGTGGTCACGGGTTGAGCCACGGCGGGGGCGGGGCGGATACTTGTGGACTCTGGCCAATTAAAGCAGCACAGAACTTGATGGGCGCTATAACGACCTTGGCCAAGCCAGTAAAGTAGGCGCACTCGATGTAGCATCT
This sequence comes from Ceratothoa steindachneri, assembly GCA_963969495.1. Taxonomy (NCBI): domain Eukaryota; kingdom Metazoa; phylum Arthropoda; class Malacostraca; order Isopoda; family Cymothoidae; genus Ceratothoa; species Ceratothoa steindachneri. Next base: position 139,601,123 of record OZ018323.1, on the reverse strand, counting down.
CACAATGGGGAATCTGTTAGCGCGCCTCAGGAATTCGTTCACTGTTGCAAACTTGTCGTGATCTGAGGCTACAGGTGCAAGTAATCTATCAGATATCACGATGTGCGTGCACCCTATGTCACGCACGAGAGTTGAGATCCAGCAACCGCTCACCACTCCAGTTTCGAATTGGAGACCTCCAGGGGTGTTTTTATCAAGCAGAAAGTTCACCTGGTGGCCGACGGGACTCGGTATGCTTGAAGGGAGAGGTTTTTTTCTGGTTGCAACGGTGGTTGAGCAGGCGTGGCACTTATATTGTGCACCTGGTGGGGATGGCTGCCTCTAAATTGATAGTTTTTAGGGCAATTAGTTCTTACATGACCCTCTACTCTACAGGAGTAAAGACGATAATTCTCCTTGGGAACGACGAAGAAGAAAGAGTAGAGGAGAAGGGTTTAGGCTTAAACGGATCAGTCATCTTGATGAACTTATCCTTGTGGTGGAAAACGAATTTGGTTTTATGAGCCTGTGCTTTGGAAGAGTGTGGTTCCGTTTTCTTCCCTTCTTTTGGATAGCAATTATGACTAGCCGCATATACATCCGCTTCCACGATGCATTCTATAAATGTTGGGCACTTCCGTTCCTTAACGAAGGATCTGATCTCCTACGAAAGTGACGCCAAGAGTTGATCTTTGAGGACGAAGTCAACTAAAGCATCGTATTTATGGGGAACTTTTGCGCGTTTAGCCAGAAATTAAAATTACGCTGCAGGGAATATCCAAATTGACGGAATGTTTGATTAGGCTGGATGCGACAGTGCCGGAACTTTGCACGGTAAAAGTTCGGAGTCATGTTATAGGCAGCAAGCAATTTGGCTTTTAACGTGAAATCATCAATGGTGGCCTCTAATGGAAGGGAGATGAAAATGTCCCTGAGCTGGGTACTAAGTAAAGACAACAACTTTGCTACACCGTCTGTTTCAATATCCCAATGATTTACCTCAAAGATTTTCTCGAAGTGAGTGAAGTATGAACCGAAATCTTGTCCTTCCTTGAAAACAGGCAATTTTATGGACGTGCTTTGTTTCACTTTGGTCCTCGAATTCATTGAAATCGTTTCGTTTCTGGCCTTGGTCATTACTAGTTTCATGCAAACGAATTTTCTCTCTTTCTTCTCTTTCTTTCTCTTCTCTTTTCTTCACGTTCTTTCTCTTCTCTTTTTCTTCACATTCTTTCTCTTCTTTTTCTCTTCATGTTCTTTCTATTTTCTTTCCTTATTTCCGGTCTTACTGCTCTCTCTTTCTCTTGGATGTACCCCAATAAATCCTTTCCATTCAATCCAAGAGACTCATTTTGGGCTTTGAGAACTTCGAAAGACGACATGCTGTCGTGTTGACCAAACTTTTACGCAAAATTTTTAAAAAACACAACAAAAGAACTTAACGGGATTATCGAACCCGATTTCATTTAAATTCACTCGATTAATTTCACTTAGAAGCACTAACGGAAGTGTAAATGAATTTTGCTTAACCCAAAAATAAAATCACAACGGAGGGGAAAAAAAGACAACTAATTATTTCACACGATTTGAATTTTATCCCGTTCGCTCACTCGGAATAATTTCTGCAGTCGAGATTTTAGCAAAATCTCCTCACTGTGATTGAAACGATGGCCTCGGCATCTACCCCTCAAGTAAGCTAAATAAAAGAAAAGAACAAAAATAATGCAATTTCTACTGAATCTTTCAAATATGGCAGAGTATATGGAGCCAGAAAAGAAACAGAAATTCCGCTTGAGAGAATTAGTGAAGCACAGTCACAAAAAAATAAAATTCTTTAGAACTTATAAATAATAAATAAGTAAATTAAAAAGGCAATGGGATAATATAAAAAAAAAATTAATTGTAAGTAGCCTATGCAAGAAGATTGTTTCTCCACAGTTTTATGATAGCCAGAACTAATCCCCTTAAAAACCTTGACACCAGTTTAATTTCCTGACCTCCGCTTGCTTCTTTTGACTTTAAACGTGGGTTGCACTAAATCGAGTAAAAGTGACTATTTTCCTTGGCCAAATTAAATTAACTAACTAGGTGGCTCTGGATATCAAACCAGATGAAACAAAATAATATTTACTACTGTACAAAAAAGAGTAAATAATGGATACAATATAGAAATACAAAAGAACTAAATGGGCAAAAGGTTTACACACGTCAGCTCCAGGCTGGAGCCGTGAGCACGTACACACAAATGTACACGACCGACAAAAGGAAAACTACCATTCCGGGGGGATCTGAGGCCCAAGGATTTTTTGTACTCGAGAGAAAGGCTGGGAGGGGAAGGATGAGCATTGAGCTCGATTGCTTATCAACGGCACGGTTGCTTTTCATTTGGCCGATTAGTACTCGGCCTGCTTAAAGTTATGAAGAAGAATACAACCTATCTTCTAACAACCACTGCTAGCCTCGAAAAGAGGGATCGAGGGAGTATTTCGCCATGGAGAAGCTGAGTCAAATATAGCAGTCTCCTCGTTTCTAGTTCTTAAGTCTTCTTATTTAATTTTCTTATCTTCGAGCTCTTTGGGTAAGAGAGGCCGAGAGAAAGAATTCTTTTGTGTCGCGTCCTCTTTGGCAAAATACTAATTTACCGGGCCAACGCTTAACTATTTATACGGATTTGCCAGAAGTGAATTTTACCGAGGCGCCGGAAATGGATTTGGCTTTATCTATACAGCGGGGCCGGGATTGAACTTAGATCTTCACTCCATATCGCGGAATATCTCCTTGTTACAATAAGGCTCGCTATAGGGCGTCTTATCAAACGGAAGTTACCTCAAAAAGAAGCCGATCGAGGGTTCTTTCCGTCGTACCCGTGTCTCTCTCTCTCTCTCTCTCTCTCTCTCTCTCTCTCTCTCTCTCTCTCTCTCTCTCTCTCTCTCTCTCTCTCTCTCTCTCTCTCTCTCTCTCTCTCTCTCTCTCTCTCTCTCTCTCTCTCTCTCTCTCTCTCTCTCTCTCTCTCTCTCTCTCTCTCTCTCTCTCTCTCTCTCTCTCTCTCTCTCTCTCTCTCTCTCTCTATATATATATATATATATATATATATATATATATATATATATATATATATATATATATATATATATATATATATATATATCCATTTCTCTCATCTTAACAATTTTATTCCCCACACATTCTTAGCCAAATTATTTTTTTTATTTAGAAATATGAAGATACTTTATATCCGATACTTATCGAAATCCCTCTCCTAAGAGCAGGTATTAAGAATAAGATCCAATGTAAAGACTGGACTGGAAGGTCCCAGGCATGGATCGAGGTGGGGGTCTGAGGTGGCTGAAGCCTCATCCCCCCAAAAAAAATTTCAGACCTGTTTATATTTATATTTCTTTTATTAAGCCCTACTTGTATTCTGCTATTGAGAAAGAGTTATGTAATAATATAGAATATATATAAACAGTTTTTTAATCCGTTGCGATCTAATGTACCTTATATGATACATGTTTAAAATAGAGGTAAATCTAAAAAATAATGATTAAATTCAGTCATATACCTGAGTTGACGTCCAAAAACTACAATTCCATGAACAATGTTCAGATACCCTTTGAAATTTCTATCTGGTCGTGCCAACAAATCCTTTCATTGAACGGTGGATAAAAAAAAAAGATTATGAGGAAAGTAATGTGTATATGAGAAAAAGATGCATCCAAAAGTAGAGGACGATAAGTATTAAATGGAGCACTAACCAGAAAACAACATAATTCTCCTAGACAATTTTTCGCATTGATCGTGTTATATAATTTCATTTTTCTTCTAACCATTGTCAGAAATCTTTAACATTCGTCGGTTTCTGAGCCACAACTTTCTCACCGAGTATTTCCTATAGGTTTTCTATCAGGTTTGAATCATGGTTCTGGACAGGCCAGATCACCACGTCGATATTTTCACCATTCAATAACTGCCTCATCGTCCTACTGTATGGCATGGAGTATTGTCAGGCAAGAAAAGTGGCTGGCGTATTCCTAATGTTCGGAAAGAGGATATCGCGTGTTCTTGATGTTGATGCTTGTATACACAGCGTTTACTTTCCCGAATGAACTGATGAGCGGACATAGCTAAGCACTTGAAAACATACATCACACCAAACTTAACCCCCTATTTCATGCATTGTGGATTCATTCTTTCACCTTTACGACGCTTTACATTCCCCATTCCTATCCGATCTGAATATATAATTTTTTTTTTGTTCCTATTCTTCAGCACTACACACGACATGCTCAGTAAAGATGGACGACCTAGTCGCTTTATTATTTTACTTATAAGTGGTTTCTTAACAGGGGAGCGTGTTATGATCCCTCTTTCAAGGGATTTGAGACAATCTAGTAAGACAATTTGTCTTAAATCGGTCCCTTATCGACATCTGTTACATCATGCGAACTTTCTTAGAAATGGGTTTTCGAAGGTGACCCGCTTTATTTGACGACTAGCAGGATTCAGTATTCTTATATAGCTTAAGCAAGTTCGAAATCTCACCTTTAGATCGATTACAATGCCTTAAATGTCAGACAGTTTTATCCCTCGCTATTCCACTGGAATACCTCCTTCATGAAGGATTTGTCGACCTTAACGCTTATTTCCAAGCTAATAAATAAGTAATACAATCATTAACAGTCTAAAATACACATTACACAGTGATACCATACATACATTTAAAAAATTTTAAGTGTACACAGAAAGTTACAAGTATTGGATTGTCCTCAGTTTTCAGCCACATCCTTTTTTCAAATACATATTACTTTATAACTTTTCATCCGTTGTTCTATGAAAGGAAAATGATATACAAACAGAGACAAATTTTAAACAAGATTCTGATCAATTTCCAATGAAATTGATGTGTATTTTTAATAAAATGTACATTTCATTATTTTGTTTCCTATTTGGGACGGTATTTTAAATTCCAAGAAATGAACTCAAAATCGTATGTATCATAAAGCGCTCCATTTCCCCAAAGGAATAATTCCGAAAAAATCACGAAAGGATTAATATCTGCTAAATTTCAATGGAACTTTGAAGATTATAATTCTCACTCTGTAATTTTGGATTGCCTCTTTCAAAAATGAATCAAAATGACCCCCAATCATGTCAACATAAGCCCAACTGCGCGCCTTAACCAAGCAGCATTTGATAAAAGAAACACGAATTAACTTAATCCGTACGACTCAACACATGAAATAAAATCAAAACTTAATATATTTAGCCAATGAACCGCTCTCTCACTATACTTACTAATCTAGATGTTAATGCTAATGTTAATGTTAATTGAATGGAAAGAGAAGCATCTTTTTTGAGGAAATATTATCAGAAACCTCAACCCACAGATTTTTCTAATTCCCAAATATCGGTTGGAAGGACATCCCCTATGATGCCATTTACATTTTTTATATTTTTTTTTAAATTTTTAATTCTTATTTTCTTTTTACTTTTTATTCTTACTTTCATTTTACTTTTGCATTCTTATTTTTTTTTTACTTTTCTATTTTATTTTATTTTTACTTTTCCACTCCTATTTTCTTTTTACTTTTCCATTCTTATTTTCTTTGTAATTTTCTATTCTTATTTTCTTAGGACTTTTTCATTCTTATTTTCTTTTTACATTTCCATTCGTATTTTCTTTTGACTTTCTATTCTTATTTCCTTTTTACACTTCCATTATTATTTTCTCTTTACATTTCCATTCTTATTTTCTTTATACGTTTCTATTCTTATTTTCTTTGGACTTTTCCATTTTTATCTTCTTTTGACTTCTCCATTCTTATTTTTGTTTGACGTCTCCATTTTTATTTTCGTTTAACTTCTCCATTTTCATTTTCTTCTTACTTTTCCATTCTTATTTTCTTTTTACCTTTCCATTCTTATTTTCTTTTGACTTCTCTATTCTTATTTTCTTTATACTTTTCCTTTCTTATTTTCTTTTTGCTTCTCCATTTTTATTTATTTATACTTTTCCATTCTTATTTATTTTTTCTTTCTTCCTTTATTAATTTCTTTTGCTCCTTTTTGAGGCTGAAACTTATGTCATATTATTATAGGATATCAGTAAATTCTAAATAATTATTAACCTACATAAATCTTGTAAGATAAAATAATATAGAATAATCTCTTATGTAATCAAAAAGGGTTTTCTCTCAGTCTAAATATCATTAAATATTAATCGTATTCAGAGAACAGGTGTAATTGGCAGACGTTTCCTTGATTTTGTCCAAACCCCTTTATCTTCGACGCATTTTCACTTCCTCTTTCTTCTCCACTTTCTTTACCGATCTCTTATTACCATTTGTATTCGAGAGATTGTCTCGTTAACTTACGCTGTAATTTTTAAAAATCTGTCATCTGTTCCTCATACATAGTTCCCCAATAGCCCCCAATTTTGAAGTGTGTGAAACATCTGATAAAAAATAACCGTTGTTGGATAATAGCATCAGAAAAGTGTCTGGAAACGCCGTTGAATTCAACCAAATCTATTTCCACCCTATTTGATATAACCTCAATGAAGAGTTCCAAGAATTTCGCCTCTTCCATCGAATATGTCATTAAAAGAATGAATAGCAACCGAGAAGGACGTCCCTTTCTCGCTCGCAAACTGGGAAAAATCGGCCACGGCCCTTCATTAAAACATATGCGAGTCCTATCGTCCCTTTCCCACGCTCTTTGGGTATTGAAAACATTGACAGCATTTCCAGGAATTTGTATATTTAAGGAGAAATCCAATGTGAGGTTATTGTAGTTGGCTCTCGAAAAGAAATTAAGTTATTTGGAGTAAAATTGTAGAGGTACATAGGTGATTTGCCTCATGAAGAGAGTCTTAGCATGTTTAGGACCGGAATGAAGGCAGTTTCTCTTAGGAAAAGGTCTTGAGAATTTAGGCCCATAATATAATAATTTTAAGACAAGTTAAAAATTTTCAGTAGCATACTAAGCAAACGCGCTACATAGCTGCAGTGTTATTATAATATCGCAAAAAGCTTCAATATAATGCAAAAGTAAAAAGTCAATCGTCCAGTTTAAAGCACAACTTAAGGTCTCTAGATCCCTCATATCAAATATCTATAATCATATATACCCATAGATTTTTCTTAAGTTTTATTCTCTTTTCTCTTCCTTCTCTGGCATTCGGATTGAAGTTGTAGTTTTGATTAGCGAAAAATGTCTTAAAGCTTGTTTATTCGGAAGATTTGTTGGTCTTCCACGTAGCCGAATGGTCTAAGGAGCGGTTTAATTGAGATCAAAGCGGTTGTTCGCTAACTCAGTGTGCTTGGTTAGAATCCCACCCCTGTACGGAATTTTTCGAATTAGGAAATAACTTTTTCAGAAGAAAAATTATCCTGTGAAACCAGGTTTCGACATAAATCGGTCGGTCCAAAATACTATGGTTTCTCTAAAAACTAATTCAAAGAAATCCCATCGACTAAAAATGCCAATCTATTTATTATTCATAGTTTTCAGGTAATCATTGATAAACAACCTGTCTGTTCCGGTAACTAATCGCAGCCGATATGTTTCTTTCTGTCTGTTGGTTATGACGTTCTAAGCATTTATAAATTACTGATTGGCCAGTATCTATTTATGTTTTTCCTGTCGTTTTTATTTTAAAGTAGTATAATGGAAGCGTTAGTCCATGAAATTAGAAGTCCATTTCCCCTTGAATATTTTGTAAACAAACTAGCTACTCTGTGAGCGAGACCTTCACCCCGTCTTTATAAGACCGTTTATAACCCCATCCTCACCAGGCGATCTTCAGATTTGTCATGTTCTAAGGTGTGGGCAAAATTACATCTTCCCTTACCGGTGGGACTTAATCCCATTTTTTAAGAATTGTCATAAATTTTATGGTGGTCAATGCTATCGTATATTATTTCTTGATAGTATTCTTCAATTCTTCCAATGGCCTTTTCTCTGGTTAGGATTTTGTTTCACTATGTATTCTGGGCATTGTCATTTGCTCCCTGCTAACCGTAGGTGTTTTTTCATCGATTTTAGTGTTTCTTATAACCTTGTTTTGAGCTTAGTATAGTCTTTTATTTCTTTAAATGATCAATCTTGTCACTTTTGGGGGCCTTTGATCTAAATGCATTTACGGAGTCTAACGTGGTGTTTGATAACCTTGTCTCATAGTTTATTGCCAAAGATAAAGAGTATAAAGTATTTTTTGTTATTTTATTATTGCAGTTTTCTACTGATGATTCTCTTTCACTTGATCACTAACTTCATTAAACTTGTATGCTAGTGCAAGTTGGAATGGTTTTTTAAACTTTGATTTAAATTTCATTTGGCTTATTCTTTTTGTCATGAATTTTGTTTTCTCCTTTTTTAGCTTTATTTTATCTTGTTCCTGTGTAATCGGTGGTCGCTACTTGTGTCGAAGAGCTGATAACCGATATATGTTTATGAAACCTTTTCTTTTTAAAAGTATGTAATAGATATTTTTTGTCTCATTTGGTTCCATCCGCGGTCATTTTATACTTTAATTATTTTAGAATAAATGCGCCATGTAAATGTTTACTCCTTCTGAAAATTCTCGTAATCTACTTCTACGTTCGTTCCCCTCTCCTAATATTAATTTTCCTATCGACCCTGGTGTCTTTGTTCTCCATTATTCGTATTGAATCCTCCCCTATTATATTGAATTGATGGTTTCTTGGATATCTACAATCATGAGTCCTACTTATTTGTCTACAACGTATTTATTTGAGTTCGTTGTTGTATGCACGTAGGCTTGTAGAGAATACCAATTTGATATTGTAATTACTAGTTTGGTTAATTTAACAAATATAACTATAATTTCTTTTAATAAATGGTGCTATGTATCTGTGTATGAGGAATCCTACGCCACTATTATGCGTGGATTGATGGAGCTAAATAGTTTCTTATCCTTTTCTTTTTGCTTTGCTGAACGATGTTCTATTTTTTCCCCTTGTGTCCTCCTGTTCATGGGGCTATGTAGCATGTGTGTGGGAGAATATTTTACGTAGCCAGAGTTGTCAACCTTGAGCATACAGCTTTTAAATCAATGGATTCTTAGCGCTCTCTGCTTCTGAGACTACTTCCCCGCTTCCTTTGGTAGGGTTCTATGCTCCTGGGGAAGAAGGCCTTTGTTTTGTAGTGCGCCTTCATGGACGTAATTAGACAGATAACTCATCGCGATGGCTTATTTCAAGAGTTGTGTGATTTGAGGTCTCAATCCAAAGTGGTCAACGATATCAGAGGTGCTTGGATCTCTAATAGTGCGTCCTTGGGGACGCGCTAGGTATGGTAGAAAACAACCCATTTTTTCGAATTAATTGTTACCCTCTAACCTTGTTTCTAAGAATTGTGTAAAGGATCTGTGGCCATTGTTTTGTCATATCTTTTTCGAACTGAGCATATTTTGGGGTGTACTGGAGCTCAGTGGTAAAATCAGTACTTCTCATCGAGGAGGGAGCCGGTTCGAATCCCGGTGAAGTTTGAGGATCTTATATCTTTCGCATGGTACTCTATTATGTCTTTTTGAATTCCTACAGGGACCTTGGTGTTACACTGGATACTTTCGAAATAAATGTTACCTACTACCCGAGTTTCGACGAGAAAATCTTAAGAGAATTTAGGTTCCATTTCCTTTAGCTTATTAATGCTCAGTGGTACAGTTGCGCTTCTGATGAGAGAAAATGAGGCCAATTCGAATCACAGTGGAAGGTAATGATTTTTTCACATACCCACATCCTAATGAGGAGTGAAAACATACGCATTTGTTAAGCACAAAAGTTAGAATAATAATTTGTTTTCACGTTTCCAAGAGGAATTTTGAATGAAAGCTAAGTTATATCAAAAGTATCAAATTAAATGAAATTGCTTTTGATCTCAAAAAATAACCGAAGAGTAAAATTATGGTGGATTGAAGTATTGAAAAGTTTTGGAGGCACAAAATTGGTAATCATTTGACGAATCCGTTTTTGCATATGTTTGACTCCTGAAAGGAAGAAGAAAATAGACTCGATTCAAAAGAAAGCAGTAATCAAACGTCTATACACTGATTGGCAAAATAAGCGACGTTATTGATAGGTATTTGTTAACCCAAGGTTAAAAAATAATAAATTTACACATGAACCGATCAGTTTTTAGACATAAAAAGAAATGAAAAATATGTAAGTAATAGGAAAGATTGCGAGATTTCGAGTAAAAATTGAAAAATGTATAGAAATGAATGTGAAATAGTGAAAAGAAAGTTTCTTGGCCAAGGGGTATAATACCAATAGGTATTACCCAAATACAGAGTGATAACGAATAAATTTAACATGGGTATATCGTTAATTTGAAGGCAAGACCTTTATATATCGTATTAATATCCTGATCTGTTAAATTTTATGAGCTAACCCCGCTATAATTACGTCCATATTTGTATCCGTATCTCTTCTATTCTTGTTGTAAGCATGTTCATGTGGGTCGACTTAATCTTTAGTCTCATAATGATTCGGAGCCCTCAAGAATTGTTTGGTTTCACCTCTATCTAACTCAGCAAAATAAATAGTAGTGGATTCCTCCTTTTTGTGTAAGAGTATGGTTGTTACCACTCCAGTACTTACCGTCTAAATGCATCGAAAGCGTGGAAACACTGGGTTACCAATCTACTATTCTCCATGTCAATGTCAGGTATATGTTCATTTACCCTATTTGAGGGATGGGACGGCTCGTTGGACTTCCTTTTCCTACAAAATTACCCCAATGGGGTGATTAGTGTTCAGTGCCCCGAATTTTACCCTTTTATTTTCTATCTTATGATATCGACATATAGCAGCGCCTACTCTTGGGTCATGACACTTATGATGTTATTGGCACACATAATGGTAGTGAATACAATAAAAGAAAGTTAAAAACTAATAATACAACACTACAATAAGTATGTATACACTCAGCCAAATATTATTTTCATACAGCCCACAAACATTCTAATAAAACAAATTGCCAGGATTTTTTTTTTCAAATATCATGGATTGTTAAGCAGTTTGAAGCAAGTGGGGGTTGTCCCAGTAACTTGAGAATCAGATTTAACTAAAATAAAATCACGATCCTGTCGACGTGAGCCTTCTGCTAGATCTCGTGTGCTTCTGTATTTGCTTCAGTCATTAAGTTTAGCTTCATCTCACTGAGGAGCTTCACCCTTGTATTAAAGCTTCACAAGAATAGCAGCTGAAACTTTGTACCTTGAGAGTTATGGCAACGCAGCTAACTATGCCTTTGAGAAGAAGCATAATTTAACTAGTGCGGTTTTGGCGTACCGCGGGAGAGACGAGTGGTTTAGATGTTCAGTTGAAAATGAGTCTTTCAAAGCTCTGGGTCTGACGCCCCCCCTGATCTCCCTGACTCAGAATCAGTAGTTCAAATCTAGTCACCGGTGCGATGCTTCCTTTTTTTACTTCTAGCACTTTCTCCCTACATTCAATACAGTCGTAGCCATAATATTTGAGACTAATATATATTTTAAGAGTTGAGATGCAAAATCCGCTAAACACTACCTCCATCGAAAATGACATAACGATCGTGAGTAAATGCTCTCTGAACCTAAAATGAGTTAATCAAATCATTTCATTTCAAAGCCGGCTAAATCCCACTCTTTTCCTGGTCTGAAATCTTGGTTTGTATGCAAAAGCTTCTAAATGCCACTTCCATTTATTTGGCAGCAAAAGCCGCTACCTTTCGAGAACCAATCGCAGTATGAAATCGCATGGCTTCAACCAGTTGCAAGATACCTACGCGCTGAGGAGCCGGTTTTATTGTAAACAGTGTTTTGGTTTTGGAGATTAGTAGTATATTTAGTTGATAACACTGGTCTGCCTTTTATAATTTTTTAATTTTTATTTTTATTCAGGGATATGATTTTACATATTCTTGGTTGCTGATTTTGAATATCTAAACCATTTTTTTCTATCACGTAAGGATTTTGAATAAAATACAAATTAATGATAACAATAAATGTGCATTTTTAATATATTGTTACTTATTTAAAATTAATAAGTAATCATGGAAAAGCACATTATTTTAGTTTTAAGAACATATGTATAGCAAATCAACATGAAATAAATCCCGGTTATCATGAAATTAATCAAAATCATCAACATCAAATCAAATAAATGTAAAAGAAAACATGCTCTCATGGTTATCCTACATACTGATTCAAAGGAAGGCGTACCGCTGTGACTTCCACTTGTGCTGTGCATCGAGACTATCGCGTTTCAATGACCAGCAGTAATCCGCCATCTTGCTGACATTCCATTTGCTCTGGTATCGAGTTTCCATGGTGCAAATATCATGATGGAAACGCTCTTTGTTCCTCATTGTAGTTCCTACAATTCATGAGAAAATAGTCAAGATATGAGTGCTGGAAATTTGAAATCCGATCTTGGATCATTTTTTTTCATATTCTGGAGAGCGGGTGTTTCCCAAGAAGTTATGGGCAATCTGCTTGAGGTAAAACTAGGCATTCACCTCGACACCTGCTAATGTTTCCTCAAAATGTTTGTCCTTCATCAATTCCCGAATCTGAGGGCCAACAAAGATTCCTGCCTTTAGTTTGCCTTCACTTACACGATGAAACTTTGACTCCAGGTACTTGAAAGCAACTCTATTCTTGTTCAAGGCCTTCACAAAAATTTTCATAAGCCTTAATTTGATGTGGAGTGGTGGTAGCAGAATTATTTTGGGGTCAACTAGTGGCATAGCTCTCACGTTGTGATTTCCGGGTAAAAATCTGGTTCTTGGTGGCCAGTCCTTTTTTCATAGTGCTGGCTGTCAGCCTTACTATCACAGAAACACAAAAAACAGGGATACTGGGTGTGTCCCCCTTGAAGACCTAGTAGGAGAGCAATAACTTTTAAATCACCACAAATGAGAAAATTGTGCTGATGCTACTTGATTGCAGTTATTAGTGTTTTCAAATTTTCGTAGGTTTCGGACATTTGGATAATATGGCCAATTGGCAGAGATAAAGCTGTGTTGCCTGTGAGGGTATGGAACGTACATACTCACATGCCACCAGACAATCGTGGGAACGAAAGAAATTTTTCGTTTGAGTTGACCTTCGTCTCCTCTCTCTCTCCCCCCACCCTTTTCCCAACTGGCGACAGGAAGTCGGACGAAAGAACGACTATCTCACAAAGAAGCCTAAATCCTATTTGCCTTCTTTATGATACCATGGAGAGTGTCCAGAAGGCGCTGCGATAAGCGAATTGTCGTGAATTGAATCTCTCTCTCGATTTCCTACAACCCGTGATATAAATAACATCGCCGTTTACCCCTCTACAGCAGTGTCCCAAACCAACTCGCGTACCCCTCACGTTGAACGAGAGTCGTTGCAGTAACGCATCGACTACCAACGCGCCGTCGAGTCAACTTGGTCGCTGTCTCAAAAGTGTTCCTGGAAGTAAATCCTGCCCCGCAGAGTCTGTGACTAGAAGAGTACGCTATGTGGCTCAACGTAACTTGAGAAAGAAAAGGAACATCCAAATAGTTACTGGAAGTTACTATTTGTTAGTGTCACATCCAGTTAGGAGTGAACTAACCGGAACTGCATCCAGCAGCCCCGAACCCGTCGTCTTATCCCTCCTCTCCCTGTGAACTCGTGTTAACGCCACCCGAACCACCCTGTCTGGACCTGAGTAGACGTCTCTCCAATCCATCACAATTAATGGTAATCTGTAAACCCAGTGTCCCTCTATTCTTAAATTACCTATTTAATTAACAGTGATTGATACTCCCATTGAGTCATTATAAATTCAGACGCTTAACGTCAGTGTCTAATATTTAATCCTTAATTTTTGCCCGTTTAACTATTCTTAATTATTATATTTGTGTAAAGTAAAGTTTATTTTGTGTACGTGTGTTTATTTGTGGCTCCTCGTTTTTGTCGTACCCTTGGCAAGACTTTAATTAAGAATCCCTCATTATAAATCCAGACGCTTAACGTCAGTGTCTAATATTTAATCCTTAATTTTTGCCCGTTTAACTATTCCTAATTATTATATTTGTGTAAAGTAAAGTTTATTTTGTGTACGTGTGTTTATTTGTGGCTCCTTGTTTTTTTCGTACCCTTGGCAAGACTTTAATTAAGAATCCCTCCGGCTAATTTATCCAAACCTGTAGTATGCACTCTTAGAATTCAAGAATCACAAACCTCCCCCCCAGTAACAACTGGGACTTTTATAGTGAGAATCCTGGCTACCGCACAACCCGCCTCTAACCAGCTTTCGCACGTTCAGTAGGAATTAAAGCCTACCTATATATATATATATATATATATATATATATATATATATATATATGTGATCGTAGGATTGAGTCATAGGGTCAATACCACCGACTTAAACAAAAGCGGTGTGTCCAGATCAAGGACTAGAATAATTATTGGACCAGACTATGAGCAATTCTACGGCATTGCCCCATTGCTATTGTAGAGAAGAACAGCCTTTAAATTTTTGTTAGAAGAATCGATGAAGAGCCTCCATTCATCTGCTTTGTACGGCATCCCCATGTGTTTGATAAAGTCAGAAATATTTGAACAGAAAACTAAAGAATTCTCTTTGTTAAAGAACTGAATGAATTCAGCTTCACGGTGACTGTACCAAGCGAATGTTGTTCCAGAAGCTACAAACCTGTGTTCCTTAAGTCTAGAGCCAAGTGACTGTGCTCTTTCTTTTGGAAGGTTAAGGTCTCGCACCAGGTCGTTGAGCTCAGCTTGATTGAAGAGTTTTGGATAGTCATTTGTTGGTGGTTCATAGTCTACTCCATCTGATTAGTATCACTAGTATCGGACTCTGATGAAATTTCCTATATCTCAGATGGCACAGGCACAGGTGTATCATCTGAGTGTGGAACAGGCCTTATTGCTGAAGGAATATTTGGGTATATTATGCGATCTTTAGTCTTCTTGTTGAATCCAGCTACTTTAGTCATACAAAAGTAGCAGTCATCATTGTGATTCTTCTTCTCTTGCCATACCATTGGTACTCCAAAGGGTATACGTACATTTAAGTTTTCCAACTGACCACATTTGGAGCTTACTGGTGCAACTCTAGCAAGCTTTGTGTGGAGCAAATGGCTTGTCTTGGTCTCCTAATCTTCAGCCAAAATAAGCCAAATAACAACGTTTCAACAAAGGGGTAATATTTCTCCGGGAATCTGAAGGAGTGTATTGCCCACAGTCAGCAAAATATGTCTGCTGAATTTATACAGCTTCTAGACATATTCACAATCTAAAAATAAAGAAAAATATATTCGCAATATTATAAATATATCTATAACATATATATAGAAAAATTATATAATGTAGAAATATATATTATATATACTCGTATATATATATATATATATATATATATATATATATATATATATATATATATATATATTATAATATATAAAAATATTTACTTATGTTATACAAAAAGAGGAAAGTAAGGGCTCCGTATAACTCTACAACGTGATATGATAGAGATGAATAAAAAACAAAGTAAATCACCATTTTTTCATATATATTTTGAAAAAAAATATCATCCAGTTAATAAAAAAATCATGCAAACCAGTATAATTCAGATCGTTTTAGTCATGGAGTATGATGAAATGGATGAACCTGTCCTAAAGACTGTAAATGGGAGGAAAAAACGTCGTCTGCCTCTTAACTCTGGACGTTGTAAGGCAAAAGATAATAGATATAGAGAGATAGTTTCGGAATTTTCATTAGTAAATACTGATGCAAGATAGTTATTCAGGATCGCCACTAAATCTTTAGGATCATAATATAATTTCCCACTGGTATCTCTCAAGGTAACAATTGATTATTTTGCTGTATTTCGATTTCCACCCTACTGGCAGGACATCCTTGGTTTATTTTGGTGTTTAAGGCGAGTTTAATTTGTGTTGTGAATCTTTTAACAACAAAAGCGAGCTCTAAGTATTCACTCGAGGTCAATCTTCGATCTGATTTCCACTTCTTGTGCTCAAGATCCCTTCTTCTGGTTAGCTGTTTGATTTACTACAAAATTATCCCAAGGGGGTGATTAGTATTCAGGGCGCCAAATTTTACCCTTTTATTTTCTATCTTATGATATTGACATATAGCAGCGCCTACTTTTTGGTCATGACACTTATGATGTTATTGGCACACATAATGGTAGTGAATACAATAAAAGAAAGTTAAAAACTAATAATACAACACTACAATAAGTATGTATACACTCATAGCCAAATATCATTTTCATACAGCCCACAAACATTCTAATAAAACAAATTACCAGGATTTCTTTTTTCAAATATCATGGATTGTTGAGCAGTTTGAAGCAAGTGAGGGTTGTCTTTCACGCTTTTGACTTCCTTAGTACGTATTGCTGATCTGCCCTTTTAAATTCATTTAGAAATCTATCCCATAGTAAAGCTACACTACTATCTGATGTGATGTTTGTAGGGAGAACATTTCATAGTATCCGCCTAAATTCTTCGAAAATTGCCTTGTTGAAGTTCAGCACCATCATGTAGTTTGGGTCGATAAATGCTCTACTAACTATGCTGAATCTTATGGAAATGTGATCACTTTCACCAAGAGATTCACAAACTTTAACGCTTCTAAAAAGTTATTCATTCCTGGTGAGGACAATATCCAGTATATTACTTACACGAATCGGTTGATCAACGATTTGGGTGAGAAAGTTTTCCTCCATAAAGTTTAACACTCTCGACCTATCTATGTCTCCAGTAGAATTTTCAAAAATATACATTTGGAAAATTTAGCTCACCGATTATGACCATATATGTATCTGGTGACTTAAGTCGTCAAGTGAAGCAAACATTTGTTCATCCGAACTTTATGTATTCGAAAGAGCCTTGTACACAAAGGCAATGTTAAAATTGGTACTGCAAGCGGCTACCTTAGCTCAGACAATGTTAACGTCGCTTCTGTTCTTTATTAGTACCTCAACAGGATCTAGGTCTCGTTTGCAGTGTAGCATAAATCAACCACCTCTTTTCCCTTCTCCTTCTTTATAAGACTATTTGTAGGCGTTAATTTCGAATTCTTCAATTAAGTTGCGATTTCTGATGTCACCATTATATTAATTTTTCTACTTCGACCACAGTTTAAACTCATTGATTTTATTTTGTATACTCCTAGAATTTGTGTAGTACTCTTTAAGGTACGATATAGCTTTGGATTTTGGTTGTATGGTCCTATCTTCAGAGCAGAGACCAGACTCAGAATTGGAGATGTCTGAAAAAAAGTTGTTGGCTTTGTTAACCAGACGCCAAGTCTTGCTACCCCGACGAAGTTGAGGTGCAGTCCATTTCACATAAAGAAGTCTTTGCTTTCGTAGAATTCGTTCCAGCCATAAATGAAGTGTGGTCCTTCCTTTTGACAAATGATTTTAAGAGAATTATAAATATAATTTGCCTTTCAATAAAAGTGTTCCTCGCTCCAATTCTCGGTAGGAGGATACCTGAAAAGGCTACATTCCTAACCCTTTCCTTCAGGATCCACATAAGTTGTGGGTATCACGCCAGTAGTTCCTGGGCTCTAATGAAAAATTATTATTAGTACCTACGTGCACAAGGTAAACAGTCTCTACACTAGTTCCGTTTGCCTTGTCTTCCACGGAGTTTGCTCAATTCTCTACCCGGACCCCTGTGAAGCAGTACCTTCGTCTTCTCTCAGTTCGCCTACCGCAAATTTCATATTCCCCACGAGAGGAAATTTCAAGGAGAATACTATACTGCCTTACCTACATTATTTTTTCATATATGGCCTTTGAAAAGATTTCCCCATCATTACAGCACCTCTCTAATTAATTTAATTATCAATATTATTCGCGCCACTCGTCAAAAATGACATTTTTTAGAGTTTTCTTCCGACTGCATAATAAGTGCAATAAAATTTTTTTCTAGACATTATTTTAAATCAGTCAAACCTGCAAACATTTTTAGGCATAAAATATACACGATGCGTTGGTTAATCTGTCGCCTAACTTCAATATAAAAGAAAATACCAGAGTTCATTTATACAGATATATTTATCAAAGTTGAATGTTAAAAGTTTCAAGGGTTGTACTATATTTTTTATTCAATGAAGTCGCTGTTGGCCTCCATGCGGCGTCGAAACCTCTTGCATACTTTCTCGAAGATCCCATTGTTTAACTGGGTGTAAAGTGTGTGATCCTGGACCTAAACTCCACCTTAGTTGTGCACGAGAACCTGTTGGTCTCTCTTTAAACCACGACCTACACATAAAATAGCCTAAAGGGTGCAGTGCAGTCTTCAGAGTTGAGAGGGTAGATGTTCGGAGTGATATGGTAAAAAAAATTGTCTGACACCCAAGACTTGTTGCTGAGCCCTGCTACCACACGTATGGTGTTCAAACAGCCACATCCTGGATCAACACCAACTTTTACAGGCACTTGATGTAGCCCTCCACATTTAGTCTGAAGCCCTCGGGGAAAAGACGCGGACATGAAGTGGCCCTTGCTACTGCCCAATCCAAACACTATAATGTGGACAAAGAATTTGGACTTCATGACTCTCTGTACATCTTTGGCGGGCACAGAAAGCCAGCGGCTATTTTGCGAGTTCACCACCTGCTAATGGTGAGAATTCTTCTCGTCTGAGAAGAACCAAAGCATGCCAGCATTAAGGAGATGCTTTAGTTTATTCACAAGTTAGCAGCACGTTCCGTTCGCTTGTCCTTCGTCATCTGCGACAGAAGCTACCTTTTTGTCATCTGATAAGAAGAGTAGCGGATGTTCTCATGCACTAACTGCATGATGAGAGAATCTGACACTCCTTTGCCAATGGCCATGGACCTCATTAACTTGTTATGGTCGTTATCAATGATGGCCAGAATCTCTGCGACAAATTCTGGGGTTCTTTTCGTATCATAACTCATAGAGTAAAGTTTCCGAGCCACCGTACCCTCATAATATATATATATATATATATATATATTAATTTGATTATTCAACCGGATGTTCCTTATAATTTCCGAATTTTCGTCATGAAGCGTCTTATTTTCCTGTTTATTAGCAATCTTATACTACCTGTTTTTATGACTTTTCCACAATTATTCAAGTTTAAATCCCTAATTTTTAATTTTATAGTTACTTCTTTCCTTGTAATGGGATCGAGACCAATGATGTGTCATTCTATACTTTTAAATTTATCCTCAAAGCCATGGTGGTTAGTGACATTAGTGCTTCCAGTGTGTACATTGATAGACAGAATCCCACTGTTGACAACCAGTCCTAGAAATTATTAGCATTGCTGAGCTTCCTGATAGATATTAAACTATTCTAATATGAACAAAGGCATTTATTTATTTGAAACTCAAGTTAGCTTAGGTTAGAAGAGTATCTTGGAGAGATATAAAAACCTTACCGAGATATTTAATAGTCAGCTGCTGAGACATTTTTCGGCAGTGTACTGAAAAATATATCAGCAAATTGAATGAAATAATATAGATAAAGATCTGTGAGATATTAATTAGGAAGCTTTGTGAGATATTTAAATAAACACAGAAATATCAGGAAAGTTATATATATATATATATATATATATATATATATATATATATATATATATATATATATATATATATAGGAGATATAGTAAGATCTATCGCTCAGCTTTTTTAAATATTTGTCAAGAAGTTCAATCAAAAATGACGCTTGATTGCATGAGTGCAGGAGTTACCATGGCAACCCCCAGCTGTATATAAAGAGCTTGGATCGTGTTCGGCTTCTAATCTCATCGGACGATTCGGTGCAGGTAAGAACCTTTGCATTCGTGCAGAGGGGTTGTGCCTTACCAGGCGTATACGTATTTTCAGGATAAATAAGCAGGCTAAATTTAGGAAGTTCATTATTATATTATAACTTCTTGGTACCAAGGTTTCGGGTAGGAACCCATTCTCAAGGATATGAGATTATAAAAATATACAAACATAAGAATTTTTTAGATAAGTTATCAGATATTTATGAATTAATTATATGGGAAATGGGAAGCAGCAGAGGTGGTAATATTCAAATTAGTTTTGGGTGTCTTCATTGTAAAAAGGGAGAGATAATAGAAATATTTGAAAGATCGGGGTTGTTTTGGGGGGAGTGGATTTGGCGTATGTAATTCGTGGGTAATTATAGTTGTAGTAAAAGTGGAAATGAGCTTGTGTCATAGTTTTAAGGGAGGTTTTTAAATCTAATACAAAGAGATTCCAGTGTACGTAGTTGGTTTTCGTTGTTTGCTGTGTCTTTAATTGAAAAAATATTTAAGTTTGGTTTATGGTGTGGATGTCTGTTTTCGTAGTGTATTCGGATAGGAAAGAACTCGGGAGTAGTGAGCGGGGCTGAGGTTGTATTGCTGACAACCAAAACTAATTAATCTCAGTTTTATTTAAAAACAAAAACATATTTCCTATTCCCTGATAGTTAAAAGCCCTGCATTTTTATAATTTTAATATTACCACCTCTGCTGCTTCCCATTTCCCATATAATTAATTCATAAATATCTGATAACTTATCTAAAAAATTCTTATGTTTGTATATATTTATAATCTAATATCCTTGAGAATGGGTTCCTACCCGAAACGTCGGTACCAAGAAGTTATAATATAATAATGAACTTCTTAAATTTAGCCTGCTTATTTATCCTAAATGTAAATATATATATATATATATATATATATATATATATATATATATATATATATATATATATATATATATATATATACGGTTAGGTAAGAGTAGTAGGAAGAAGACTTTTCTAGCGGATTAAGGAATTCTTATTAGTACCCTTACCTAACTGAATTGAACGTTATTATTCAATTATTAAAAATTAGATGGGCGGGAACATTCGAATTCCTATTTTTTTGTTAAAGTAAACGCCAACTCTAACAAAAGGCTTCTCTAAATTTCACATTATAGAGAAATGAATGGTTGCCCACTCGTATGGGTGAGATCATGAAGAGAGTTGAGGAACACCAGGAGACTTTTCTAGCGGATTAAGGAATTATTACTATTACTCTTACCTAACTGCATTGAATGGAATGCTAAAGTTTATATATATATATATATATATATATATATATATATATATATATATATATATATATATATATATATTATATATATATATATATATATATATATAGAGAGAGAGAGAGAGAGAGAGAGAGCGAGAGAGAGAGAAAGAGAGAGAATTAACAACTACTTTTTTATTTATCCAACATTCTTTTATATCTACATGGTGTCTCAAAATATTTAAGCGATAAAGTGGAGCTACTTGCATTACTTTATTTATGTTTATTATTTGTTATCTATGTATAATATGCAGCAAACTTTTCAGCAGGTTTCCGTATTATCTAAACACTTTCAATATTGATTTTGGTAAACATAAATTTAATCAAGAGTCGCCCCAAATAGTGATGTCACGATTTAAGCTGAATTTAGCTCACAATGATAATTTAATATATTATAATTTGATGAAAAATGGAAGGTTTCAGGTATATTTAGTTATATATAAACTAGATAAAACATTTGCCAATATAATATATTAAATTTAGTGAATTCTTTTATGTTATTGCCGTATTTCAAGCAGTAATGACGAAACAATTTGGCACGGATTTGTTTCAAATCAAGGTTGCAAAATTTCCCCCAATCTTTTTTTCCCAGCCTAATTAACTTCCTATATTTTTTTAAATAGTTCATATCAAAAAACTATAATTAGCAATTTTCCTACCCAGTTGGCAACACATTAAACCAAAGGGTGCAGTCAATTATTATATGAAAACACTAAAAATGCATTGAAATAATGTATTCACTGCATAAATGGAACTAAAATACTCTAGAAAAAATAAACTAGACCAAACAGCCCTTTACGGATCATATCTAATCTATCCATAAAGTGGTACAACTTGGATTTAAACTCATTAAATGTGACTCTGCTAAATGCGTCTCTGCTAAATGCGACTCTGTTTAAAAATGTGTTTACGAATCTATCCTACGCCATCCACAAGTCTATGAACCCTTGTCCTTCATTCACCAGGAACCCCAAAAATTCTAGCCCACTACCCTAACGCTCATCTTTGAATCTTTGAAAATCTTAAATATATGGATCATATACCCCAAAACCGATTTCTGCCAGGAAAACTTTTCAAACCCTCCAAATTATCTTCATATCCTAGCCTCCTGACACCTAGAATAAACTTAGTAGCCCTATGTTGAACCTTTTTTATTTCTTTTAATCTATCTTCATATCCTAGCCTCCTAAGTAATGATATAAGCCTAGTAGCCCTATATGGAACCTTTTTTTATTTCTTTTAATCTATCTTCATATCCTAGCCTCGTAAGTAATGGTATAAGCTTCGTAGCCCTATGTTGAACCTTTTCAAATACTTCAATCAATATTTAGATCTTAGCCTCTTGAATTCTGGGATAAACTTATGACACCTTACGATGTATGTGCTGCGAATTAGCCAAGAAGAAACACCATTTCGTATTACAAAAAGTTAAGCCTTATCAGGCGTGTGTCGAGTTGCGAGTTAGAATCCCGTTTCGGGTCACCTCGGTTCAGATCCCATGTTAACCTCTTCTTTTTCTTAGCATTTTATTAGCTTTGTTCCTGGGTTCATTAGACTGTTTATGTACTTTCGCATCTATCGAGTTGTTAATGCTTATAAATGTTCTCATCATGTCCCTTTAAATAGCGCCCATTTAGAGATTAACTCAGTCATATTTCCTCTACTTATACGCAGGATGTTGACTTCCATTTGACTTCATCAGACACCTATCCACCCAAAACAACTAGCTTTGTAAATCTTTCTAAACATTAGTACTTCATTTTATACTAGATATTGAGGCAGCTATTTTAGTATCATCAGATATCTTCCAAACTCTGTTCTGCTATCAATTTGAAGATCATGAACATAACATATAATCAATATTGGCCACAGGACATTCCTGCAGAAAATCAGTAGACCAGGTCTTACAACGAGACTTATTATTACCATTTAAAATCACCTTGTTTACTATTTCTTAGCCAAACACCTATCCAACAAAAAAGACTAATAGAAATCCACTCACCTTGAGCTTATTATTCAAATTCCTTTATGGTACTTTATGGAAGGCCTTAATAAACATCACCTATACCATAAGCACATCCAAGTTAAGAATCACATATTCATGGAATGATACCAAATTCGAGTGGCATAATTTGCCTGATCGAAAACTGTGATTTTTCTATCTAACTACTGTAATGCTCTCTAAGAAATCAAATAGCCTATTCATGTCAATTAAACTGAAAAGCATGAGGAGATTATATGCGGCTACCTTACTCGTAGACCTAGGCGACTTCCTGCTCTCAATGGGGAAGGGAGGTATATGTAGCTTGTATATATTCCTTTTCATCAATGTTAAATAACTAATATCAAGAGTCATTGATTGATAACAAGACTGCCGCCATGAAAAGCAATTCATCACCAAACTATTGGAGAGACGACCTCAAGGTAAGCCTTCTATAGAAGTCTCTAAACTCGAAAACAACTTCCAGATTAGTTAATCCTAAAATGATACCGAGTTCTCCTGAGCAAAATAAAATGTTCAGGAGAAGAAAAGAAGATATGGGCGTGAACAGTGTTTTAGAGAACCCCTACCTTTGCTTCATATTTCGTTGCATAGACTCAAGTTGCCACATTTGTTTAACTTACGAAAAGAGATTCGTCGAGTCGAAGCGATTTAACGAACTTATGTAGCTAAATTAGTTGAATCCACAAAGTGAAATTACTCAAACCCATGAAGGTAAACTAGCCAACCAACAAAAAGATATTAGTAGAACCCACAACAACAGATTTTGCAAACTCTCGAAAAAAAATTAGTCGAACCCACGAAAATAGACTAGTGAAATCCATGAAAATAGATTAGTTGAAGCTACAGCAAAAGATTAATCGAACCTGTTAAACTATTTAGACTAGTTCTCGAATACAATCATAGTTATTCAAAATAAATAAGCTAAACCTACAGACCATAACAGAATAGTTGAACCAACTAAAACAGATTAGTTGGATATGATGCTCTAAAGATATCTCATCAAAAAGGATCTACAATGACTGAAACTCATTATCGGGTAAAGAATTTGCGCCTCATTTTCATTTTTACGATGATTATTCAATAAGATAACTTTAATGATTTTTTCAGCAAAATGGCGTTCAAGATATGGATTTTGCTTTACTTAACAAGTCTCAACTATGAATCTTTCATGGCATTTCGCTCTCTACCTCAAGTAAGTGCTTTTACTTTTTTCTGCTCTAATAAATGTTTGCTTTTTGAGTAAATAAGTGAGCAAAACCATTCAATTTCTTGATTTCTGATTTAAAGTACATTAAACATTAGTATTTGGTTTATGATGAATGGTAGTTCGCTATGAAGTCACTCAAAAAAGTATTTTCTCATTTTCATTTGGTCAAAATTGTATTTTCTTTCTGGAAACTAGATTGAGGAAAATTTTGAGAAGGGAAGAAATCTTTCAAATCTCTTTCATAACTCCATCATTACGTTGACGACACTTTTCTGAGCGTTTCAGATAGAAATACCATAGGTGTTATTACACTATTTGGGGAAATAAATATAGCTAAAAATGCGATAATTCACGGAAACTATTTCAAAATAGTTATGAAATTATAGTTGCTTATTTAATCATAATTTCCTCCATAAATATTTTTTCAGCGTCAGTAATGAATAGCTACGACTGACAGAATTGTGTTAGAAATGTTGTTTTTCTCAAAAAAAAAACCGTATAGTTCGAGAGAGTAAATAAAAAGGATGATTTTTGATACTGGTGCAAGAACCATAACTAGGTGCAAGTTATGATAACCTTTTTAGAGTCTTATCTAATTTACTCCACTTTTATTCCCTCATCCTCTTATAAATTTGGTTAATATTTGACTACTTTTCCTTTTACCCTCCAAATATTAATTTTCTGGGTTTATGTTCGCATTATTATTCCTAAATATCATTTCTCTTTTTTTAATCTTGAGCAAATATTAATATTCATTGCTTATATCAACTTCAACAAAATATGAAATTCTTTCACAAAATCCTTCAATAAATAATCGTGCGCCATAATTGCAGAAATTCCCTTAAAGGATAATACGAGTAATTTGAAGCAGGTATAAACCCTTTCTGGTCCTCAAATTTCAATAAAAACGAATTAGCGGAAGATAAAATTTAGACATAATTAAAGGAAATATTAGACGACTCATATGTTTGCATTAATTATATCGGAATTTTATGTTCTTAAGTATTCGCATCCATTGCTCACTAACGAATAAACTCCACTTAGAGCTGCTATTTTCTTACTTATTTTAAATTCGAGACAAAACTTCCTCACACTATTTGGCCAAGAATACAATATTTTGCATCAAGCTTTAAACAAACCCAATATTGATCGCTATTTGAATTTCAGCTTTCACCGAAATCTATCCCGATGGATCCTTCAGCAAATAATTTGGCCAAGTGTTCAGATTTGCTCGACGATGCCACCATTGCTGATATAATACCTTTTTTCTGGAGGATTTTCCTGCTTTTAGGTCGACAACGACCGCAATATGGTAAAGTTTAAGCCTGATATTTCTGGGGTGTAAGGCATATTAACAGGTGAAAGCTGTTTCAGTTTATATTTGGACATGATAAACTTTAAGAGTGAAGTTTATCATACTGACCAACCTAACATCAAAGTTATTTAGATTATTTTCAAAGGCTAAAAAAAGACAGTTTCTTAAGTAAAGTAGTGAAACAAAGGGAAGTGAGATTTTAAGGGAGGTCGCCGGAATAACCAGATCAAGGGTGCTAGGAACATGGAATGAACGCCTTTCTCAAACCTACCCCGTTCTTCCAATATGTCTCCTCGTGCCGTAATAAAAGACAAATTTAAGAAAAAAAAAGAAACAGCCAATTATTAAAGCCTTTTCTTTGAAGGTGGTTTATTGTAGAAAAAATATAATAATTTCAGCCACAACTAGTCACAACTAGAATTCCATGAGGGAAATTGAAGAAAAAAACTCTTGAATTAGAATTTAGACTTTGTACTATTATATATATAGGCATCAGTAAAGAGGACGGAGGACTATCGAGGGAAATTGAGGAACCTGTAGACTACTCTTCACAAATTGAGTGGCAGGAATGCAGCAGCGAGAATGTAATGGCGGATCGTGGTTCTAATATAAAGATTCGATGTGAGTTGGTGACACCCCTGGGAACAAACCTCACCTGGTACAAAGATGAGGAGAAGAAATTTTTCCAACCACACGAACCACAGGAAGTGAGTAGCAATTAGCTTGAGTTAGTTTTTCCCTAAAGGTTGCTACCAGGATTTATTGAGACCATTTTTCTTTCCTTTTGCTTCTTTGATGTTAATTAAATACAACCACCTCCGTTTTACGCCGTTCCTTGGGTGGGAGCACGCAAAAACAGTCACAAAATTACATCCATTAAATAATGGAGTAAATAGGGATACATTGTAAATTATATCATTCGGAAAAAATGTAAAACAACATAATGGTTTCAAATTTCGTTAGAATCGGCCAAATAGCTACGATGTTTTTATCAAAAACTTCATTGAAAAGTAAAATGGTTACGATCCAACCATCTACCTACGGACTAGACTACTTATAGAGGCGCGTGCACGCGATTAAAACTAAATAAATACCAACTTAAATATTTTGTTAAAGAAATATGCTATTTTTTAAATGCGTGCTCGATCCAGCCGTGCTCGATCCAGTAGGAAGGTTGCTGCTCATTGCTATATTAACCACATACCATAACACTATAGTCTTCCTTACTATTGCCGTAGTTTGTTCGGCCGACCGTTGGTGGCCATTTACCTCGGTATTGTCGCCTCCGGCTCCCCCCCTCCCCCCCATCTCCATCTCTTACGGTAGCTTTCACCGAAACGGGCAACGTAATAACGACACTTCAAATTAGCCATTTTGCCATTATTCTTGGACTTATAATGAGAACCAGTCCATTTTTAAATTCGTCTTCCCAATAAAGAATTATAATTATATAAAAATTTATACAAAAGTAAAAGTAGTTACTGTGTAAACAAGGTCAACAGACTTAACGCGCGCGCTCTTATTTCTTTCAATAATTTTGAAAAAAAGATAAAATTAACAAACATCTTATCAATTAACAAACAAATCATCTGACCTTACGACCTTCAAAACTTTCAAAAATTCATTGAAAAACAAAATGATTACCGACCGACCGACATAGTAACTTATGAGTCGCGTGCAAGTGACTAAAAATTGAAATTAGCAAAATCCTACTAATTCATTTTTCCCAGTAAATATTTTTAATTTTGAGTTGTGGTTATTGTGAATGGTACAACCAGGGACGGTGCAAAATGGGGCTGACTCTATTAACTTACCAATTTTCTTTCATCTCGAAATTTGATATAATTTCAGGTTTTTCTTTAATGATATGGATTACTCAGAACTCGGGTTTGCTCGTTTCTTTGCATTTCTTTTATTTTTTTCTATGTTTGTTTTTGTGTTTATTTACATTTCTTTGTTTGTTTGTTAATCTAGTCTAGTATTAGGCTGTAGCGTGATTATGGAAACTTATACCCTAATAGGCAGTCGCCAGATGGGCTCCTAAAAAAAAAAAATCGGAACTAGGGTTTATCGAATTAAAGGGGTCCCGTAAGGAATTATTTGGCACTCATATCTTCTATATTAAGTTTTATGTGTTCTGTTGCTTATTCTTACTTTCCTTTTTTTTAATTAATTGCTGTTTTTGTGTTTTCTAATAAGATATTAAACTAGGGCTTATCATTGAAAAAAATACAATTTCACATAAAAAAATGACATCAAATATCATAATTAATGCTTTAGACAAATTTGACATCTCCTCTGCTGGTCAATAAATTGGTAAATTAGGGAGAATGAAAATGCGTGTGAAGGACATAACCTGACTGTGCTAAAGAAACAAGGAATTGGAGCCCTCAAGATCGACAAAGCGCGCTGTTCTTCAGCACTTGAACTCCCACAAAGGAGTATAGGGTCATAAATTCCTTATTTGGAGTTTGAAAACTAATGCTATTTTCCGTGGCCTGTGCACAGTATCAACCTACGGGGCGTATGTCCAGAAGCGGTCACAGTACACAAGCTGCCTCCAAAGCGAATCTCGACTCGACCAAATACAAGTTCCTCTTAATGACGCTCTATTACATCGATTGCGTCTCCGAATCTGATGAAGTAAGTAAAGATGCGCGATTATTATTCAATCGCCATACACAACATAATAATTGGAGAGGAAGGGGGGGGGCAGGGACGAAAGCTCTCGTTAGAGTAATGGATATGCTGTTGGACTTCTAGCGTCCGGGTGGCCGATTCAATTCCCAGCGAGACCAGACACAAACGTCAGCGCACGTAGAAGTCTGACCACTGATTAGTGGACTCGTACATCTTACACAGATCATCCCACACAGCCAATTACAACACGGCTGTCTTTCTTCTCTCGTATTCGCACCATAAGACAAGCATACTCTTCTCCTCCGTTCGAAGGAATCCTGCAGATGGGTATTCGTACCTATTTGCCGTTAAGTGGGAACTAGTACCCCTTCCCCCGGACTGACAGAAGTTCCTAACCGATCCCTGGGTGTCAAAAACAAAATACTTCCAGACGACTTCATACTTCCTACACCCCGAAGAGACTTGGCTCTTGCTAATCTTGGAATCACCAGCGATTTTTATACCGATCTTTATGTTGAATTCATACACAATATTCAGGATATCTACTCATTTTTACTTCCTCAATCTTCACCGCTTTTTTTACACGTTTCTCTCACAATTTGGGGCAGAAATGCCCTCGTTAGTTGTCGATTTTAAGTTATAGAGGATAAGAACATAACGTTAGACCAGTGTTTAGGACAATATGCCCCGTGGGAAAAGGAAAAAGGGCAAAGCAAAATTTTATTAATTGCTAAAATATGTTAATTGTAGATGATGTTAGTTAGTGGAATCCAAAATTTGGTTCCAATGGTTAATTTTGCCTCCCTACCACATCAATTTAGGCCATGCCCCAGCTCCTCCACTAACCACTAGATAATGAAACCCACATAAAGATCAGAATGTCAATCGCTGACAAGCCCGAGAGACCCGTGGTCCGTCCTCGTTAGAAATGGAAGGGGCAGAAAGAAAAGTTGTATTGTTTTGCAACCAACCAGCGAACAAGGGTAGCTTTTGTGACCCAAAGGAAGACCACTCGTCCCACTTCAAGTGAGTGTGGATATGAAAACCCCTTTCGGCAGTTTTGGAAGAGTGATGTGTTATGTGTATTAAAAGAGGAAGGAAAAATATACAGCGATCCTGAGATTGGCCATGAGTTAGGTAATGTACGAGGGGCGGTCAATAAGTTTTGCGAATCAGGAGGGCAAAACAGAGGAAGGGGGATGGCTGTTTGTGGGGGTGTTGGGACAAGTTATGACAGGTCAGTACCTGCAGCCGCACTCTCCTGCCTCGTCTATTTAAGAAGTAGCAGCTGATCACAGATCGTAAGTCACAAATTTTTCAACAATGGAGAAGGTTGAGCACTGCGCAGTGATCAAAGTTTTGACCAAGGAAGGCAAGAATGCAAAAGAGATCCATGAACGCATGGTTACAGTGTACACAAACACCGCCCCTTCCTATGCAACCATTGCTCGCTGGAATAGGGATTTCCGCCATAGTCGTGAGTCCCTTGAAGATGACCCCCATCCAGGATGCCCGTCAGAAGTGACCGACGAGGACAATGTGGCCCGTGTGGAGAGGATGATCCTCGAAAATCGACGGGTCAAGGTCGAAGAAATCGAGCGAGAACTTGGAATATCACATAGAAGTGTTATTAACATCATCCACGGCAATTTGACCATGAACAAGGTCTCTGACCATTGGATCCCTAGAAACCTCACGCCCTATGACCGACTTCAACGTCATCAAAATCCACAAGGCCAGAGTTGCACAAGCTGCCCTGCGCGAGTGCGGATTCGAGAAGCTCAACCATCCTCCCCTACATTCCAGATCTGGCCCCTAGCGACTACTTTTTATTCCGCCAGATCAAGGCTGCACTGCGTAGACGCCGATATGGGGACGATGTAGATGTCCAGCTCTCCGTCCAGGAGTGGATTGAACAGCAGTCGGGAGAATTCTGGTGGTTGGGAATTTGAAGCCTCAGGGACAAGTGGCGCAAGTGCATTGAAGTCGAGGGTAGTTATATTAAAAAATAATGAAACACTTTTCCTCATATCTCATTTCCTTATATCCGAATTGCAAAACTTATTGAACGCCCCTCGTATGTGAACGGAGCTTCCTATGCACATGCATCAAATTCGATTGACGGCTACCTACTGAAGAACGCCGATATTTGTGTGTGTATGTGTGCCAACGCGCAGTGGGAAACGAACCTAGTAAGTAGGCGCGGAAAACTAATGTCGGATCCATTAGTCCAGCGGGAACTTCAATAAAATGGATTTAGTTAAGGAAGCTATCAAAGCTCGACTATTCTTTGCTTCTGCAATTGTTAGTGGGCGCCGATTAAGAAACGAGGCTGTTGATGCAGAAGCATAATCCGAGGAGGGCGTGTTGCGAGGAAGTAAATCATAAGACGTAGAAGGTGAGGAGATAATAACTAGTACCGAATCTCCTAAGAGTAAGTCCTCGTTGCGAGAGATAATCCAAGGAGGAGAGAATGATAAGGAAACTATCAATAAAAGGGAATCGACTTTTGTGAAATGTCTGTGTTGAGTTTGACAGTGTGGTAAGGGATTACAAGGAAGGAGAGAGTGTTCAGAAAGTGATTGGTGCGTTGAAACTTCGAGAACCACCGATAACTTCAAGTTCTTATTTCAAAGAACTGCCAAAATGTAACCAAGTTGTAAATATGAACTTGAGGTCATCAGATGTTGTTCGGAAGAGAGGGTGGAAAAAATGTAGCTTGCAATTGCTTATGTTGTTTGCTTGCTTGGGAGTTGGGGAAGAAGTGTGAGAGTTATCGTATCTGTATGAGGAGAAATATTAGGGAAATTGTTTGAACAATTTTCTGTTTCCTCTCACTGAAATGGAAGAGGTGAAGACATTTATACTCTAGTCTACGAGGAGAGTTTGGACATATATATGGTTTAAGACCCAAACGAGTTCCTTGAGGTCGGACATAGTGACTGCACGTTGGCATGCGTTAATGCCATAGAATGGAAAAGTGTAGGAAATAGAAACGTGAAAGTGTCCTTTTCTTCGTCTTTACTCCTCGTATAGATCATGACTCAGACATGGCATGTCTCAATCGAAGACTTCATTAGCCATGATAACTAGTAGCAAATTGTCTCACTATGTCTGCCCGTTCAATTTCTGCCATAATTGATGGCGCCAATTCACTTTATTTCCGGTGGTGTTCCTTATGGTTTTGTTTTCTCTCCTGTCCTTTCTATACTCTTTATCAATAACATCATTCATATCTCCTCCTCTCCCACCCATGCATATGCTTATAAAACTACTCTTAATAAATCATCATCTTTGCCTTCTCAACATACCTCATTTGCACGCTCTCATTTTGGCCAAAGTTTGGCTAATGATGTTTCTAAGACAAATCTTCTTTCATATCTCTCTATATAATACTCCTTATGACTTTCCTGTAATGTTTGATAACAATGAAATTTTAGAAGGAAGATAAGAGAAACCACGATTGGTACAAGGTTCTTTATTAGTGACGTTTCGTTTCTCTGGAGCTTCATTAGATTATAGTTTATTCTTACTCTGAGAAAGTTCCAATGGAGAAGCAAGACGTCAATAATAAAGAACTTTGTACCACTCGTGGTTTCTCTTGGCCTCCTTCTCCATTTTTTGTTAAAGATACCCATCAAAACAGTGAAATTCCATCGCTTAATTCTGCTTAGCAATTAGTAAGTAGAATGCCTTGGAAGAATCCTATTGCAGGCCTGATCAAGTTTGACGGTAAAATGCTCGAATTACTCTTCAGATATCGCAGGTACTTACCCTCTGATCAGCTTCTCCACATCTATGTGGTACTTATTGATCCTTGTTTTGAATATTGTTCCCATTTTGGGAGTGGCGCATCTTTTACTCCTATCCTTGATAGAGTTGAATCAAAGACCTACTGTCCCATCAACAACGATCTTCTCCCTTCAAATAGTACTCACACAAACCCAGCCGTCTGGTTGCTGCACTCTCCCTATTTTACAGATAGTATTTGAGGCTTTACTCTACTGAATTACCCGAGTGTATCCCTTTCCCATTCTTCCATCCATGTAAAACCTGCTGTGATTCCCAGTCACATGATTACCATGTAAAAATAGTATATTACATGATTAACTAAGTTGATGATTCCTTCATTTCCTACATATCTAGTATATGGAACTCTTTGCTCCTTACTCTTTTTACTAAATCTTATAACTTGCCTGTCTTTAAATGGCGCCCTTCCATCGCCCGAGGGGACCTCTCTATCAACACTTTTCTTTGTTTTTTTTCTATCTTTTCTTGTTCTATTTTATTTTATCTTTCCTTTTCACAGTTTGATCTTGAATTTGACATCTCTTGAGTGTCTGTCTCTGAAGTATAAAAAAAAGTGATGTTCAGTTCATTCCAACCAGCCAATCACTTCGCTATTTTCCACCTTCATTGAAATTATTATTACCTGTGTTGGAATAAAAAATATCTAACTAGTACTATGGAGTACAACATAAGATTTTTATAACCAGCATGAACTTATTATTTGCAGGGCAATTATATGTTGGTGGTGAACACACCATCGGGAGTGTCTGATAGCCGGATATTTCGCCTCAAAACTGTAAGTAAGTAAAGGATTCAAATTCGCTCATTTCGATCTTCACCCGTAACAATGTGAGTGAAATTTCCTTTGGTAGGTAAAGGAGGTAAGAAAAGGATGTAAGAGCCATATATCAAGGATGGCATATATCAAAGCCGCACGTGAACTAGCTCTCAAATATAAGATCCATACGTGAACCTTGTCTCAAATATTAGAGCTACACGTGAATTTTGTATCAAATATCAAAGTTAGACGTAAAACTTCTCTCAAATGTCAGAGTTACTATTGGGTGAACCTACTCTCAAATATCAGATCCACACGTGAATATTGTGTCATATATCAAAGCCACACGTGAATATTGTGTCATATATCAAAGCCACACGTGAACCATATCTCAAATATAAGAGCCGTACGTGAACCATCTATCAAATATAAGATCCATACGTGAACCTTGTCCAATTGTCAGAGCAACACGTGAATCTTGTGTAAAATATCAAGGATCTACGCGAACCTTTTCTCAAATATCGCATACGCAATTCGCGCAAAAGTATTCATAAAATTTGCTTGAGTCAACATCCAATACCTTGTTTGAAGATCCATAAATCAAAAAATTTATATACAATTGGGCAAACAATCAGACTCAAGCAGCATTACTCTCCATCTTGACTCTAGTTAGATACTATAAATAAATGTATCTTGACATTCATAAAAATAATCAATCCCTCCTAATAGCAATCTTATATGTACTATGTAGTCATTTTTTAAAGACCCGATTTGTAGAATTTCTGCCATGAATGAAAATTCTGTTCTCCTAATTCCTCTGCTAGTTTGAAAAAGAATGAATGACATGAATTTGTTGATGTGATCACTTCTCTAAGTAAAAACGCATTCAAATATTTTTCTAGCACCCAAAAGATCAAGTATTGCAGGGGAAAATTAATTCCGTATTCACTATATTAATTTTATTCTTTCTCACAACACAAATTGTTCAAATCAAAATTTTGTGTCATCGAACTTACAATGAATTTTTTACAAATAGTAAACACTCGACTGTTAAAGATAATATATGCCCGAGTTAGATCTTCGGCATGATATTTCCTATTAACTCAACAGTAATGGTTGGGTTAAACCAGTGTTTTTCAACCTTTTTATAATAGAAGTAGCCGTGGCACCTCAATATAAAATAATTTACGTATAAATACTTAATTACGTGGAAAGCACTATAAATTAACCGCGATTTACAATTAACCTAATTTAATCGAAATATAATTAAAAATTTGAAAATAAATCTTATCTTTAAAAGTTACGTATCACATAATTCTTTAATATTGGGACGTAGAGTTGACAACTCTCATTTCTCCATTCACTGTTTGCAATCTTTCTATTTCCGTTGTTTTTATGTTGCACAATGCAGAGAAGCTAAATCCCAAATACTTTCAAGTGTCGTTAGATTTTTTTAGAATTTGAGGGGGGGAAGGATTTAGGCATTTTAAAAAAGGATTTCTTGGTCGCTCCCGCGACACCCTTAGTTTGCTCTCGTGGCAGCCAATGGTGCCGCATCAGTCCGGTTGAAAACAACTGGGTTAAACTGTACTTAAAGCATCCTTGGTCGTCAATGGTGCGTTGTTATCACTATTGGCTCAAAATCTCGAAAGTCAAGGTTTAATTCATGATATGAGATATTCATTCCTCTTTTTCGCCCTTAAATTAAACTGAATTCGTAAATAATTAAACACCACGTTACATATTAATTTACCTCCGCAATATTTCGAAAGAGAAATATAGCCTTTCCCACGATAACGATAAAACTTTACCTCTTTAAATTTTATTTTCCAATTAGCTAAAATAATCAAATTGGTAATTGGAAGATTAATTATTACCTGGATATTTTAAATGAAGCTGTTACTACAGGACGTATGATCCAACGTCATAAATTCTTGCAAAAGATTGAAGTGATCCATTGGACTTCTTTTGATGTTATTTTCACTTGATGTGTATCCTATTTTACAGTAAATAAAGCGATGGGTACGCGATGCTGGAGGCCATTCAATCCCAATCTGTTTACCCCAAGGCTCGTCGACTTCGCTAAAAAAGTCCTTGGCAAACGCGGGTTCCCACTTTATCTACCCTGCCGAGCCGAGAACGACAACGCCCTGACACTTGACTGGAAGAAGGTTGATGATACCTTGAGCGGTGAAACTCATACCGTAAGTATATAAAATCCATCTTATCAAATGGGGCCAGTAATCATTAATTAAATGGAGCAAGTGGCTTTTATCCGCTCCCATCTGTGTCTATAAGGCGCTCGATCTGTTCCTGCAGCCACAACGTTGTTCGTTCATAAATAACGGGCATTTACGCGCGCGCGTAAACTGCCGGGCGCACGATATGAAACGTTTACTCATCGTAAGTAAATTATATTATAGGGAGTGGGCGCAACTCTCCTGACTCTGCCTTCACCCCACAAAAAAATAATAATAAACATTAAGTAAAGGTATTTTTATGCCACAATATAAGATTTTCAAGCAATATGCCTCTTTATTTATTTGCGACAGGACTTTTCATCCCGGGCAAAGCCGGGTTCCAATGCTAGTGTCCTATAAATGCCTAGAAACTTTCTCGAGTTATTTGGAATAAAACTGAAACCAAAGGACCATTCAGCACTTGATATCCTGCTGTATAATGTAACATATAATAATTACAATTGTGTTCTATTAAATTATTTCATGTCCTACTCTGAAATATTTAGCCCAGGAGAATATTTTTACTGGCAACTGTATTTTTTGGTAAAAATTTCTTTTCAGTTTTCAGTTTGATGTATTTTCTAGATTTTTAGTTGCGTGCAGTCGACTCTATAAGTTTCTATGTCGTTCCGTAGGTCGTCGGTCGGGTGGTAACCATTTAAATTTTCAACGAGTTTTTGAAAGTTTTGAAGGTAGTAAGGTCATAGGGTTATGTGTAAGTCAGAATAATTGAGAGAAAGCGACTTGGTCTGTTGACCTTGTATCCACCAGTTAGTGAAAGGTGTTTTTTGAGAGTCACTGAGTTTCTCTAGAATCATTCTTGATAAAAACAGACACCATGTTTTTTATTCATGGTGCAAAGACGTTTCGTAATTCACACGAATCACATCTTCAGAGTGAAAAGGAATAAGGTTCGCGTAGCTTCAAATATCATACATACAATACACCATTGGCCAAAAGTATAAAGCACCTTATGGAATTACTCATATAATTTAATTAAACATTTGGGATAAATGAATTCAGTGTATATATTTATTTATTTTTAATTATTTTAATACTTCGTTTGATCTCCTTTTGCTTAAATTACAGCCATAATTCTCGGTGGCATGGATTTCACCAAATGTTCACAAATTTTTTATGCTTTCATCATTCAGCTTTCAATTATTCATAGAGTTCTGTTTTATTTGTACTTGCGATACTTCGTATTGTTTTTCTAAGCATTTCACACTTCATTAGGGTGATCCCCATTTCTTCGAACCAATTCTTCTTGTCCTCCTGAAATATTAACTTCATTTTTTAAGGTTTTGGGATGCAATTTATGGATTAATGGCCCTAAAACTTTGTAACAACATGGTGGTATAAGTTATGTTCTTTCTTCCCTGGCTTAAAAACAACTCCCCTGTCCGTTTTGAACACATGCATCCCCATACAATGATAACTACACTACCTCTATGCTTCACAGTTAGTACCACACAAGCAAGATGAAATTTCTCACAAAGGTAGTGCAAGACTGCTAAAAATTTGCAAAATTTTTACAAAATTACTTTTTTCAAAGATACATTTAAGAAGAATTACAGAAATTATATCACTATATATGTACTATTTTTGCAATTTTTGGACCACCGAGGACAGATTTTTTTTCTGTTGACCTCAGATACCCATGTCTTCTTTCTTGCCTTGAATCCTTTAGCCTTAATATTTATGTCTATTTCTAACTTTTCTGGGTGATATTTTTTAACTCGAAGCTTCAATGAACTCATCAGCACTTTGAGAAGATCTTTTCTCAATTCTGTACTGAAGACCGAATGATAGAATTGTTTTATCTAGGTGTTGTAAGAGGTTTTGTCTCACCTTATTTAGAGTAATACTGAATAAAAAGGGTTAGAAATTTAAACTAAAACATAATAAATATTAGTCAAAATCGGATTTTAAAATTAGTATTTTAATAATTACACACTATTTAATATAATACTAAGTAATTCAAATTTATTAAAAAGATATTCAAGCTTATCGAAATAAACATTATTGTCATACTTATGATTGATCCTCGTATTTAAAAACTTTAAACTTTAGCCATTTGGCATTTTGCCACAAAGGAAGGTTAGTGCGCATCATCGCCTCTAGAAATACACCACACCCATTCCACTCTTTTATCCTCCAGTAAGCGCCAAGCTATCCAGCCTCTTTTTCGTGAGGTTGGCTATTCATGGCAAGGTGGAGGCGATGGACTGGGAAACTACGGCCCGAATTCTTTGTTTGGGAGAGCAATACGAAAGGAGGGTAATGGGCGGGAGACTCGAGGCCTTCTAGTCGATCTCCTGAAATAAAAAGTTCACTTTTCCTTCCGAAAATTTAATTATTGTTTTTTGTTTTATTTCCTTTGATAAAAATCAGGCTCTGAGTCGACTACAATTGAATTTAGTCATTCTAATTTGCACAATTGGGTGGATGGTTCGTGGTTTGTGTTACTTTCTTTTCCGTCTAGTTCCTGGAACTTTATAGTGCGTCACCTGGCACAAGTACTTAGATTGACGAGGTTTAGATGTGAATTCATTTTCCTATTCCCACATCAAAGACCAACCTTTTTAATTGGCAAGTAATAGTATATGATAATCGAAAACTACCTGCTGAACTATATTTGTTGGGTTTAAAAATTATTTTAATGTTGGGGCATTGTTGTTACTGTTACTTTGTCTCTGAATAATTTCATTCCTTTCATCATCCTAGATTGATGATTGTTTTCAAAATGTCGCTTAATAAGAACAATCAAGAATGAATGAACTTAAAAAGAGAGCAAAGTGTATCATTATTTTCACCCATTAATACCTTGCTTAAGATTCCACTCCTCATGAAATAACCTCTCACTTCCAATTTATTCCCAACTTTCTTTTTCTTTGTAATCTTTTCTCTATGTGCTACAATTTTCGCACTCATGAAGGAATTCTTAAAAATTTTGCAACATCAGAATAAAGACCGAATTGCCGGCAAGAAAACATTTTTAGAGAATGCTGACTGTCACTAAAAGATAACTTAGGCAAGAAAAACAGAAAACCGTAAAAAAAAACATGACAAAAGTATTTAATCAGTAAAAATGCTAGTTTTTCTTCAAAATGATAGATCTCATTATTTGAATATTTCTTCATACGAATTCTAGTAAAATATTGATTTTTAAAAGGAAAAAGATTTACTATAAAGCTGATTTATTTTACATGCTACTTGCATTTTCAAGTTTCGGTTTCTAAATCCTTCGCCCATCATCCAAATGAACCCAATTCTCTGAACGAAACAATATGAAAATCTGAAGATCCAAATTCATTCATGGCAACTCTAGTCATAGAGACGCGCTTATGAGCTGTTTATTTTAGTACAAAAATGAAATAAGTATCAAACAGTACATAAAATCATTTTGAAAATTCAAAAGATTGAAGGAAATATTAAAAATGACTATGATATTTTAATATAACTAAAAGTGGTTGGTGGGTCAGTTCTTGAGCGGGTCAAGGATACGCTATCCCGTTCTTAACAGTTACATCAATTTTCTTTCTCTCTATTTAGCCACATTCCTCTTTACCTGTCTACCATCTCATCAATTTCCACGGATGAGGGAAATTTCCTCTGTTGGTTACACCACTCTCTTGTGTGTTATCACTATAAAAAGTTCAACCAATTAAAGATTCTTTTTTGAGAAAAAATAATTACCTTTATTTTCCAGGTGATGCATCGTGGAGATCTCAAAATTCACAACCTGACCTCGACGGATCAAGGGATGTACATCTGCTTGCTCTTGTACGGAGATACGCAGTACGATCAGGCAAACACCATTGTCGAGGTACAGCACGAAAATCGGTCCTTTGGTTCAACATATTTTGTCATGCTACCAGTAGGTCCGCGTAAGGGCTAAGGGGTTTGCTTGCAATAGGTCTTGGTCTGAGCAACTTGGTCCCAAAGGGCATCATCGGAGAATTTGTTCCATAGTTTAGGTAGGTTCACTACAAGGACATGAACCGCTTGTAGCAAGTATACATTTAACAAGGTTACCCCGGGGTTTGCCGGCTTTGACATTTGCCCCATTTAAGGTTACCCAGTCAATGCTACTGGAGGAAGTTCCTTTAGGAAGGCTCACGCATGGCACTGAGAGTGACGCTTTAAGTGGAAGACGGTCTTTCTTTCTCCTGCCTACTGGAAGATGTTCATTTTGGAAGGCTCTCCCTTGGTTCTGGCGGTGACTCATTGGGTGGAAGACAGTCATTCTCTCTACTTCCTACTGAAGTATGTTCCTTTTGGAAGGCTCGCTTTGGATCTAGGGGTGAAGTATTGGGAGGAAATCGGTCATTCTCTCTCTTTCCTAATGGAGGATGTCCTTTAGGAAGACTCTCGCTTGATTCTAGGAATGATTCATTGAGTGAAAGTCGGTCATTCTCTCTGCAGCCTACTGTATGATGTTCCTTTATAAAAGCTCTCGCTTAGCTCTGAGAGTGGATCATTGGTGAAAGCCGGTCAGTCTCTCTCCTTGCTACTGTATAATTCTACATTAGGGAGGCTCTGGCTTGGTTCTGAAAGTGACTGATTGAGTGGACGCCAATCATTCTCGCTCCTTTATACTGGAGGATGTTCCTTTAGGCAGACTATCGCTTGGTTCTGGGAGTGACTGAATGAGTGGACGCCAATCATTCCCTCTCCTGCCAACTGGAGGATGTTGCTTTAGGAAGGCTTTAACTCGGTTCTGGTAGTGACTCCTTTTTCAAGACTATAAACAGATGGTTTATTGTGTTCTAATCCACTTCCTTACGTTACCCATGTCGCAACCCCAGATTCGTCTATGAACCTCGACAAGAAGACTAGCCTTTGTCAAGGAACATTAGAAAGTTCGGAGAGTTGCGTACTCGCACGATTTCTGGTTTTTACGTAAAGTATAGTCTCTTTAGTGTAGGTTGTATGGTCCTGCGACGAAGAAAGGCCGCCCTTCCCGACGCCGAAACGTGCTTTCTTATTGTTTTATTCTTTGTTTTTTGTTCTGTATTTTGCGAATTTTAAAATAGCCTAGTAATAGGTTATAACTTTAATTAAGGCGACCTATGCCTTAGAAGGCAGTTGCCAGATTAGTGAATTAAAAAAAATACTTAGACTATACATTTTTCATAATTCCACGGTCCTAACTTTACATTTTTTCACTCTATCTCTTTTCAAAAAGCTTTCCCTGTAGAACGGTGGCAGGGTCGAGAGAAATACACTTTCCCAATGTTTACTTCCCCTAACTTCAGCATTTTCAAGTCATTTGAATATTTTTTCAGAGTAAGATGTATTCTAGTGATTCAAGTCTTTAAAATAAATACACTCTCTGACTCAAAGTTAAGCCACAATGAGTTTGTAGCTGCTGCAATATGATGCTACGATCTTTGGTTTAGAACCTACATTAAATTCTAGATATCTGCTATGATAGGCATCAAACAGTAGGGAAATTAAGAGGGAAAATAAGTATTTACTAAAACAGTAAACCCAAAAGCAAACTTCGTATTGCCACAATCTTATAAATCAAAATAGCTAATTTTAACAAATATTTCCTTTCAGGTGATTGACTAAAAGCTAATGAAACTTGAATTTATCCTTCTAGTAGTTCAAATGACCTTAAGAAGACCACTTCGAACGACCTGTTCTGTTAGTCAAAGCGCTCACACTCTGGCTGTTTAAAATATATTTAATATTGTTTCTAGAATTATTAATGAACTAGAACTAATTTGGATTATCTAGAATCTCAAGTAGTTGCAATCCGAATGAATGGCTTGTCAATTTTGACCATACTTGCCCTTTATGGTTTTATTTTTATAGCTACTACTCGCATCTAGTGAAAAATCTGAATATATTTTAATAGTATTAAATTTCCTTTGAATTCCTATATAGCTACTGTCCTTAAAAAGCACAAAGATGAATAATGAATAGTAAAATGAAGAGTATTAATGAGTATTTACTTCCCTTTCGTTATTGGATCATCCATTAACCGAGAATTTTATCATAATTTTTGTTATTATATTTTTTTAAAAGGTAAGACCAACGAGATAAATGAGTGATTATCGTTAATTAATTAATTATGAGTAATCATATTTAATTGCGGTGAAGTGGTGAAGCACTAGGGACCTTCAAGATGAATGCGCTAACCAGAAACTTTGTCATAAATTTAGAACTTAGGAGGATTTAATACCCTCTTGAACCGATAGTTGGGTCTACCTAGTGGGAGAAAATGGGTAAGGAAGGTCGTGGAGGGTAAACACCACTATGATGTCAATTTGGGTCAGTTCTCGGTACCCCACGAAACTCACCACTACTTGCCTCTATATGCAAGACCCAACTCTTCATCCACCCAAGTGCAAGCAAGACGGGTACTCCAATGCATTTCAACACTCTGCCCCCCCCCCCCCCAAAAAAAAATCAACTCCTACACACGTACATATTACAGCAATGCATCCGGGATTTCTGACCCCAAGGTGGGCAGGATAATACCCTTGCTAATACTGAAACATAGAAGAGTGTCCCACACTCCTAGCCCCATTGCTAACAAGAGAAACTGAAACTCGCTCGCGAGTCTTCTTTTATAAATCTTTCAAAGCTCCCATTATCTTTTCCACCATTTTCTCAAATGGTGC
The DNA here is from genome assembly GCA_963969495.1 of Ceratothoa steindachneri. Taxonomy (NCBI): domain Eukaryota; kingdom Metazoa; phylum Arthropoda; class Malacostraca; order Isopoda; family Cymothoidae; genus Ceratothoa; species Ceratothoa steindachneri. The sequence continues at coordinate 139,559,387 of OZ018323.1, read as the reverse complement.
TCCAACGCAGGGATGGAATTTACACTGATTTTTTTTTTTATTTACTCCATCGTCTTATCTGAAGGAAAGTTTTGCCGGCTTCTCATGAATTATTTCAAGCTTCGTAGAATCGTTGGGAATATTCTTCTTTTCCACCTAGTATTTATGATTGGAAATGACTAATCCAGTTCTTTTATAAGGACGAGTATTGACAATGTACCTATGTGGTCCTAACTTACCAAGGAGATGGAGATCAGGTTCCCGAAAAATTAACGAACAAAACTTGAGTCATATATGGAGGAGTCGTTTTGATTTAAGAAACAGCCGATGCGTGATGTCAACAAAGGAGGCCTAAAAGGCCGCTAACTTCCTGTAAACACGTAAAGATTTAATGTTGTGTGTGAATCTTTCAAAGAACAGAAAAAATTAGCAAATTTAGGTTTATAGAAGAGCAGCTTAAAATTCAAAACAAGAGACAAGATAAACAATCGGCACGAGAAAAATTCAATTTTTGGAGTTTTTGTTCGTGAATTTGTTCAATCGGTGAAGAGTAATGCTCGAGGGCCAGAGTGATAAAGTGAGAAAAACAAATAAAATTAATAAATCAACAAAGGTTAACGAAACTTGGAAGTAAGATTATTGAGCATATTTTAAATATTGGGTTCGCGATTACTTTTAAACTTGGTGATAAAATAGTCTCGGGAGAAATTATCAAAATCAGAATTGTGCAGGGATTTGTGGTAGAGCTTGAATATATTTTACAGGGGTGCTCCTATAGAGGCGAATTTTAATACTGAGGATAAATGTAAAAACAAGAGCATCAATGTTTATTTAATTGACCTTTCTGATAGACGGGCTGTTCATCAGAAACTGCGCAGAAATATGCGAGAAGATACAAAATTAACCAATAACAGATACCCTTCACATAGTCATGCTCTAGCTAATCAATGTATTGTCATATTCTGTTCAAATTTGACTTCAAACAACACTTTAGGCAAAGAACCGTATTTGTTTCTCAACAACGAGTATATTCATCACAATGTGCGTTAGAATTTGAAATAAAGGAAACTGAAATGAATTATGAAACATAAAAATATATATTACAACTAGTAAAATCCGAAACCTGTATCCATTACATCCAAATATCAGTGTGCACCGATGCGCTCAGAAAGACATGAAAAAAGGCAAAAATTGTTCCTATAATGGCAAGAATTAGCACTCGTTGATTTTGCGTTTGAAGACTTTGTCGAAGTCATCTCGTTTGATACTCCAGCAGTAATCCGCCATCATATGTATGTCCCACCGGCGTTGATAGGGCTTTTCCATCGCCATGAGGTCTTGGTGGAAGCGCGCTCTTTGTCTATCACTTGCAGCATCAAAGTTCTCTGTGAAATGGTGAAGATGACTATTCAGGAAATGAAGCTTGGCACTCATGTTGCATCCAACATCACGAAAGGCCAACAGCATTCTAGTAACCAAATCCTTGTAGTTATCGGCCTTTGTGTTGCCAAGAAAGTTTGTATTGCCACCAAGAATGACAGCCACGCAGTCTTCTTGTCATTCATCTTTCTGTCATATTCCACATCTGAAACAAGGAAACGAATTTGAGGTCTATCAAATACAAGTAAAAAGAAAAAAAAAACAGAAAAGGCAGAAATTATGCGCTGAAATTATTCTCTATCATTACTGAATGCCATCGCAAAACGGTTTACCAATCCAAGCTTAAAATGGAATTGGGAGGGGAAAATGATTTCTCTCGAGTGACGATCAGGTCATTCACAATATTTGGCACGCATGCTTCCAGAGTTTTACAGATGTAAAACTCCATGTGGGTCTCGTGTTTGCCTCGAGCTCGACTGTCCCACATGCAGAGACCCTTCTGTTGGTCAATGAGAAAGTTGACCATTTTAGGCCCACACAAATTATTTAGTTATGTCATAGATAACGAATACTTAATTGGAAGCTCAAAATCGGGCGATTCCATAGTCGGGCTAGCCAGGAAAAAACAAAAGTCGTTCTCATTTCTTTATTTTTAAAGATATTAACCCCAAATTTGGCATGAAGTACCCAGGGACCAATGTACATCGAGCTGTGAAGTCAATTCTTTATTCGCCGTGAAGAACGAAAGTGTGACTTATTTAATGAAAAATAAAAAATAAAAACCTTATATTTATAACCGATGTTGGTTATATTCAATTCAATTTTATTTAATAAGTTTGTGTACAATGTGATTCTTAGATACTACAGGGTATCTACTAATATCAAATTACAAAATTCAATAGGTTTTCCAGGTCTTTTCCAGGTACTTAAAAAAAATATAAATGGCAAAATTTCTAATTAAAACTCTAATGAAAAATGGGTATATTACATTTAACTACAAACATATTTCAAGGTATATTCTAATAAATGAAATAAAGTAGGTAGCATCAATTAAAGAAAAAAAGAAGAAATCCCTCCAGGGCCCACACCTGACCAATCTAGCAAACAATTATATTTCCATTAGGTATCATTTTTTTTTAACTTTATAAATCTTTTTCATAGCCCATGGGTGAGTACCTACTATATTATTCTGAAATAGGTATGATAAATGAATAGCTAGTAAGAATCTAAGGTGTGGACACCCTGTACTAGTAACCTATTTCATGGTTAACCTGGATTCTAATATCTACCTTACAAAATAAAGATACATAACAAATGTCAGTGGCTACGCACACTTAAATTGACTTAGGACTTTTTCTCACTAGAAAGTTTCTTCTTCTTGTAGTCACTTTTGCTCCTGATAGCTTTCTCGGGTGCATCCGGATTACCTCCTTTTATGCGTCTTCATTTGACTTTTGCATGGGCATCACTGTTAGCTTTTGACACCATATTTTTTCCCATGACATGGAACAGACCTGGCGATGGCAGGAACAACGGTGTTGACAAGGCTGCAACCCTTTTCACAGTCCAGCAGGGACATGCCTCAGTCATTGCTCATTATTTTATTGTAGACACTCACGAACACTTATTCTGAAGAGTAGGTTGCGAGGAGCTTATCCATCCTTTCGCCTGGTGTTGCCATCGCCTTGAAGACTTCCAAGGCCATCATGGCCATGTGGATTCACTCGTGTGAAGGGTAGAGGAGACCGCCGCGGTCTTGGAATTCAATCATCTCTCTGAAAGTCTCTGGTAGCTTGTCGGGGTCAGCCACCTGCACTGAGGGCATAAGCGTGTTGCCTTCTACCAGAGCCTCCTGACAAGAAGCACACTTTAGGCGGCTGCGGGCCTTTCTGGCAAAGTACCCGCAGAAATGTCCCATTCAGCCGGCCCCGCCTGGCTCCATTTTGCCCGGGTCCAACCTCTCGGAGTCAATGTCCAGCTCCTCAACAAACTCCTTGGCCAGTTGGCGTTGTTTTTTGTTTTTTTGGGGGGGGGGCTTCATGGAGTGTGACCATGTGCTCCTTGACTTCTCCCAGGGTGTATCAAGACAGCTTGATGAGGAAGATGGTCCCGATGAGGGTCTCTGCTTGGAAGGACTGTTTGGCTTCAGTCCAGTAGTTAGTGCCAGACATATTGCGGCGGCGGCCAAATGCATGCTCCTCCTTGTCTGATGTCATCTTGTCAGGGCAGATGTTGACGATGCCCTGGTCCTTGTACCTGTCCAGGACGTCCATAATGGCGTCGCACGCATTGGTCGACGTCAAGTACACTGCCTTCCTGGTGTCAGTGGTGAATATCCTGTTGCTAGGATAGCCACAGGATGGCCAAGCCTTCATGAGTTCTGCCGTGTCCCGCAAGAACTGGACGTGCCTCTGGGTGATCTCGTCCTCCAATTTCCACACGGCTTTTCGGGTGTCGTTGTACCTGAAAGAGCAAAATGTTAATTGACATTTATCACTATGTAAAAGATTTTAAATTTGTTTCATTGTTGTCTAACTAAATGCAGAAGCAACACGTGTGCAACAACAGCATTTTTAAGGAAAAGATAAAAATGCCCGAAGTTTTAAATTTAAATAGGAATGGACTTTATTAATATTAAACAATTAAAAAACTGTCCGAAAATCCGCATTTTTTACCTCTTGTCTTGGCCTGGCCTTCTGATGTTGAGAGTGGTGAACCAATTGCTCACGAACTCGAGGAACAAGGCTGTGTCATTCAAGTTGGGAAAGCCCTCCTGCTTGGCGTAGAATCGCTAAGCAGCGACGGTTGATGGGTTCGCGGCAGCTGCCAACAGACTGACGCTCTGACGCTCAAGGTTGGATGGGTTGATGACCTTGTGCGTCAGCTTGTGTCCTGACCTCATTGCTCCCTGGGCTTTTGCAAACAACTGCCTGGGGTGTGACATGTTTGCAGTGACGACTTGGTTGTGTTTCCACTCCTCCTTCAGGGTGGGGAGCTAGGGCAGCATGATGATGGTTTTGTTGAGGAGCATGTAGTATATATTTTTGCTAATGTGTACAGGGTCATGGAACACAAAGACACGCTACGGGATAGTGACTGGAAACTTCTCTCCGCCCATGTGTTGGATGAAAGACTGGTTGACCCTGTGGTCAAGCTGTCTATATCAAAATTGATGTCAATCAGAATGTCGTGGCAGGTGTTGAAAATGATCTTCATGTTATCGGCAGAGGCATTCTTGATAGGCTCCATGGCAATCATGTCCTGATAGCTGCCGGCGATAGAGTTGACGTGTTAGCAGAGCAGAGTCTTGGTGAGGGTGACCTCTTTCTCTCCAAAGAACGAGCCACTGACGAGGATGAGAGTGGTGGTGGTATGGACCTCGTCGATGGCCAGGTGGACAATTCTCTTCTTGGGGGTAAGTTTGGCGAAGCGCATCTTGAAGTACTCGATGGTGACTGTGTCTATGCCGCCTCGAAACTTTGTGAAGGTGGTGAATCTTTTGAGCCTCTCAAAGGATGGCAAAACAAGTCGAGAACTTTTGACGAGTGTTTTTTTAGAGTTTAGGAGCCATCATAGACCACTGCACGCATTGGACAAGAAATTCGGTGGTGTACTTACGCCCAAACTGTTCGGCTTTGGCAAGCTTGAGCTGTTCACGAAACAAGTCGACAACTTGTTGCTGCGTCTCGTTGAGATTGTCCTTGTTGAGAGATTCGAGGTTAGCAGCAATGGTATCAAGCTTTGCTTGCTCATTGTATTCCACCTCCGCGAGGATGGCGAGGATGTTGGGGAGCTCGTCAACCTTGGTATGAGCAGCAGGTGGTGAGTTCTCAACCTGATGACCACGTTGGTGAAGTTTTTGTCGTTTATAGGCTTGCCTTCTTTGTAAGCTTTAAAGGTCAAATCAGGTCGCACAACAAAGCTGTTTCTAACCTGAGATTGACCTCCCACGAGGTCAACCTCCTGGAAGCACATAATGTCATCGTCGTTCTCTTTGTACATGACTTGCTGGTAGCTGCCCGGCAGCTTGTATTCCTGCAGCTTTACATAGATATCTTGGTGGCCTGTAACCTGGAGGATCAGTGGCATTTTCTTCTCAAGTTCCTCGGCGACGGACTTTTCTTGCCCTCTGCGGGCGGAGGGGGTGGCCAGCTCTGTCTCCCTGAACTCGAAAACCTTTGGCAGGCAGCCCGCAGGGAAGTCGGTGGTGTCAAAGACTGGGCACAGCCCCAGGATTCAGCCTCATCCTCTTCTTGGGGTGCCCCTTGTTGTTGAAGTCTGCAGTCATTTAGTCATCATCCCTAAAGTGTCGCTGGCAGACTTCAGCCTTCTTCTAGTTGGTGGTGGGGGAGAGATCCATGAAGGACAGAGCAGCTTTCCACTTAGCAAACAGCTCAGGCTGTTTGGTAGGGAACCTGTGAAAGGCCAGCTTGAGTGGCAGCTTACCCTCGGCCTTTTCTGCAGCCGTCTGCCGGTATCCAGTCCGACAGCCGAACACGATGCACATGTCCGGCATGGTTATGTAGTTAGAACAAGCAGCCTCGTAAGGACCACTAGGTCTGTTGCTGTTTGTAGATCCTTTGTATTCCTTTGTAATCTTCAATACAGTACTGTACTCTTATACTTGCATCCCGGAACATAACATGGCCTTGGCATCTGAAATAATATTTTACAATTAGATTGACAAGAAAATACAATGTAAACTTCAAGATGACCAATCACACAACTTGTCTCACACTACCGTATAGCTATAACTTGAATTATAGTTCCACCTTGTACACAGGAATATATCGATTATTGTAGTTTATTAACCAAATGAAAGGCATCTGACTCTCTAAAGGGTATGATAGGTAAAAGACCAATATCATAACACACCCAAAAAAATAAAATATCGATATAATAAAATAAAACACCAATAATAGAAATATAACACCAATAATAAAATTATAATACTAATACTCACCACCATAGACGCACAACTGACATAACTATTGATGGTAGAGTGATGAAGATTGAGGTGAGTGTGAACCATATGTAGTATTTGTGATACCAATGTATACACGCTGTCATTACGTCCAAACCTTGAAACAAATGTAATACACCATTTGTAATCATATGAATAACAGTACAGTATTATTAATTAGATTTTATTGTTGTCTTTGAACCCGTGTTTAAATAAATTTACCAAGCAATGGCTTCGCTCCAAAGATTAAAATTTAAAATCTAAAAAAAAACAGCCATGGTTAATTTTTTATAAATTTTCTGAACTTCGCAAATTATAATAATTTTAAAAAGGAACTCTAAACTAAATTTTCCCCCTTTCAAAATATCACGTTGCTAAAATATAGAGTTATAGAAGAGAAGATATATATAAATAAATTTTCTGAACTTCACCATTTGTAATTATTTGGGTTTTAACAAATTCGCAATATTTCGATACTTATCTTTATTTCTGAACTTCACCATTTTGTTTTTTGATATTACAAGCCGCTGTTCTCTTGCTTAACAGGAAGAGCTTGGTTACACAGGCCCCCCTGCGGGGATGTGGCCTACGGCATTATTTGCTAATCTTAACCGCTTTTTTTAATCCCCTTTATAGACTTTATTTTAACACCCTGAACACCCTTTTCTTCTTCTTCTTCATCTTCTTCATCTTCATCTTTATCTTCTTCTTCATCTTCTTCTTCATCTTCTTCATCTTCATCATATTTATCTTCTTCATCTTCATCATCATCTTCATCATCTTCATCTTCTTCTTCATCTTCATCTTCATCTTCTTCTTCATGATCTTTTTAACTATTTCAATCCTTTGAATTTCCAAAATACCCGAAGTTATTTGTCAACTAAGCAAAAAAAAACATTTATAAATTTAAAAAAATCCCCATCTTAAATTATAGAATTATGGATAAAAGAATTATTAGAAATTATTATTCAAATACTCAAAAATTACCCTTCTTAGATTATAGAGTTAGTGATGATAATAAGCGACAATAAAATATAATTTTACCGTAATAACTCGTCAGAGATGATTTGATCAACCCAAGGCATCGGTGAAGGTGTAGTTTAGGGTGCGTATCGTAGTCACGACTTTTAATATCAGAGTTATGATAAACAGTTATCTATGGATAAACAATACCATAGATTAGGGTTGCACCGATATACAAATTAGCCGATAACCGATATATCGGCCGATACAGGGTTAACGAAATCAAAATAAAAAAATATATATTTGAGAATATTTCTGCCGAATGGAGGAGCTATTGCCGTATAAAAAGAATGTGTTCAAGGACGTCATTTCTGACAATTTTAGACGATCGCAATCTTATTAAGCCTAATCGTCCTCGTTTGTTTACAAACGTATACAATACTATGAATAATAAAATCATTCGATAATGGTTAAGTTTATTGTAGCGTAAATGCACTGTGATAAAACGGTCTGAGGCCGCTTAAATTCAGCCACTATCACATGTTAGAAACAAACACATGCTACCCACGTGCATCTGCCGGAGGAAGCAGGGCGCGTTATCGCCACCTGAGTCAATATTTAACCAAGGAGGTTATTCCCCCGTTTCGCTTCCACACGGCGATCTCGCCAGATTGAGTTAGGCTTATGGGCAGATAAGGTATTTTCCCAGGCGCGACCGGGGCATTTTCCCGAAGTCCCCCACTCAATTATTCCCTACGCCTTGGAGACGGCTCCGGGTACTTATACAATAGCATTCCCCAATAAGATCAGATCAGATCCAGATTATCTTCGCGAGGCATCACGCCGATCCGGTCTTACCTTGTGCACCTCGAGATCTACCATTATTGTCCAGAAGAGGACAATATCCCTTGAGTGCCAAGGTTCGTACCTTCGAGACGCCAAGTCCACAAGGCCCCCCTGTTGTTCAGAAAGAGAACAACGTTAGAACAGCCATTGTTCTTTGAGCCCATTGACAAGAGACGGTTCTCACCCGCTCTGTTGTTCAGAAAGAGAACAACGTTAGAACAGCCATTGTTCTTTAAGCCCGTTGACAAGAGACGGTTCTCGCCCGCTCTGTTGTTCAGAAGAGAACAACGTTAGAACAGCCATTGTTCTTCAAGAGAACGATTAGTTTCAACGATAACCTCCATTGTTCATCTAGAACATCCCCGATTTGCTGTCACAAAGATCACTCTTTTCTCCGAGTCCCACTTTGCTCTCAAACTTCGAAGACAGTCCTTCCCCTTCTCTAAGGACAACCCCCGACAAACCCTTCTGCTGGAACTCGCCAGTGGACCGAAGATTCCTACGCATCGTCTTCCTCTGCACAACAACTTTGTAACTACGTAAGCTGAGCATTACCTTTAATTATCTAACCTTTTGTCAACCCTAGCCTGTGCTTTAAATGGTTTAGTGAACCATTCCCCCCCCCCCTTTAATTTTTATTTGTTCACCTTTTTAAATCTCTCCAAATCTTAATCCTCGGATTAGTCAGATATTCCCACGACCCTTTCCATTTTCCGCTTATGTAAACATTTTCTTTTTGTATGTTCTTGATAGTTTAATGAATAAAACTCTATTTTATTAGTGATAGCCATATTATTATCCTTGAGCTCAGTTCCACTTCTTAAGCATATTGAAGATAAATAACCTCGGTCAATCAGATTACCACGTACTCGAAATATTAGAATAATTCCCTCAACGAATAGTTATATATGGTATATCGTCGAGAGTCTATTCTACGACATGCACTATTAATTTAAATTAGTGTATTATTTACGTAATTATTGCTATAAGTTTTAAGTTATTTTAGAAATTAACGCGTGCATTGTGAGGATTAAGGCGAAGTTTGCAATTTCTAGTTCATTATAGCTTTAGGCCATTATAGCGTCCCTCCCCAAGCAACGTATATATATCATATGCTGGCTTCCCTTATTTAACACACATTATAACTTATTCACTGAAATAGCAGGAGTCCACATCTTCACTATTTACGAGTACTAGAGCTAACAAGCCTACAACGGCAAATAAATACAATTAACTTATGATTTCAAAACTTTCCAAGATGGCGGCAGCGTCTCACCCAGAGTAAGTCGTAACAATGAATGAAATCGCTGCCTGGCGGGCATAGCGGCCAACATCCGCGATTACTGTCGCTAGACTATGGAAGTAGCAGAATCCTGAATTTACTGAAGCTACATGTCGAGGAATAGGCCGAGGAGTGGAGTTTTCCCCGACTCTTATATATATATATATATATATATATATATATATATATATATATATATATATATATATATATCCTATTATCCCGAATGCGGAGGAGTCGTTGTACTATTCCTTATACTTCGTTCGGCCCGTGTACTGAATGGGTTTATTGACTCAGAGTGCATAGAGGTTGGCTACGGAGGGATTGGAATGAACTTTGCCAGCAAGCGACACCAAAGGAAGTTAGATACACAACAATATGAAAATAATCTTTTAATGAAAACTAAACAAGAAAATATATATATATATATATATATATATATATATATATATATATATATATATATATATATATATATATATATATATAGATAAATATATATATGAGGAATTGAACCACATTCTCCGAAGACAATTTAATTCAGAACAGTTTCGGTGTATCTCACACCCTTTTTTAACTGACACTGGGCAGAAAATATAAGAGAAATGCATATAAGCGTAACACAAGATCCCCTCTTTTACCCCAATCCCCTACTTGGGGCTAATCTGGAGGGGGGGTAGGCCTAAACATATTGAAGGGCTGGCATTTTACTATTTTGTTTATTTGCGATCTTATTACAGGATTAAAAGAAAATTGACCCTCAGATAGATTTAAATTAGGAACTGACGATATCAAGCTCGATTCTACGATTCTTCTCTTAACATAGTTAGCCGATTTAAATAACATTTTACTTCCATTGAAATTGATCGTATGATTTTTTTCTCTAACATGGCAAAATATTCCACTACTTTCGCTGCCCACTCTAATATCTCTTTTGTGTTCGTACAATCTCTTGTCTAGATTTCTCCCCGTTTTCCCTATATAAACTTTATGGCAATCGTTGCATGGTACTGCATATACTCCTATGTTATGATGTTCTTTGGGTTTCATGGCCATCATCAATTGGTTTAAGGAATTATTATATTTAAAGGCTAGATTAATACCCGCTTTTCCAAATATGTCCTTTAAACTATTTAATTTATTGTTAAATGGCATATTTGGAAAAGCGGGTATTAATCTAGCCTTTAAATATAATAATTCCTCAAACCAATTGATGATGGCCATGAAACCCAAAGAACATCATAACATAGGAGTATATGCAGTACCATGCAACGATTGCCATAAAGTTTATATAGGGAAAACGGGGAGAAATCTAGACAAGAGATAGTACGAACACAAAAGAGATATTAGAGTGGGCAGCGAAAGTAGTGGAATATTTTGCCATGTTAGAGACAAGAATCATACGATCGATTTCAATAAAAGTAAAATGTTATTTAAATCGGCTAACTATGTTAAGAGAAGAAGCGTAGAATCGAGCTTGATATCGTCATTTCCTAATTTAAATCTATCTGAGGGTCAATTTTCTTTTAATCCTGTAATAAGATCGCAAATAAACAAAATAGTAAAATGCCAGCCCTTCAATATGTTTAGGCCTACCCCCCTCCCCCAGATTAGCCACAAGTAGGAAATTGGGGGGGAAAAGAGGGGATCCTGTGTTATGCTTATATGCTTTTCTCTTATATTTTCTGTCCAGTGTTTAGTTGAAAAAGGGTGTGAGATACACCGAAACTGTTCTGAATTAAATTGTCTTTGGAGAATGTGGTTTAATTCCTCATCTTTTCTTGCGATATTGCATTAATTTTCAATATAAATATAAATATATATATATATATATATATATATATATATATATATATATATATATATATATATATATACAAATAATGTGCTTTGAGAGATAAATTAATAAGTGAATCTCGGATATCTCACTTGGCTTGAAAATTACTATTCACCATACAAATCTCTATATACTTGTAATGCTAGCAAGCTTCGCGGTGAAGTCGGTGAATGTGAAAGGGAAGGGTTACCTTGGAAGCTGATGTTCGGGTGGCGGTGGTGAGTAAAGGTGGTGAGATAAGGGGTGGAGAAGATGAGGTAGGTTCTCCAGGGACCGACCTGATCCCACAATTCCGTCACAATTCTGTTGGAAGAAGGCGGTGACGGGAGCTTCTTGTTACAGAGGGCCCTAAGCTCGTGAACTTAGAGGAATCTTGAGTACCTCTGTGAGGGTTGGGTCGAAGTGACCTATCGACGTGTAGGGTCATGGAGAATAGCCGAAATGTAGTTTTCTCTCTTAGGGAACCAGAGTGAGGCTATTTGTAGCTTCGGCTCTTACACGTAAGTATGAGCTTGGGTCCGCACTGACTTGCAGACTAACGGGGTAAGGAGCCTCCCTAACTGAGACCGATCTCCTCTCTGAAGACTTGATGCTTCGACGAATTACCACTACACCGATAGATTGCGATTCCTGCCCAGCCCGACGCTGTGCAAGCTCTACTACTGAGGGTTAAAAGAACTCTTCTTTTATACTCGAAACTTGGGAGAGGTTCTCAGGGCGCTGGAAGTAGATTAGATGTCAAGCTACTCCATTTCTTCCTTAATAAACTTCCGGCAACTAGCGGAAGCGAAGATAGGCTCCCATTTATTGATAAACAGTCCGAGAAGGAACTTGATGGTTAGCTGAAATGGCCGGTGGTTTCTTCCGGCTAGATACCACTAGATATTGCGCCAGAAGGAAAAGGGTTGATAAGCGGCCCGCCCGGAAGGAAGGTGGGCAAAACTTGGCATCATTATGGTTGGCGTATGCTATTTCTTCAACCAACAGTTTCCGGCTCGCGTATGCCACTGGAAATTGGGTTCCTTCTTCCTCATATTGTAATGAAACGCACCCAATGCCGAGATTAGAGGCATCAATTCGAATGCCAAATTTTTTCTGGTGATTGGGCAAACGGAGGATAGGAGCGGAGATCAATTTTTCCTTCAGCTTGCCGAAACTCGCATTCGCGGCAGGGTTCCATATGATGGGGTCTGGTGCGGCCTTTTTAAGGTCATTAACGGGTGACGCTATGGAATCGAATTGGGGGATGAACCGCCGATAGAAGGAGATGGAGCTAAGAAACGAACGAAGCTGTTTCTTTGTTTTAGGGAGTGGCATGCCTTCTATTGCCTTAACTTTGTCTTCTTGGGGGGCTAATTGTCCCTTTCCTACTTTGAACCCTAAGTAAGAAATAGTGCTATAAGTAAAGTGGCACTTGGACGGCTTGATTGTCAATCCGTGGATCCTTAGCCGGTTTAGGAGTGGGCGGAAAGATTGAAGGTGCTCCTTCCAGGTGCGTGTGGCAACGTATACGTTGTCAAAGTAGAAAGAGACATTGCTCAACCTATCTACAATTTTTTGCATCATCCGGTTATAGTTACTGCAGGCAGTGACCTAACCAAAAGGAAGACGCGTGAATTCCATTAACCCCTTTACGCTGGGAAATGCAGTAAACTTCCTCACGGATTTTCGAAGCGGGATTTGATAGTAGGCTTTGCACAAGTATATTTCAGAAATGTTCTTGGCCCTCTCAAATAAGTGCAGGTTCTGGTCGATAAAATATATGGGTTCGGCATCGAATACCGTGACAGCATTTAACTTTCTAAAATCTACTCACATACGAAAAGATTGATCCGGCTTACGTACCATCATATTGGGGAACAATAATCCGACGAGGAGGGTTCAATTATTCTTAATTTAAGGAGGTTCTCGACTTCTTCGCTGAAGACTCCTGCAAACATACCTTCTTGTGCTATTTGTAAAATCTTAGCAACGTAGGCCCTAGGCGCACAAAGGGCCTTGCACGGGAAGCCTACTGGATCCGAAGAAGTACGAAATAGCAAAGCGTCTTCTATCACATACCTTACTTTTTGGTATCCACAAACTGATTCTGTCTCTCCTCGTTTGGCCTTTTCCCATAAGAGTTAGAGGGAAAGACAGTCCTTTGGGGCACTCATGAATTGGACGTTATTTAGTCCCTCGTAATCGGGGGTGCATGAGGGCTTGAGATACGTGGGAGAGCAGGCATCTGTATCAGACTTAGCCCGAGTGACGACAGCTTGCGACACAGCAGTTGGGGGGAGCTGCGCGCTCTGACCCACCAACACTGCACAAAACTTAATCGGGGCAGCTACGACGTCGGTCCACCCCGTAAAATAGCGGCCTTTTACGTGACAACGGACCACTGGGAATTTATTAGCCTTTCCCAAGAAATCATGTACGACAGCGAATTTCTTATGTTGTGGGTCCACGGAGGGAAGCAGCTTGCCGATACCACTATACACGTACACCCTGTATCTCTCACCGGAGTCGATACTCTACATCCATTAACGGATCCGGACTCGAATTTGAACCCACCAGAAGAACTGTTATTAAAAAGAAAGTTCACCTTGTGCTCCTGAGAGGTTGACGAAGGTGGCAGAGGCGCAGGCGCGGTAGGGTGTTTGGCAGCGAGAGTTGCGGAGACTTGGTGGACCTGTTGTCCAGGGGCAAAGCGAAAGCAGGAGTTTTGTGGACACTGAGATTTGTAGTGACCAGGGGTTCAGCAAGAGAAACATACAATGGCGTTACTTCGGTAGCGGTTACTCGACGGAGCATTAAAAATTGGGGGTTTCACTTCTTCTTGCTTCTTATGGTGGTTACCTTTGGGTTTAAAGTGGCCTGGGAATTTTACTAAATGAAGGGGTTTTCTCGGTTGTGATTGTCCTTGGTTATTAGGGATCGGAGGAATGCTCTTCCTTTGCTCCTTAGGATAGAAGTGATGATTTGTGGCGTAGAGATCCGCTTCTTCGAGGCACTTGTCGAAGGAAGAGGCACGCCTATTTGTGCACAAATTGACGGATTTTCGCTAGATCTCTACTTAACTCACGCTTGTGTTGACGAATTTTCTCTCTTTCTTCTTGTCTTCGTTGTTCTTCTCTTTTTACTCACGTTCATTTATTTGTTGCTCTGAACGTATTCGATCAATTCCTTGCCCGAAAGACCTAAAACTTGTCTCTGTTTATGGAACATCTCAAATGAGGAGGAAGACATCTTGGATACGCTGTCGGATCCGCTGATTCAAGAAAGAGCTTTACGACCTAACCCAGATTATACGGCAGTAACAAATAATATACAAAATAATAATAAAAAAATTAAGGAAAATATCAATAGTTACAATGATCGTTGAGATGCTGCCAGCAAGGGTTATCGAGGATGACCTAATCCTTTTATATTGTATACCGACAATATAAAAAAGAAACAAAATTAAAAGGACACGGGCTCAATTCTTATTTCACCAAGAAAATTTAAAATGTTTTATTATTTGTTTTATCTAACCTTGGGTGCTTAACAATTAGAAAAGGGGAATTTCAAACTTGACGAGTTCGAAACAAACTGCACACCTAATGACACCAGAATTAAATATGATATAATATATATATACTATATGTCGAGGAATAGGCCGAGGGGTGGTTGGGGTTTTTCCCCGACTCTTATATATATATATATATATATATATATATATATATATATATATATATATATATATATATATATATATATATATATATATATATATCCTATATCCCAAATGCGAGGGAGTCGTACTGCTCCTTATACTTCATTCGGCCTGGGTCCTGAATGGGTTTATTGACTCAGAGTGCTTAGAGGTTGGCTAAGGAGGGGTTGGAATGAACTTTGCTAGCAAGCGACACAAAGGAAGTTAAAAACATAACAATATGAAAATAAAGTTTTAATAAACACTAAACAAGAAAATATATATAAGAGGGGCAGTCAATAAGTTTGCAAATCGGTAGGGCAAAACAGAGGAAGGGAGATGGCTGTTTGTGGGGGTGTTACGACAAGTTATGACAAGTCAGGAGCTGTAGCCGCACGCTCCTGCCTCGTCTATTTAAGAAGCAGTAGCTGATCGCAGATCGTCAGACACAATTTTTTCAACAATGGAGAAGGTTGAGCACCGCGCAGTTATCAAATTTTAACCAAGGAAGGCAAGAATGCAAAAGAGATCCATGAACGCATGGTTGCAGTGAACACCGACATTGCCCCTTCCTATGCAACCATTGCTCGCTGGAATAGGGAGTTCCACCATGGTCCTGAGTCCCTTGAAGTTGACCCCAGTCTAGGACACCCATCAGATGTGACCAACGAGGACAATATGGCGGGCCCGTGTGGAGAGGATGATCCTCGAAAATCGACGGGTGAAAGTTGAAGAAATCGAGCGAGAACTTGGAATATCACATGGAAGTGTTATCAACATCATCCACGACAATTTGGCCATGACCAAGGTCTCTGCCCTTTGGGTCCCTAGAAACCTCACGCCCCATGATCGACTTCCACATCATCAAAGTTCGTGGGAGCTGCTGCTGCTGCAACCAAGACCCGGCCGGATTCGAGTCACGCATAGTGACAGGTGATGAAACGTGGGTCCATTACTCGGATCCCGAGACCAAGCTCGAAAGCATGGCCTGGAAGCACAGGGGCTCTCTGACCCCCATCAAGTTCCGGACCCAACCCTCAGACGGGAAGTCATGGCCACCATCTTCTGGAATTCTGAGGGAGTGTTGATGGTGGACTACGCGCCTCGTGGAAATACCAGCACAGGCCAATATTACGCCGAGGAACTGGCTGGGTTGAAGAAGTGCATCCATCAGAAGAAGCGCGACAAGTTGACACGCGATGTCCTGCTCCTCCCCGACAATGCCCCTGTCAACAAGGCCAGAGTTGCACAAGATGTCCTGCGCGAGTGCGGATTCGAGAAGCTCAACCATCCCCCCTACAATCCAAATCTGTCCCCTAGCGACTACTTTGTATTCCGCCAGCTTAAGGCTTCCCTGCGTGGACGCCGGTTTGGGGGCGATGAATATGTCCAACTCGCCGTCCAGGAGTGGATTGAACAGCAGTCGGGATATTTTTGATTGTCGGAAATTTGAAGCCTCAGGGACAAGTGGCGCAAGTGCATTGAAGTCGAGGGTAGTTATATGGAAAAATAATTAAACACTTTTCCTCAGATCTCGTTTCCTTATATCCGAATTACAAAACTTATTGACCGCTCCTTGTTCATACAAATAATGTGCTTTGAGAGATAAATTAATAAGTGAATCTCGGATATCTCACGTGGCTTAAAAATTCCTATTCACCATGCAAATCCCTATACACTTGTAATGCTGGTAAGCTTCGTGGTGAAGTCGGTGAATGTTAAAGGGAAGGGTTACCTTGGAAGCTGATGTTCGGGTGGCGCTGGTGAGTGAAGGTGGTGAGATAAGGGGTGGAGACGATAAGGTAGGTTCTCCAGGGACCGACCTGATCCCACAATACCGTCATGATTCTGCTGGAAGAAGGCGGTGACGGGAGCTTCTTGTTACGGAGGGCCCTAAGCTCGCGAACTTAGAGGAATCTTGAGTACCTCTGTGAGGTTTGGGGGCGAAGTGACCTATCGACGTGTAGGGTCACGGAGAAAAGCCGAGATGTAGTTTTCTCGCTTAGGGAACCAGAGTCAGGCTGTTTGTAGCTTCGGCTCTTACACGTAAGTATGAGCTTGGGTCCGCACTTGATGCTTGACGAAGTACCACTACAGCGATAGATGGCGATTCCTGCCCCGCCAGACGCTGTGTAAGCTGTACTACTGAGGGTTAAAAGAATTCGTCTTTTATACTCGAAACTCGGGAGAGGTTCTCAGGGCGCCGAAAGTAGATTAGATGTCAAGCTAATCTATTTCGTCGTTTATAAACTTCCGGCAACTATCGGAAGCGAAGATAGGCTCCCATTTATCGATAAACAGTCCTGGAAGGAATTCGGTGGTTAGCTGAAATGGCCTGCGGTTTCTTCCGGCTAGAGACCACCAGATATTGGGCCGGAAACGGAAGGGTTAATAAGCGGCCCGCCCGGAAGAAAGGGGGCAAAACTTGGGAGCATTATGCTATTCTCCTACACTACCAATCAAGTATTTGTTATCTATGGTTATGTTCATGATATTTGAGTTAGTCAATGACCATTTATATGGCGTTATGTGTTTTTCGCAAATTCACTAGGGTGACTAACTTGGACTGTACAAAAAACATGCCTTTATGCAAAGAGAACACACTCGGGGCTGCGCTTAGAACTATCCAAAAACAATCTACATTTTGTATGGTTATACAACACAATAACTAACTTTGTAGAAGATGTGGGATATCGTGGTATAAACAAATTTATTGTCTTCTGAAAAAGGTTCACAAAAATCTAGTCAAATGTTCTGAAATATGAGAACTTTTGCAGAACTGTCAAGAAGTTGTTTTATTTTTTTTAATTTAGCTGGAAGCTAATATAACCATTATTTTCTTGGTGAGGGCCAATCACCTGTCATGCTGTAGCAGGCACCGAACCTACACTCTAACCCCAATCTATCCAACCCGCCTCCTACACTAAGTTCGACGTGAGAAATCGACGGAGAAATGAAATGGATTGTATATACAGTCCTTTATTTACAAAAATAGGGATAAATATAGTCACAAGGAGCCTATTATATATATATATATATATATATATATATATATATATATATATATATATATATATATATATATATATATAAAACAATCCTATCTTGCGAATACTACCAATCAAAAATATTTACAAATACATAAGAAGAGACGAACAAAAAGAGGCCTTAGCTTACGGTTTACGCTTTGTGGGTCCTCCCCGGGTGAAAATATTGCCTGCAGTCATTCTTGTGACCAAAATTGGGTGCGCGCGTCTTATGGGTCTGGCTCCTCCGAGCTCAATTTACTACAGGATCCAGTCGCGTCTTCAGGCTATTAAAGGCCTCCGCCCAACGAACTACGATTAAAGGACGTATCAAATTCGATTTTGATTTCTCAAATTTTGTTATTTAAGCCACTTTTACAAAAGGAATATTATCAGAATAATAGATTGGCTTTTTGACAAAAGAATTTTAGCAAAGAAACTATCTTGTCTCTGATAAGAGAAAACAAACATCAATAACAAATTTTAAAAAATAAACAAAATTTAAATGCCAGTTATTCACATACACGCTCGCACAGAGGGAGGAAGAGGGTATTGGAAAAGGGGTGGCAGAATGTCCCTACAAACCCTCTCCCATTCGCTTCACCACAATGTCATTCAGTTCAGCTGAATGCCAGTCATCAGGTGAAGGCCTGATGACTGTTTCGCATTAGATGATGAGTCTTCGGAATCTGAGACCATGTCTTAAAACTGGCAGTGGAACTTCCTCAGAATGAGGAGTAGGTCAAATTTCCGAGGGAATACTGGAATAGGAGATATTAGGCCTGTTTTTCTTTCGAACACCTTTAGTATTGACCAGGCAAAAATTACAGTCAGTTATGCGATCCTTTGACTCTCGCTAAACCATGAGGAGCCCGAAAAGTAGACCTTTTTGTTGTCCTTTTGCCAGTCACGAAAACTTTCCTCGCAATTATGACAAAATCTGTGAAGCTCACTTCTTGTCTTGCTCACCAAGGGAAACATCAACATAGGCCTTATGCACACCGTGCACAAGCTTTGTTATAATATGCATTTTACGAACAAGTGTGTAGCAGTCGCCTACGTAACAGAATTATGATTATTTATGCATTTTTATCTATTCGAAAAGCAAGCATTTATTAGCTCTAAAGCAAAAAATAAATAGGGTTAATTTCAGAAAAAAATATCATAAATTTCAAATAGAATGAAAACTAGAACATGCAGACAAAAGCTGATTTTAGATTTGAAATCAGCGTTGAAAAATGAAATAGAATCAGTTAAAAAATCACCATGAAACAGAACAAAATGTTCCATAATGTTATTTAATAGTAAAAATGAGGGTTAAACACAAACTGGATACAATATTACAATATGTAAGCGAAGCAAAGCTAAATATAAATAAAATAATAATTCACAATTTAAGTTTTGAAATGAAAGACGACAAAATAGACTTGACATAATACGGAGACGAGAGAAGACTGAATATAGACAGAAGGAATGGGAGAGAAGCGAATATGGTTGGGAAAAATAGTGAATAGTTGGGTGGTTGGTTTAACTAAAAGCGTTGGATGATATTATTATTGGAAAAAAAAGGCAAATCGCAATTGAGAGAGGAATTGTGTAGCTTAATATAAAGCAATTTTACGTTACGGATAGATGTATGGGTTGAGCCTAAGATTTTAAAATTTTCAATCGATATATCCATTTTACATTTAATGGAGCGCTCGCGGACATCGAATTTGTAGAAACTGGTCGCAATGGTGAAGTTATCCCAATTTCATATACGTCAAGCTCTACCGCAATCTCTTTAAAATTCTGAATTTTATAATTCCTCCCTAGACTATCTTCTCAACAATGAGATCAATTTTAAAATTAATCAAGAATCCAACATTTAAATACCACAAAATAATCATTTTGCAAATTTCGTAATCTTGGTTCATTTAGTGAGTTTATTTTTTCTCTCACTTCATCAATCTGGAATCCGAGCGTTGCTTTTCACAAATTGAACAAATTTACGAACGAAAATTTTTTTAACTACATCTTACTCGTTCCAGGTTTTTATCTGAAGATTTAGTCGTCTTTAACTTTTCTGATTAACCGTTTTTAGTGAGAAAACTCTCTCGTGCCTTGGTCTTCATTTTAAGCTGCTCTTCTATAAATCTATATTTGCTCATTTTTTTATGTTCTTTGAAAGATTCATACACGACATCAAATCTTTACCTATTTACGGAAAGTTTGCAGACTTTGGGGTCTCATTTGCTGACGTCACGCTTCAGCTGTTTCTTAAAGCTAACGCCTCAAGTTTTGTTGGTAAGTTAGAATCATATAGGTATATTGTCATTACTCCTCCCAATAAAAGAACTGAGTTGGTAATTTCCAATTATAAAGACAAGGTTGAAAGATGAAAATTCTCAACGATTCTACGAAGTTTAGGATACTTCATGAGCAGCCGGCAAAGATTGGCATCAGACAAGACGATGGAGTAAAGAGATTCTTGTCGAAGCTTACAATGGAAATAATTATTTGATGACACATTTTTTTTCATCGCTTATTTTCTTCGTCGTCACGCGTAAGGCTGTTATATGGCTTACCTCAGATCTACAAAACTGTTCCTTGGCGTCATATCCTTGCCAAGTATCAATGTCCAATTACAACTTATCTAAAATCCTAGCCCCTTTGCTTACTCTTCTTACTCTTAATGAGTATAACATAGATAATAATTATTTATTTTCAGAATGAATTTCTAAACTTAGGATAGAGGCACCAACCTTCATTACGAGTTTCGATGTGAAATAAAAGTATTGAACTTGCCATGCGTAAAGCTTTCCCTTCGCCTAATTCAACGTTTCATGGATTTTCCCATTCTTGTTTTCCGTCATTATTGGAATTGGTCATAAACGTTAATTATTTCATATATAATGAATAAATTTATCGATAGATAAATATGTGTTCCCCCCAATTCGTCAATTCCCGCCAACATTTTTATGTCCAACCTCAAAGACGTTTCCTTGAGCCACTCCCCATTAGCTTTTAAACCTCAATTTCTATAGAACATATGTTTATGATACATCTTTTTATTTTTAATTGAGGATTGGAGGGGACAAATTTTTCTGACTTACCTAAATGAGCGACACCACAACATACGTTTTGAACAAGAAAATGAACAAGATATTCCCCCTTCCCGCCCCATTCTTCGAAATTTTATTCCTACGTTCTGGATCCTCATTCCTTGCATCTGTCTACCACAAATCAACCTTCACTGGGTTTGAATTAAATTTATCCAATAGCTGCGACATTTCCTACAAATTGAGGTCCATTACCACCTTAGTACACTGTGTGTGGGGGAATAAATATCACGAGGACAAACAGAGGGTAGTTTGTATATAGAGCATCAACGGTTACGCTCCACATGGGCCAAGACTTTACCCCCTCCCCCTCTCTTTTTCCCCGCTGCCCCAAAGACCTTACGAGCGTCGCTCGCAAAGAAGGATTTCAGTCAGCAGATTTCGTAGTCCGTTAATATAAACAGAGGAGGGTGTGAGAGCCTTTAGAATAAAAATCTATAAATAGGCTCACTGTCTTCTCCGATTGTTTATGTCTATTTTCGCCAAATAGACGAAATTTCACTTTCTCCGTACATAAACTAGAAGGGCCGAAGTGCCACAACGTTAAAAATTTATGTCCTAGGAGAGAGGCTTAACTGTGGGCCCTGGTCTCCCTTCCCTCTCCCCCAGGGGATAATCGACGTATATATAGTTCGATCTTGAGAAATGAAAGAGGAATCCGCGTAGCAATCAAGAGAAGTCGAGTCCCTGAGTCAAACAGGGAATCAAAAAGACAGAAGGAACCAAGCGAGATTTTCCTTCCCGAGGCCGTTCCTTTGGTCGCTTAGAAGAGTAGACCGGTGGTATCGAGACCCACTCATACCATTCTCATCCAGAGAAATCCCCTATCTCTGTTTTCTGATTAAAAACAAGAGATACCCCTCACCATTGAACATTGAGGAATACCAACGTGAATTCCCACACAAGGAAAGATTCACCTCTTGGTCAAGTCTCATCATCGAGAAGCCTGAATTTATGACACAGGATCGAAATAACTTCCGTTCATCCAAGATCCCCTCACTTACATCTTCAAGTCAAGAAGTCTAGTCTCCCATCCCCCCGGAACAAGCATCAGCTGTTCTTCCCGAATAGACTCAGCACGCATCTCTTTCACCCATTGAGAAGAAAGAATCAGCTGTTTCCTCAGCCATCCTCACGGCCGCGAGGAAAGCTCCAGTCCAACGCGCCCCTAATCATCTCATCGAGGAGGTTCCCGTTCAAGGTCACACAACTCACGACTCCCTCTTAGTTAAAGGTAAAAAGGAATCCAAAACTTATTCATGTTTTTTAGTTAACATTCCGTGCGAAAGTGATTTGTGCGTCAACCATCGCGTATTACTCATTGGTAGTAGTAATTTTAGGAGATCCTCTTATTATAGCATTTGTATATTTAAAGATTTAATATTTCATTTTGTATGTAATTAAAAGTATATTTTTGTCCGAGTTGTTTAATTAGATCCTCGAACGCTGCAAATGGCAATATATATATATATATATATATATATATATATATATATATATATATATATATATATATATATATATATATTTATATATATAATACGAATCCTCCCTGGTTAAAGAAGCAAAGTAAAATAAAGCAAACGTACATACGTACTCGGTCGTAAACCACAACACTGTGCATACAGATTATCTTTCAATTTCACCTTGATGCACGATTTTCCATCTTCACAATTTTGAACTTTAATCTTTTTTGACCCTTTTGAACAATATAGAGCCATAAGCTCCGTAGAATTTATGTTCATCAAAATATAAAATATGTATTATTGCCTGAAATTGGCCCTCTTATTAAATTTGCTCGCTCTATTTTTTTTTTAAACTTCTAAGGAACTTTTATTTCCACACAAATTCTAGCTTTGTCTTCACGGCCGAGCTAGAAGTCAATACACCGTTCACCATGAGGGATTACGAGCCATACCATTTTGGGAGACCCATTTGTAATTCATAACCTCCCTCAAATTGTGCTAAGTCTTCTTGAGGTACTAGAATCTTCTCATCTCCCTAGCTCGTGGTATCAGTTACGTCACGGCTACTGAAAGTCGGGAGGATGTGGAAATTGTCTTTGGTGTTTTTCTAGACATGTAGATCCCGGATTGGCGAAACTGAGGGCGTCACGCAGTCCGCAGAGACTAAGCGACCGAAGCGGAATTTCGCTATCTTCAGTTATGATTTCATGGCAAGAATCTGGTCAACCTCTCGGGTTGCATAACAAAGAGGATGGGAGACGACAGACTGGTAGTTAAAATTGCGTTTCATTGTGTCATGACTATTTCCGTGAACCTAGATCCAATTCTTCGACGGTATCTGGTCATTTTTTGTAGCCTCTGAATACGACATGCGCCGGGCGAAGCGTCATTGGTGGAGTGCTACCTTCAACCTTTTTCAAGATTACTTGGACTCCCCTATAGTATTTAATTATTTAAATTGTTGGCTAGATGATCAAACTCCTGAGGGAGGAGGGCCTCCTTCAGTGTTATTTTCTAACTCCTTTTTTTACTAAAACAATAGAAAATAGGCCTTATTTGCTTTTGTAACTAGTATGATGAAATATTTACTAAAAAATAAGCAAAATTTTCATCCACTGTAGCGCTAAAAACCAAAATCATAGTTAAATTTATATATTTTTTCAAATTCCATAAAAAATATATTTAAAAAAGTTAAAATTGAACTGTTTTATGTATATCCTGATGGAAACTCTTCCTTGCTCCTCTGAGCATGCTCCGCATTCTCTTTGAACTTGTCAAGATGGGTATCAACGATGCCCATCCCTCAACGCATTTGGCCATAGCTTTTCACTAAGTTCTCAACCAGTTCCATATAATTGTCAGCCTTGTAGTTTCCCCAATAGCCCTGACACAATGAAACAAAACTCCTCCATGCTTCTTTTTCCTTTTTAGTAGTCTTTTCAGAGAATTCTGAACATTATGATTTCCTGATTTGTGGTCCAAAAAGATACCAGTTTCCAACTTTGCCTGAGAGAGTTTGGGAAAGAAATTATGAATATTCTTGAAGGCTGCACACTCTTTGTAAAATGCATTAACAAAGTTGTCGGGGAGAGAGAGAGAGAGAGAGAGAGAGAGAGAGAGAGAGAGAGAGAGAGAGAGAGAGAGAGAGAGAAAGAGAGGGAAGGGGGAAGAGATTCACGCAGACTAAGAAGCCTAAGGGAGTATCTCACGGAAGAGCAAATCTTTAACCGGCATCTTTCGGTAAACTTCCGGGGCGATAACGAATCGAGATGAGTCTAGCTGGAGCCCGGAACCCAAATCAGCGAGAGGGTGCGAAGCCTTTACTCGCCGCGTCTTGAATCGGAGTGGGACTCACTTCCAACGGCAAACAAAATTTCTTCCGGCGAAGCTTTATATATTTCCCAACGCGGAAACGAGCCAATACGTATTCAACAAGGAAGTAGGCACTGCTCACGAGGTATCCAAGCAGTAATGACAAGGATTCATTGGAACCAGCCTAAGGACACACGTGCTCCTTCATACGCGACTTCCTGTTACTCTAAAAGGGTCGTAGGAGAGAAACCAGTTGTTCAGAACGATGACAGTCAAGGACGTAAGGAGTAATTCTGGAATACGCGCTTCGCTCCATGCCCTGCAAGGATACTCCTTCGAACCATCACTCGAGACCCCCTCCCCATTCTTGGAAAATCGTAAGCTTATTACCGTTTTCTCGATCACCGTCGAAGAGGCGTGACGCTTTCCGACTACAAAACTTCACCCGTTTTCGCTCGAGTAAATATTGTGCTACCCATAGGTCGTGCCGAAACATTTCATTGTAAATTAATTCCTTTGCTGAACGCTTAGTTTTCCCATAGTGTATAAATTATCGTTAAATTATCTTATTTGCTTATATTATAATAATAAAGATTATTTTTGTTTCTCTTGTTTAAATCCCAGAACCACATAAAAAGCCATTGATCAATTTTCTAAGTCGGCCAACACTATACACGCTCTCGAATATCCCCTATACTTAAAAGCCTCCCCCCGCGTCCCGGGCGGGCAAGAGAAGGTCAGTGAAATCTACTTAACCTACGACAAAACTGCTTCATGAAACCTAGTTTTAAATGCATGGAGGGAATAACACATTTGATGGTCTACCAAATGCTCATGCTTGACATTATGCATGTGGTGCGCACAATATGTGCGCACACAAACTCATGAAGTAGTATTTTGTACACTCAGCCAATGTAAATAAATTTATGTGTGTGAAACGAAACAAAAAGAAACTCAAATGAAACTGGTAACAGGATATTTTAGAAACGTTCCCATTTTCATTTCACGAAATGACCAAAGTCGCGGTGAAAAGGTAAACTGATAATGAGACTAATTATTTTGTAGTTACAAAAGGGAACCTTAAAATGGGTTAGCCCGGTCGTAACGACACTCGGTGAGCATCAAATTACAACCACAATATTATATTTATATTTTTTTAAGGAAGACGAAAACCCACCGTTTGGGCAAATTTCACCGTTTCAGTATATTTTCTCACGAGAGAAAAGGTTTTGAAAAGTATTGTATATATATATATATATATATATATATATATATGTGTGTGTAAACGTGTCCAAGTATAAACCGAGCAAGTCGAGGAGGAGAGGGATTATTCATTAGAGAGAAATCATTTCGAGGAGCAGTTTCACATATCGCTCGGGTCATACCAATCAAATCATTTACTCCGCATTAGGAGATAAAATTTACGCAACTGATCTTACATAAAGTCGAGTCTTATTCATTCATCGTACCAAAGCAACGAACATTAAGAGAATTGTATTTAAGCATCATTAAAGATAAGCCCGTGAAATCGATAATCAATCTAATTCGAACTCCTCCATTTGCTACCCAAAGCCACTAAATAAATAGAACTGCAGTCTTCTTGTTTTCATCACCATTTTGCTCGAAGGCAAAATCATATCAGAATTTATACTCATCGCCCAGCCAAAAATACTCATCATTACCTTTTGGAGTCAGGTAATAATTTCTCGGAACGTTATCGTATCACCCAAATCCGGTTTAACGATCAACGTTTCGCAACAATCTTATGGGGGAGCGCAATAGCAAAGAGGATCACAAAACGAGGTGGAATATAAATATATCTGGTGACCAACGAAGAGATCTCTTTCATCATCCAAACTCTTCCAAACAACCCCCTATCCATATGCCCTCCATCAGAGAACTCAGTCCTTTGGGGGCCAGTGCTTCTTGTAGTAATGTGTTGTGGTATCCCTATTATTTCAAAGACAAAGACGACATGAAAACTTGGTAAATCCTCCATGGAAACTATAAAAAATTATATCATTTTCAAGTCTCCAATTACTTCCCAACCACACTTCTTGTAATTTAAAGCTTGTAGCAGGAGCTTGAGACTGAAAGAGCTAAGGGAAGGGATGAATGTTTATTCCAATAATGGAGAAATAGGGTTTTAATGTCACGTGAGGACCTGCCTATGAAGAGCATTCACTCATCTGGATTACATGTAATTCCAATTGCATCAAACAGACGAGATACATCGTTGCAGTAGCATAGACCAGCTTGATAAGTAAAGAATCTTGAGAAATTCGTAGGACGTTTCCTTTGGCTGGTCACTTGCACATTTTCATCCATCAAATCCCACTCGTTGAGCCTGGAAGTCAAAATCTCAGCATTTGACTTTGACAAGCCAAGATTTTTGACAAGGTCATTGAAGTCTTATTGGTTTATGTAGTATGGATTCCTCTCTACAACCATATCTCTGTCACCGTAGTCTTCATCTTTATTGATCTATTTAGCTTCTGAATTGTTGCTTTCTTCTGAGAGTGGCTTATTACTTTCTGAAAGTGCAGGTACAGGAACATCAGCACTGTTTGATACTGGTGCAATAGAGGAGGGGAAATCGGGATAAGCAATCGCAGGTGCATCTTTGTGACTTCGGCGTTTAGAATGGACCACAATGCACAAGTAGCTGTTGTTTGAGAGTTCTTTGAGTTCACGCCAAATCCTGGGAATAGCAAACTTCATGCCCTTTCTTTTCCCTCTATACTATCCTGTAAAGGTAAAAATATATACTTCATTACTCTTTTGTCTTACGAACAAACAAAAAAGCTTAAATACTTGCGACGCCTAATAATTCACTATTTAGAACAATTTTCTTACCTTCCAAAGTTTTCTTACAGTGTTCACAAGCATAATGTGGTGCCCAAGGTTTGTCATGGTCCTCCAACTGGCATGCCAAAGTATGCTTTTCAAGATTCATAGAAGCCCATAGATGCTCTCACATCGACCTCTTTTGCTTTTGTGTTGATGACCTGTCCGCAGATAAAACAGAATATATCTGGAGAAAGGTTGCAGCTTCCTGTTGTCATTTATTTCTTTTCTGACGTGTCACTATGTTAGGCAGTAGTGAAATGATAGCAGCTGTGTGAATCCCTGTATATATATATATATATATATATATATATATATATATATATATATATATATATATATATATATATATATATATATATATATTTAAGAAGTAATTTTCCACAATATTCTAAAAGCTTCTTGAATTTTCCAGGGAGGGGGGGGGGGAGGATGTTCTGGCAAGTTCAGGAACATTCTTGAAACTTCATTAAATTCTACTAAGTTCTAGAAATTTCTCATTAAATTCAGAATGTTGTGGAAGGTTTCCTTAAAATGAATATTTTTCTACATTTCAATTCTTTTTTAAAATAAAATTTACAATTTTCTACCATGCTTTTAAAAAATATATATATGTACATCCTTTTATGTATTCTCAATTTTTTTCTGAAATTAATCATACCTTAGCATTATTTTCTAAATTACCAAATTTAGAAATTAAATGCCATACCTACCCATAGCAAAGTTTGGGGATCAAAATACTTTTCTCATTTACTTTAATTTCGAACAACTTGTAAATAACACTTTTAACCCAGGAACAAGAAAAAAGTGAAATTTTGTTATTGTTATTAATCGATGATTGTGGACGTTATGATGGCTGGGTGAGATTCTACAGTACATACCACTTCATTAGTATCAAGTACCGTCGCCAATAACAAAATAATGGGTTGATTTGTTATTGACAGGGCAGGCAGAAATGGAATGGTAGGGCAGGTTTGTTGGCGGCTGTGCGCTAGCGGGCGGCTGCTAGATGTGAGAGTAAAATTAAAACAAAAACACAAATTATCAAAGAGCCAACTGGGAATCATTCGTAAATGGCCCAGAACAACATTTCAAAATACCAGACAGTACACACATCATATATATTAGCACCGCTTTACACATTCTCAACACAACCATACAGATAACAGAAGAAAAACATCTGCAGAGAAAAAATAAAACAACAACAACAATTGCACACCAGACAATCAAAGACTCATCAGCCAATGCGACACATAAAAGAAAACTCCTCAAATATCTCACACAAGGCATAGGTCACTAAATGCAAGCTTTAAACATGTAAATATACAAAATAATAGAAAAAAAACACCACTGGTAAAGTTTTGTCAAAACATTTGGTCAGAGAACAAACGCAAGCAAACCCTACAAAATACTAAATAGAATCACATTATTCACCCTCTACACTACACAACCGACACTAAAACCCTTAGTGCCGTTAACAAGAATGTCGTACGGTAGTAAACGGAGCACAGTTATCTCTGTTAGAGTTGGTCGAGGCAATCTTAGGCAAACATTATAATCAAGTTAGAATCTAGAATAAACCGGATAGCTATCATTATTAAACAAATAGAAACCAGATTAAGAAGCTGTCTCCATGGCAACATGCCCCCGCCGACAGAGAATTTTAACCAAGAGTCGGAGTGCCTTCCTTATCAAAATGTTCGGCAGTAGCCAATCAAGTCGAGTTATGTTAATACCAACAAATCAACAGGCCGGTACACAAGAGAGAGGTGTGGCTTAGTTGGACGAGGAACTTGTAGGGCATGGTTTAAATTGAATATATAACTGTGTGAAGCCAGAACAAAGAAAATAATTAAATTACTGTTCTATATAGCAATATATCGTGTTATATATCGTTTAGTCCGATTTATCGGATTCGCGTAATTTATCTTTGTATATAGTCGTGTACATAACGCAAACATTAAGGTGTAACTCTTAAAGGCTCTATTCGTCCGGCCTCCTTTAGACCTTGCCCGCACTTGACCTCGAACTTAATTTATGTCATAACTTAGAACTTAAAACTTAATTAAAGAACTTTTGTAAAGTGCAATAATAATTCTATTTTTGCTTTGGTGACTTCAATATCCTGATGTTCCTCAATCTTCCTGCTTCAAGGCCTTATTAATCGGGAAAACAACCGTTGCGCATTCTCCTCGTTAATCGCAATTCCTCGCGATTACATAACCCCCGAAATACCGGTGTTCTACCCTGGTGTTGTCTATTCCCATACTATGGGCTATTTGACCCCGTCGCTAGAATAAGAGCACCCCTCGGCTTTAGGGCACCTTATAGCAACCAACAAAATAACTCTCGTGGGAAATAAGGAAGGGCAACGCAAACCAACTGGAGCATTTGTATCAACCGGAGTCCTTGCCAAAAGATCACGCGATAACTCGGTAATCTATCACCATTACTGGCAACTAGCGCCCCCCTTCTAAGGCTTTTGGGTTTTCCTCACGATTACCTTCAAGGTTCCCCCATAATTAGGGACGTCCTTCAATAGCCCCCATCCCCATAGTATAACTTCCATGCACACACCGAAGCAAAAAAAAACAAAAACACACAGTTATCCGTCTCTTTCAACCATATATTAACACAGGGGTTGCGGAAGATTTACCGACAAGAATTTAACGAGATATACAATTTACAGAGATATACAATTTATCGAGAATTACATTTTCTCAGAAAAAAACTAAAAGACGAATTGGTAACTCACGCCAGCATCGTGGTAGTGCTCCGGCAGTGTAAAGTTTATTGTTTAGACACAAGTCTTCAAGTGTACTTCGAACTTTTAACCCATCATGCTTCTCCGATTCTATAAATTGGAGAAGCATGATGGGTTTTTAACATCAAATAAACTTACACTCGAAACTTAAAATTTTAAGTATTTCAGCTTTTTAAAACCTTTTTTTAAACCTTCTCGTTAAATTGTATATCTCGGTGAATTGTTGTCGGTAAATTGTTGTTGGTAAATTGTCGTCGGTAAATCTTCCGGATTCGATCAACACACTACACACCTAGTTCACCACAAACAGACTCAAAATAGTTCTAACCAAATCCACAGCTACCTTCCTTACTATATCAATACAAGGGAACACCAATAAATGTCTCAGAAAACTATAAACACCAGCCTTATACCCCAAACACACACATCCAAATTCAATACATTGATGACATTCAAACAGTGTCACAAACAAAAAAACAAACAAATGTACACTAAGACTTAATGCTCTCAAGTCCATAGGTGGGCGTTATCGCGATAAATCATCGCGATAACGATATCGGGTTATCGGTTATCCGATATCCCCCCCCCCCGCGTTATCGATTCATCGGTATCGCCGATACTTTTTGTTCCAAACTAGCGATAATCGATCATTTCAGTTTTTGGTTCCAGTTTAGCACAGGGACGAGCCGCGCGTGCCTTGGACGCAGAAATAGGTAGGTCCGAGCTGGGATGAGGATTCTCAAAACCTATGAGGAGATGAAGGAGAGCCTCACCAGGTAAGAAACAGTATTCAATATTTTCTTACTATTGTATTTTAAAATAACGCTCTATATAGTCAATAATCAATATTGTATGATAATTTTGGATTTAACAATTCATCGGTTATCACCTTATCGGGCGATAATTTATCGCTAGTTATCGATTATCGGTTATCGCCGATAAGGTTATCGTTATCGATTATCGGTTATCGCCGATAAGGTTATCGTTATCGATTTATCGGTTATCATGATACATTTTTTCATTATTGCGCTCACCTATGCTCAAGTCAATCACACACACAACATTCAGACAAAACAAATAAACTAGAACCACAGTTTATAAATAACTCATATGATCAGTTATAGAGTATACAAGACCTGATTGGGTCATTAACCTCTCTCAAATATTACTCAAGATTCTCCAAAACATGCAAAAGAAAGTTCTAAAAAATGAGCTGCACAGCTACTAGACCAACAGACCTCCTACATTTTTATACCAAAGACCTCAAGGTCAAGGATCACTTTGAGGTGAGAGGCACATAAATACTAGTCGCATTATCTTCAAAACCAGAGCGCCCACTGCAATGCTTAAGGTGGGCCATCGGTGTCGATGATGACGTTGTTCTGCATGATGATTATGAAAGTCGAGATCAGGTGTCATTCTATTGATGCCCCCGAAGGTGACTGTTCAGTCCAATTCGGGATCCACAGGTACTACTTCATTTTGCTGGTGTTGCGTGCGGCGGTTTCCTCTCTTCTTCTTGAATATAATACACGGCAGAACACCCACTCCAGGAAATAAGCATTAAAACAAAACCTAATTTATACTACATAGGTAAATTTTATACTCTCCCACCTTGCATGCCCTAAACCATTTTCCAGAAGCATATACTAACCCACTTAACGCTCTATCCAAGCACTTTCATACAGCAACTTGCTTCTTGCCCCACTTCGTGACATGCACCAGACTGGCTCCTCCCTTCTTTGTGAGGATTCACTCTACCTGGCCAGGTTAGGCGTGGTCATCACCTGGCCTTTGTGAGCTGCTAAAAGAGGCTGGCAAAAACCATAGCGGATTTCTGTCCAGAATGAAACCTCACTCCCACAACCCATTTACTTTGTTTATCCCAAGTTCCACAAGGGGTTACCCTGTGCAGACTACTACACATGGTGCTTATATGAGCAGGGCATTTTTCTGGCCTAAGTGACCACACCTTAGCACCTCCTGTCACGCTATCCAGGGTTCTGTGCCAACAGGTATGCACCCTTCCTGCCTCAGTCTTTTCAAGACCTGTGGATTTATATCTTCCACTAGATTCAATCTTTTCTACATTCACCACTTTTGGTTCAGATTTCTCCTTACTTTTTACCAGCAGGGGGTATCCTGTGCAGACAGTTCCACCTGGTACTTGAATGAGTGGTCTGCAAGGAAAGCTTAGCTCACTCAGAGTTTACTTGAACTATTTGACTTTGCCTCTTTGAAGCTGATGTATTCCCACTGTCCTTCTATGCCCTTTTCCTCAAGGTAATCTCTCCTTCTTTCTCCACTTTAGGTTTAATAACCTGACCAGCTACCTCGTGTCGGTGCAGAAGAGAGGCTTTATAACATTTATAAACAACGCCCGTTAACGCTCGCAGGCTGAAAGAGACCAAGCTTGGGGGTTTCTGGGTGTTGGGGCGTGAATAATGGAAGGTGCCGTTTTGCCTCAATGTTCACTCCCCTGCCACTAATGGGATAACCAGCTGTCTTTGGCTGCCCTAGGGCAGGGGTCTCCAAACTACGGTTCGCGGGACAGATCCGGCCCACCACTGCACTGTGCCACAAATGAGCTAAAATATAACTATGTGCATATAATTATACGTGAAGTCAGCACATCGAATGAGGCTGACTGAAGAACATTTAAAAGCAATTCTCTTGATTGGGTGCAGCAATTACAGTTCAAATATTGATGATATCTTAGAAGTTAAACGCCAGTTTAACAAATCTCACTAACCTCTTTTGCTGCTTAGTTTGTTAGACTCGGATATGTGCGCACTGGGTGTGATAATACTATGTTATTGCGACCCCTGCCCTAGGGGAAAGAAGGCTGTACTGCCTATGGGGGCAGGGCTAACGCCTTTTTGTCTGCCAAGTCACTTAAAAGTCTGAGGTAACGTCTCTGGTTCTGTCACGTGACATCATCAGATCTCGCCCGTCTTGTGGAAGACAAGTATGACCTACTATGGGATTTCACTTTGTAGCGCCTGCCTTTCAAACAGCTCCGTTAATAGTAGCGGCCCTTATTGAATGAGCATCTGCTGGGTAACCCGTTTTTTTTATGTTGCCGCACAGGCGCGAGCATTACTTCTTAACCCGCCGATAATTGAGGACTCTCAAAAGTCCAAAAATCTGAGACGGAATAGACAGGAATGGCGAACACAAGACATAGCCGACCATCCATCATTTTCAATCCATTGTCGTAAGCTTTAATTATTTTGTTCTACCCAGATAACCAAAATAAAAGCTAAAATATAGTAATTTTGCCTCATTTTGAATGGCAGAGGCCACCAACAACATGCCTTATTCTGGTGTATGGGTTCAGCTCTCATTATCTTCAAATAGTAGGGTTTCTTGTTTACAACGTTCGGATACCTCTTATGCGAGATGTGACTCTACGCCTCAGGTTAAAATGACACCCTCTGCTTCTGGTTCATCTGTGCCTACAAGCATGGCAGCTATCGTACCTAGAGTAAAGCTTCAGCGGGTTCTAACCAGTTCGGGCTCTAGCCTGATAAAAAAGGAGGCAATAAGGAGCTCGCGCCACACCCCAACTACAACCAGAGCCACCTTACTTCCATGCAACCTCCTAGCATAAAGACACGAAGCTGAGGGCCTCACCAGAGTCATCAGACACGAGAGAGGCAGATCCACGGATGATGGTTGTGAGATCACTGGGGCTTCCAAATTATATCACCCCTCCCAGAAACGAAGTTAGCAGCAATAAGGATAGGACTTTCTTGCCTCTCTTCAAGTTTGGAAGGGGCGTTTTGGAAAATTGGTCCCTTCCAAGGGACGTCTAACCTCATACCCGCCACTACCAGCAAAGGTTTCAAGGCAGGAGGAGAGAAAGACTTGGGCTACACCCATTTCAAGGAGGGTCTTCACATCGAGGAAGGCTCTTGCGGTAAGTCGATTCATACCGTTGCCCAGTAGTTGTTCGTCTTTAGAATACAATGTTGGGCGCGTAATCCTTACCTACCCTCCATGAGTATAAGGTTTTGCAACCCAACAAACACGGGATGTGAGCAAGGCAGCTAGATCCTCAAATTACACTCGACACGATGCCTCCCTCGTTTCTCTGGCGCTAAATATTTCATTTCGGGCAAGAACGGTACAGCTAAACTTGGAGAGGAGGTACTCTAACGTTTCGATACTTATTCCAGTTTTAGCTGAACTCAATGTTGCGGACTTATGCCTTGTCCTAGTGCGGTTGACGAGGTCCTGTATCTCTCTCAGGAAATTTGAATGCTAGGCAGTCCATTTACATGAGTATACGACCAACCCTGGAAGCTATGCCCTGGCAAACCTGAGCGAAGAGTTAGAGATCGGTGATCTATATGTGAATGAATTTACCTATCAGTGCCTGATAACCTTCATTTTCTTGAACCGATATATCCTTATGCCACTCAAATTGAGTTGGGAGGTGGTAGATGACCTTAACGGTAGTGATCACTTCCCTATTCCATTTATCAGGCCGATGCCGCCTAAGAAACCATCTCGGTGGTGCTTGGAGTAGGTGCGGTGGTCCGCATTAAAGAGAATGACTTATTTTTATAGTATATGGTGATAAGTTTCCCAGGAGGTTTTTATTATACGAATGCCCAGAGGCATTGCTATATTTCTCTATTAGAGTCTAGGAGTTTAGGTCGGTCG
Organism: Ceratothoa steindachneri; assembly: GCA_963969495.1. Classification (NCBI taxonomy): domain Eukaryota; kingdom Metazoa; phylum Arthropoda; class Malacostraca; order Isopoda; family Cymothoidae; genus Ceratothoa; species Ceratothoa steindachneri. The sequence continues at coordinate 139,524,774 of OZ018323.1, read as the reverse complement.
ATGAGGCCGTTGATTTATTTTACTGCATGCGCTTTGCCACGGTTCTAACTACCATCTCTCGTACCTATGGCTGAGTTGCACACGAACACCTTTCTCGGTGGTCAGCAGAGTGTGGGAGGGCCCTCATGAGTGAACTAAATGCATTGTTTAGTATATGCGCTACAAACGCCACCCGAGCGATTTCACCAAAGGTTAATTTCATTGAGCGACTGCTAGGATACGGTATTTTCGAAGCACGCTGGAAACTCATCGTGGTGGACATACGTGTCTTCACTTAGCGAGTAGAGTCCTTTTCTAGATGTTTTAAAGCGTGTCTAAAGGATTCGGGACAAGTTCTCACAACACTCCCTCCTCCACAACGGCGGGACCGCAATTTCAGGAAGAGCGTCCGCGCCGGAGTTCTTCGCGACTGCTTTGTCTGCAATATTTAGTAGGGATGCTGCTTCACTAACATTTAAAGCCAGGGCATCGACTCAATGAAGGAAGCTGCATGGAGTTCACCTCCCGAGGCGGAGACGCCTTCATAGACCTGTTTACACTGAGCGAGTTGCTATCCACCCCCTTTCGTTTCCTCAGCTGATACCACTCTTCAAACAGACGATATCCTGCATGTCGTTTTGACATTTGAATGAGGTAGGCATGGTCATTTTGTTAACCTTGTTCAGCAGGTTATGGAAGGTTATTTTCTCAGATTCAGGATAAATAGTTTCCCTGCTTGCTCTGCGCAAGCCGGTGATAGATTACTGTTCTACCTGGGCCGATATCAGTCTTATTTCTTAAAATTCTGGCGTGTGCAAGTTGATGGAAAAATTAGTTAACCAAAGAATTGCTTATTTTCTGGACAGTGGTAGTCACCTGCATCTGTCACAGTGCAGCTTTCAAAGGATGCACTCAACGGCTGATGGTTTGCTTTCGGTGGGGTTGAGGACATGCTTCCCATTTTTCTTGTCTGAGTTAATCGAGATCATCGAAGCCGTGTATAGTTAGGAAGGGGGGGGGATATCTCCGAGCATCAACGTTGTGTCCTCGGTGCTAGCGGAAGACGCTCGGGCTACACTTTAAGTTGACGAGCTTTTCTATCTCTTTCAGTCAGGCCCAGGAGTTTTACCTTAAACAGGCTCTGAACCACATGTATCGCTGTGCCAAAGTACACAGCTTTCAGCTTTCTCTCACTATAGCTAAGGCGAAAAGCGTTTGCTACCATCCACGGACTCCCAAACTCAACTTATTCCAAATGGAACTTGCCTATAAGTGGTAGAGTCGCGCCGTTTCTTGTCTTGTTTATAACTGACGAATCGCCAAAAAGGCGCACACTTACCACACTGGTTTTTGTTCGGTGAACGGTGCATTACATACCCTGCAGATTTTTTTTAAAACGTTTATCTGGAGACTGACTTTAAAAGCATAAGTGGCCGCAATAAAAATTTCTGCTTATTGTTAGGTTACTCTAAAAAGTACCTCCCACCCCCTCCAAAAAAATACAAGAAGGAAACACGCTCCTGAGTCAGGGGGGTACCTGCCTTCCCCAGGCATTGGAATATACGACCTACAACAGAGTAAAAAAAAAAAAAGGTGGCTAGCCTTCTCCAAAAGGTCAGATAGCCCACAAGTCTGTGTACACGAACTCGTCCCGATTAGAAGGGACAAGCGGCAGTAGCCCCGCACGTCTCGGTACTGGGACAGGTAACATGCGCGAAGATCACCCGGACTAGGACATTCAATAATAATGTTCTCAGCGGTCTGGAGGACAACTAAGTTGTCACATTAAAGTTCATGGGCGGTCGATTAAATAGGGGTGCGTCCCGCGAGTGTGCCCAATACGAGGACGCTAGAGAGCGACCTGAAGCCATCGCGGCGCGATGACACGCAAATTCAGGTTCCCATCTTCTTTGCAAAGTAGTACAGAAGGAAATGCCAGATTCCTGCTATGTAGTCGGTGCGAGGTAGGGTGAAACGGTGGGTGGTTACCCGGTCCTCGCGGATTCTCTGACACATTCATTCTCTACAATTGCCACAGTGTCCAGGAAAACAGCACAAGATAAACTCGACATTAACCCTGCTTGCGGTTACTGTGGTGTCACGAATCCCGCGAACCAGGAGGTGAGGAGATTCCAATGTCCCGAGCGCACTGAGGGCGCTTTGTGAGTCGCTTAAAATCACAATCCGGTCTCCGAATCGGGCAGGATGCGTTATCTCCTGTACCAAGCGAGGACCACGCCACGGGTACAAGAGACCCTAAGGCTGCGAATATGAGCCTCTAGGAAAAGGCGTCAGTGTAAAACAAGACCAATAAAAGTGCGAATCCACCACTTCGAGGAACAAGTCCGGGTCGGAGTGGAGCCATGGATAACGGCAGAAGTGCAGGACTTTGGTCTTAGCCAAGGAAAATCTAAATATTTGCATTTCGGCATTGCAAAATGTCGTCCAAGTAGAGCGTCGCGAGAACCTCTTTCGGCACCACCGAGGTGATACTCTTAATGCTCAGGGTAAATAGTATGACATTGAGGACACTTCCCTTCCGGACACCCTCTTCCCGTTTCATTGGGCCAGAGATGGATCCCCTACCCGTATGCGGAATCGACGATCTCGCAAAATCTCAGTAGTCTCCATAATACTGAATCGGCATGCTCTATCATAGCCTCATAGTCCATCACCAGATCGAGAACAAAAAGGTGGCGTATGCTGTCTACAAACTAAAGATTCACAGATGGCATTTTCCAGTCGGAGCAGGGTTTCCGACGTGGAGTGGAACTTGCGGAAACCGCATTGTGAGGAAGAAAGATTGGGCTGCTGTCCAGCAAAAAGACTAATCTAATATTTGCCAATTTCTCAATCAACTTGAACATTCAGGATGTTTAGAGATTGGGGATAAACCAAATGGTTAAATTGGTCTCTCCGGTTTGCGAAAAGCGAGCACAGTCGCGATTCGCCAAGTCTCGGATAACTTCGATCCAGATCTTGTTGGATAACTAACAGAAAAGCCATGCCTCAATCACTTTAGTGCCGAAGTATGCCATACGGGATATCGTTCAGACCAGGGTGGTGTGCAGGCACTAAGCAAGAGAGGAACGCAACTCACTCAATATAAACCAGTCTGCGTCATTCAACAACATGCTTTTGATGTTGGCGGAGCAGCATCCCGGCTAGAGAATGCGGAGAAATCGGTCGCAAAAGACCGCCACGGACGTGGAGTCGGAGATTGCGGTCCATTCACCTGGCGTACAGGATGGCTGACCTGAGAGAACTTGACCGAATCCTTTTGACTCGCTTCCACCTCTGCTTGAAGGATCTTCCCGTTATGTGAGGCCTGGAAGAGCGGCAGGCGTGCTTCGAAGCATACCAGACAGAACCTTGCACTAACTAGAAATTCACTCATAGTGAAATCGTCCGGGTGGTGCTTATACTGAAGCGAATGTAGACATAACGCTTGTGTTGTGATCAGCCGTTTCACACTCGTCCTACCGCCACGGAAGCGGTCGACGTGTAAAACGGCCAGACGTTCTAGGAATAGTAGTTAGGCCCAAGGCGATGAGGTGGTTGCCGGAGAACTCAACGGCTTCATCTACCGACCTAAACTCCACGACTGAGGGAGAAATCAGTCATTTCCTGAAATGAGGAGCAACACACCCACTCCAAGCAATACCTGGGTAAGTTTTCAGACGGGAGATAATATTTGAATAGGAGTGATCACTACCATGGAGGTCATATACGCCCTCTTACCCCAAATCAGACTGTGCATCCAGAGTGCACAATGATACATCAAGGCAGGAAAATGAAGCAGTTCTCGAGCAGTAAACTCATTCACATTTAAGAACTCCTTATTACTAGCTCGTCAGACTTGGCCCCTGGGATTGATTTTCTCTCTAGAGCGGGTGAGTAGCTAGAAGCTTATCTTTTCCTCCACCAGCTAATACCCAAAGAAGAAAGGATTCAGCAAAATGAGCCGGTAGAAAGATCCATCTGGTTTTGTCATATTCTCTGATAAATCAAGATTTGCTGAATTTTTTTACAATTTACATCATTTTAGTTTTACAGTACAGACTACTAAATCAAGAGTTCGGTTTAAATCAGCTTCAATCAACTATGAAACCAGGCATTTTTTTTAGTTAGGGTTTTTGTGAGTCATTTGGAGCACTAGTCGTTCAGAACTAGAAGAATGTATTGGCAACATGAACTCGAAAAAATACACCTCCATCCTTCGAAAAGGACTCCCAAGTTTTTTTTTATCGTGGTCAGATGAAATAACAGCTTATTTATGGAGGATTGTGCTCCATGCCACGCAAGAAAAAAAATACGACTGTCAGTACAAAAATGTGATCCTAAGACTTCATTGCCCAGGTGTCGCCTGATATGAACACATTTAGGGCATACTGAGCATAGTGCAAAAAAAAAGCCACGAAAACGGCAGATTTGTAAAACGTATGTAGCCTGGACAGAAATTGCTAGGACACAAATTTTGAACCCATTCGTATATCTTGAAAGGTTATAAAAAGACGAGTTTTGAAAGTCTTTAAGGAAGTATAAAACTGTTCTATAAAAATCGACTCGGTGCTTAAAATTAACATTTTTAACACTTCATCCCATTTTCTTTATCCTAGAATTGCATAACAAGGGGAAACAACTGGTATAAAAATTATACCAAACAAATATTAAAACCGTTAATATATCAGGTGTGACTAGTTTAGAAAATCTCTCAGGTAGGTTTCGTTTACAAAGCTGTCCCAAAATAGCAAAGCAATCAATCTATGAACGAACATTATGTACAGGTAAAAATTAATGAAAGACTTTAAATTGGGCATCGCCCATACGAATACTTAAGTAAACTATTTTTATCAACAACGCGCTCGCGAGAAATTGAAAATAAACAAAGTTAAGATCGTCATCTCTTTAGAAAGGACGACGGCTAATGTGTTCATAATAAACAACTGTTCATGGAATCTAGATTATATGTATACAATGTAATACCTGAAATAAATTACTTATTACTTCTTTGGCAATCTTTGGAAGGTAGCATTTGAATTCTTCGACTCCCCCCCTCCCCCAGGAGATTTAATTTTCAATCTTCTGATATACTAAATTTCCAAGTTAAATTATATGGTTGGCCAGAAAGTCCTGACTCACTTAGGAAGCGGAAAGAAAACGACAAAATTTTCTGGACCAACACAAACATTAGGTTAGGTTAACATAATTCATTCGACTACCATCCTCCGTACGCTGTTGTTTGTTGCTCGTGCACAGTTTATTTATCTTTGTGTAAGACCCAAATGAGAGAAATGAATTAGAAAGAAAGTGGAATTAGAGTTTTGATTCGCTACAATTACAAGCGAAAACTTTCTATAAAGAGTTGTGAAGGAAATTTGCGATACTGAAGGAAAAGGTAGAGTCAGTCTTGCGAAGGTCTAGAGGTGGTACAGACGTTTCAAATCCTGGACGATCAACCACGTTCCGGCCGACCATTAACCTGGTATCTGGGACAGATTCGGATGCTGGCTGATCGCTGGAAGAAGACCGAAGAGAATGATGGACTTTATTTTGACAAATAAATGTTGGTGTTGCTCCATAAAATTTGTGTTGTTTTCTTTCATCTTCCTAAGTGAGTCAGCACTTTCTGGCCAACCTAATATCAAGACACAATTCCATTATATTGATGAACGATATTTATGAGATTTCAAAATAACAGCTAATTAATGCCTCTGAATTAGCTTGCGGGTAGTCACAGAACGGCCCAAGAAGTAGACTAATTTTTTAATCGTAACCACTGATCACTAAGGAAGTTGAGTTATGCCCAGATAGTACCGGTAGGTATTAGTGCGTCCCTGACAGAAATATTCGACGCGAATATATAAAAAAAATAAATGTAAGACATTACCACCAGTAGAGATTTCCATGATAAAAATTACCCAAAATCTGCATTAGGAAGAGACTACCATAATTTGTCCCAGAGGAATGCGACATAAATATATCCAATACCATGGCAACCCTAATAATAAATCTGTCTCAGGTCTACCTCGAAATACTGAATTGGCCATAAAATCCTGTCCCTTGTTTGGATACTAGAACGCCGAAACCAATGTACGACAAAACCGGCAGGGAACTTTTGGGTGAGCTCTAACCCGATGCCGAGGGATGGAATCTCAGACGAAGGGTTCCCGGTGATTTTCTGGAATGACTCATGGACTGGTAATTAACTCGTTCGCACTCGAGCTATGAGGACCATCTCTATACCATTCCAAAGCCCTCAGAACCTTCCTTGATAGCGATTAGTAGTGCTTTCTCGAAACGTTCATATGACTCGTAATCGGGAAGACACAACTGGTTGAAGCTGAAAAAGAAAAGGGGATTAAAAAGCAAAACTGGAATATAAAGAAAACTGCATTGGACGCACTGATAGCAATGAGTAGCAGCCACCTTCACACTGTATCCTGCATCCATAAAAGCAAATACTGTATCCAATATTCGATTGTTAAATTGGTCTATTGGATACAGTCACTCGTTTGGCCTGCATGAAGAGCGTGCCCGGTGCAGTGCGATGGTGGCAAATCATTGCTATATCTACCACAAAATTGGACTACTTTAATTGAAGTAAAGCCCTAAGTGAATGGCAGAAAAGAAAGACAAAAGAAGAAACACGAATGGATATGAACGCCCCTTTAACACTGAGTGCACCGAAGAGCACTCACTATGACCGCCCGGGCAAGGTCAGCCGCATTCAACAGCAGGGTGCTGTTCGAGAAGCAGGCAACTTTCGATTTCCTACCGAGAATCCTAGCTAATGCCTGATGCTGATGCAGCATAGGTCTTTTGGTCAGCACCCCTCTATTATTTGAGCTAACGAACAAAAACTGCTTGAAGCCGGCGGGCTCGAAGAAGCCGGACAACCTCCCTATGAGGGGACCAGCTGACACCTCGTGATTCCACATTTTTTCAAGGGCTTTACCGCATCCACCCGAAGGCACCCTGGTCATATGCCAAATTGTCAGGGGATCCATCTGCCCCTGGAACAACAACGGAGGGAGAGTAGCCCTTAGTCCTTTCAGTCTTTTTTTTTAGGGAGAATGGCGGGGTGTGCGCCCTTTTCTCACCTCTTCCGAAAGAGCCTCGACCTGGCGCTTGGCCGAAATGGAAAAACACCCGCCCGTTTCCGGAGCTACACCGGAAAGCGAATCCTCTTCGCTAATGGATTCTCCGACGACCAGTGTCACCTTGGGAGGGCATTGCCTTGTAGTGTACTTTTGGCTCGGTGGTGGTACCCACCAAGTCACCAGTGTCTCCCTAGTCGGGGACGAGGGCAAAAAGCCGTCTATAATTCTGCTCAGTGGGTCCCAAGGGGTTCCCTACTGATTTATCAGGGAATGGTTCAACATACCGTGGTGTTTGTTTTGCCACAACGGTGCCCTTGGAACATCAAAGGGCAAGAGGGGAAGGGAGACTCTGATGAGTAGGCTAAAGGACATATGATAGGAAGCAGAAACCTCTCTCCGCTGGGAGCTTTGGAGGGGCCCATAATAAAGCATAGGTGGTTTGCCACCTTTTTAGCGTTGAAAGACGAATCCCTCCATCAAACAGAGGCATGTTGTCAAGTGTTTCGCAGACTCCAACACAAAGGTGGGGCGATGTGTTACACTTATTGCTATAATCTTAACAATTTGGGACCACAAGAAAAAGATGAAAGCTTGCGACCATACATATGACAATAAAGGGAGGGGAGATGTTCCGTTGCGTCCAGCCACTCCAAACTATCCTATCTCGGATTTTCGGACGTTTCAGGGGCTCCAACTTTGGGCATGGTAAAGGGTCATGTTAGTTCTTGTGCGGCAGCTCACACCGAACGGTAGTTACCCGGCAGACTGTTTTGGTTGTTTATAGTTGCCCGGAGCAGATCGAATCTCTGCTTCCTCCGACCGCTTTGGGGATTAAGGGAGAGGTTTTGGTACTACTACTGTTGGCCCCGCCAACTTTACCATAATTAAGTGCGGTCGCGCTTTCTGTGAGGCTGTCCTGAGGGAGCTGGTTAGATTGTAAGGAAAATGTTGCATGTTGTTGGAATTTTATAGCACCCCCTGTGCTAGCTGTCCATGCAACAGTTAGGTAGTGAAAGTTCTATTGCAACTTAACCTCACGTCGAATACATCCGAGTGGGGTGGTCTCCCTCCAGGATTGCATCCAGGTGGGTTGGTCGTGTCATATCCACTTTGGAATGACTGACCACTCTTTTGCTCTTGCCCTTCAGGGTGGCTAGAATAAAAAGAGAATAGCCTTGCCTCCTTAAAGGCCGCAGCTCCCAACTGAGCAGCAGGAGAGACAGGGCGATAAAGTGGATCCATTAGTTGTACGTGCCGCTCCTGCAAGTACCAGGTGTAGTAGTATATGCACAATAAGGAGAGATAGGAAAGGAAATTGATGAATTTAGTCATAATTGAAAATATTGAAATATATAAAGTCCTAGGTCGTAGAGACAGTGGGGCAGGTAGGGTACATAACTGTAGGCATTGGTATCAGGGGGCCATGCCAATGCTTAACTGCTGGCACTCGGGTACCCCCTGCGGGAAAAGTGTTAGAAGACCGCATAAAAGGGGGCTACAGGTTATCTGAATGAGTGGAAGAGGGAGACAGGTGTTCTAAGCGCCAACGAGTCGGTTGTTTTCTTTATGATAGATTTGTATAGAGTGAGTTTATCTGGGAGCGCGCATGGGGAGGAGGGCCTTCTGCCCAGGAATGGGCCTTAACTAAACGAAATGCTACAGCAAAGAGCCACCCATCGCTATGTAGGTCCATTTGGGTATTAGGAAAATTATGGGTGACTTTGAGCACAAAGGGATGAGATGGGAAGGTACTTTTTATCATTGCACGCTGAACCCACGGTGTTGGAAAGCGGTTATGAACCACCCACCAGGCAAGGCTGTATTTTTGTTTTTTTACTCAAATTACCCTGTAGGGGAAGATAGAGGAGTTGAAGAGTGGTGGGTCATTCCCAAGGGGATATCACACGGCCTAACCTGACATGACCCTACTGATCCCCTCAGGACAGCCTCACAGAAAGCACGACCCCATCTAATTGCAGTAACGTTGGCGGTAGGATCAAAGCTTTTTCCCCTGCTTTCCCAAGCAGTCGTAGGAAGCAGAGCTCCATCTGCTCTCGGGGAGCTATAAACAACAAAAACCACAACAGAGGTTATCATAATGTAAGTAAGAAATTTAAAGAGGTTAGGTAATGTAGTAACATTTTCTTTGCCTTTAGTTTAAGGATATTACAGAAATTGGGCATTGGTGTGGATCAAAACAAAATAAGTTAAATACGGAAAGGAACAAAACATAGATAAAATCAGAACCGGGGGAGGTGAAACGAAATTATTATACGTGAGAGGTCTTTCAATTCAGCATCAACGCCCGTCTCAAGGTGTGATTACCTTTTTGCCTTTTATGACATGTAGCTGACATTACCAGAATGGCAGTTTTCTTACCTCCCGACCACAAAGACATGCGAAGGAATTATTTTGACTAATTAAAAACTGACCATGTATGCGCAGTGGGTAGATTGTCATATGTGTGCGAAGGGCAGATCTGAAAATGGGGTGAGAGCTGAGCAAAACCCCCAGGAGGCAGCCGGGAACATCCTGTAGTGAACTGCAGTAACCTTGCCATTTCCTCATCTGTTACAGAGAAAAACAAATTTTTCTTTGGTTGATAAAATGGAATATTTTAACTATTTTACATTTCAGGGGTGGAAACACCAATCGAGTGTGGTCGCTTTCTCGGCGGCTGCCATACGCTATGGATACACGTGGTTCGGATTTTACGTTAATCAGTAGGTCCCCTAAATAGAATTAAAGACATGTTAATTGAGTGAGGATCGATGGTAAAACCTCTTCCATTAAAAAAGTTATATAATTTGAGATTAAGGCACATCCGGTGTGGTTATCACTGGGAGAGTGATGATTCTGGTTGAATTTACAGTGGCTGCCATGGGCTGTAATGACCTGTGTTGGGGATCCCAGGTTAAAGTGTAGCTTTTGACTAAGGCATGCGAAAATAGGCTATTTTTTAAGGGGGCTCTACTGGGGACTGTCAGCAAGGCAATAGCCGCCATAATTAGTCCCTTAAAAACCACAACCAACCAAAAATCACAAAAAAAAATAAGAAAAGAAAGCTATAAGCGAAAAATATGATTAGGTGACGGATGTGGTCCCAACATCTCAAGGTGATAAACAGGCATTCATCAACAAAAAGCTTAAATAAAATGGATGAAATTTCTTCCAAAAATTCAAGAATGACACAATAAGGCACACAACCCCGTGTCGAATACAAGGGACAAGGAGTAGCGATCCCGCTCGAACTGGTAGCGTGCGCGAACATCTCAGAGACGGAGACAACGCAGTCATCGGAGTAAGGTAGAGGGAAGCGCTCCATCAAGTAGCGGTGCGTCCCGCGCGTGCGCACGATTCGGAAGCTGTGCAATGGCACGTATCTTTAGGGGAGCGGCCGTCCCAAACATCTTTGTAATGCAGCCCAAACGGATCACTTGATTAATGCCATGTAGTTTAGAGCATGGAAGAACAAAATACTGCTCCGTTCACCCAGTCCTTGCAGATTGTTTGGCGCCCTAGTTTCCCGAAATCTCTACATGTCCAGGAATCTCAGAGAAGACAATCGCGCCTACCCTGGATTGCGGCAGCTGTGGCGTCACGGATAACACGAACTAGGGGGAGAAGTGCAGAGTGTCCGATGCTTCGAGAGCAATCAGGGCACTCTATGAGTCTCCATATATCACACTCCAATCTTGGAACCGGGCACGACGCGTAATCTCAGGTACCGAGCGGTGTATTGCAACCAGTTCGGTTTGAAGACAGGCGTAGCGCAATATAGAGACCCACCGACTTCAAACAACAGGGGACGACTCCAGCGTAACATGGCATGTGATTTAAAAGATTCAACGTAACACTCTCACCGCTGGGAAACCTTTGGGAGACGAGTCGTGATGATAAATAGTCAAAGCTAGTATACCTCAGGGTAGCGTCTTGGATAGATAAACCAGATGCGCCACCGGCCCGAGAGTTACATGGGCTCTCGGAGTTAGCTTGACCTAAACCAGAAAGGCTTTGGGTAGGAATGGTGTCTCACTACAGCCTCGGATACTTCGAGATCAGCCGCGGATGAAAGAGCTATTGGTGGCTCTGGGAGACGCTGGGCGCACAAGTACAAGCAGGGAAAACCCCCTTTCCTCGTAAACATAGATGGGGAACCCAGGAAAACCCTCCCACTCTCAAAAGAAAAAGGAAATTATAATAAAACTGAAAATTATACTAAGGCTGAAAATATTTATAGTTTATTTTTTAACATATGCTTCATCTGACTCAAAATAATTTGACAACCAGCGTTTTCAATGTATCCGTTTCAAGTAAAAATCAGTCTTGAACCAGATTTTCCTCTCTTCAAATGATGATGCTTTTCTTTAATTTGGGAAACAAGAAAAAGGCAGAGGGTAGCAAATCAGGGCTGTGTAAGATGGATGTAACAGCAATTCCCATTGAAAGTCGCGCAGTTTTCACTACCCAAGTCTTGATAAATGAGCTGGAGCAAATTCATAATGAAAGAACTTTGACTTAAGGCCTTCCTTTTCGTCTTTTCTCCAATTTTACTGGAAAATTTTTACAAAACTTTGTAGTACATCGCCATCACTTTTCCAGGAGACCTACCTGACTTTCATTTAATAGTGACAATTAAACCTGTCAGTAGCCATTGCATTGATTTTTATATTTAGAAGCATCTCATGGTTCGGGCCGACAGCTGCCAGTCTGGGTAGGCATTCTTACAACCTACCAGGGTTTAAAGAAAACGAAAAACAAACACAACCCACTGAGTTTGGGGGATTTGGAATGCGGAGGCAACAAGATCATAGCTTCCCTGCAAACATTGGCCAAATTATTGACAATGTCGGCCATAAGTTTTCCAATTTGGATATAAGGAAACGAAATATGAGAAAAAGAGTTTTATTATTTTTCAATATAACTACCCTCGACTTTAATGCACTAGCGGCACTTGTCCCTGAGGCTTCGAATTCCCGACAACCAGAAATCTACCGACTGCTGTTTAATCCACTCCTGGACGGGGAGCTGGACATCTTCATCGTCCCCAAACCGACGTCCACGCAGTGCAGCCTTGAGCTGGCGGAATAAAAGGTAGTCGCTGGGGTCCAGATCTGGACTGTAGGGGGGGATGGTAGAGCTCCTCGAATCCGCACTCGCGCATGGCAGCTTGTGCAACTCTGGCCTTGTGGACTTTGACGACATTGAAGTCAATCATGGGGCGGTGTCGGTGCACATTGCAACCATGCGTTCATGGATCTCTTTTGTATTCTTGCCTTCCTTGGTCAAAAATCTGATCAATGCGCGGTGCTCAACCTTCTCCATTGTTGAAAAATTTGTGACTGACGATCTGCGATCAGCTACTGCTTCTTAAATAGACGAGGCAGGAGCGTGCGGCTGCAGGTCCTGACTTATCATAACTTGTCCTAACACCCCCACAAACAGCTATCCCCCTTCCTCTCTTTTGCCCTACCGATTCGCAAAACTTATTGACCGCCCCTCGTATATCGGGAAGCTCAGCATCTCCTGCCTGACCCAACTAAAACACTTTGGAACTGCTCTAGACAAAGTATGATATTAATATTAGTAATAATGAAAATAACAGCAATGTCAGTCTGTCATTAATCATAATACAATTAAATATCAATAAAATCAATACAGTACGAGTACGTACAGTACATACTTTGTGTTACCTTCTGGATATCTTAAATGAATAATCCTGTTTTGCAGCAGGATCATCAAAGTATCAAGGATAGGTTCAAGAAAGCCATGAAGTCTGTCATTACTTTGCTTACATGACTGATCCTCGTTACTTAGGTAAGAAATTGTAATTCTGCTAATTTAGTATTACACAAGAATTACCTGCTAAAAGTAATTTTTATATTCTGAAACTGAAAGTAGAATGTTGCCAAAGCCTGAATGTCACAGTTTTAATTTGCTATATTTAAAATTCCAGGAGAAAATCTAAGAGAGGGAAGCTGAAAAACAAGCTGAGAACTGGCTCGATGAAATCCATCCTGATTATGCAGATGGATTGTATGAATTTCAGCTCAAGGATAGTCAAATTTTCCCCCCAAACATGTTTTCTAAATCAGTTAAATCCAGCCTTTCTTCAAACAAGTGTTTGCATATAATGAATAAGAAGCAGAAGAAAAAAACAAGTGGGAAGAAATGGCCAGATGGATTTTGTTCATTTTTAGGGTTCGTACATTCATGTCCAGCAAGTTCAGCTGCAATAGAGAGGTTATTTTGCTCATTCGGACTTAATGGAATGGAATGAGAAACAGATTGGGAGTGAAAAAGCGGAGAAACTAGTGAAAATCTACAAACACTTAAAAGGAGAGCAAGTTACAGAATGGTAAATGGTGATGTCTGATAGTAAAAGTTAAGAAGGATTCTTTTTTGTATTAACTGAAGTAAGTTTTAGTTTTTTTTTTCCCTTTATATAATTATGTAGGAAAAGTGTTTATTTATTTAATATAAGAATTAAAAAGTTTGGCCGGCTAAAAATTGAATGTGTTGTATCATTATCCTTTATATCAAAGCAAAAACTAAAACATGAGCAAATGAGATGAATAAATTTCGATCAAGATTAAAAGAAAACCCACGTTTGATGTTATTTATAATTTTTTTTTTAGGAAGATCTTTATGGATTTTAATTATTTTACTTTATGCAAATATATAGATAGACCTTATTTATCAATAGGATATAAAACTAAATTTTTATGTGGACATTTTTTTAAAATACCCCCCTCTCCCCAATACACGGGCTGGTTTTTTGGGGCGTTTTTTTTTTAATGCCAACCCCGACTCCAACACTTCATACCTTACCTCCCTCAACCAATCGTACAGGCGATAGTTTGCATCATGGCACAACACACTTACATCCAGGGGTATAAAACAAAACCCTGGCCCATTTTGCACACCACCCCTCCTGCAGCCTACCCTGTAAATGAGGCCAAATCACAATCAAGTGCACGAAGTGGAAGCTGGTCCCAAGGCACCACACTCGCACAACCCATAACATTCTAGCACAGAAACCCTACCAGCCAAATATCTGGGACTATCTGGTTGGTAGGGATAGGTTGTTGAGTATGGTGAGTGAGTGAAGTTGTTCTACTATGCAGGTGCCTTTGTTGGCTGCTGTTTGGGTTTTGAGTCAGGATGAGTGGTGTGCATTAAAATCGCCGCAGATGAAGAGGTTGGGAAATTGTGAGAGAGATTTAAGGATACATCTGTAGTTTCAAGGTATTCTGGGGAGGTGGGGGTGGGAGTGTATATGTTTATTTGGTTGTAATCTGAGCTTTTGATCTGAGTATTTTCTTGTGGCGTCATTGTGTGTGTTTTTGTATGGGGTGGTGTTTTCAGTGAATGGAATTGCATACTAAATGTTATCAGTCCGTGGCCTCTTGGAGGGTGTTTTGGTGGAAAGGGCAGTCTTGGTTGTGGTTTCAGGTTCGATGGGGATGGCTTACTCATAAGAATGTGAGGGGGGGGGGTAAAAGAAGGTAGCTTTGAAAGTTGGGCAGGAACCCGTTGGACTTCAAATGAAAAAAGTTGACTTTCGAATTAAAATACTTGGATTTCAAATTAAAAATGTTTACTTTCATTTTAAAAAAGCTGCATTTCAAATTAAAATAAATGAATTTCCCCTGACCAGGGTTGGCAAATCAAAAAGCAACCCAGGTTTTTTCAAAATTACACTTTTTTCAAGAAATAAACGTTGCTTATCATTACTCTATTCAAAATGCATATTTATGTTTGGAATTTCAACAAATATGTATCAAATTAAGGTTATTTCTCTGTTACTGACTCATAATTCATCTCTCCTCCTACAGGTTATGGCTATCATGGGTACCCACCCACAATTCTCAATCAGTGATTTGTTCTTACTATAATATAATTATTAAACTAACCAGGCAATGGCTTCGCCCCTTGCGCTTTGCTACTAAGATTAAAATTTTAAATCTAAAAAAAAAGCAGCCATGGTTAAATTTGTATAAATTTTCGGAATTTCGCAAATTATAATAAATTTTAAAAAGAAACTCTAAACTAAATTGCCCCCCTTTTAAATATCACGTTGCTAAAATATCGTTATAGAAGATATATAAAAATAAATTTTCTGAACTTCACCATTTGTAATTCTTTGGGTTTTAAAAAATTCACAAAATTTTGATACTTATATTTATTTCTGAACTTCACCATTTTGTTTTTTGATATTATAAAAGAATTATTAGAAATAATTTTGATAAAAAAACATAAGTCATAACCTTCTTAAATTATAGTTAATGATGATGATGATGATTAATTATTAATATTAGAAAAAATAGAGATGGCTAATCTTTTTCTGTTATTTTAATGCTTGTAGCGTTTGTTTTTTGAAAAAAAAAACAGCATAAAACCCGGGTTTGTGGGCGGCTGCATCATAACGGGGATTTATGCCCACCCAATCCACCTACACTTGGGTCGGGATTCGAGCCGAGGCTTTTGCGAGCTATTAGGCCTTTTGAGCGACTAATGTTCCAACTTTGGTTGGCCATGTGCTGTAAGGTCGTTTTTCACTTCCATTCTCCACCAAGCCCATCTTTTATTTTAATTACTTTTATCTTTCTACAGGATACTATTTCGGTCTTTCAGAGATCTCTTAATTTAATGCACGTAGAAAATGCCAGTATTGCAAATTTGCATTATAAAATATTTTTCCAGTGCAGTATTTGAAATACTCACTTGGTTACTGAGAGGGATGCATTGTGCATAGCAACGGTTGCTAGGGGCCGAAAGAGCGGTCAATGAGTATATGAAGAGAGAAAAAAAACAAGTTACGAAAGTAGGTTCTCTAACGTCACGGTAGAGTGTTGGCCGAAATGTTGGAAAGGTTCGGAAGATGATTGATGGAAATTTTTATTTTTTTCTATTTTTAAGCAGTTTATCATTACAAGGGCATATGGTAATACTGTAGATATGACTCTTACGAATGTTTTTATGTATAATAGATGGTATTTCATGAAGAAATAAGTGCCCGAGAAGCAAAAACACTTAAGTTATTTTTGCGAAGGTTGGTGGCAAAATTAGTGCTGCTGACGTTACACACATTCAGATGATATTACATTTTTTTTAATTGAATTTCATTCGTTTTAAATTTAGTCACTTTATAATATC
The DNA here is from genome assembly GCA_963969495.1 of Ceratothoa steindachneri. Lineage (NCBI taxonomy): Eukaryota > Metazoa > Arthropoda > Malacostraca > Isopoda > Cymothoidae > Ceratothoa > Ceratothoa steindachneri. The sequence continues at coordinate 139,508,533 of OZ018323.1, read as the reverse complement.
GAAAGTCAGCTTTTTAAAATTGAAGGTCAACATTTGTAATTTGAAATTTAAGTATTTTAACTTGAAAGTCAACTTTTAAAATTTGAATGTTAACTATTTTAATTTGAATTTCAACTTTTTAAATTTGAAGTTAATTTTTTAAATATGAAAGTCAACTCTTTAAATTTGAACTTCATTTTTTTTAAATTTGAAAGTCAACTTATTAAATGTGTACTTGGAACTGGTTGTTTCCTCGTCTTCTTAGAAGCTGCGAGGGGTAGCGGTCCAAACGCGAGCAAGCGAATGATCTATAAAAATAATAACCAAAGACCGAGTCCTTTTGATCTCTCTCAGAAACCATTCGAGAACAAAGATCAAAGAGGTTTGACCCTCTCCATTGTTCTTGAGGGTATTCACCTCACTAAGGCTCCTTCACACATCACCAATATTTTTCCTGTCCATAAGAGCTTTATTTTTATCATGGCTGCGTCTCGAGTGAATAGCACTGTTAGTTTCCATGTAAACGAGCGGTGGTGAGGCAACGCGTTTTTGTGCGCAGCCACGACGGTAGTGCCATTATTGGTTTACATGGAAACTTAGTTATTCGTAAGAAGAGACTGGTGGACAGGAAAATTTGTGATGCTACCCTGGTGGGGTCGTGTCGTGTGAAAGCCTGTGGCATCCAGTGCAAGGAAAGTAGGCCTGTGGCACCCATATTGCAAGATAGATAGGCCCAGTGAAGAGCCCCCACAAATGGGTGCTCAAAGGATCTATGAAATCCTAAGATTGAACACACACATTAATTAATTAGGTAATAGGACATGTAATAAGTAGTACCAGTGTAAAAATAGAGAAATACCTATATCATAACTGTACACTTATAGAAAAGCATAAGAAAGGCGAGCAAATAACTGGTTCGCACGCGGCTACACCATACACACACATATATACATACATACACAAAGGAGCAGCTGCGGGACAGAAAGACACCAATGCTTGATAATTAAGGAAGCCGAGCAAATACAGAGTGAGATATGCTTTGGCTGGTCAAACTTTTCGTGAATGTGTCAAACGAAAAATAAACAGTCATATCTTGATAGGATCTGCCAGCCTGGTCTAAGAATGTGCACACACATCTGATAACTCCGCCCAACAGTCAGCGGAGAGGCAAACAAGTGAGTTTCCTATCGTTAGCTGCGCCCTGCGCTTTGATAAGAGAAAAGAGGTCACGCCCCTTTAAGCAAGGAAGCTATAAAAAACGAACCAGGACATTATGGGCAGTCAAGGGGAGATCAGTTAAATCATTCAGCCGGTTAGACTCGAGTAAAGGCACCTGCCTCGTCCGTTTTAGTATTACTGGCATCACGGGTCCGTGCCTCGCTCCTAAGTCCTGTCACCTTGACTCAGCGACCACAACATTAGTAAAACTTACATAGCACCGCACATAACTCGATTTATTTCGCTTAGGCCTAATAAGGTAGACGCTATTTCAAGAATAAAAACCTAATTATCGTCGCTTTGTCTTTGAGTCCTTTCCTTCAACCCAGCCAAGAAGCCGAATCTACGTAAACCTTTGGAGTCAGAGTAAACTCGAATGGGAGACCAAAAAATAAGTCACCCGACACGCCAACCGAAATCCGACCAAGCCTTTAAAGGTCTTTAAATACAGTTACCTAAGCCCATAAGGCCACCCACGCCCCCCTTTACCTTTTAAAACCCCCGTTAACAGTCAAAAACCTTTAAACAACCCCCTCCCCCATAAGCCTAATACATAAAAGTCAAAACACCCAAACCTGTAAAGTTAGAGACAGCGGTCCAGAACCAGTAGAGGACTCTGTTGAACTCTTGCGAAGACCCAGTCACTTCATGATTGGCCTTTAGGTCGGAGATGCTGTACTGCTCGATGCCACACATGAGGAGCTTTGAAAAAAAAAACATCTTCAGGAGCGAAAATCGTCGAATTCTCTCTACACCCTAATCCCATATATTCATGTATCAGGTTGAGTCAGAAGTAATTTCCGTTTTTGTGAAATATATTTGTTTGTGAATAGCTGAACAATTAAATAATTTCAATTCATATTATATTCGCCATTTTTGTAAATCACTGCTTGCCATTAAGCAGGTAGAGTGTTGGCAAAATTCAGCCGGTTTTGAGTTCAAGAATTTGTCCAAGAATATTATTACCTGGTCTTCTTCAGAACATTTTTTACTATTCATAGCATTTTGTAGTGAACAAAAACCATGGAAATCCTTAGGTGCCAGGTCTGGTGAATATATTGGATGATTTTTTTTTAATTTTATATATCTCATCTGGCGACTGCCTTCTAGGGCATAAGTCACCGTACTCAAGCTAGCCTGAATCTAGGCTATATTAAAAGCCAGATTGAAAAAAAAACGACCAAAAACAAAAAATACAAACAAAAAGTAAAAGAAAAACAAACAAATTGAAAAAATATAGAGCGAGCTCCGTCGACGGGGGAAGGCCCGCCCTCCCTCGCCGAAGAAGACTGCGATCCATAGTTGAATTTTAAATAACGGGGAGAAGGCCGGCCTCCTCCAAAAAGTCTAAAAGTCCACAGGTCGGTGTGCACGAATCCGTCCCGAGTAGAAGGGACAGGCGGTAGCGAACCCGACCATCCCGGTACCGGGACAGGTATCGTACGTGAAGATCACCCAGACTGGGACATTCGACAAGAATGTGCCGAACAGTCTGGGGGACGACGTAGTCGTCGCAATAGGGCGCAGGCGAGCGCTCCATCAAATAGCGATGCGCCACACGTGTGTCCGATTCGGAGACGACAGAAAGCGACCTTATGCCGTCGCGGCATTGGGGGATAGGTCCATGGGAACAGTCGCGGCGCAATGGCACGCAACTTTAAGTTCCCTACGACCGTCTCCCATCTTCTTTGCCAAGCAGTCCGAAGAGCTGCCCGTATTCCTGACATGCAGTCGGTGTGAGTAAGAGCGAAACACTGGTCCGGCCGCAGAGTCCTCGCGGACTCTTTGGCGCCCTCATTCCTCGCAATTCCTACATGTCCAGGAACCCAGCAGAAGATAATCTCGACATCCGCCCGGCTCGCCAATACTGTGGCGTCACGGATATCGCGAACCAGGGGATGCGGCGATTCCAATGCCCCGAGAGCGCTCAGGGCGCTTTGTGAGTCGCTATAGATCACAATCCGGTCTCCGAACCGGGAACGTCGCGTAATCTCCCGTACCGAGTGGTGTATTGCCACCAGAAATATAGTGGATGAGGTTGAACAGATCAGCTTAAGTCCAATATTTTTTTCTGGGTGATTCTCGTTGTATGTGGTCTTGCATTATCATGAAGAAGCACAACGTGTCTCATGTTGACGAGTTCAGGGCGTTTTCTTAAAAAAATTTCATGTACACGTTATAACTGTTGACAGTATAAGTTTGCATTCCACCAGTTCTCTTAAGATATCTTAATGGAAGCCAGATGATCGTTCTGGTCTTGGTTCAGCTGTCAATGGTTCCTCCCCAGAACGAAACTTTGAAAACCAATTTCGTACACAAATTTTCTTTGCTCTTTCTGAAGCGCTTTTGCTATTCTTAAACTCCCACAACATCACATGTCGAATATGTACTTTTAGTCCCTCCATATTAAGGCATGATATTTTAGTTAAAATTATGATGCACACTTGTTTACTGCAGATGTAAGAATGTACGGTGAACGGTCTTTCTAAACAGGTAATTTACGGTTAAAGTTAAAACAGTGGAATCTCGATATGCGCCTTTACCTTTTAGCTTCGAATAAATGGAAATTGCACGGTAGTGCTGTCTACGAAGGACAGCCTCGCAGACAGCATTTTCCAACCGGAGCAGAGCATCAGAAGTGGAATGGAACTTGCAGAAGCCACACAAAACATCATAATTAAATATTACCCTTCCTGTGGCGGGGAGGTAAAGGCCACATGCGTGATGGAAGCGAGGCGATATTTTTTTTCATGCCACCATATGGCGACCGACACCTATTGTCTAAGTCACCATAATTAATTTTATTTTATTGTTAGGCTACATTAAAAAAAACTAACAGAACAAAACAATACCCAGAATAGAAAAAAAAACTATAAAAAAAAAAAAAAAAAGCAAGAGGAAGGAAGCACACTGGGCCGTCAGGGAGAGGGAGACCAATTCCCTCCGGCACCGGAGCACGCGACCGACAACAAAGAGAGCCAATAAAATAGATGAGGGAAGCCTCCTCTAAGAAGTCAAATAGCCCACGAGTCCGTGAGCACAAACCGGTCCTGCGCACGGACAGGTGGCGCGGGTACAAGAGACCCTAGGGGTGCGAATATGAGTCGTCTAGGTGAAGTGTGGGTCAAAAACAAGACCAAGGAAACTGGGAATCCACACTTTAAGGACAAGTCTGGGTCGGGGCGGAGCAGTGGATAGCCGGAGAAGTGCATTACCTTAGTTTTGACCAAGGAAAACCGAAATCTGTTGTGGTAGGTCCATTTTTGTTTGCCTCAGCTCACCAGTGCCCAATCTAATGCCCGCCTTTTGTTTCAGGTTTTGGTGAAAGAGGGAGGACAAAGCTGCCTGGAAGCAGTGTGCCCTCCCCCCCACCGTCTTTTGCTGAGGTCGGACGTTTCTCCCTCCCCCCCTGGCGAAATATATAAGTACAGGTTTTGATGAGTGATTGAAAACGGCCAATAGTGGATGCACGAAAGAAGTGGAGCTGGACGTAAAGCCAGGTACGGTCTGAGTGAGTAAGGGAGGGGGGGAACACGTACGTAACACCTTGAAAAAAAGCAACAGGGGAGTAATTATGTTCCCCTTTTTCAGCTCCTTTGTTCCCGCTGTTCTTGTCCGTGAGTGAGAAGAAGGTAGAAGTCGAGCGCTAAGCCATCGGTGTGTGGCACAATTAAGGGGCCACAGCCAACTGGCTCCTTGGTCCCCCTTGAGAGAGAAAGAGAGAGAGAGAGGGAGAGAGACCGACCGCTCGAGTGCACTTTCTTCCCCGCCCCACGCTCAGGGAGAGCGAGTGAACTGTCCCATAACGTGCGAAAAAACGCCCCGGGGCAACATTAGTGACTATTAAACTAACTGAGCCGAATCAATTGGGGGTTTTGTGGTGGAAACGAGTGTTGGAGAGAGAGAGAGGTGGAGGAAACCATTGGTGCTTTCGCAAACCAATAGTTGTGTTTGGTAATTGTATATATTTATGGTGTTGCGCCTATATTGACATTTGTATACATTTTGTGTTGCGCATATATTCAGGAAGGTTGAAGTGGGAGCATCTATTTGTATATATTTTGTGTTGTGCGTTTTTTTAATATATTTATATTGTTTGGTAATTAATTGTATTGGGTGGTGGATAAATTTGTTATTTTAATAAAAGAAAATAGGTATCTGTGTATTTTGTCTCCTTCCGATCTGAAAGGCGTCTCACGAGTGAGTGAGTGGACCTTGTGGCGGGTGGTTTCCGGGGCCAGCCGCTACACTGTGTGTGCAGTTCAGCACAGCGAGAGATGCGGTTCATTGATGCGCGACAGCCCTTCCTGCCCACCACATTGAGCTGGACATGGCCCTCTTCCCACTTCCCATACGCGGAATCGACCATCTCGCAGACACTTATAAATGAAAATTCGGAGGCATTCCCTCGCTCCAATCGTGTAGAGGGTCTCCATGATACCAGATTGCCATGCAGTAGTGCGTCTACGAAGGAAGGCCTCGCAGATAGCATTTTCCAGCCGGAGCAGAGCAGTCGGAGCAGAACATGCGAAGTGGAGTGGAACTTGCAGAAGCCACACATTGGAGCAGAGGACAAGTGACAAGTAACGTCGCTTACGAGTAGTAGAAGAGTGTGCCACGTGAGGCTGCTTATCTCCACCTCGGAAGTGGGCCGGCCCGAGGCAGGACGGACGATCCTCAGCCATGTCCTTCTACGAAATGGAGAAGGTCCTGGCCGGCAAGGAGACACCAAGAAGAAAGCAAAGGGGCAACCCCTTTCCTGTAGCAAATGGTTGTAAAGGTGCCCCTCCACCGATCAGAGTGGTGCCGTCACTGTTTACCTCCTCTAGCCAAACAAGGTTGGGTGAGGAATTCGAGAGGTAAATATAAGCAGAAATTGTTGTCAAATTTTAAGGACCTGCAACACACGAAAGAACCTAAATATACAAACACTGATAAATATAAAGCAGTGGACTGGCCGATACTCAAAGGCTGCAGCCCCCAACAGGAGCAGCAAGCGAAGGAGGGTGGCAGTGTGGATTTTCCTACAAGGTCGTACTAATCGTCGACGACAGGACGGTAAAAACTGAAGATCTGTTGTGGCAGGCCGAGAGATGAGATCAGAGAATTTTCGTTGGCCTGGCAGCCAACAAGGAAGTAAAACCCACCTTATGCACCGAGAACGGCAGCATGGGAAGTGGCGGTTATAGGGAAAAAAACAGATATTCTTAATTGTACCCTAACACCCAAGTCCCCTCAAATCCTGGTCACCTGCAACCTACGGGCGTTGTTTATAGAGGTTTCCAAACCGCTCTTCTAACACGGCAAGAGGAAGCTAGTCGGGTCATTAAACCTTGGTAAAAGTTTTGAGGAGCTAAAAAAAAAAGGAATGCTGAGAGGGAGTGAGGAGAAAGCGCACCAACAACTTCCCAAACCCCGTCAGTGTTCAAGTCACCCCACTCATAGACGTTCCATAATGTGCACTCACGACTTGAAGACGTTAAATCATCCAGATACCAAGTGTAACAGGCTACACAGGGAACTCCCGTGCGAGGTTCAGCTACGCGAGATAATCTACTAAATGCGACCGCACACATGCATCAAATCACCTAGAATAGGTCGGTCTCGTAATCACTCATGAAGTCAAGCTTTTCTCTTTTTTTTCTAATTTCTACCTCTCTTTTAAGTACCCTCTGTGCAGGAACCATGAAATGACGAATGCATTAATCAAGAGTTCAATTGAATACAACCTCTAATGTGAAACCTCACCTCGAGTTCACTCTCGTCAAAGATGCATAGGAGATTATCCGGGATGAGATCGTTGAGGCCGGAGAGGAACGCGTCAATTTCGTGCTTCACTCGGGTGCATAAGCGCGATTGAGCAAGGGCATCGAGGTATAGAGACTTATTCTCCTCATTCACTTCCAGAGTCACTCCCGCAGGCTCCAACTCAACAACCTGGCGTCGACCGGAATGGAAAAGGCTGTTATCCAACAAGAAAATAGTGAAAGCAAAAACAAAGAAACCCATGGAACAAACCCTTTATCTCAATTGCGAAGCCTCCCAATCAAATTGAAAGAGAGCGATTGAACCCATTTGCGAGAGAATTAGGAAATGGGGATTACAAAAGAGGCATTAACGGAATCTGAGAGATGTAATTAGGCCATGGGGATTCAAAATAGGTATCATTAGAATTTGAGAGATGTAATTAGTCAATGAGGAGTACAAAATAGGTATAATCAGAATCATGTGTAATTAGTCAATGGGGAGTACAAAATAGGTATAATCAGAATCATGTGTAATTAGTCAATGGGGAATACAAAATATGTATAATCAGAATCATGTGTAATTAGTAAATGGGGAGTACAAAATATGTATCATCGGAATCTGAGAGATGCAATTAGAGAGGCAATATGGAATACAGCATCGTTATCGGGATGCGACAGATATAATTATGAGATGGGTGATGATGATGTAATAAGTGGTGAAATGTGTAGTAGGTATAAATAGATGTGAGGAATATACTTTAGTTTTTCATTTTTCATCTTCCTTTATTTTCTTTCTAAATATATCGAGATGGGGAATAAAACACCACTATCATCAGGACCTGAGAGATGATAGGACGGCACTACATCCTAACTAACCTTACATTCTCCATCTACTACAACCTCATCGACGAAGTAGAGCGGCTCTCCCAGGCCTTCCATGCCGTGGGTGAGGAGGTGGAGTACTTTCCCAGAATATAAGGGCGGATCGTCGTGCGAAAAATGCTGCCAGGGACAAAAGAGGAGCCTTATGAAATAGTACTTAAGACATGATATGGTGAAGCAAAAAATAAAAATATGCCGCGGTTTTAAGCTGTACGTCGTAGGCGACTGTGATCGTAAACAAACACAAATCAAGGGAGAAAATGGTAGATTGGGATCCCAATATCTTGTATAATAATACCATGAATGCGTTGCGTTAAACCTCGAGTCGGGTTAAGGGCTTCCCTCTCGCCTAAATTCTTGCTTTGCCCCCTCTGGTAGGGTCATAGCCTCCTCGGTTGTGCAACGAGCACCTTTCATCAGTAAACGAGGTCCCCTTGCGGATAATGACATTGATATAAAAATCAAAATGACCATCGCCAGTAAGCTAGTGCGGCGCTGGTTGATGTTTTGCCATCACCCAGCGAGCATGTAATCTCTTCATGGCCCAAAGGAGAGTCAGTTTCACTTCAAGGGAGTGTGGACAGAGAAACCGTTCGGGTGCGAACGAGATGGAGGAAACGGCTGTATTTTGATTGTCTATGTGGATAAACTACTCGTACCTCTGCGCATGCGTCAGAATGGCGCACCGCCTATTGGCGCTAGCACGCGACATACGACATTTTTGGTGCCTACTCACGCTGGGGATCGAACCCGGTACCAAGGCGCAGAATTCCAACGCCTAAACCAGTGGGCGGGCGAGCGGTTTTATTCCCTTACTAGATACATATATTACAGTTTTCAATAACTACTTTGTGATCTACAGGGTGGAAACACGAAGCATAAACTGAAATTTATATAATTATTATTATGTGTTACTAGATGGTGCAGCTAATATTCAATGTGACCGCCTTTTGCGTCAACAGAAAGTCTCGATACAACCTGAACGCAAGTGGCGTGCAGGGTTTCAGCTGCTATTTTCCAGTTTGCACTTCAGAACTTCGATACTTTGATGAAATTTATTACAAGCTTTGTGCTCAATCATTGACCACACTGCAAAGTCTATGGGATTCAAATATGGTGAACTGGAAGGCTAAAGTTTATTTGATCTATACCCCTTCAAATTTGCCTGCCACCAGTCTTGAACTTTATTTGTTGTGTGGGGTTTCTCAATCTTGTTAAAGGGTTACACCGGTCTTTATATGGTGGCATCCACCCAGGGAATTACTTTAACATCTTCAAATATACATATTGATTAATCTTTAACCGCTCTTCAATAAAAAGTGTAGGTGTTTGGGGGTCCCGTTGGTGTTACGCTCAATGACTATCACTGAAGTTGGCTTCTGTGTCAAAACACGATCATTCCTGTATGGTGTGGGTGAGCAGCATAGTGAACGTCTTATCTTTCCACAGAATTAGATGCTGAGAGTCCTCAAGGAGCCGTTGGAGGTGTGTAACTTTGCTCTTTCGACTCGCTCCTTTTTAGTGGGGTTTGAAAAGAGATGTTCTTTAGCTATCTTGAATAGACGAAGTTTTAGATCATCTTTCAGCAATTTGTCCATAGTCATATGGCTCACTTTGCCCTCCAAAGCAAGTGGTCTAGCACTCTTTGGATTTCACTTGATCATGATAATGGTTGAGGTTCTGATTCTAGGAAAACAACTGCCGGTCTCTTTAAGCTGTTTGATCTTCCAAACTCAGTGGTGTTTAACATTTTGAAAATATTGCCCGAGGTTTTCCCGTTTCTCTACAGGTACTCAATTGTTTCACATTTCCCAGTCAAATTTGTAAACGGGTGTTTTTTTTCGTAAATTTATAAATTGACTCACAAAATTCAATAAATCCTGAAAGCACTTGCGAGAAAGTAATTAATTAACATAACTTGTAAAAAGCAGAGTACACTTCGTGTTTCCATCTTGTACAATTTACACTAAGAGAAAGGATTATTTTATTTAAAAGCAAAGCAAATTTTTAAGTCTTGAATGAAGTAAATTTAGGGAGACGTGTAGAAATTAGACAGTTGGCGAAGTGGTTAGCAAAACAGTGTGGGAGATGAGGAGAGCTTACCTTGTAATGGACCCTTAACCCGATGAGTTGAGCGAGGAAGGAGCGCGTGAATCGCGCCTTCACACTGAGACGATACCCGCCGCCCAGAGCCGACTCATAGAGGCACTTTCCCACGACGCGCCCCGCGAACTCGTAATGTTTCAGCTTTAAGGAACGGGGGCGGTCGGGGTTAGGGTGAACGGGAGCTTGTGGACCTTCATAGAAGGAGACGAACAACTTGCTCAATGGGTCGAAGAGACTCACACAGAGAAGCTCGAAAAATTCCCTCCGTAATCCTCCCCAGTCCAGTCCCTCCTCGCCCTGGAAGGTCACCTCGAAGTTCCTGCACCAGTCACTGACGGTGAAGCCCTTCGTTGCCTTCATGGCGGTCTCGAGCAACCGCTGTCGATTGACGACGAAGGGGAGTCGGTCGTGGTGCCGCCGCGAGTGAAGACGCCGCACCTCGTGGTAGAAGTGGTCCTGCTTGTCCTTGAACGTCTCCGAGCCGCCAATGTTGCGGAGCATAACCTGCGTGAAGGTGGCCGCCACTACGTTGCGCTCCCGACAGGCGAGGCGCACTGCAGGCTGACAGCCGTCGTCAATGCACAGGGCCGGGAAGCCACTGGCGTCATCGGTGCCTTCGAAAGAGAACTTGGTCGAGGGGCAGAGGCGGAACGTGGAGAGGCGCTTGGGAATCACCCGCAGGAGAAACTCCTTGATGATCAACTGCTTCGGCGTCACGTAACAATACACTTTCTTCGCCTTCGTCGGTGGGGCGCTCCCGAGAGGGGACTCAGGTGGAAGCAAACGCGCTTCGAGACCTTCCTGGCATCGGCGAAGTACAGACTTCTGAACCTTCTGCGATTCCTCGTCTGTGCGGAAGAAGCAAAAATAAAAATCATTGCGATTTAATATTCTATTTTTGACATTGGCGTTCAAAACTTACATTTATCCTCTGCAACTGTTTTGCTGCAATTATTTTTTCATTGCCACTGAAAAGAACAACCTACAGGTTTATCCCAGATCAAGCACAATGACACCCATTGACCAAATTGGCTCGTCATAGTGAGGGGCGGGGGGCTATGTGCTGTTCCATTTCGTCCAGTCAGGGTTCATCTCTGGACAAACCTTCATCATACATTTTTACGCGGTCTTCCAACCCTTCTAACACCGTGGCACACACTCTTATTATCACTTCAGCCTATAACAATCCATTCTTCTCACATGTCTAAAACACCTCAGAAAACACTACCATAACCTCGTTAACACAATAAACATCTCTTACCAAGCTGTTCCTGACTTCCTCTACAATTCTCACACTCATCCTCTAAATTTGTCCATTCACAATGCTCTACTCAATATCTTTCCACACTCATCCTCTAAATTCGTCTTACTCCATATCGTTCCTTCTCCTTCCCATGCTATGTCTCACTCTTGCACACTAATGGGATCAGCATACTTCCATACAGCTTCCCGGTGCATTCCACACTAAAACCCTAAGCATTCAATGATGCTCTGATCGCTACCTTCTTATCATTGAAAACATTGTGGTCGCAATAAACTGTACACCTCATCATTCATGATACACTCAAGATACTTGCATTTATAATTAAATTCATTTATATAAGAAATGGCAAGGGTATTGTAAATCGACATAGAGACTCAAGAACCTTTAAATAAAAAATGAGTCATTTCCCACAAAACATTGAGAATTGTTGGGAGGTGTGCAAACAAAAAGCTAAGCGTTCCGCTCTTTCAACCCGCGTTGCGTCACAACAATGAGACCAGCTTGAAACACAAAACCGAGATGAATAAAAGTGAAACAATCCATTTTTAGGTTTTGGCATCCGTGACATCAACCGGATCGGGGGCGGTGTTCGCTCATGAAGCGAGAGCGGAACGCAATTCACCCATGGTAAACATGTCGTTGAGAAAGGTTCTTCGCCTCGCTAAGTAAAATCCTGTCGGGAGATTTCAGCGACCTGATCATTTTGCAATGAACATCGTCTAGGATATAGAATATGGAGAAAGCGACTTTGGTCTTGGTCTGGTCCTCCGCGCACTAGGGCGCCTCCGGGCCGGATGCGCCAGTCTTAGCGTGGTCACTTGCCGAAACGGGAGCAGACGCCTTCCTTCGTCCACGGAGCACCAACGGAGGGAGAGAATACCTTGTTTCTTTGAGTTTTTCTTACCTTTCCGTTTTTGGAGAGGGGGGAAGGGAAGTGAATCCGCTTCTCTCCAACCCCAGATGGAGCAGCCTCGGCCTTAAGTACATCTTACGTCTTGAAAAAGTTGGAGAACAAAAGTAGTGGATAGTGGTTGTTGGGTAAAATGGGGAAAGGGAATGAGTGTGAGTTTCAGTAGTTGCTGGGTTGCCATCTCTTGGGTTCCTTGTCGTAGTTAGCTATTCACGGTTGTTCTTGTAGAAGGCTCTCGCGTCTTGGCCTTTCTCGGAGATGGATAAGATCTGAGCCGTGAGAGGGGCACCAAGCAGGGAAGGGGGTCCCTTTGGGGGCCCGTGCCGCCTGAGGAGTCTTGCAGAGGGGCGGACTCAGGTTCGATGTCTGGCACCGGACCCAAGTTCGCCCCCTTGAAAGACCCTGCTATCTGGGGCAGGGATCAATTCCGGGATCATCTCTACCTCAGGAGAGGCCTCCAAATGACCATCCCCCCAAAAGATATTGGGTATCCCGACCGGGAACATGCCGACCCGCATTGGGAAGATAAGGGAATGGGGCATGTCGGTGCCCATCAATTTGACAAACCTAAGAGCGACAAGGTATGTCGACAAGGCCCAGGGGACGAAGCGCCCCTTACACCTCTAAGAGGATTGTGGTGGGTCACCTGACCCTAAGGGAAAGAAAGGACAGGGACCGGGGTAGTGCGTCCTCTGCCGTGCCGTGTTCTTAGCGGGCCCCAAGAGAAAGCAAAGGAGGATCTGCCGAAGGTGGAGAGTCGACTGGAGGCAACTCTACAAAAGTGGGTAGGGAGGAAACCATCGATCCCATCAAAAATGGAGGTGGAGAAGCTCCCTCTCCCCTAGAAGAGTCTTGGATGGTCCTCTGAGAAAGCACAGGGGTGGAGCTGCTCGGGGGCGTTCCGAAGATGGCAAAGGGAAAACCCATTTGCCGCATTCAGAAGGTAGGAAGGAAGCCCTTCCACCTGTCAGAGTGGTGGTGTATCTAAGCTCCTCGTCCGCCCCTACACCAAGGTCGGGAGAGGATTGAGAGAGAGGGCCGTAGTCCGAACTGCTGAGAACTGTGAAAGACGTTGGAAAGCCTGCCAAAGACATAGTAATTTCATAAGCTTGTGACCACTTAAAAAGAAAAAGGGGGGATTGGTGAGCTATACTCCGCGTCCAGCTGCTCCCGCCTATCCTGCCTCAGGTTTTCAGACTTTTCAGGGGTCCACCCTGAGTGTGTTTAGGATTGGTGTTCGAAATTTAGTACACCGAGCAGAAATTACCCATTGGCTGGTCCTTCTCCAAAGGAAGCAGCTCTCAAATGGGCAGCTAAAAGGCAAGACGACAAGGCGGATATCCTTACTAGAACGTAATAATCCTCGACAGAACGACCAGCATCTGAAGAACTGTTGTCGCAGACCCAGACACGGGACCCCGAGAATTAGTTGGCCTGGCAGCCAACAAAGCAGTTAAGCTCGCCCGCCACAATCAGTATAGCCTTATACACTTGAGAAGAGCCACAGGAAGGTGGTCAACCCATTAGATGGAGGGAAGTAGCTCTTGGAGCAAAACCGATATTCCCATTATTCACATCCCAATACCCAGGTCCACTCAACATGCAGACATTAAAGGGGGTTGTTTATAAAGGTTCCAAAGCCTCTCTTCTGGCACGGCACGAGTTAGCTGGTTAGGTCTTTTAGCCGAGACAGAGGGTTGGGGGAAGGGAGAGTCGTAGAAAAAAAGCAATAATGCGAGGGAGCGAGGAGGAAGCGCACCAACGACTCACCCAAGACCGGTCAAAGAATTCAATTCAACCCACTGACGGGGTGTCCCTAATTTGCACTCTGTTCAGGTGAGAATAGTTCCCCCCGGTACCAAGTGCAAGTAGACAAAAGATTAAGGGGATAGTCCTAGAGTAAAATAAGAATAAATAAACAAAGTAGCGCTAAGAGGGAGATAGAGGGAAGCGCACCAACAACTTTCCCAGGCCCCGCCAGTGTTCAATTCAACCCAGTGACAGACGGGGTTTACCTAATTTGCACTCGGGCCAGGAGGACGTGCAGCTACCGGCCCTGAGTTTATTATACAGGTTAACCCCTCGCCCCCCCTCAAATACCTCCATATACTCTACCGAGCAAAATAAGAGATCGATTTTCCTTTATTAAAATATTTTCAAAATATGATGTAGGTAAATGAAATTTCCATGCTACATAAAAGCATGTATTTAATATATTTTATGAAAATTACATATAATATTCAAGAAATTATACTAAATAAACTAAAAAAATAAAATAGTGACATGCAGAATGAGTGATTTTTTTCAGGAACATTCTAGGAGTTTATTGAAATCATCTGGCAACATTTTGCTTAGTAGGTAAGAACCGTACAACTGCCATTGTTGTTGTACTGACTGTGCAGAGATGCCACCACACATGAAAATGACTCATGAGTCATTTTCAAGAGAGATATGAAGGTCAAAGTGGGCTTTCGCAAGTTCTGGAGTTATACAATGAAAATAAAACCAATAAATCTCGACTGTAGAATTCGGTCGACTACGCATAACCACCGTTCGAGACTGCAGCAGAAATTTCTCAAAATTAAGACCAACAATGGCAAAGAAGTGAACCATTTCACAGTTTTCCATCGCCTCAATGCACCTGGGTCAAAAGCCAGTTCTCTAGCAAGCAAACCAATCTTCAGTGAGAAGAACCAGAAGGTGAAACTCCAATATGCTGAAGCTCATGTTGTTTGGAAGGATGAAGATTGGGAGAGAATTCACTTCAGCGAAATAATACATTTAATTTAGTTTGATCTGATGGCAGAAGCTTTGATAGACGCGCTCCAGGTGACTGACAGACTTAAACCCTAAACATGTTTAAAAGTCTGTCAAGCATGGAGGAGGCACCATCATGGTATGGGGGATGTTTTCGTCTGAAGGATTTTGTTTGCTAGTGCGAATAATTGGTACGGTAAATGCGAATGCATACCTAAACCTATTACAACATGTTATATTTCACTATGAGCATCTCTGAACAGCCAGCACTATTTATGCAAGGCAACGCACCATGTCATACTGCAAAGTAAGTAAAATACTATTTTGAATAAGATGATATCGAAGTAACGAAATGTCTTGCTCAGAGCCAAACCTGCACCCATTTGAGAACCTCTGGAAGATCATTGGAGACACTTGGAGCCAAGCAGCCTTCAACTGTGACGGATTTATGGAGGAAAATTGAGCAAGAATGGAACAAAAGAACAGCAACATTTTGCAAGAAACTGGTGAGGTCCTGCGGTTGTCGTTGCGCCGAAGAAATAAAAAAAAAAGTCTTCAACACCCCAATTTAAGTGTTTTAAGGTTGATTGTTGCAGAATCTTGCTTTGTTTCTAGTGTATTTGGTGGCTACGCAATTCTGTGAATGATCGTTCTCTTATTTTGCACGTGCCAATATTTTATTTTGATAGTTTATTTAGTATAATTTCTTGAATATACGATTGTATCGTATGAAATCTTCATAAAATATATTAAATGCATGCCTTTATGTACTGTGGAAATTTCATTTACCTTCTCATCATATTTTTTAAAATATTTTAATAAAGGTAAATCATTCTCTTATTTTTCTCAATAGTGTAAAAGAGGAAGTCAGTTTATTCGCTATAGGAAACCGAACAGCGGATCTTATAAATTTTAAAATAGCCAGGGTTTTTTTTACAAGGAATGCAATGGGGCTATTTATTTTTTAGTTGTTGCAGTAATTAGTGACGAAATTGACAATTAATTTCAATTTAGAGTGAAAAAAAACATGATTTGGAACTAAGGTGTTTATTTTCTGCTACCATATGTCAGATAAAAGCTTGAATTTTATCACTCCCTGCTTAGACAGACTGTGGAGCCTGCGGAACAAAATACTGATCTCTTATTTATTTCAAATGTAAATTTTCATTTCTGCAGAACCGACTAAATCGGTATTTAAAATAGAGCGAGATTTTGGTATAAAGATATTCATTAAATTGGCCACGAAGGCAGTCATTTTTTTTTTTAGAAGAAAACGATGGATAGAAAGAACAAAGGGCATTTTCCTAGCTGGGAACAAGGGCAACAGACCTAAGTCGCGTGCTCTCAATTATTTCAATAATTTTGAGAAAAAGAGAGATTTAATTAACAAACATATCATCTGACCTTATGACCTTCACAACTTTCAAAATCTCATTGAAAAGTAAAATGGTTAACATCTGACCGACATAGTAACTTGAAGACTAAACACGTGGAGACGGGGGTCAACAGATGAAAAGAGAGTAGAGAAAAAGCACAATAATTGAAGAATGGTTAAAAATAACAGCATTAGCAAAACGGAGCATCCTTAAATACCGGAGCCAGTACGAAAGTTCCCATAACAAGAAAAAGTACCCCAAAGTACAAACTTGAGTCCCATTCGCAGAGTACGAAGGGCAATAATAATAATGCAAACATTCGCCCCTACCAGACACGTCAAACCTCTGGTTTCTAGACCCTAACCTTCAATTCCCAAATTTGTGTCGGGTGGATAGAGTGGCGAATAAACCTCTTTCCCAACAAAGGTCACCCACTATCGAACGAGCCAAATAAACCAACTCTGACCTGTAAGAACGATGACATCGAAGCGGCCGTTGGTGATGACGCTGTCGCAGTAGGAGACTCGGGCGGAGTAGCAGCCCGGGCGCGGCAGACAGATTTCAATGGTGATTCGACGCGTCACCTCGTCGTAGGTAATATGGCTCGCCGGATCCACGTCCCACCCGCCCTCTTTCTGAGGGGGAGGAAGATTCAATTATTAAAAGGGCGGACACAAACGGGGGGTGGGGGACCAAGAGGGAGCCTCCTCACTCTTTTATAAACTTACCACCGTCCAGTATCGAGGGTTCCCTCGAGGACAAAGCAATGACCACGAACGACCCGGCAATTGATTAAGGGGCTCTTTACGACCTATCATGGCGCTTAATGGAAGTCAGCAGAGGGTAGAATCAAGAGGGAGTACCGCTTATTCCCGTGGATCTGGATTGTGGAGGCCTGAAGGAAGGTGTGTTGATGTAATGAACGAACAGAGACATTACATAGGGTATAAAATGCGGAGAAAAGAGGAGGGAAAAAGACATCTCAGCTCCTCCCAATTTCCCCGCAGTTCACGGCAATTCCATTGAGGGAAGGTTCCCTCCAGATGTACTTAGAAGGAACTGCGGAGGCCTTCTTCGCAGAGAAGACTCTCACCGGCATAGCTGTATGCCCCTCGGAGACGGACTTCTGAGGGTCCTTAGTCCCGGAATGGACCGAAGGCACAGTCACCTTCGAGGGCTTAGCGGAGAAAGACTCGCACGCGATTGTTGTCCTTCTGCTTCGAATCCTTAAGGATTATTGTTCCGTCTTTGGGGGAAAGGCGACCACCGGTGGCACTCGGTCTGGCTCCGAGCAGTGTCTCAGTTGGCGCTGTTCTCCTTTCGAAGAACAGTCTTCGAAGTGTCCCGGGAGAAGGCCACTGCCATATTTTGGTAGTTTCCTCTTCCAAGTCGAACGACTCGGTAGAGGGGGGGCTCAAGTATTGGCAGGAGGAAGGTTTGCACTCTTCATGCTGCCGGGCGGACCAGTGGCAACCGGGTAGGTAGAACCCTAAGATGGCCTCCAAATGGGCGTTGAGATACCGCGCTCGAAGGCCTGTAATGGCAATGAGAGGGTACCTTTTTAACTTGAGGGGTAGGGAGTGTCTAGGGGATACAGAGCACGAGAGGACCAAGTTCTTAGACTCTCTTTACGAGATTTGGTGCACAGCTTGGACAGAAAGGACTTCCTTTTCAAACAAATACGAATCACAATTCTTTAGGAAGCAGGGTGCGATCCGCCACAATTCACAAACTTAGCCTCACATGAAACGTTAATCGTATAGGCTTTAGAGCAGTTTACATATATTTGTAGTTAACCTGACTTCGCACGTCTATATATTTGCCGATGATACTAAGTTAGGTAGGATTATAAGGTCTGACTCTGACTAAGGCTGAAGTATTACAAGATGAATGAATTGACCAAACTATCCCAATGGGCAGAGAAATGGCAAATGGAATTTAGCATAAACAAGTGTAATTTACTTGGTATAGGTAGGTGTAATTTACTGAAAAATTATAAAATAAATGGGAAAGTTTTAGGAAAACCAGAATGTGAAAGAAACTTAGGTGTCTTGGTTAGTTCTGACCTCCAGCCAAGAAAACAATGCTAAGTACTAGGAATAAAGCTAATTGGGTATTGGGGTTTATTGGGAGGAGTGTAACTAATGAGTTATGATGTCATTCTGAAACTGTGCCTGGCATTAGTTAGGCCTCATCTTGACTATGCAGTGCAATTTTGGTCACTATACTAGAGGATGGATATTGCTTTGCTCGAGTCTGTGCAAAGAAGGATGGCTAAGATGATTCATCGGTTGAGGAGCTTAACTTATGTTGAAAGGCTTAAGAGACTAAATCTTCATACATTAGAGAGAAGAGTTCTAGGGGAGTAGATTGAAGTCTTCAAGTGGGTAAAAGGTTATAATAGGCCAGACATAGGTAAGGTTTTTATTTTTAGTGAATAGGATTGGTAGAAATTGGTTTACAAATCTAGATGAACATAAAAGGCTCACTGGTCATGTGATGGAAGAGCACTGCCTGCAGTTTTAAGAATGGATTGGATAGATTTATGGATGAGGATGATAGGTGGGAGTGAACTGGGTAATGGGAAAAGGAGCCGTCTTGTATAGGCTATTGATTAGCTTTGTGCAGACTACTCCTTTTCTTATAACGGCACGAAGCCCTTCAAGCAATAGCGATAAATCTAGCAAGCACCAAATCAGGAAGCCTGTCTCAGTCGAAGTGCAGGGGCGAGGTCTCGCGACCCCAGCCATGTTTCTTCGCAACATGCTAGACCTTGACGGCCTGCTGCCATCCAAAGATCACATAGGCAGTATCAACAGAGTTAACAAAAAGGCTCATCCGAGAAAAGGGAGACCCTGATGTTCTCTAACGGGAAGCCAAGCGAATCCTGTTGTTGTTATAGCTACCCAGAGCAGATGGCATCTGTTCCCTCTAACCCCTCTCGGAGATTAAGGAAGAAAACTTCAATCCAACAGCCGGTGTTGTCGGTCCCGCAAAAGTTACCACAATTAGGTGGGGACGAGCTTTCTGGGAGGCTGTCCTGAAGGAGAGGGTTAGAGTGGAGGGAGGCTGTTGCATGCTGTGGGAATTTTATAGCACGTTCCTGTGCTAGGGAGTCTATGCAAAAGCTAGTAAGTGAAAGTTCAATTGAACTTACCTCACGTCGAATACACCCAAGTGGGGTGGCCCCCACTATATGTGAGGCGGTCGTGCCATACTCACTTGAAAATGACTTACCACCCTTCAACCTTTCTTTCTTCCCCTACAGGGTGGCTAGAGTTTAAAAGGACACAGCCTTGCCTGCTGACCACAGTAGCGAATGCTCGGTGCTGATGCATCCTCCGTCGGACAGCCTTGATCCAGGAGTCGCACGAGCGACCAGGAAACGTCGGAAGCGAGCGATAGCTTCTCGACGATGGGTCGCTGAGGGATCCGAGGCTCTATTCATCATTTTCCTATATTTCAAGGATTTAGAGATTTGAGACCTCCCCCCCCCCCCCCCGGTCGGAATGAACAGCGTCGGTTTTGTCTCTCGCCAACTTGGCGCAGGAAACGCCATCGGGAATCATTACACAATACAGGCCCGGATATGCGAAGCGCTTGGTCGGGAAGTGGGCCCATGTGCCGGTAGGAGCCCATCCGGGACCACCTTTCAGGGCCGCTGGCCAATGGGAGTTGGCCGTAAAAGGATAGGAATAGATGAAAGATTCGGGCGAGGGTAAGAGCGGAAAATGTGATGGGAGGAATGTTTCTTTTTAAATATCCTTTGCCCTAACGGGAGTGGAGTGAGGGGGTGGGGGGTTTACCTCCCTCTTCCCTGCCGGTGCCGATCTGAGAGGAATGGATGGAAGCCGATCGGCGACTAGCCTTTGAAAAATCCCGCCGGCCAAAAAAAGTAGACGAGAAGTTTTGTAAAAAAAGTGGCGAATAAAGAGAGAAAGTGGAATGGGGTCGAAGGAGTAAATCCCCGGTACTCCGAAATTAGTTAAAGACAACTCTAAAAAATGGGGCCGGAGGGTGCGGCACGACTTCAGTAGGGGGCAGTGTTTTTTCCTCAGCTACAACGTCAATTCCGGGACAACACGGAGCACTCCACTCGGGTCAGGAAGACGCCCCTCCCCCGGTCCAAGTCTGCATAGTGTATCCCCCCTGCGTGGATGTGGTTGACTATGTGCATGATATCGCGTGTGAAGCATCTTAACCCCGATCCCACAGGGTAAGTTAGCGTATCCGCCGATGGGCAACCAGCTCATTCGTGTCCGCGCTCGCTGGGATCGAAACACTTGCCTCAACGCTGGAAGTCCAAGACCGTAGCCACTAAGCTAGCGAGAGCTGCGGAAACTTCCTATTCCCATCGGGGTTCGTTTTGGAGGCTCAATACCAATACTCAAAAGATATAATCCTATGAAATTCTCGCACTCACCTTTCTGATACAGCCTCAGTAACAAGAATTGCTTCCGCGAAAGAGGCAATGTTTCACTTTTAAATGGCTCACAAAACAACTACCTGATCCATTCCATTACACAAGCAACGCCTTTTTTCACAAGTGCCATTTAAAGCATCCACTCAGCTGCCTTTCGATTTTGCAAACCCCTCACACCGCTAACAAAGCATTATACAGTTTAACGGTTCAATTCGCTGAGACCAGGATCAGGTTTATTTTTTTATTTATTTTTTTTTTAGATTTTAGGAGCCCATATGGCGACTACCTAGTAGGGCAGAAGTTGCCGTACTAACATCACAGCCTACTACTTGTTAATATTAACGTAACAAATAACTATGCAATAACCGTGTCCAATTCGGAGACGACGGAAAGCAATCTGAAGCCTTCGCGGCATTGGAGGGTAGGTCCATGGGAACAGTCGCAAAGCAATGGCACGCAACTTTAAGTTCTCCTCGACCATCTACAATCTCATTTGCCAAGCAGACCGGAGAGCTGCTGTATTCCTGCCATGTAATCGGTGTTAGCATGAGCGAAACGTTGGCTGGTAATCCAGTCCTCACGGAATTATTGGAGCCTTCATCGGCGCGCTCATTCCCCGCAATTCACCAGCAGAAGATAAGCTCGACATCCACCCGGCTCGCCAAAACCGTGGCGTCACGGATATCGAGAACCAGGGGATGCGGAGATTCCAATGGATCGAGAGCAGTGATTCGCTATAAATCACAATCCGGTCTCCGAATCGGGAACGTCGCGTAATCTCCTGTACCGAGTGGTGTATTGCCACCAGCTCGGCCGTGAAGACCGACGCAGCGCCTGGCAGAGCCCCGCTGACTTCAAACAGAGGTGAAAGGGCATGGACACCGTCCCCCTCTTGGGATTGGAGCCATCCATATACACATGCCCGGTTCCAGCATGACACGAAGTATGCTCCCAAAAGGCCGAACGGAATACTCCCGGCGCTGTAGAAGCTTTGGGAGCAGAGTCGTGGGGACAAATAGTCAAAGGTGATACCATCCAGGGTGGCGTCCAGGGCAGAACCAGGAGCGCCACCAGCCCGAGAGTTATACCTAGCTCTCGAAGTAGTTTAAGATATGACTAGGGTCTTTCGGCGGAATAGGCACCGTCAAGATCAGCTGCGGATGCAGTGAAAGCTGTTG
Organism: Ceratothoa steindachneri; assembly: GCA_963969495.1. Taxonomy (NCBI): domain Eukaryota; kingdom Metazoa; phylum Arthropoda; class Malacostraca; order Isopoda; family Cymothoidae; genus Ceratothoa; species Ceratothoa steindachneri. Next base: position 139,486,693 of record OZ018323.1, on the reverse strand, counting down.
GCGAGTGAGGGAGGCGAGTGGCATCTCCTCCGCATCGACAAGTAGGCTCTCAATGGCGAAAGTGCGGAAGGCACCGGTCGCCAGGCGAAAGCCGGTATGGTGGATATAGTCCATCTTCCGCAATACATGGTTGGCTGCAGATAGATAAAACTCGCATCCGTAGTCGAGCTTCGAACGAACAAGGGATCGATAAAAAAGTAAGGCAGTAGCCTTAGCAGCATCCCAGGCACTGAATGTCACGGAACGAGGAATATCCATAGCGCGGCATGCGAATATAAGCTTCCCCCCCCCCTCCGCCTGGAAACCTTAGGCAGGCTTAGGAGGCGGGGGTCCCTCTTTTGAAGGATCTACCGTCTCCGAGCCACCCAGCCCTACCAATGGGCGTGGGAGAAGAAGCTGTGCTCCTTTCAGGGGGAAATTTTAGGAACCTTGGAAGATGGCCTCACGACCAACTTCAGGGGTGTTGCCTCCTGTGAGTGTAACGACTCGGTGAAGGTGCGCGGCCTTTTCGTCTTACGGGAAACGGTCACGCCTGGTTTTAGCCGGGGCTGGGTGTGAACCATTTATGCCGCCAGCTCTTCCAGGGAAGCGGCCGGGGTGGGTAGAACCCACAGAAGGGTTCCGAATGGGCGCGGAAACGACGGTGCTCGTAAGCCTGGAGCAGGGGGTGTCTTTCTTAACATTGAGGCACAAGACGTCCCAGGCAGAGCAAGGCACGCCAGGACCAAGTCCTTAGCCTAGCGAAATGAGAGAGGATCCTGGGCCTGAACAGCCAGGATATCCTTCTCAAGGAGATACGCACCACATTGCTTTCGAAAAGGCACGCACCAGCTCAGGGAGCTTGTCACAATCGAACGTGACGAAGAGTGTAGGGGTGGGTCTCGAGGCCCCTCCCTGTTTTCTCCTCATACGCTCGATCTTGACCACCCCATGGTCGGCCAGCTCTAAGGTAATTCATCTATGGAGTAGTGTACGAGTTCCGATGCATAAACTACTCCTTTCACAAAGTTATGGTAGACTGCGGAGTCACATTCACCGGCGTGCCATCTAGTGTCCGAAGGGCACTAATCATGGCATGGCGGCCTCGGAGGGATTCGATGGATTCGCCAGAAGGTTACCGTGCGAGAAAGTGGTTCCCTTCAGCTCTCTACCAATCAAGCTAGCTAAAGCTCTCCTCTGATGGATCATGTTGCCCTTTGCCAGCATGCTCTCTTCGGTAGAGCGAATAACGAGCAAGCGTTTGAAACAAGTGGGCTCGAAAACGACAGGTAACCTCAGAATGAGGGGCCACGACGTAATCGAGGTTCAGCTCTACGCACTTTTGCTCTTAGTCTGGGACTCCCCACCCGAGGAAGCACCGAGGCCGGGGACGTGCCGATCTTAGCTTGGTCGCATACCGAAATTGCAGCGGCCCCGTCCGTCCCCGTGGTTCCCGCGGAGGCTGAGGAGCCCCTTGATTTTTTTAGTCTTTTTTTTTATATTTATTTTCTTTTTAGGAGAGCAGGGTGGGGAATGAACCGCTTCTCCCGTCCCCCGGCAGGAGCCCATAGGACAGATGGGCCTGCTTCAACAAGATCCTTCTCCGAAATGGAGAAAGTCCTGGCGGTCACGGCACAAGCCGGGGGAGGAGATCGTTCCACTCCTTCTAAGCCCTCGGGCGATCGCGCCCTCTGAGGAGAAGCTTTTACAGGGGCGGACTCGGGTTAGGGGCTTGGCACTGAGCCCATGTCCATCACAAGGTGAGCCTCCATGTGGCCATCCCCCACCCCCTCCAAGACATCACTGATCGCATTCGAGGGACCTTTAATTTTGTGTTGGGCCAGCGAACCGACATCCGTCGGGAAACAGAAGGAGGCAAGGGCCGACGGACCCTGCCATCTCTTGCTCCCCTAAAGATGTTGACTCTATCAATCCGCTTCAACCGGGAGTAGTCAATTATGCGCCGCCTGCCTACTTTCTTGGCAGTCCCCTTAGAAAGTAAAGGGGGTACTGCCGCTGGAGAAAGGGAGTTGTCCCAGCAAGGGGGTGATGGAGAGTCCTCCTACGGGTGCACCCCTAGGCATAGGAGAGGAGTATGACTCGTCTCCGGTCAAAGAGTTTTGGAGGGTCCCCTGCGAAAGCACAGGGGGGATGGCTCTCCATTTTTTCGGTGGAGCTAGCAGAGGGCGGTTCCGACGCTGGTAATGGGGAAGGGAGAGAGGGTTTTTTTGCTTTTTTTCATCATCGGGCATGGTAACCCTTTACTTGTCACGGGACGCAAACGCACATCACCCCACGCAGTAGCACGCTCTGCGAGGGGTGAATATGGGTCCGGCAAAAAAAAAGCTGCCGCCATTTGAGGCCACTCTTCCCGCTTACTGATCTGGCAGCCTATCGGCATGGCGTAAAAATTAATAGATAGAAGGGAGAAAGAAAGGGGATGTGAGGAGGGTATGGGTAGGGATGAAGCAAGTTTTTAAAAACACACCACCCCAGATTGAGCTCAGGGGTGAAGGGACGTTGTCCCCTCCCCTGAGGCAGTCACCAGATGGGCTACCATATTGAAAAAAAAATAAAAATCACCCCTCAGCCCCGATCCGGGATAGTTGTGTGAGAGGAAGCTGATCGGCGTCTACCCTGTGAAAGTAGAGGTCGACCAGAGAAAGTTGTGTGAGAGGTTGTAGGGAATGTGAAGAAGTAGGGTAAAAACACAGGGTTCAGAAAGAAGGAGAAGAGGCTAAGGAAGGCAAATAGCCGCGTCCTTTATGCGGAGGTTTAAATCATAAAGCCAATCATATTCGCATTCGCTTCCTCTTGAATAAGCATATTATACAATTCATCAAATTACTCTTATGCTTTACATTTAACATCTTCACCTCCTACAAGTAACCTTCCATTCTTATCCTCCCTCAATGTTCACACAGCTATTCTCTTTGTTTTTCTTCTTTCGCACTTCACTGGCCTCATCAGGGGTGGACGGAGAGAAGGTAGAGAGCTATTTTTGCAGGTAGCGGTAGCGGTTTGAGAAAATCATTGGCTCGCCCTTGGGCAGGTAATTTCAGCTAGTACCATTATATAAAGAGACTGTATGTCCATTTATGTAGAAGATGATTGTAGATTGGGATTGTATAGTTTTTTTTTATTTACTTTTGGGCTCCCACCTACTACAATTCCTTGAACATAAAATTCTCCAGTTGTAAATAAAATTGTAAAAGATCCGCCCTTCATTCTCCCTTCGAACAGCAAAGCGGCCATCTCGTGACGCAGCAAGCAGAGTGGCTGCAGGATATCTAGAGGCTGCCACCACATCTCCACTGCACATTTCATAGCATCTTTCCACATTTCCGTATTACATCTTCCTTTCCTAGTTGTAGCAAACATTAACAACAGCCTTTGAACTAGTCCATATTTAGTCCTTAAACTTGTTTCGCTTTAGTTCTCTCTCTCACTGATCCAGCAGCATTTCACTACTGATTCTTCATTCTTTGCAACTTTTCTTACGTTCTCATCCATACACAACCATATGGTCTTGTAGGCCCATAATCATTCATCTCAGAGTTTGCACCGAGCATATACCTCAGCACATTCTTTCTCATCAGACGTAAATCAATCATGCTCTAGCATCCCCCTCCCCCTCTTCTTGCCCAAATCCTTGTGCAGATGGAAAAAAATTTCCTTTCGCCCATTCCATGAAATCACAGCTGTCCACTGAAGGTCTGTAGGGCTCTATCTTTACCTGTTGAACATATATGGAGTAATTGTGGAGGTCAACCTTGTCCTTGTCGAAGAGACATAGATTGAGATAGGCATCGCGGGGCTCGATCAGGAAATGATGGTTGACGCCAGCAGTGCACACCACAGTTGACGTGTGCTGAACCATCAAGATCTTACTCGGCTCCGGGGATCCTGAGGATGGCAAGGTAAGACTTTATTAGTTTTCAAATATTATTTTCCTCCAGTGGCTTAACAAAATATCCATTTAGAGCATTTCCCCAGTAAATCAGGATGAAAATAGCCAGAATTTTAAACAATAGAAAAGGCGGCAAGCAGGTAGGTCTTGGCCACCGAATCTCCCGAACTAAAGTAAGGCTATTAGCATTCATGGGATTATCAGAGGACAAAGATGTGAGCATATAAGTAGCCTACGACACGCAGCTCTCATCATAGTTTGTATTCTTATTCCGGTACTATAGGAAGATTACTATATTCTCAATTTCACTTATCACTTTTAATGAGTAAAAGGTATAGGAAGAATTAAAGAGTGATATTACGAACGAGGGCATTGCCCAGTGGACGAAAAGAGGAGGGACATAGATGAGGAATAAAAGGTGATAAATAGAAGGAAGAAGAATAATGATAGATCTCAAGCTTAAATCTAGGTTTAAGGGTTGGGAGTGCGGTTTTAAACCTGGTTGAATAAGTTCTAACAACGAACACTAGCATTTTAAAGTACGAACTTGATATCGTTCAAAAATGGAATCAAATTTCCACATGAATACCGTTGTCCTTGGGCCTTTGTTCTTGGAGGTCCGAGATAGGTTTGTCATCGTCTTTCCCAAATCTATCGTTTCATCTTATGATACCCTTTACCGTTTTAGGAACCTTTCCTCCGTTGGATTACACAACCTTTACTTAAAGCCCCCCCCCCAACATATTATAGGGGATTTGGGGGGTAATCCTGGATAAATACGAGCATAAACCCTCAGCATATCAGTGACTTTGAGGTTACCAATTTTTTCTTCAAGTTAATAAGAGATCGGCTCGGGTCGTGGAGAAAGGAAGAGTCTTTGAGCAGGCATGAAATTCTGGAGGAAAAGGTAAACTTTTACCGGATCAGAAAAGGTATTTTATTAAAGAGGATCTCTGTTGGCAACTTCCTACACAAGGCACCAGCTGCCGTTGTATAGCTAGCCTCCAAACTACGCTATAATAAAAGCTAAAAATTAAAAAAAATATATAAAAGAAAATGAAAAGAGGAAGCAGGTAAGCGATGGAGTCGGGGAAGGCCAGTGCCCATCTGGTGACAGCTTACTACGGCATAAGTCCCGTAATCATCGTATAGCCTAGTTCTAGGATAGATTAAAAAGCAAACGAGCAAAAGATAAACAAATAACAAAAAACAAAAATTAAAAAGCAACAAGGAAGCACGCTCTGGCGGCGTCGGGGAGGGGGGCGCACGCCTAACCCCCGCCGCAAGACCATGCGACCAAAACCAAAGAGAGCCAAATAAAATGGAGGAGGTCAGCCTCCTCAAAAAAAACGTTAGTCCATAAGTCTGTGTGCACGAACTCGTCCCGAGTACGAGGGACAAGCGGTAGCGACCCCACTCGTCCCGGTACCAGGACAGGTAACGTGCGCGAAGATCACCCAGACTGGGACATTCAACAGAATGTGACGAACAGTCTGGAGGACAACGCAGTCGTTGCAATAAAGTGCGTTCGGCGAACACTCCATTAAACGGGGGTATGTCCGGCGAACACTCCACTAAATGGTGGTGTCCGGCGAACACTCCCTTAAATGGTGGTGTGTCCGGCGAACACTCCATTAAACGGTGGTATGTCCGGCGAACACTCCATTAAATGGTGGTGTGTCCGGCGAATACTCCATTAAACGGTGGTATGTCCGGCGAACACTCCATTAAATGGTGGTGTGTCCGGCGAACACTCCATTAAATGGTGGTGTGTCCGGTGAACACTCCATTAAACGGTGGTATGTCCGGCGAACACTCCATTAAATGGTGGTGTCCGGCGAACACTCCATTAAATGGTGGTGTGTCCGGCGAACACTCCATTAAACGGTGGTATGTCCGGCGAACACTCCATTAAATGGTGGTGTGTCCGGCGAATGCACCCAACTCGAAAATGATAGAAAGCGACTTGAAGCCGTCGTGGAATTAGCGGGGTAGGGGGAGATCTATGGGAACAGTAGCGACGCAATGGCGCGCACTTTTAGTTTATCCTTAGCCGTCTTCCATCTTCTTTGCGAGGCAGACCGGAGGCCTACTCTGATTCATACAATGGAGTGGGTGTGTGGAAGAGCGAAAAGCTGGTCTGGTGACCTAGTCCTCGCGGACTCTTTAGCGTAGTCATTCGCTGCAATCCCTAAATGTTCCGGAACTCAGCAGAAGATAATCTCGACGTCCGCCCCTCTGGCGGGAACCTTCGCGTCACGGATACCGCGAACCGAAAGGGGTGGAAAGTATAGGAACCCAATAAGTAATTGACATGAGAAAGCGACCATGGCCTAACAGGAGCCCGATAGGGAAAGGGCAAGAGAAAGCGACCATGCCCTGACAGCAACCCAATAAGGAAAAGGCAAAAGATCGAGACCCTTACCTGGCAGGAACCTCTTGAGGAAAGGGCTCCCGCGAATATGCTGGTTGGCGAGGAGGATAGAGATGGAATACACCCCGGCCTGGCGGGAAGTGAACTTGCAACGAGCTGAATTCACATCGGAGGGGCTCTCTCCACCGAGCTCCGTGACAACAGCCACCTGAAGAAGATGGCTTTATTATCGGGGAGCGAAACCAAAGGGTGAAAATTCATGACAAGTTTTGGAAGAGGTTTGTAATAAAACAAGGTCTGCTGACCAAAAAGTCGCGCGCTCTCACTTATTCTGATTTATGACCTTGCGACCTTCAAAACTTTCAATAATTCACGGACTAACCTTGGGAGGACCTTGGCAAACATAAAGGTTTCAAATTCCGTTAGAATCGGCCGGATAAATGTTATTACCAAAAAAAAAAAAAAAAACAGGGACCGACCGACAAAGTGAGATATAGAGTCGTAAAAATGAAGTCAGTGGAAGCGAAGCTGTATGGAAAGTATATATACAAATATATGAGTAGTACGCATTAGGCGCTAGTTTATAAGAAAATTCAAAATCCATCAAGGAGAAGAAGACCCTTCCCCCACCCTCGACTCCCAAATCATAATCGTATAAATGCTTCGTCAACGTGTGGCAGGGATCCGCTCGCCTCTTAATTAGGCTCGGAAGCCGAGCTGAATACAAAACGGAAAAGGATTTAGAGAAGAGTGCAAGGGAAAACTGATTAGGAACAGCCAGGAACCTACCTTGTGAACACCCTGCGTTATTTCAATCACGACTCCGTCGCCGTTGCTTATCGGATACGGTCGTCCATTTCGTTGATAAAACTGCAAACAAAGACGAATTTTTAATTAGTTATCAGAATTATTTGATCGTGTTTTGGGCACATTTATGGCCAACACAAGTGATGTCCAGGCCTGGAAATTTAAGGACCCCCCTCCCTCCACATCGAGCGCATTATTTAGGAGTTAGTACGAAGATTGCATACTTATGGTCGGAAGGTAATGCTAACGGGTACGTTCTGCGCATCGCGTGGAAACTGCGTAATGAAACACGCTGAAATGAGCAAGAGATCATTTTAGGTGAATTATTACGATGTTTTTAGGTTCCTTCAAGATAAAAACCAACGAGGGCGTCTTTGCCGAAGTCAAATTGTAAACCCTAAGCAAAACTCACATATGATCCTTAATTTAATTGTCACTACCATGACAATTTGGATGAGATCCAAATTATGTATACATACAAGTTCAAAATTTCCGAATAATAATAAAAGGATCAACCGCGTGGCTTGTGTTATTATTATTTTCTCTAAATACCATATACCGGGATTTTCAAAAGTTGTGTTACACTCGGGGGTTTTTATCATTCGCGAGGTTTAGTGTGTGATAGAAAAAGTTCCGTCATATAAACTTAAAGTTCTACATTTCCATCAAGCGTAATTAAAACTTCTTTTCCATTGTGCGCAGACGTGTCGAAATGTGGGTTAAATGAATCAACATCTCTGCTCCTGAGGGAGAGCCACAAGTCCAACATCGCCAAGCAGCCTGACGTCAGCCTAATGAACGTCCACATAGTCGCGGAGAGGTTCACGAAGGGGAAAGATCCCAAAGATCGACCTCGTTCAGGCAGATATCAGTTGTCAGCCGTTTGGTTGTTAGAAAGGCATTCGATTTTTTTTTGTTTTCATTGCGGTAGCCCATCTGAGACTGCCTAGTTGGGCATAAGTCGACATACAACAACACAGCATACTACTAGGTTGTATTAAAAGAACAAATAACAAAGAAACAATAAGTAAATAAGAACGATAAAAAAAGACAAATACTAAAAAAAATAACGAGAAAAAGCAAAAAGGCAAGAAGAAATCATGCTCGGGCATGAGGGGTGGTAGGCTCGGCTTCCCCGGCGCAGGAACATGGAACCCACAAAAAGAAATCCACAAAAAAGGGAAAATAATGTGGAGGAGGCCAGCATCCTCCAAAAAGTCGTAAAGTCCACAAGTCGGTGGGCACGAACCCGACCCGAGTACAAGGAAAAAGAGGTAGCGACCACACTCGTCCTAGTACCCGGGCAGGAAACGTGATCAGAGATCACCGAGACTGGTACATTCAAACAGAATGCGCCGAACAGCCTGGGGGACAACGCAGACTTGACAGTATGGCGCAGGCAAGCGCTCAATCAAATGGCGGTGAGTCACGCAAGTATGCCCAATTCGGAGACGATAGAAAGCAATCCTGAAGCCGTCGTGGCATTGAGTGGTAGGTCCATGGGAACAGTCGCAGCAAAATGGCACCCAATTGAAAGTTCCCCTCGACCGTCTCCCATCTTCTTTGCCAAGCAGGCCGTGTTCCTGCCATATAATCGGTGTGAAGAAGAGCGAAACGATGGTTTGGTCGCCTAGTGCTCGCAGACTCTTTGGCGCCCTCATCGGCGCGCTTATTCCACGCAATTCCTACATGTCCAGAAGCCTAGCAGGAGATAATTTCGACATCCGACCGGTTCGCGAAAACCGTGATGTCACGAATATCACGAAACAGGGGATGAGGAGATTCCAATGCCCCGAGAGCACTCAGGGAACTTTGTGAGTCGCTATAAATCACAATCCGGTCTCAGAACCGGAAAGGTCGCGTTATCTACCGTACCGAGCGGTGTATTACAACCAGCTCGGCCGCGAAGACACACCGCAGCTCCTGGCAGAGCCCCGCTGACTTCAAAAAGGGGATACGGCGTGGAAACCGACCCCCTCTTGGGAATTGGAGCCATCTGTAAACACTGGCACGGTTCCAGCGAGCTCCAAAAAGGTCGAACGCAATACTCCCGGCACTGTAGAAGCTTTGGAAGCAGAGGCGTGGGACAAATAGTCAGAGGCGGTACCCGCCAGGGTGGCGTCCTGGGCAGAACCATGGGCGTCACCAGCCGAAGAGCTATACCTAGCTCTCCAAGGAGTTATCTAGCCCTAAATCCAAAGGGCTTAGGGTATGACTGCCGTCTCTCGGCGGCATAGGCAGCGTAGAGATCAGCTGCAAATGCAGTGAGAGCTGTTGGTGACTGAGGGCGGAGCCGGGCTCGCGCATACAGGCGAAATATACACTATGCACGGCGCAAGAGTGTGTCATCTCCCCAATATCGAAGGGAAGGCTTTCAATAGGGGAAGTACGGAAGGCACCGGCCGCCAGGCGAAGGCCGGTATGGTGGATCGAGTACACCTTCCGCAATACACGTTCGGCTGCGGATGCATAAAACTCGAATTAACAAAAGATCGATAAAAAGGAAAGGCGGCATCCATGAACGTCACAGAACCAAGAATATGCATGGCGTGGGTACAGGAGACCCTAGGGCTGCGAATATGAACCTTCCAGGTGAGGCGTCGTTCAATTAGAAGAACAAGGAAATGGTGCGAGTCTACCACTTCCAGGAGAACCCCATTTAAAAACAAATCTGGGTCAGGGTGCAGCCGCGGATGGCGGCAGAATTACACCGCCTTATTCTTGACCAAGGAAAACCTAAGCCTGTTCGCTTCTGCATAGCGTTAGACACAGTTCAACCCCAGAGTTGGCATCGAGGCCGCGCCAAAAGAGATCGAAAGTTCGTCCACGTAGAGCGTAGCGAGATCTTCCGGCAGCACCGAAGAGATGCCATTAATGCTCAGGGCAAAGAGTGTGACACTAAGGACACTTCCCTGCGGGAAACCCTCTTTCTGCTCCTTTGGGCCGGAGAGGGCTCCCCCCACCCGTACGCGGAATCGACGATCTCGCAAAAATTCAGATATAAACATTGGGAGGCGTCCCTTCGCCTCCATCGAGTGCGCTATCATAGGCCTTCTCCAGATCGAAAAAGACCATGGCGTAGTGCTGTCTACGAAGGAAAGGTCGCAGACGGCATTTTACAGTCGGAACAGAGCATCCGACGTGGAGCGGAACTTGCGGAAGCCGCACTGTGCAGAAGACAGATGGCTTCCGCTGTCCAGAGAGAAGGCTAATAATCTAACATTTACCAATTTCTCCATCAACTTGCACACGCAAGAGGTCAGAGAGATTGGGCAGAAACGGGCCGAGATAGAGTGATCTCTCCTGTTTGCGAAAAGCAAGCACGGTAGCGATTCGCCAGGAAACGGGGAGGATACCCTGTACCGAGATTCTGTTGAACAAATCTAACAGAAAGGCCGTGCTTCGCTTACCCAGGTGTCGAAGAATGGCGTACGGGACATCGTTTGAACCACGGGAGGTGTCCGCACGATGCGAGAGCGGAACGCAACTTACTCAAGGCAAACCTGTCGTTGAAGGGTTCTCCGACTTTATAGGTAAAGGCCAGTCGGCGGCCTTCCGCGACATCACGACGCGCATTGAATGCTGGCGTAGCAGCCTACCGGCTTGAGAATGAAAAGAAAGCGGTCGTAAAGGATTCGGCCACGGACGCGCGGTCCGAGATTGCGGCCCCATTCTCCTGGAGAACAGGAGCGGAGTCCTGCGAAAACTTGCCCAGAATCCTTTTGACTCGCTTCCAAACATCTGCTAGAAGGATCTTTCCGGTTAAGTGAAGACACGTATCCCCGCCAAGAAGAGCGGCGGGCGTGCTTTGAAATATATTGGAGGAACCTAGTTGGGCGAAATCCACCGACAGTGAATTCGCTCGGGCGGCGCTTATAGCGCATCCAGGCATAATGCTTCTGTTTGAGGGACGTCTCACACTCGGCTGACCACCACGGGATCGGTCGGCGTGCAAAACGGCCAGACATTCTAGGAATAGTAGGTAGGCCCACGGCGATGAGGTTGCCGGAGAACTCAACGGCATCATTTACCGACATAACTCCTCGACTGCGAGAGAGAAATCAGTCATTTCCTTAAACGCGGACCACCACGCCCGGCCAAGCCCCACCGGGTCGAGATCTCGGGTGGCAGCGGCCCGGAAAATGATATCTGAATGGGAAAGTGTTCATTACGATGGAGATCATCGACCACCCCCCACCCAAAATCAGGCTGTGCATCCGGAGAGCACAAAGATAGATCGAGGCAGGAAAATGAAGCAGTTCTTGGGAGGTGATGTGTAAACTCATCCACATTTAGGACAACTATCTCCAGCTCGTCGATCAGGTCGGCTGCACAGCTACTGCCTGAAAGGAGGTTAAAGCAAAGAGAAGAGCGGAGACATAATGCGAGGTGTAAATCGGGCATCCTCATACTCGGCCTCCATCCCGCTTCCTGGAAGGAGAACTCCGGGCGCTGTTGGCCGGACAATGCGCTGTCGCCTTAGAGAACTTATCAGGGGAAGTTGAGCTCGCCATGAGTCTTTTCCTCCATCCGCCTCGAACCTTAGGTCCACCGTCTCCCAAGCCACCCAGCATACCACTGGCTGTGAGCGTAGGAGCCGAAGCTCCTCTAGTGCTGTCCTGCTTTCGGGGGCCAGCTTTACGAACTCCGGAGATGTTGCCTCCAGAGTCTAACGACTCGGTGGAGGCACGCGGCCATTTCGCCTTACGGGAAACGGTCACGCTGGGGTAAGGGGGGAGTCCTGGTTTTAGCTGAGGCTGGGTGTAAACCCTTTGTGCCGCCAGCTTTACCAGGAGAGCACCCGGGGCGGGTAGAACCTGCAGGTTTCTGAATGGGCGTGGAAACGACCGTGCTCGTATGACTGGAAAGGCCTGGAGCAGAGGGTGTCTTTTTTAACATTAAGGCATAGGACGTCCCAGGCAGCGCCGGGCGCGCCAGGACCAGGTTCTTAGCCTCACGAAATGAGAGACGATTCTGGGCCTGAACGGCCAGGATTTCCTTCTTAAGGAGATACGCACCACATTGCTCCAAAGAAGCAATGTGCCAATTAGCCAAGCAAGATTTGGACTTATCGTGTGCGGCCTAGGAGCAACTTACACAGAATTCGGGTAACCCCGACAGGAGCGATTATTATGGCCGAAGCGGTGGCAGTAATAGCACCTCCGAGGTAGGGGCACGAATGCCTTTCCGCGGTAGCGATACCAACCTGCTCGCACCGACTCAGGGAGCTCGTCACAGTCAAACGTGATGAACAGTGTAGGGTTGGGTCTCGAGGCCCCTCCCTGTTTTCTCATCACACGCTCGACTTTGACCGCTAAATGGTGGGCCAGTTCTAAGGTGATGTCATCTATTGGGTAGTCCACGAGTTCCCTCGCATTAACCACTCTTTTCATAAAGTTCATGGTAGGGTGCGGAGTCACACTCACCGGCGTGCCATCAAGTGTCCGAAGGGCAATAATCATGGCCGCCTCTGAGGGATTCGACGCATTCGCCAAAAGGCTTCCGTCCGAGCAACGGGTCACCCTCGGCTCTCTACCAATCACACTAGCTAGAGATCTCCTCTGATGGATCATGTTGCCTTTAGCCAACATACTGTCATCAGTGGAGCGAATAACAAGGAAGCGTTTGAAGCCAGCGGGTAACCTATGAATGAGGGGCCCCGACGTAATCGAGGCTCGGCTCTGCGCATTTTTGGTCTTCGTCAGGGACTCCCCGCCCGGAGGAGCAACGGGTCCGGACGTGCCGATCTTAGCTTGTTCGCTTGCCGAAACGGCAGCGGACCCATCCGTCTACGTGGCTCCCGCGGAGGGAGAGGAGCCTTTAGTTTTTTAGTCTTGTTGCCGGTGCCAGCAGAACCACCTGCTGCCATTTTGAAGCCATTCCTCCAGCCTAGTGACCTGGCAACCCATCGGCATGACGAATCCACCTTAAGCAGGGCGTAAAAAATGATACGATAGTGAAAGGAGAAAGAAAGGGTTATCTGAAGAAGGGGTGAAGCAGGTTATTAAAAACCCAGCATCCCAAACCGGAGCTCAAGGGTGAGGGGGCGTTTTCCCCTCTCCTCAGACTCGATCCAGGATGGTTGGTTGAGAGGAAGCTGGTAGGCGTCTATCCTGTGAAATTAGAGGCCGAACAGAGAAAGTTGTGGGAGATGTTGTATGGAAAGTGAGGAAGCAGTGTAAGAAGATAAGGTGTCAGAAAGGAGAGGAGGCTAAGCTGAGTCCGGAAGGGGCGCTGAGTGTCGTCAGCACGGCGGCCAGGAAAGCAAACCGACGTGCCCCTTACGTTGAGAAGCAGCTGTCGTCGCCTGATGAAAAAAAACTTTCACGGTTGATCCCGTCATCAATAAACAGAACGACCACGTGGTAAACTTCGGCCAGGACGTCTCCGAGGTCCGCTACTTGTCCACGACTAAGCACCTGGCCTCCGTGATAATGCTCGGCATCGTGGATTCGAAAGGTTCGCGGTAGGGTACAGGCTCATCGCGGCCAATTACAGGGACATCTTGGCTACAAAAGTCCTATCCTTGGTGAAAAGTTCACGAAGAAGTTGGACTAAGTCATTCAACAGAACGGTGCCCCGGCCCACAAGCCTAAGACCGTGCAAGAGTGGTTGGGGTCGAACATGAACCACTTGTCGAAGGACCTTTGGACGCCGCAGTCGCCCAACCTCAATCCACTCGATTACAGTGTGTGAGCGATGTTGATGGGAAGTCTTGCAAGATCCGCCACAGCAACGTTGACGAGCTGAAGTATTCTGCCAACCGCGTGTGGGCTAGAATGAGGAACAACAACACCCACAAAACGTGTCTAACTGCATCAAAACTATCGTTGTGCCCTTTGTTGAGATCGTCGTAACGAAGTAACAGGACTTGTGCAATACTTGGTACCCCGGCATTGGGTTGTACAGGGAGGACGTGCAATCAATCCAGGTACCATTTGTAGCGAACTAGACATTGTGCGCCACGACGGCGCTTTAGTCCTAGATACATTTCTTTTATACTGGCAGCTATCGGAGAGGGTATAGCTGCCGCAATTAGAAAAAAAAGTAGAGGGCATAGTTGTATTAAAAGGTTGTTAGCAAAAGAGGAAAGGGGACCACGCCAGCTTCGCCAGGACCAGTCAGAGTTCAAGTCAACCTTATTTGTAAATGGGTCGGAAGGACGTGCAGGAATGGAGTACACGTAATCTTCCACACGTTAGCTAAAGGCATGATCGAACTTACTACACCTGGCGCCCCCTTGTTGCGAAGAGGTGGGCGGCGATCGAGGAGGGCCCTCACCTGGACGACGAAGGCCACCGTCTGGCCGACTGTGGCGGGCTCCGACCAGAGGAAGGTGGTTGTGCAGCGCTGGGGGTGGAGGTACTTCCCGGTGAAGAATTGCAGGAAGTTGTGTTTGTGCGTGAGAGTGCGCGTCATCAGCCAGAAAACAGCGCAGTACACGAGGAGACTCACAGTAACGCCGCCGCTTACAGCCAACAGCACAAACACCACTGCAGAACAAGAGATTTTATTTATAAAAAAACAGGAAAACTTTGTAAAAAAAGATTCGGGGTCAAAGTAGCGAAGTGAAGGGGGGAAGAGGGAGACATGAGGAAGGCACATAACCTGAGTAGCCCAAAAAGACCAAGAAGGTGGAGAGGTGAGAAGGGCGGAACTCTCCTTAACCTATTCCTGTTCCACTACGAAGGCAATTCTCTTCGCAGGATAAAAGGAGACACTTAACCCGATCTCCGTTCGCAAAATGACTAAAACAATGCCACCCCTTCATTTGACCTCTACAACCGCATTCGACGGCACTACACACCATGGAGGGGTCGAGGAACTAGCACAACACTGATTGTAGGGCAAGGAATAATCGCGTGCACAGACATGAGTAGAAATAATTAAATACAAACGACTAATTATGATCAAATATGACTATTTTTATTCTCGTTCAATTGACTTTTGCCTCGACATCAATGTAACCGTCCTGCAGTAGCCTTAAGAGCAAAATTTCAAGGGAATTTAAGATTTTCACAAATTGTTGGTTGATTTGAAGAGGCGACTGGTCCTGAATGCCCCTTTACAGCCAACAAGGGAAGTCGATTTATCTATTAGATCAATCTTTGTTAGATCTGGACCTTCGGACAAAGATCCGCGGTTATTCAAAAGAATGTTGGAGACAACATTCTGCATAGAGAATTGACTTCTCCATGGAGAAGTCAATTTTTAGCAAAACAACAACGAAAGTGTTCACGCCCTTGCTCTGAATAAGAAGTATGCTGGCCTTTGTTCTGAATTAGATGTATTATCGCCTTTGTTATAAATTTTATGTATGCAAGCGCTTGTTCTTAATGAGATATATGCAGGCTCGTGTTCTGAATAAGATGTATGCAGGCCTTGCTCCGAATAAGAAGTATGTTGGCCTTTGTTCGGAATTAGATGCATTATGGCCTTTGCTATGAATTAGATGTATGCAAGCCATTGTTCTGAATGAGATGTAGGCAGGCCCTTGGTCTGAATAAAAAGTATGGAGGCATTTTTTTCTAAATAACTCGAACACATCTTCTACAGCAGGACTTCACCAATTTGTCCTTTTGTTCAAGCGTGATTTTATTCCATTCAATCCAATCTTTGCCACAAATCAACATTCGTCGTTTTCCGAGACATAACCTTCTCACCGAGTATTTCCCATGTTTAAATCAGGGCTATGCACATGCCAGTTCATCAAGTCAATATTTTCAATTTCCAAGAACTGCTTCACCGTCTTTGCGGTGTGGCAGGGAGCACTTTTCCGCAAGAAAATTGTATCACGTACTCCCGATGTATCGGAGAGATGTGATCATATGTTGCTGAAGAGGATTATTGTATACCGCATTATTTATTCTGCGCGGTAAACTGACGAGCGGGCGGACTCCTCCATCGGTTGAAGACATGCCCCTCACGCAATAACACTCCAAATTTAAGTCTTTCGTGCATGTAGGTTTCAAACTTTCACATGTACGGCACTTTATATACTGCTTACCATCCAATCCAAACAAATTAAATTTGCTTTCGTCATTGAAAAACACTTTCCCAATTTCCAGTACTCCATAGGAGTAATCCAGTAACGAAAAGCAAAACTAGCCCCTATAATCGTTTTACTTGAGTGATTTATTAGCGGTCTATGAGTTCCACCTCTCTCTCAAGCAGCCTGAGACAGACTGGAGAGAGGTATTCAAGCTCAATTTCTCACCAACTCGACGTGAAATACCGGGGATTGAGTCAAATCGACCCTTCAATGCCATCCGTTGCATCGCGCGATCTTTCTTGGGAGTTTTTCTCGAGAGCGAACCATTTTCCTGGCCGACGAGTGCGATCCGTATATCACCATTGATCGTTCTTATGTGTGAAATCGCACTTTTCTACCGATTACAATGCCTTGAAAAGTCAAGCAGCGTCATCCTTTCACTCTTCCACTAAACAACTTGCCTCCGAAGGATTTGTAGACCTTAAGTTGTCTCGCAATCTTGATGAGTGATAGAATCACTAGCAATATTTACATGAAAACTCAAAGGTAGAAGTTATCGTTTTTTTAATTTTAGCCAATGTTCTATGAAATGAAACTTGACAGTATCAGAGACAAATTTTAGAAATATACTAGGCAATTTTAGGGGAAATGAGGGTATTCTAATGAAATTATAGATTTCTGTATTAATTTCTTTAGTTTTGGACGATGCTGTATTCAACCGAATCGTTTTCACCAGTCCTAGCATACAGAATGAAGCTGAGATAGCGACCGATATATGCTAGGAATAACACGTAGAGCAGTGGTCTTCAACCGGGGTGCCGCGGATCTTTGGATGCCGCGAGAGCCAACTAAAGGTGCCGCGGGAGCGACTAAGGACTAAGTAATCATTTTTAAAATGCCTAAATTGCAAAAAAAAAAATGTATTTCCGGCATTTATAAAAAAATCTTACGACATTGAGGGTATTTTGGAACTAGCTTCTCTCCATTGTGAAAACATAAAAACTACCAAGAGAAAGATGGGGAGAGTGAATGATGAAATGAGAGTTGCCTTGTCAACTCTACGTCTCAATATTAAAGAATTATGTGATATTCATCAAGCTCAAAATTCACATTAAACTTTAAAAAGTAAAATCTATTTATTTATTTTTTTAATTTTTATGTCATATTTCGTAATGTCAATCGTGGTTAATGTTGAAGTGCTTCCCACGCAATTAAGTATTTATACCTAATTTTTTTTAAATTGGGGTGCCACGGCTGCTTCTAGGTAGCAATTAGGGTGCCACTATCCTGTAAAGACTGAAGAGAAAATACAACAAAGAAACACTGGGATAAGAACACAAACACGAACGAATATAGTAAAAAAAAGTTTTGAAAGACAGTGTAAGAAAACAATGAAAAAGCGACGTAGGAGGGTACAAAAAAAAATTAAATTAGAGCCCCTCTCTAATTAAAGAGACCAGCAAGAAACCTCGAAGGTGCGAGGGTAAAATTGATGCAATGATTGATCTTTATAATCCCCTTTCTTCTAAGGGATAGTCATTTAGGACAATTAAAAAAACTTAAAAATGCCTCTTCTGCTGAAAAATATAGCAATTAATATATGTATATATATATATATATATATATATATATATATATATATATATATATATATATATATATCAACCCTGAAAAGTGTTGTTTCAATTGATTATTTTAACGATCACATCTTAACTTTCACCCACAAGGTGGCACGTTTAACTAACAATTGTAACACTCATACAAATAGCGTGGTGGCGGGAGGTGGGTGACAACCTCCCGTGTACTAAAGACCAAGGTGAACCGCTCCATCACACGTCCCAAAAGGATCAAAGGACTGACACAGCGGGAAGAGCAAGTCCGCGTCTCCTTCCAAGTTAGGTCCGGGTTCACGTCCAATCTTCCCGTCTGCCTTGCAACGAAGAGGACAGGTTTCAGCCGCGACGATCAAAAGTGACCCTCTGTCTATTAGTGCGCGCGTTACAATTAATTTATCATCATTTAATTTATAATATATTAACAAAATAAAAAAGGGACAGTTTGTGAAAGAGAATAAGGGAGAAGTTAAAAAAAAGTCGAAACTATAGCGCGGGTAGTATAAAGAGGGGGGGGATATTTTGAGCGCTGAACCATAAGGGCCCCTAACTCTCTATAAATGTTTAACCGACGCAATCAAGCCAAATTTAGTGCGGGTGTTGGGTTCGGGGGCTGACCAAAGAGGGCAAGGGGAATCCGCCGAACGTTTAGGTGAGGAAAAGGAGAAACGCCCCCTCGACTCGTAAATTCTTGGAGGGGCCCATGAGAAAGCACAAGGGCCAACTCTATCACAGAGGTAGAGCACTGCCCGAGGGTGGCTCAGAAGGTGACAAAGGAAAAACCTCTTTGACGCACAAAGATGGTTGGGGGGGGGCGATCCTCCACCGGTCAGTGAGGTGCCTTCGCTGTTTACCTCGTTCACCCAAACACCAAAGTTGGACGAGGACTTTCAATTAGGGGTGTAATCTTAAATTTTGATACTTTGAAAGGTGGCTAACAATTGAAATATCGGAAATTTATGACCATAAAATGGGGTGGGGGGAAGAGGTTGGTGGGCAATATCCGGTATATAGCCTCACCCCCTCCCATCTCATATAAGGTTTTCTGACATTTCACGTCTCTACCCTGACTGCATTAAAGGTCGGTGTTGGCACTTATGCAGCGACGAACACTGACCAGAAGTTGGCCAGTAGACAGGCCACCCCCAAACGCCGCAGCTCCCAACTGGGCATCCAGAGAGGCAGGTCGACAGGGTGGATTTCATCAATAGGTCCTACTGATCGTCAACAGAACGGACAAGATCTGGGTCTTTTGTGACAGCCCCAGAGACGGTGCGTTTGTTGGCCTGGCAGCCAACAAGGCAGGAAAGCCCGCCCGCCATAAGCAATAGACTTATGCACCCTAGAAGGGTCGCAGGTAGGGGTCAACAATTACACGCAGGGTCTGTGTCATTGGGGATAACTGATCTTCACATTAATTGCCCCTCAACCTCCAGAACACCTTATGTCATGGTCTCTTGCTATTTTGGGGCATTAAAGGGCCTTGTTTATAGAGGTTCCAAAGCTTCTCGTCTGACACAGCAGGAGATAGTTGTTCAGGTCCTTAAGTCTAGAAAAAGGGTTGAGGGGAGTCGTAGATAAAAAGGAATGCTGAGAGGAAGTGAAGAGGAAACACACCAACAGTTTCCCCAGTGACGGAAACTCCCAAATAATTTCCACTCAGGCGGTGAGGACGTGAAGCTCCTGCAGGTACCAAGTTTTAAGGCTACATAGGGTGCCCCTCTGGCGGGTTAAGGTATGCTAAGCTCTGTTAAAACAAAAAGTAATGAAGATGGAGGAAATGAATATGTTGTAGAGAGATAGCAGCTGGTGGGTATCCACATGCCAGCGTCGGGACCGGCGGTAGGGTACGCAATCGTCCAGTTGCCAGCTGCAAAATACGAGTCAAGGCCACATCTGGCACCCCTTGCCTAGACAAAGGCTTCAATAATGAGTTCCTACCATCACCTGCGCCTTGTTTTCGGGTGTCAGAGTTAGGAGGACACCGAATGACCGAGATGGCAGTTACGGGCATGATATTTTCGAGCTAAACCTCGCATCTCCTTTGGAGAGAAGACTAGAAATAGACAATAATTGCAAATAGAGAACTAGGATAAGGACTAACTCTTTTTCACCCACCGAGATTCTTTAGAGGTGGGAGGCTTTCATTGAGCACCAATATGGAGATGCACGTACAAGGGAATAAGAGAGCTTAAATATTCAAACGTTCCATAAAGGTGTCAAACGGAGTTAAAACAAGGCATAGACCCCCCCCCCCAACCAATGAGCTAAAGACATGAAAATGAATAAAACAAATACTCAAAACAACATTCGAGTATAAAAACCACTAAAATAACACTTCTCCGTCGAATTTAAATGATGGGGGAGCGAGACACTGAATTACGAGCTCGCCTTCCTCGTGAGAGGGGAAGTGAGGGGCTTAATAGACAACGAGCGAGCGGGCAGTGGCGCATCAGAGCCGGTCTTACAATGAGGAGCAATTCACCTTTTAAGGAAAGTCCACAAAAGAAAGGCAACAACTCCAGTACAAATAACTTCTTGATTTGAGGGGATTATCCGGATAGGCCCTCTTCATGGTTCACTCCACAAACCATAACCAACCTTTATCATATTCGGATGAACCTTACTCGAGATGGATGGGAGCAGAAATACTCTTTGGTTTTTAGTATTTTTTTTTAATAAAATACCCCTCAAGTCCCCATGCCATATCCAAGTATGGACAACTCACAAAGTCAAAGTTACTCCCTCCCCCGAAAAACCTTTCGGCAGCCATGCCCAATTCGATGACTGAAAAATATTTTTGTTTAATTATCCCAAATCTTAAATGTTCGTACTTCTGAGTAAAATAACTCTATATACAAACTCGTTCATGAATATACTCGAGTACGATTTTTATTCAGTTATGTTATTTTTAACCTTTCTCATTATTTATCTTTTTTTTTCCGGCTGCCCCCGATTTTCAGTTCCTCGTCAGTGAAATTTACACTGTTGCTTACACCACTTTGTCTGTTGGACAGAATGTGTCCACTTTTTCAAAATGTCCAATCTTGTTATTGATCCCCAACTCGCTCTTTTAACACTTCAAAAATCATTCCAAATTTTCTAACTCCCGAAAGAACCGGAAAGATTAGCTTTTTAGCAGGAATTAATTACTCTAGGTGCCTAGGCCCATCCTTGGACGGGGCAATGGGGCATATTAAGGATCAGCAAACTTTTTTTTAAGACGAGGATTTGATTGTAAAAGAATATGTCTATGAACCAAGGTAAATACAAGGTACAAAGCTGCAGAACCAAAATAATTTAAGTAACTTGATGAAACATTTTCTATTGGGTAAACGGGTCACAAAAAAAAGGCTGGTATGAATCGGCCAAGAAGTGGACTCTGTCTAAAAACGAGATTTGGTTCATGGGACGAAATCTATTGAACCTTGGTATAAGTCAAGATAAAAAAGATTTTTCTATCCTTGGTATAAATCAAGATAAAAAAGATTTTTCTAATCTTGGTATAAATCAAGGTACAAGATTTTTAAGAAATTACTATAAGGTAAATATTATTTTAAGCTTAAAACCCCAGGAGGAACACGGTAAAATCAAAGGTATATACACTATCAGACCGTATAATTATAACAATGTGTGGTTCAAAGAGTTTGCAACTATTAAAATGGATTGTACATGGTGCGGTGAATAGTTTGTCGCCTAACTTTAATATGAAATAAAATAATGAGAGTTCATTTATACAAATATATTTACCAAAGTTAAATATTAAAGAATTGAAGCATTGTACATTCATTTTATTTAATGAAGTAGCCGGCGACTTCAACCACAGCTTCCTTCTAGGCGGCATCGAAACCTGTCGCAAGCCTTCTCGACGTTCCCCTATTCAACCGAGACAAAACTGTGGTGAACTTGGACCTAAGCTCCATCTTAGTGGTGCACCGTGAGTTTGTTGGTCTCTCTCTCCACCACGCTCAACACATAATAGTCCAAGAGGTTGCCGTCTGGGGAGTTGGGAGGTCAGATGCTAGGACGATGTAGGAAGATAAATTGTAGGACAGCTAGAGCGGCACATGTACGGCCTTCCAGCGGCCACACAATGGATACAGGGCAACACCAACTATTCTAGGCACTTTATGGAGCCCTCCGGGAAGATAAACGAAGGTATAACGTGACCCTAGCTAGTGACCAACCAGTATACCATAATATGGACAGGAACATAATCTTTATGACTCTCGGTACATCTTTAGGGGGCACAAGATGACAGCGGCTGTTTTGCGAGTTCACCACCTGGTCCTAGCAGAAATCCTTCTCATCTGAGAACCAAAACAAGCCAATCTTGAGGGTATGCTTCAGTTTGTTCACAAGCTTCGCAGCATGTTCCTTCCGCTTGCCCATCATCTTCCGCGAGAGTTGAGTAGTAGCGAATGGCCTCATGCACTGCCTGATGAGAGAGACACTCCCTGTCCCTGGCTATGGAGCTCATTGACTTGGTGGGATCGTTGTCAATGATTGCCTGGGTCTCTGATAGTTTCGGGGATTCATTTCGCATCAGAACGCTAAGAGTAGGATTTCCGAACCACCGTACCCTCGTATTCACAGCCTGACTCATCTAACCTTTTCCTGACCTTCTGCACCTTCCTCAGATTGACACCCAAACACTAGGAGATCTTAGCATTGGAGCTCTCGGTGTGAATCCCAAGCGGCAGAGGTTGCCTTTTCAAAAAATTTAGAGGATTGAATTCAGCAATGGTATTGCTTCCTTCACGGGATACTCAACTGAGTTTACTATGAGAGGAAGAAATAACCGACGCCAGAGAACATTCACGCGCGGAATTCAGAGTTGCCACCGCCGACAAATTATCCACCGCCCCCTGTACATGATATAAGTGGAGTCTGAAACGTACATAGTCCGAGTAACAAAGAGGAAACAACTTAACACATAGACGAGAAGAAAATGACTAGCAGGATGAACTAACTTTCACCATTTTTTTTTTTTTTTTAATGGAGCCCATCTGGCAACTACCCACTTGGGCATAAGTCGCCGAAAAACACGACAGCCTAGAACTAGGCTACTTTAAAGTAAAAATATGAAAACTTAATGATATAAATTGGAAAAACTTAACAATCGAAGCAATCTCCGGCAGCGGGGGAAGGTCCCCCTCACCCCGGTGCAGGAGAGTGCAACCTACAAACAAAACAATAACAAAAAAAGGAACCTTAAATAAAGGGAAGAAGCCCGGCCTCCCCCAAAAAGTAAACAAGTCCACAAGTCAATGTGCACGAATCTGTCCCGAGCACAAGGGACAGGCGGTAGCGACCCCGCCCATCCCGGTACTGGGACAGGTATCGTGCGCGAAGATCACCCAGACTGGGACATTCGACAAGAATGTGCCGAACAGTCTGGGGGACGACGCAGTCGTTGCAATAGGGCGCAGGCGGGCGCTCCATCAAATAGCGATGCGTCACACGAGTGGTGTCCGATTCAGAGACGACAGAAAGCAACCTGAAGCCGCATCGGCATTGGGGAATAGGTCCATGGGAACAGTCGCGGCGCAATGGCACGCAACTTTAAGTTCCCTTCGACCGTCTCCCATCTTCTTTGCCAAGCAGTCCGAAGAGCTGCCCGTATTCCTGCCATGTAGTCGGTGTGAGGAAGAGCGAAACGCTGGTCCGGTCACAGAATCCTCGCGGACTCTTTGGCGCCCTCATTCCCCGCCATTCCTACATGTCCAGGAAACCAGCAGAAGAAAATCTCGACATCCGCCCGGCTCGCCAAAACCGTGGCGTCACGGATATCGCGAACCAGGGGATGCGGAGATTCCAATGCCCCGAGAGCACTCAGGGCGCTTTGTGAGTCGCTATAGATCACAATCCGGTCTCCAAACCAGGCACGTCGCGTAATCTCCCGTACCAAGTGGTGTATTGCCACCAGCTCGGCCGTGAAGACAGACGCAGCGCCTGGTAGAGCCCCGCTGACTTCAAACAGAGGGGATACGGCGTGGAAGCCGACCCCCTCTTGGGACTTGGAGCCATCCGTATACACTGGCACGGTTCCAGCGTGACACGATGTGTGCTCCAAAAAGGTCGAAGGCAATACTCCCGGCGTGGTACAAGCTTTAGGAGCAGAGGCGTGGCGACAAATAGCCAAATGTGGTACCCTCCAGGGTGGCATCCTGGGCAGAACCAGGGGCGCCACTGGCTCGAGAGCTATATCTACCTCTCGAAGGAGTTTCCTGGCCCTAAACCCAATGGGCTTAGGGTATGACTGGCGTCTCTCGGCGGCATAGGCACCATCAAGATCAGCTGCGGAAGCAGTGAGAGCTGTTGGTGACTGAGGGAGGCGCCGGGCTCGCGCGTACAGGCGGGTGATGCACTGCACGCGGTGCAGAGCGAGTGGCATCTCTCCAGCATCGACCAACAGGCTCTCAATGGGGGAAGTGCGGAAAACACCGGTCGCAAGGCGAAAGCCGGTGTGGTGGATCGAATCCACCTTGCGCAATAAACGCTCGGCTGCGGATGCATAAAACTCGCATCCGTAGTCGAGCTTCGAGCGAACAAAGGATCGATAAAAAAGTAAGGCAGTAGCCCTATCAGCGCCCCAAGCGCTGAACGTCACGGAACGGAGAATGTCCATGAGGCGGAAACAAGACACCCTAAGGCTGCGAATATGAGCCTCCCAGGTGAGGCGTCGGTCGAATACAAGACCAAGGAAACGGTGCGACTCAACCACATCCAGGCGCACCCCATTAAAAAACAAATCTGGGTCGGGGTGAAGCCGTGGATGGCGGCAGAAGTGCACCACCTTAGTCTTGGCCAAAGAAAACCGAAACCTGTGCGCTTCGGCATAGCGAGAGACGCGGTACAATGCCTGTTGGAGTCGACGCTCTAGAGTTGGCATCTGGGCCGCGCCAAAAGAGATCGAAAGGTCGTCCACGTAGAGCGTAGCGAGAACATCTTCCGGCAGCACCGAGGTGATGCCGTTGATGCTCAGGGCAAAGAGTGTGACACTGAGGACACTTCCCTGCGGGACACCCTCTTCCTGCTCCTTTGGGCCGGAGAGGGCTCCCCCCACCCGTACGTGGAATCGACGATCTCGCAAAAATTCAGATATAAACATTGGGAGGCATCCCCTCGCCCCCATCGTGTGGAGAGTCCCCATGATACCGTATCGCCATGCGGTATCATAGGCCTTCTCCAGATCGAAAAACACCGTGGAGTAGTGCTGTCTACGAAGGAAAGCCTCGCAGACGGCATTTTCCAGTCGGAGCAGAGCATCCGACGTAGAGTGGAACTTGCGGAAGCCGCACTGTGCGGAAGACAGATGGCCTCTGCTGTCCAGGAAAAAGGCTAATCTAACATTTACCAATTTCTCCATCAACTTGCACACGCAAGAGGTTAGAGAGATTGGGCGGAAACTGGTCGGAGTAGAGTGATCTCTCCCCGGTTTGCGAAAGGCGAGCACAGTAGCGATTCGCCCGGAGTCTGGGAGAAGACCTTCCACCCAGATCCTGTTGAACAAATCTAACAGAAAGGCCATGCCTCGCTCACCCAGGTGTCGAAGCATGGCGTACGGGACATCGTCCGGACCATGGGCGGGTCCGCGCAAGAAGCGAGAGCGGAACGCAATTTATTTATTTTTTTTAATTAAGCGGCTATCTGGCGACTGCCGACTTAGGCATTCATGAGCGGAACGCAACTCACTCACAGTAAACTTGTCGTTGAAGGGTTCTCCGCCTCTGGAGGTAAAGTCCAGCCGGCGGCCTTCCGCGACATCACGACGTGTATTGAATGCTGGCGGAGCAGCATCACGGCTAGAGAATGCGGAAAAAGCGGTCGCTAAGTATTCCGCCACGGACGCGGGGTCCAAGATTGCGGTCCCATTCTCCTGGAGAACGGGAGGGGGGTCCTGCGAGAACTTGCCCCGAATCCTTTTGACTCGCTTCCATACCTCAGCTAAAGGGGTCTTCCCGTTAAGTGAGGACACGTATGCCCGCCAAGAAGAGCGGCGGGCGTGCTTCGAAATATACCGGAACCTAGCCCTAGCCCGACGAAATTCAGCGACGGTGAAATCGTTAGGGTGGCGCTTATAGCGCATGTAGGCATAAGGCTTCTGTTTGAGGGCCGTCTCACACTCGGCCGACCACCATGGGAGTGGTCGGCGTGCAAAACGGCCAGACGTCCTAGGAATAGTAGTCAGGCCCACGGCGATGAGGTTGCCGGAGAAGAACTCAACCGCCTCATCTACCGACCTAAACTCCTCGACTGAGATAGAGAATTCAGTCATTTCCTGAAATGCAGGCCACCGCGCCCGCGCCAAGCACCACCGAGGTGTTCTCTCAGGCGGCGGTGGCCCTGAAAATGATATTTGAATGGGAAAGTGATCACTACCATGGAGGTCATCGACCACCCCCACAATCAAAATCAGGCTGTGCATCCGAAGAGCACAAAGATAGGTCAAGGCAAGAAAATGAAGCGGTTCTCGGACAGTGATGCGTAAACTCATCCACGTTTAGGACACCCATCTCAAGCTCTTCGATCAGATCGGCAAGAACTTGTCCTCTGGGATTTATGGAGTAATCTCCCCAGAGAGGATGCCTGCCGTTCAGATCTCCAAGCAAGAGATAGGGACTCGGCAACCGTGCCACGAAGCGGCGGAAGTCCCCCGCGTCGAAGTCAGCTGACGGTGGAATGTACGCAGAAATGATAGTATACCTCCTATCCAGGTGCCGCTGCAAAGCCACTGCCTGAAAGGAGGTATCTAAAGAGAAAGGAAGAACGGAGACATCATGCCGGGTGTAAACCGCGCATCCCCCAGCCCGGCCATCCCGCGGTGGCGGGGTCGCAAGACCCTTGTACCCCGGGAGGGAAGGCAGGGGGCACGCGCCTAGCATGGTCTCCTGCAAAAAGATAGCTAACGGGGAGCGGGACGAGACGAGCCTCCGCAGCTCCTCCCAGTTGGCCCGGAGTCCACGGCAATTCCATTGAAGGCGCGGGGGCCCTCCTCGAACTGAAGACCCTCACGGGAATGGCCGTACGCTTCCCGGGGGCAGAACCTCGGGCGCTGTTGGCCGGACAAAGCGCTGGAGGCGCTGTCGCCTTCGAGGACGTATTGGGGGAGGTTGGGCTCGCCATGCGAGTCTTTTCCTCCCTCCGCCTCAAAACCTTAGGCGGGCGCTGCGGCTTCGGGGGCGGGGGGCCCTCTTTTCGAGGAACCACCGTCTCCGAGCCACTCGCTCCACCTCAAGGAGTGGGCGAAGGAGCCGAAGCTCCTTTGTTGCGGTCCTCCTTTCGGGGGACAGCTTTAGGAACCCCCGAAGATGGCCTGGCGACCATCTTCTGGGGTGTTGCCTCCTGTGAGTCTAACGACTCGGTGGAGGCGCGTGGCCGTTTCGCCTTGCGGGAAACGGTCACGCTGGGGGAAGAAGGGGGAGCCCTGGTTTTAGCCGGGGCTGGGTATGAACCCTTTTTGCCGCTAGCTTTACCAGGGGAGCGCCGGGGTTGGGTAGAGCCCGCAGAAGGGCTCCGAATGAACGCGGAAACAACCGTGCTCGTTGGCCTGGATGGGCCAGGAGCAGAGGGTGCCTTTCTAACTACTCAGGCATATGACGTCCCAGGCAGAGCCGGGCGCGCCAGGACCAAGTCCTTAGCCTCGCGGAATGAGAGTCTAACCTGGGCCTAAACGGCCAGGATTTCTTTCTCCAGGAGATATGCACCACATTGCTTCGAAGAAGCAGGGTGCGGCTCTCCGCAATTGACACACTTGGCCACACACGATTTGGACTTATCGTGTGCGACCTTGGAGCAATTTACACAGACTTCGGGTGACCCCGACTTTGCACGTCTACATGAGCGATTCGTATGGCCGAAGCGGTGACAGTAATAGCACCGCCGCGGCAGTGGCACGAATGCCTTCACGCGGTAGCGGTACCAACCGGCACGCACCGACTCAGGGAGCTTGTCACAGTCGAACGTGACGAAGAGTGTAGGGGTGGGTCTCGAAGCCCCTCCCTGTTTTATCATCACACGTTCGACCTTGACCGCCCCATGGTCGGCCAGCTCTAGGGTGATGTCCTCAATGGAGTAGTCAACGAGTTCCCTCGCATAAACAACTCCTTTCACAAAGTTCATGGTAGAGTGCGGCGTCACACTCACCGGGGTGCCATGAAGTGTCCGAAGAGCACTTATCTTGGCCGCCTCGGCGGGATTCGCCGCATTCGCTAGAAGGCTCCCGTCCGAGAAACGGGTCACCTTCGGCTCTCTACCAATTGCACTAGCTAATCCTCTCCTCTGATGGATCATGTTGCCCTTGGACAACATGGTGCCATCAGTGGAGCGAATAACGAGGAAGCGTTTGAAGCCAGCGGGCTCGAAAACGCCAGGTAACCTCTAAATCAGGGGCCCCGATGTCATCGAGGCTCCGCCCTGTTCACTCTTGGTGTTAGTCTTGGTCAGGGGCTCCGCACACGAGGGGGTAGAGGGGCCGGATGTGCCTATCTTGGCTTGGTCGCCTACCAAAGTGGCAGCAGACCCATCCGTCCCCGCAGCCCCCGCGGATGGAGAGGAGCCCCGAGTCTTCTTCGTCTTTTTAGTCTTTTTCTTTTTTGGAGAGGACGGCGGGGAATGAACCCACTTCTCACCTCCGCCGGCAGAAGCCCCCAGGCCAGATGGACTGGCCTCAGACAGGTCCCTCTCCGAAATGGAGAAGGTCCTGGTAGTCGTAGGGGCACCTGTCGGAGGAGATCCCTTCCCTCCTTGTACTGCCTCGGAGCCCTCAGCCGATTGAGGAGGACCCTGCATAGGGGCGGATTCGGGTTCGGTGCTTGCCGCCGAGCCCGAATTCCCCCCCATGGAAGGCCCTACCGTCTGAGGCT
The DNA here is from genome assembly GCA_963969495.1 of Ceratothoa steindachneri. Taxonomy (NCBI): domain Eukaryota; kingdom Metazoa; phylum Arthropoda; class Malacostraca; order Isopoda; family Cymothoidae; genus Ceratothoa; species Ceratothoa steindachneri. The sequence continues at coordinate 139,458,150 of OZ018323.1, read as the reverse complement.
GGGTCTCCTCAAGGATCATGTCTATCACAGGAGGGGCCTCCAGTTGGCCATCCCCTCCCAGGACATCGCAGGTCCCCTTGGCAGTGTCGCCAGTCTTGTGTGGGGAGGCACAGGCGTTGACCTCAGCAAGGTTTAAAATTCTTGCCAGCAGGTCTTTTGAGGGAAGCGACCGAAGGGGCCTGGCTTCCCTCTCCCCCCTAAGGGGGTTTGCCCTACCGAGCCGCTTGCACGAGGGGCGGTCGGCAATGGGCTGCCTGCTGGCTTTCTTGGCAGTCCCCTTAGAAAGCAAAGGAGGGACTGCCGCTGGAGATAGGGAGGTGCCCGAAAGCACCTCCAGAGAAGGGGGTGAGGGGGAGTCCCCTACACCCGTAGGCGTAGGAGAGGAGTAAGCCTCCTCTCCGGTTAAAGAAGTATGGAGGGTCCCCTGCGCAAGCACAAGGAGGGGACCTCCATTTTCTCGTTGGAGCTGCCCGAGGGCGGCTCCGTTGATTTTCTTGGGGAAGTTGGGGGTTGGGGTTTTTTTGTTTTTTTTGTCATACATGGGCATGGTGACCCTCTTTTTAATACGGGACGCAATAGCTCATCACCTCTCGCAGTTGCCCGCACTGCGAGAGGTGCTTACAAGCCCGGCAGAGCCAGGCGCCGCCATTCGGGACCACCCCTCCCGCCTGGTGGCCTGGCAGTCCATCGGCATGGCGGCTCCACCTTGGACACGGCGTAAAATTGATAGAATGTGAAGAGGAGAGGAAAGGGGAAGTGAGGAAGGTATGGGTGGGGATGAAGCAGGTTGTTAAAAAAAACCCATCCCAAACCGGAGCTCAGGGGTTAGGGAACAATGTTCCCTCTCCCCCCAATAACTTTCACCACTTTTGACCTTGAGTTAATAAGGGAGTGGACGAGGGGGAGGTAGATATCCTCCGTTCAGATGTTGTTAAACAAAGGTAGCGAAATGCCCTGCCTCGCTCATCCAGAAGTCGAAGCATGGTGTGCGGGATACTGTCACTACCAGGGCCGGTCTCCGCGCAACAAGCGAAGGCAGAGGGCAGCTCGCTCAGCGACAATGCTCGTTGAAGGGTTTCCCGCCTCTGGAGGTGAAGTCCATTCAGTGGCCTTCATGGCGCACACGAATGCTGTAAATGCTAGCGTTGCAACATCCCCAGGCCCCACTAGAGAAGGCCGGAGCTAAGCACTCCACGACGGACACGGGGTCCGAGATTTGCGGTCCCATCTTCCTGGAGGACAGGAGGGCTGAGGGGAAAGGAAACTGGTATATTCCAACGAAAGATAACGAAGTGGATGGATAGGGGAGATAGCTAAAAAAGAGAGGGAATAAACGGGACGTGAATATTGAACGGGATTGGGACGAGGCAAAACAAACTTGATCATTCCTAAATGGTGGAACGGAGAAAATTCAAAAACATTCAAGATCCTTTAAAGATATCTTGTTTTAACCACCTGACTAGTACCGTACTATGCTTATCCCAGTGAGGACGTTCAGTTTAACCTGGAATGCGAACCAGGGTGTCGCTACAGAATATAGAAATCACCGCAAAGTCGACCCTAATCAGAGCTCCATGAAGCGAGCAACAAGTCGATCTAGCTTATCTCGATCAAATGAAAAGCATCCTTTCTACTCGGCTCTGCAAAATGATGCAAGCTGTGAGTGCCAAAATGTAAAACAATTATACTTACTCCCTATTTCACTAATAATTATTGTAATACTATAATAGTCTCCCGAAATGCGTTGTTTAGCAACTAGAAGAAAGAAAAAACGTCGACTCCAAGGGGTCGTTTATTTTTCAGGGTTTAAGCGTACTCGCATACGCTTCGAAATGATGAGAATCACGTCGTGAAATGTGCATGAATAAACAAAAGGGCGGGCAGGGGAAGCTAAAAAAGAGTGATAAGCAGAATAAGAGAGCAGTAAATTAAGTCTTTCGAAAGAATGGAAATGGGAATCAGGATAAAAACGAAGTTGTTTGAAAAGTGTTTACGAAGTAGGAACCTAGGAGAAGAATAGCTATGTATGTAAACATTAAGGATGTGAAGATACTTTTAAGCGATGAGTGGGTTGATGACAAGCGCTGAAATCTAAGAATGCAAAAAAAAATCTAGTGTGTATTGATTGAATGTGATTGATTCCGATGATACAAACTGGATGCTGTATTCAAGGTACAGAACCAATGGGCATACAAATGCTTGTGGACGCTTGAAACAAGTCTAACAAATGCGTAGGCAACTGAAGTAGATGAACTGGTAAAAAAAATGGCGGTTGAGTAGTGTTGGCTGAGAAAGGAGTTAAAAGGAGTAAGACTGGGTTATGGACCAAGGAAAAGCGTAAGATTGCGGCAAACGGGAAGTGATATGGCAATGTCTAAATATTTAAGGCATTAAACTATAGAAAAGTGTGAAATGTTATGTTGGAAGCGTTGTGTGGGGTGAAAAATAGCCAGAGTGAATGGTTTGATATAGGTGGGAATGCAAGGAAAGGATGTGATGTCACTATGGCTATTTAATCTCTATGGATGGAGAACAGACAAGTACGAATGAGAAAAAGTAAAGAAGGGGAATTGGATAAGGAGTGGGTTCTATCTTTGTTGGTATATGTTAATTAACTCAGTTTTGGTGGTTGAAGTGAGAAGAATTCGTAAATGTTATTTGAGTGCGTGGTGTGTCATTTGAGTGCGTGCGAGGCTTCAAATATCGAGGGTTTCTCGTGAATGATACCGGTACAGATGAGGCAGGTTGTAACCACAGGTTTTGAATGGTTGGGAAGTTTCAGAGATAATCATAGCGTTAGTGAGTGGTGAAGAAATGCAGTAAGGGAGTGTGGGATGTGCCAGGAAGCTGAGAGAGAACGCTGGGAGTGAGCACTGCAAAAGAAGAATGTTGAGAGGGGTGTTAGGGTGAAAGGAGTAGATGAGAGATTTAAGGTGAGAAGAGAGGAACAAGAGGATGAGAAGTATACACTACCGAGAAGAATAAGATTCTAACGATTTTCCTTTATTAAATTATTTACAAAAATATAATGACTTTCCAAGGTACATAAAAGAATGCATTTAATATATCTTACGAAGATTCTATATGATACAATCGTATATTCAAGAAATTATACTAAATAAACTAACAAAATAAAATATTGACAAGTGCAAAATTAGAGAACGGTTTTTCCAGGAAGATTCTAGAAGTTTGTTGAAATCATCTGGAAACATTTTTCTCACTAGGTGAGAACTCTATAACCGCCATTGTTGTCGTACTCCCTCTGCAGAGATGCCACCACACGTGAAAATGACTCCTAACTTTTGGTAGGACTCTTTCTGGGATTTCAAGAGAGGTAAGAAGATCCAAGAGTGATTTCGTGGGTTCGGAAGTTATACAATGAAAACAAAACCAATAAATCTCCTGCAAAAGTAGGTCGATCTCGAATAACTACCGTCCGAGAAGACAGGGCTATTAAACGCTTCTCTATGAAGGATCCCTTCGAGATTACAGCAGGAATTTCTAGAAAATTAAGACCAAAGAAGTGAGGCTTTTCATGGTGTCCCGTCGCCTCAATGCATCTGGTTTAAAAGTTGGTTTTGCAGCAACCAAACCAATTATAAGTAAGAAGAACCAAAAGACAAGACTCGAATATGCTGAAGCTCATGTTGTTTGGAGGGATGAGGATTGGAGGAAGAATTCATTTCAGCGACGAAAGTATATTTAATTTAGTTGGATCTGATGGCAGAGGCTATGTTAGACACACTGCAGGTGACAGACTTAACACTAAACATGTTCAAAAGTCTCCCAAACATGGAGGAGGCACCGTCATGGTAAAATACTATTTTGAACAAGATATCGAAGTAATGAAGTGTCCTGGTTAGAGCCCTGACTTGAACCCAATTAAAAACCTCTGGAAGATCATTGGAAACAAAGTTCGAAACCACCGACCTTCAATTGTGACGGATTTATGGACGAGAATTGAGCCAGAATGAAACAAAATAACATAAGAATTTTGCAAGAAACGAGTGAGGTCCTGCGGTCGTCTTTACCCCGATTAAATACAAAACAAAGACTTCAACGCCTCATATTAAGTGTTTTAAGTTTCATCGTTGTCGAATCTTGCTTTGTTTCTAGTGAATTTACTTGCTAAGCAATTCTATGAAAGATCTTTCTCCTCTTTTGCACGTATCAATATTTTATTTTGTTAGTTTATTTAGCATAATTTCTTGAATATACGATTGCATCATATGAAATCTTCCCAAAATAGATTATTTGCATGCCATTATGTACCATGGAAATTTAATTTACTTACTCGTCATATTTTTGAAAATATTTTAACAAAGGAAAATTTTTCTCTTATTTTGCTCGGTAATGTACGTGCTGTGAATTTTTTTTTTTAAAGAGCTCATCTGGCGACTGCCTACTTGGGCATTAGTCGCCGTATTAAAAAACCGGCCTAGTACTAGGCTACTTTAAAATAAAATTCTACCCCCCCCCCCAAAAAAAAAGGGAAAAGGAAGCGAGCAGTAAGCAAGCTCCTGCGTCGAGGGGAGGTACCCCGGGCGCCGGAGCGTGCGACCTATAAGGGAAAAAAGACAGAGGCAAAAATAACAAAACAAAAGAACCTGGTTAAATAATAGGGAGAAGGCCGGCCTCCCCCCAAACGTCAACAAGTCCACCTGTCAATGTGCACGCACTCGTCCCGAGTACAAGGGACAGGCGGTAGCGACCCCGCCCATTCCGGTACCGGGACAGGTAACGTGCGCCAAGATCACCCAGACTGGGACATTCGACAAGAATGTGCCGAACAGTCTGGGGGACGACGCAGTCGTCACAATAAGGCGCAGGCGAGCGCTCCATCAAATAGCGATGCGTCACACGAGTGTGTCCGATTCGGAGACGACAGAAAGCGACCTGAAGCCGTCGCGGCATTGGGGAAGAGGACCATGGAAACAGTCGCGGCGCTATGGCACGCAACTTTAAGTTCCCTTCGACCGTCTCCCATCTTCTTTGCCAAGCAGTCCGAAGAGCTGCCCGTATTCCTGCCATGTAGTCGGTGTGAGGAAGAGCGAAACGCTGGTCCGGTCACAGAGTCCTCGCGGACTCTTTGGCACCCTCATCGGCGCGCTCATTCCCCGCAATTCGTACATGTCCAAGAACCCAGCAGAAGATAATCTCGACATCCGCCAGGCTCGCCAAAACCGTGGTGTCACGGATATCACGAACCAGGGGATGCGGAGATTCCAATGCCCCGAGAACACTCAGGGCGCTTTGTGAGTCGCTATAGATCACAATCCGGTCTCCGAACCGGGCACGTCGAATAATCTCTCGTACCGAGTGGTGTATTGCCACCAGCTCAGCCGTGAAGACAGACCCAGCGCCTGGCAGAGCCCCGCTGACTTCAAACAGAGGGTAACGGCGTGGAAGCCGACCTCCTCTTGGGAATTGGAGCCATCCGTATACACTGGCACGGTTCCTACGTGTTATGAACGAGGTTGTGGGAGTTTGGAGTGGTATGAACATGTAGGAAGAATGGACGGAAATAAGACTGGTAAGAAGATATACGTGAGTATTAGAATGTGGGAAGGATTGGAAGACCACGCAAAGTGGGTGGATGCGAATGATATTTAGAGAATGAAACAAATGAGTAAGTGGATGTTATTGTGTGTGGTAGCTGTGCATTGAGGATTGCGATGAGGCATGCTTGGGGTCTTCTGCGAAGGGGGCCCCAACTAGACGAGATTCTACATCATACGGCTTTCCATCGCTATAAAGGGCAACACATTTGCTTAGATAAAATCATGGGTGGTTTAATGCTTGATAGGGTGTAAAGGTCTGAAAAAGTGGAGGTGTTTTTAATGTAGTTGATACGCTCCAACTACACCTGGGTACTTAAGGGACTACAGATAAAGATGATAAACGTGAATGACATTAGTATGGATCATATCATTACGTAATATGATTTGTGAGTCGAATGTGCAAGAAAGTTAAATGAATACGCTGGTACCGAAGTCTGTATGTGGGAGTGAACGTATGGTATGGAAGATGGAAAGTAATAGGAAGCGAAAGAATAGCACCTAAGAATACTTGGTTAAAATAAAGAATAAAGCTGAATAATGATTAAGAATTATGGATAGCCCCTAGAAAATCAAACTATCAGAGGAATATATTATATATATATATATATATATATATATATATATATATATATATATATATATATATATATATATATATATATATATATATATATATATATATATATATATATATACAGTGCCCCGCAAAAGTTTACAACACACCATGAAAAACAGACGTTTATGTATTTGTAAACACGATAAGTAAATGAAACTTTTATTACTGACAGGATATGTATTCAAACAATAAATTAAATCATCAGGACCATACAAAAACATCAATATAGTTTTTTGTCGAAAAAATACAATTAATTAGTAACGCAAAAGCTTACAACACATATCGATTTTTATCACTTACTCATACATGCACGAGACGGAGAAACTTCTTACAATTTCTAGAACGTTCTACATTAATCTACGCACATAAATTAGGGACTGGTATAAGCTGTCGCGTCATTCCTTATCAGACAGCGTCCAGTAAACATACGCACGATGGAGAAACAGAAACGGATCGATCAAGATCTTCGAAAATGTATTGTAGACCTTCATAAAAGTGGCATTGGTTATAGAAAAATATCTCGTCATTTAGTAGTTCCATTGAGTTCCGTTGGAACGATACTATGACACTGCAAGTCTCAAAATTCTACTCTTCCTCTAATCAGTTTTGATGACCTCGCAAGATAACCGAACGTGCAGGGAGATTATTAGTAAGAAAGGTCAGTAAAACAACACCCAAGGTTACTCAAAGAACTTCAGCGTAACTTAGAAGTGAGCGGAGTTACAGTGAGTAAGGACACAATTAGTCGATCGCTTTGTAGCATGGGCATCTACTCTCGGTCTCCAAGGAAAACTCCACTTCTTACAAGAAAACAGGTTCGTGATCGTTTGAATTTTGCAAAAGAGTTTGTTGGTAAACCTGCAGAGTTTTGGGACAACGTACTTTGGTCGGATGAGACAAATATAGAACTGTTCGGCAGTAATAGAGCTTCGAGGGTATGGCGAAAAAGGTACCGAATACGCACCGAAGAACACTACCCCAACAGTAAAATATGGAGGTGGTGGCTCAATCATGATCTGGGGTTGTTTTAGTGCCGCAGGTGTTGGAAATATCGAAACCATAGAAGGAAGGATGAATGGAGAACATTAGAGAAGAATCTTGAAGAAAGATTTACGTCCAAGTGTGCATTCTCTTAAATTGAAACAGGTTTGGTTCTTTCAACAAGACAATGATCTAAAGCATACAGCAAAACTGACACAAAATTGAAACAGGTTTGGTTCTTTCAACAAGACAATGATCTAAAGCATACAGCAAAATTGACACAAAATTGGTTTAGATCAAATGGTGTAAATGTTCTAAAATGGCCTAGTCAATCCCCAGATCTGAACCCTATCGAAAATCTATGGAAGGAACTGAAGCTGAGAATCCCTAAAAGAGAACCAACAAACATGTCTGAACTGAAGAAAATATGCATTGAGGAATGGAGTAATATTAACACAAATACATGTAAGCAGTACTTAGGAGACTACTCTAAGCGGCTACAAGCTGTTATTAGCAACAGTGGTTATGCTACTAAATATTAAGAAATTATTTGATCTGTGTGTTGTAAACTTTTGCGTTACTAATTAATTGTATTTTTTCGACAAAAAACTATATTGATGTTTTTGTATGGTCCTGATGATTTAATTGATTGTTTGAATACATATCCTGTCACTAATAAAAAGTTTCCTTTACCTATCGTGCTTACAAATACATATACGTCTGTTTTTCATGGTGTGTTGTAAACCTTTGCGGGGCACTGTGTATGTATATATGTATGTTATATATATATATATATATATATATATATATATATATATATATATATATATATATATATATATTATATTATAGTGAAAATCCCATGGCACGTGATATATAATAGATGTATTATAAAGGTTCACAGGAATGAAAACTGGTAACAACCCGGAAAAACGCTAAGGAAATTATTATTAAGCGTACCATTAAAGCTTAGGAAGGAAAATGCCCGTGCCCCCTCCTACTAGATAAACACTTATCTTGTCTCTCATTGGATAAAAACCTACACTTCGTTATTCAAAAGGCTTCTTGAATCCTTTTTGGGGGTTGAGGGTGGTAGCTCTAGCGATGAGCGTCGTGGTCATTTTAGCGAAGAGCGCTTAATGACACAGGTTCGAATCCAACTCCTTTCTTCATTTTCTTATAACGGTTAAAATAGTTTGCCCCTATTTTTATGTTACTATATCTCCTATTTTCTTTCTTAAGCTTTAATGGTACACTTAATAATAATTTCCTTAGCGTTTTTCCGGGTTGTGTTACCAGTTTTCATTTCTTTGGAGCTTTAAAAAAATATATATATATATATATATATATATATATATATATATATATATATATATATATATATATATATATATATATATATATATGTAAAAATTACGAGAGGTAACACATGCTAGGTATAAATATTTGGTTGTAGCAAATATCTATACACAACATATTACTTTTACCTTACAATGATAATTTCTTATATGCAGTACCAATAATGTTAAAACAACTTGATATAAATGCAATTTTCAAATACAATTATACATTAAAAAATACGTTAATAAAACACAGCCCAAGGAACGATAATAATGTAATATATAGTATACCTTGTTTGGATTGTAATTTATTCTGTGTAGGTCAAACTTCTAAAAATATCTCTGTAAGAATTAAGCAACATAAAAATGCAATACCTACGGGATATGTAAATAAGGCTTTGGCCGTCCACAGGCTTAAGATGGGTCACCAGATTAACTGGTCAAAAGCAGACCCCATAATGCATATAAATGATTTTATTAGCAGAAATATCTTTGAATCGTTCCTAATCCCCAGCACAAAGGAGAGAAATGTTAATTATTAGCGCCAGTTTGTTTTCCTTGGATTCAGTCCTATCTTTCTTCTTCCTAAAAAAATCCGACCTTATGGGAAAAACATTGCTTTGTATTTCATAAACCATTGAGTTTGAAAATGTTAAGATAACGAAAGTACTTGCTCCAATCAATCTTTCTTTTTCCCTACGTGGTACAACCATATATATATATATATATATATATATATATATATATATATATATACACACTCATAATGCCTTTAACTTGGTTCCCTGATTAACAATATGAATTTCTCCCAAATGGATCTTAAGTGTCTCTCGATCCTGAATTTATGGGACTAAATCAGTCTCTCTGGGTCTAATTTGTATATAAAAAAAAGAAGATTTTCGATTAATCCTAATTACTCCCTAAATTATAATTTCAGATTGAGTTTTAAAAAGGCAATTTCAGGAGGAGTCTGTTTCTCATTAGTTGTAGCAGCTTGAACCTATCATGGCGTTTTAACGAAAAAACGAGACACTTTATTTCGCCGTTTTAATGAATTACCCCTCGTGCCCTCAAGGCCCCAACCCAACGCCTGCAGGAGGATCTGAGGGGATATATATTTTTCGCATAATATGTTCCCTTCCTTGACTCTTTTATTTACATATCACTCCTTACCAACTTTACACTACAGATGTCATCGTTCAATTTCGCTTTAATTACGAAAAATGTCGCGGGTGAAAGTCAAGATCTTTATTTAGGCCTATTTCCTCGCTCGACACGAACGATCGAAACGTGGGACGAACGACAAATTGACCCCAAACAAGAAATCGTTATCAAATTTGATATTTCGAAACTACATTGGTATTCACGTTGATACTTAACAACCACCATTGTGACTGTTGATCCCTCCCCAGGAGGAAGAGGTCGAGGGTTTGAGGAGAGTTGGTCGCTCTCGCGTCTCGTAGTGGGGGTTTGGCTGTCGTGAGTAATTATTTGTAACCTTCCGGCTTATGGGCTGGCCTAGTATGGACACGGGGATCTTTGCCAATTCTTTGTACTGTAATGTTTCCTCCACATTTTTTTAAATCCTAGCACTGATTTTCTCCTTTTTCTTTTAAATCATAAATATTATTTTTTAACTGAAATGAGCGGCTATGAATAAAAGGCTTTCAGTCAGAGATGGAAAGGCAAATATATCGAAATACCATAAAAAATAAAATCGGAAGACGTATTTATAAAAAAACTTTCGAAAAAAAGGTTCATAAAAAACATAAGAACTAATAATAATAATAGTTTGTCCTTCTGAGATTTCCTCTTAGTTTGCCAATCATTATTTTCTTAATGAGATGCACGGGGATCATGATTTAGTTCATTTTTTGTTCCCACCGGCGTTTCGTTATTGTACAAAGAAACTTCAGAGAGAGTTTAATTTTTCTGCCCTATGTTTACTTATGACATTACGAGTAGTTAGGGAAGGAGCGTAAGTTTCTTTTTCCAAGGATTCTTTTATTAGTACGCTCAAAAGAGAGTCGTTTTAAAAGGCAAAATGGAGAAAGATGGATAAAAGATAAACATAAAAAAGTGGAAAAATAAAGCTCCTAAAACGTTCTTCCGAAGGTGGCCTAAGATCCGTAAATTGTCGAACGTCCTATCCTACCAGAGAAAATACTTGACTTAATTTTACGCAACCTAAATAACTAGGTAGAGCGGGTTTGAAGTACAAGAGCATCAAGGAAATTAGGGCCACAACACTTAATATCAAGTATTAAATTCAAATATGATATAAAAAAAAATAGACAAAGGTCCAATCTATAACGAGCAAATTTCAAAGCGATCCCAAATAAATTTCAAAATGTCGGCTCGGCAGAGAGGAGGAGCAATAAAATGCCAGCTTCAGTTTCCACCTTATCGACCGTATGAAGAATCCGACGAAAAGGTAATATTCCTCTGGATCTAAAAGATAAGAAAAGGGTCTTGAAAACTAAAACTAACGAGGGTATCTCCCACACAATGTTTTTAAGGAGAGATATGTAAAGATGGCGATGAAGCTAGGGGAAATGAAGATGTTCGGAAAGATAACCGCCGGTTTTATGGACTGGGATGGCGCACAATCCTCCAGGTGTCAGTAATAGGACATGCTGGCCCACGCTACATCCGAGACGGGTACATAGTGGGGTCAATAGGTAGTCGTATTCCTCCAGGTTTCTTGAGTAGCAGCGACCTTACTGTCACACCATCCAGCGACACCTTTACAAAAACATTACGCGGCAAGTCCACGACGCCGAAGGCAGACGGGTCGCTTCTATATCAGAAAAGCCTTCTGGTCGTAGAAGCAAAAACAGAGAGGAAGACATCTTAAGTAATTATTTATATGTTTGCAGCAGAATACTCTTAATTCAAATATTGAAAACAAGGAAGAATTAAAAATAATACCAATAATGAACGATATAATATTTACGATTGATAAAAGTAATAATATGAGTTCAGATAAAGCTTGTGGGGTAGGTGGAATTTAGGTGCGTAGTCTTAAAGAAATTTGCCGTTATCCTCGTGATTTAGTTACCACTCAGAGGAGAATAGCAAATGCCGTGCCCAATTTTTGAGAAATGTTAGCATGATCATAAAGAGAATTGTGGATCAGTAAGCTTAATATTATTATGGAAAATTATGGAATAAATCATAGTCAAGAAATTACAGATTCATGTAGAGAGCAACAAACTATTGTTAAACACAACGGGAGTGACAAAAGGTCATCATCAATTTGAGTTTGTAATGTGGATTTTGCTAAAGCCTTTCATTTGCAAATTAGCAATAATAAAAAATTGAATTAGAATTATAAGCAAGTAGTGTTTTACAATGGTGTAACAGAACTAACATTTCAATGGCTGTCACTCGTGTGGTTCCTCAAATGAGTTTTCAAACAATTTCTCAAGTTATGTAAATAATAAGTTTGGAAAGTGAAGTAAATCACTTGGTGATACTAAGCTCGGTCATGCAATAAAAAATAAAGATGAGAATAGACTACAAAAGTGCATAGATGAATGTTATATGGGGGCGAAATTTTTGGCAGGAAAGTAAATGTTTTGAAGTGATGCGGAAAACTACAATGAGGAAAATAATCCGAAATTAAGAGTATTTTATTCAGGGCAATAAACTCATTTTGTCATTACATACAAGTTGCAAACAACTAGTTACTAGAATAGCATCATTCATTAAGCAGTCCGTCTCAACTAGAAAGGCAGATACTATATTAAAACTATATACTTCATTATTTAGACTTAGATTATGACGCTTCATTCAGGTGTTCATATTAAGCTAGAGACATAAAAATGATAAGGAAGATTACCCATAGAAAGAAAAATTAAATAAATTAAACTTATTTAGATTAGAATACAGAAGAAGACGAGAACAAATGGAAGCGTAATTATCGCGCGTTATGCCGGAGACAGCCGAAAATCTGTTCCATTTTGTAGGTGGAGCAGCAACCACATGACTCAAAAATAAACCCAAGTGGAAATATAAGAGATCAATCGGAAAATCCACGTTCACCCAAAGCGTCGTCCTAGTGTGCAAATCCTTACGATATTTTATTTTTTAGTATTATTCGTTGAGGAATATGGCGGCCGATTAACGCTAGTCCCGGACATTCAACCAGATTGATCAATGTGAAGGCACAAGGGTATGGAAGATGGGAGCCACCTCGAGTGGAACCCGAGTTGAGAAATGATTGTCTAAGGCAGAGGTTCTCAACCGTGGGTTGGCAGGAGGGTTTCCGGGGGGTACTTAAATGGCTGACGAAAATATATTTAAATCCCCAAAGAGAAAAGCCCCAATTCTTGAAGCCGACGTTGATAGCCTTTGTGCCTAAGTGAGGGAATTAGCTTAGTGGCCCTAGTCTGGACATGTTCCAGTCTATATCATTATGCAGTTTATGGGACCAGAATTGAACGGCGTATTCCAGGTTAGGTCTGACTAGAGAGTTATACAATTTGAGGACAATCTTCTTGTTACGGAAGCGAAATTGCCTCTTTATGTAACCCAATAGTCTTTGTGCCTTTTTTTTTCTACATCGGCACACTGCCTGGAAAACTTTAGGTCGCTGCTGATTTACACACCCAAGTCTTTTTCCAGGTCTGTCACCTCCAGAACTCTACCTAACAAGTGGTAGTCTTCTCGAGGATTGGCATAGACAATGTTGATTACCTCGCACTTGTTAAGGTTAAATGACATCTGCCAAGAGTCGGAGCACTCTCCTCACCTCTGATGGCTGCTCTGTAGATTTTCCACTCCTCGCGTGAGCTCACGCCGACTCCTAATTTTGTATCGTCCGCAAACCTGGATATCGAGCAAAGCAACCCATAGTCTATATCATTTATAAAGATGATTAACAAGAAAGGACCAAGCACGGAACCCTGGGGTACCCCAATACTCACGGGGGCCTATCTCGATGCTACCCCGTTTATTTTCACTCTTTGTCGTCTGCATAACAACCAGTTCTCAATCCAGCTGGGCCCCCTACCTGTAATGCCAACCTCGCGGACTTTGCACATCAACTTGCGGTGTGGCACTTTATCAAAGGCCTTTTGAAAGTCCAGGTATAAGATGTCCACAGCCCGACTACGATCGTACTCACCCAAAATGCCGTGAAAGAATTCTAGTAGATTTGTTAGACACAATCGGTTCCTGCGAAACACGTGTTAGGAATCCAGGATCAAGTTGTTTGTTTCAAGGTGCTTTACTTTTTTTCTGGTATCATGCTCTCTAGTAATATTTTGCCCACAACGGAGGTCAAACTTATAGGCTGGTAATTCCGGGTTTTCGCGCTCTCCCTTCTTAAATATCGGGGTCACGTCCGCCGTCCTCGTCCTCTGGTACTTTCCCGCTTTCTAACGATTCGTTAAAGATCACAGTAAGCTGTGGAGCAACCTCACCGGTCAATTCACGAAGGACTCTAGGGAGAAAGCCATCTGGACCTGGAAACTTATACGGGTTAAGGTTCTCTTGGCCTCCACTTCTTCATCGTCTAATATTATCTCGCTTAGGTTCTCCCCTTCATTGAGATACACCTCCTGGCTCGGGGTGGGAACATCTTTTTCCCTTGTAAACACAGAGGTGAAATAGTTGTTCAACACGTTAGCGATAGCTAGATTCGACCCTTGCAACGCGCCAACGTCATCTGTTAGAGGGCATATGCGCTGGCGAACTGGTTTGTACCTATTTACATGGAGGAAGAATTCCTTTGGGTTCTCTTTGCAGAGGGGCGCAACTCGAAGTTCCTCGTTGCGTTTAGCTTGGCGCACCAGTTTTAACAGTTCTAATATTTTGTCTATACTGCATGAGATTCTCGTTGCTACCACTACTTCTCCAATTAGCGTAGCTCTTTTTTGCTGCGAATTGCTGAGGCAATGCTACGATTGAACCATTTAGGTTAAACAGATTTTTCATTCACCTCTTGTTGGGAAACGAACCTAGACTGCTGCTTCATGAAGCAGTCTTTGAATCTCAGCCAGTTAGCTGATGCACTTTCAACACTTAAGGTTCCAGTCTGCTTATCACATCTCGTAGACCGTTGAAGTTAGTGCGGCGGTAATCGGGTTTGTAGGCAGCATCGCGAGAGGTACTGCTGCAAGGAGCGCGTATCGTGAATAAGAGTGTTGTGATCGCTAACGCCGAGACATTCGCCCACGCTCAGTCCAGAGACCATGTCATCCTCGGTGGTGAACAGAAAGTCCAACAAGTTCTCACCTCTCGTCGGCTCTTCAACCCACTGTGTTAAGAAGTTATTGTCCGCGAAGTCGATGAGCGGTCTCCTCTCCCCGTCGCACGATCTATCACCTCAGTCAACTCCACGACAGTTAAAATCGCTCATAATCAGGCTTGGGCGATTTAACACCAACTCGACCAGTTTAGCGTACAGGTTCGAGTCCACTTCCTTGGGCGGCCTGTATACTACCACGAGTCGGTATGGAGAGCTGCCAAGATTTATGTCTACTCATAGGATCTCTTAGATACTTCTAACATTGCAATCAACCGTGGGAAAGCAGTTGCGGACGTATAACAATACTCCGCCACTTTCTCGATTGGGCTTATCGCGGTGGAACATCGTGTAACCGGGAATCATATACTCACCCTCGAAATTTCGAGTGTCAGTGTGAAGCCAAGTTTCAAAGATGGCAACTACGAGGGGCGGTCAATAAGTTTTGCAATTCGGATATAAGGAAACGAGATATTAGGAAAAGTGTTTTATTATTTTTAAATATAACTACCTTCGACTTCAATGCACTTGCGCCACTTGGCCCTGAGGCTTCGAATTCCCAAAACCAGAAATCTCCCGACTGCTGTTCATTCCACTCCTGGACGGCGAGCTGGATATCTTCATCGTCCCCAAACAGGCGTCCACGCAGTGCAGCCTTGAGCTGGCGGAATAAAAAGTAGTCGCTAGGGGCCAGATCTGGACTGCAGGGGAGATGGTTGAGCTCCTCGAATCCGCACTCGCGCAGGGCAGTTTGTGCAACTCTGGCTTTGTGGACTTTGGCGACGTTGAAGTCGATCATGGGGCGTGAGGTTTCTAGGGACCCAACGGGCAGAGACCTTGTTCATGGCCAAATTGTCGTGGATGGTGTTGATAACACTTCCATGTGATATTCCAAGTTCTCGCTCGATTTCTTTGACCTTCACCCGTCGATTTTCGAGGATCCTCCTCTCCACACGGGCCACATTGTCCTCGTTGGTCACGTTTGACGGGCGTCCTGGAAAGGGTCATCTTCAAGGGACTCACGACCATGGCGGAACTCCCTATTCCAGCGACCAATGGTTGCATAGAAAGGGGCGGTGTCGGTGTACACTGCAACCATGCGTTCATGGATCTCTTTTGCATTCTTGCCTTCCTTGGTCAAAAATTTGATCACTGCGTGGTGCTCAACCTTCTCTATTGTTAAAAAATTTGTGACTGACGATCTGCGATCAGCTACCGCTTCTTAAATAGACGAGGCAGGAGCGCGCGGCTGCAGATCCTGACTTGTCATAACTTGTCTTAACACCCACACAAACAGCCATCCCCCTTCCTCTGTTTTGCCTTACCGATTCGAAAAACTTATTGACCGCCCCTCGTACGTCTATTCGGGCGTTACCGGACAATACGACCACAAGGTCGTCTCACTTGTTTCGTATTGACCTGGCGTTAATGAATAGGCATTTAAGGGAACGCGGGCTATTCCTCACGCCCCCTACACTTAGGCGTTTCCCTGCAGTAGGGTGGAGTTGTTGTACCCTAAAGCGGGCACAGTACCTCGAGCGACACCCGAGTTGAAGAGACCTGTCCGTTGGGTACCCGGATCTTTTTCGCCGCTAGAAGGCTCCGTACGCCCCCCCCCCCGGTTTGAGATAAAGCCTGTCCCCCAGAAACGGGCGCACGGACGTTCGTCTCCCTAAGCTCCAACCCTGCCCCCTTTTCATTGGAGCCCGATTCCTCCTCGGCGTCAGAGTTATCTATACTCCCGTCCGCCCAAGGTACGTTAGGTTCACCAGTGACGGGGGTCTCCACGCCTACCCCCTCTTGATCCTAACCTTGTTATATTCCCCAAGTGCTCTACAAGTAATGCTCGCGCCGCCTTCATCAGCCAGAAGGCATTCTAGTCGATGAGATCGGCTAGAGCCCTCTTACCTTGGCTAGTGAGATGGACACCATCCTCTGTGTACAGGTCGTCACATCCATAGAACCGATCAAACGGATCCAAGAATTTAACGCAAATCATTGCACATCTGCAAACTTTCGGGCTACAATCTCTACTAACAATCCCCGGTCGGCCTTAGCGCGAAAATCATCCGCAGTCACTGGTGCATTCACCATTGAGACGAGTGCACAGTTCCTGGAGGGAATCTTCACCTTCTCGACCTCCATCTCGAGTGCCTCGTTGCCCCGACCCTGAAGGTATTGGACCTTCAATCTGTATCCATAACCTTCTCCAAGGTGGCTCACAAGGCCTCGGGCCTGAGAGTCTCCCTTCACAACGCCTTGCACTTCCCCATTAGACCGCAAGGCAAATAGGTTCAGAGTCGTTGCTTTCTCCTTCGTTGTCCCGGAGCCCGACTTACTATTCATCTCTGTATCTCCCCCCCCCCCCCCCAGGGTGTCACCGATTCACGCGTTGCTGTTGCAGCAATTCTCTTTCCCTGACCTTTCTTTTTTCTTTTCTTCTTGCTTAAGTGAGGTCCAATAGAAGTTGCGACCCAGTTCCCACTACCAATATCCTCAGCCAAAGTGGTGGTTTCCGCCTTTGGGCCTACCAAGGGGGGTGTCGCAGCACGAAGACTTACAAAGTCTGCTCTTCTCAAATCAAGCTTCCTCGATTTACTAGTCGCAGACTCTACCTTGGGGACCTTGACTATAAATCCGACTAGTCGGTGATCACTGCCGCCGAGCTCTTCGCCTACAGAGAGATCCTCAACTATGTCATCCTCAGAGGTGAAGACCAAGTCGAGGGTAGTATTGCCTCTCGTTGGCTCTCTCACCCATTGAGTCAGGAACTCGTTGTTTGCGAACTCCAGGAGTAGTGCGTTCTCGCCACAGGGTTCTCTGGTTTCCCAGTCGACCTGGGTATTGAAATCACCCATGGCGATACACACTGTTTTGAACAAGTTCGCCCAGTAGCCGGTACAGATCCCTGTCCTTTTCAACGAGTTGCGCAAGGGGTCTGTAAAGCACCAGGGTCCTGTATCTGGCAGGACCTATATCTAGGTCAACTCCTAGTAGCTCGTAGTCGGATACAATGTTGCAGTTCATCGATTTAAGCATATCCTTAATATACAACATTACACCGCCACCAGCTCTGGGACGTTTGAAGGCTGGCGTGGCACTGCCGATGCAGTGCTCGCTTCTTGGGCGAGGGTCTCGTCGGCGGATCCACCCACGTCGGTGGGAGATACATGATGAATCAACTGGACCTCTAGTCTTGAGGACAACTCGACGATCCTGTCCTCGAGACGACGAAGCTGACGCGCGTATTCAGACTCTAGGTTCTGCAGCTTCCTCTCCAGTTCTTTAGATTTTTGCTCAGATGATCTATATAGACCCTTAAGCTCTTGCACTTCTCCTTTAAGATCACAGTCAGTGCAGATACTTGCTGGGTGGCATTTCGAGTAACCTCTCCGGGAAGTCCACGCACCATTTGTCCTTTTTGCACACTGAACATGTGTATTTAAGAGCAGCCGGTCCTTTCTTTCCAGTCATGCTGAACAATTTATATGTTTGAATACTTTGTGACCACTCAATAAAAAAGAAGGGGGGTTAGTGAGTTCACCCCGCGTGAGTCGCTCCCGCCTATCCATCGGAGACGTTTCGGATCTTTCAGAAGGCACGCTATTTTTACTGCTCTTCGTCCGACCAAGTCGTTCAAGCCCGGCGTGGCGTGGCTCCCAACCAAGCAGCACTGACAGCCTCCGAAGGGAGGTATCGATTTCGCACCAGGTGAACGGCGGAACATGCTCCATACTAAACTCCTACTAGTTTCCTTCAGGGCGGCCAGGATCTAGGCGTAGCGTTCAACAATGGACATCCCGCCACACCAAGAGACTCGACCCAAGGCTTTGTGTTGGCCTGACAACCAACCTCGAAACAAGGCCGGTCACCTCGGACAGTTGCTACTAGAGGCACCCGTCAACGGTCACTGGGAATGGTCAGTAATTACGCGCCAGGGAAAGGGTTAACGGGGCACTTAACCTCATCCCATTCATCGCGCCCCAGCGCCTAGGACCCCTCTAGTCCTAGTCTTTCGCAACCAGTGAGCGCCGATTGGCGTTATTTTTAGAGGTTCCAAAGCCTCTCTTCTGACGCATGAGGTAGCTGTCAGGTTCTTAAATTTAGAGAGATAAAGGATAAAGCTGAAAGGATAGTAGTAGGGTTGTTTTTTTGTGTTTTTTTTAATCAGTCGAAGGGATAGAGAAAACAGTAACAGAATACAGGATAGAAGAGTAGAAGATGGACGCACTTTGTCTGGAACCTCATTCCCCACCAATTAATTCGACAAGGGTAGCCCTAACAGGGGTACCATAAAGGTAACCCCAGACGACACAGCTCGAAAAATCTATGGTACACGCAAGCTCTCGCCCCACTACGAGAGAGAGCGAGGGAGTGTGTGTGTGTGTGTGTGTGTGTGTGTGTGTGTGTGTGTGTGTGTGTGTGTGTGCGCGCGCGCGCGTATGTTTGTGCACGAAGGTTATAGATGCGCGAGTCAGGTTGGTTCACGTTCAAACAGCAGCTGCTGCAACTAGCCGCAACGGACGATCGGAGTTCTTGCCCAACTCTTTTCCAGATATTTTTATTTACATATGTGAGGTATGTACCCTATGCTCATAATATTTTGTAATAGTGCGTTAGTGTTTTTGATAATACAATGATATGTATGCTGATGTTCTTTTTTTTTACAATGTTGTAATGATTAGCCTATTAAGTGATGTTATACCATTTTGGAAACTCGTGTTTATAGTTGTGGCCCATATGTGTGGATACTTAGCAGCAAATCTCCATTTTATTGGCGTTTGCGGACGTCTGCATTCTGAGTGCTTTCTAGCGATTGTTTGTTCTTTTAGCATCCGTGATAATATGACTGCCTGAAGTTGTTTGAACAGTGAAATCTTACGACGGTGTTGATAATGACTCCCTGATATTTAGACTTTTTCGACCTCTTGACATTATGACTGTGCTAAGAGTTTTCA
Organism: Ceratothoa steindachneri; assembly: GCA_963969495.1. Taxonomy (NCBI): domain Eukaryota; kingdom Metazoa; phylum Arthropoda; class Malacostraca; order Isopoda; family Cymothoidae; genus Ceratothoa; species Ceratothoa steindachneri. The sequence continues at coordinate 139,438,441 of OZ018323.1, read as the reverse complement.
GCAGATAATGGGGTGTTACTTTCTCACACTGAGGTTGGTTGGTTGTGACGAAGGAAGGAGGTACAAGAGTAGAGACTGAAGGAAGAAATGTGCAAATTCATTCAAAGGTGACAAGACAAGACAAGGTTGGTTGAGTTCAACCTAGAAATTGTCAGTAACCAAACAGTGGCTCGAGAAGCTAAGTTACTTGAAGGAAATATCTTTACGTTTTAACTTGTTAAACCCATCTCTCCAAGGCCCATTTTTCCACGGTGATTGATTTTATGGAAAAACTAAAGCCATTCAATATAAAGCTGAAACTGTGAGAAGGGAAGGTCACTGACAAAAATCATAACATGTTTGAACACCTTAGCGAGGCACTTGATAAAAACATAAGAAGTGGAACACTTGAAATGGTGCACCTTGTACAAACATCTGTTTTCCCATGCAGATGGAGTTATTTCCCCGAATTGAGGGAGTTTACGCCCATCTAGCGGCTGCCTTCGTCATAAATCGCCGGGGAGGGGGGCTACCCCGGTCGCAGGAACATGCGTCCTAAAAGTCAAATAAAATGGAGTCCAAAAGTAAGATAGTCCAGAACTCTGTGTACACGAACCCGTCTCAAGGACAAGGGACAAGTTGTAACGACCCCGATGGTATCGGAACCGGGACAGGTAACGTGCGCGAAGATCACCCAGACTGGGACATTCAACAAAAAGGTCTGCTAACCAAAAGTCACGTGCTCTCACTTATAATGATTTACAATAATTCACGGACTAACATTGTGAGGACTTTGACAATTATATCATAAGAGAATATAAAACAACATAAGGATTTCATATTTCGTTAGTATCTGCAGAATAGTTATGATGTTATTGCCAAATAATTCCCCGGCTAACTTGGGAAGATTTCGACAAATATATCATTCGAAAGAGAATGTAAAAGAACCCAAGGGTCTCAAATTTCATTAGTATCTGCCGAATAGTTATGATTTTCTTGCCAAAACAAATTCCCGGGATACCCTTGGGTGGTGGTGGTAGTGTAGGAGGTGGTGGTGTATGTGTCAGTGGTGTATGTGGAGGTGGTTTAGGTGGAGGTGGTGGTGTATGTAGCAGTGGTGTATGTGGAGGTGGTTTAGGTGGAGGTGGTTTAGATGGAGGTGGTGCAGGTGATAGTGGTGGAGGTGGTGCAGGTGATAGTGGTGTAGGCGGTGGTGATGTAAGTCGTGGTGGTGTAGGTGGTATAAGTGGTGGTGGTGTAAGTGTTGGTGGTATAAGTGTTGGTGGTGTAGGTGATGGTGGTGTAGGTGATGGTGGTGTAGGTGGTAGTGGTGATGGTGTACGTGGTAGTGGTGATGATTCGAAAAGAATGTAAAACAACATAAGGGTTTCGAATTTCGTTAGAATCAGCCGAATAGTTACAATGTCATTACAAAAAAACAAAACGGGGATCGACCGACCGACATAGTAAGATGTAGACTCGCACGTGACTAAAAATGAATCAGAGGGGGAAAGACGCCGCCCACATACTTCATGCGGGCTACGACGACTTCCGTGGTGGAAACACAGCTTCCGCTTTTAGCTAAGTTAAATCACATCAAGTCGTCGGATGGAATCCCATTTCGGATCAACTTCCCAACGGCTGCCATACGCTGTAGATTTTCGCGGTTCGGAACCCATGTTAATCTGTAGGCCCCCAGTTAGACATAAATGCATCTTTAATGTGTAGATGGGTGTTAAAACTTCACCATTTAAAAAAAAAATCCTATATGAAAGTATACTCTAACCATACATTAATTATTAGGTGCGAATAAACATAGCTCGCGACTAAGGTAATTAAGTAACTAGTGACGTGTTTGCAGTGTTTTTAGGACTTCTCTGAAGTGAAAATATTACAAGGCATACAATAATCATCCCTTGGAGTATCACACTGGTCCTTGTAATCCGTCCTTGGGGTCAAAGGTGTGTTTATTTAATCTCAAGATCATTTACAGGAGTACTTTTAACTCCAACCGCTGGAGAGAATTCCAGGTTGGGGTTATCTTACAAGTGAAGAAATTTGCCACGATTATTGATTGGAAACATTATATTTTTTTCTGGCAAAAGTTATGGAAGATGTGATAAAAATTCATAGCGTTTTTCACACTAGTAGGTACTCAGTATATTAATCTTGCTCCTTACTTCGGAGCCAATATAACTAGCACCTAGGGCCAAATAAAAGGTCTCGCAATCCCCCTAGTCATTTCGTCGCTCAAGATCCTCCTTCCTCTATTTGGACTCCGAGTACCATTGTGTGTGCGTCTTCAGCCCTGCAGGTGTAGACTGCTACACTTGATACTTGGATGAGTGTCACGTCCCCCCTGTTAAGCACCTACTGGCATGACTTCCAGTCCCGTGTCCATAACTGTGCACCCTCCCTGCCCCACTGTTTGCAGGACCGACATATGTATACAAATAGCACTTTCCTTTTTTATCTATCCTCGCTGCCATTGCGTTTTAATCGAGTCAATAAAAAGGTATATACCCTTGTTCTTGGGCCTTGGAATGAGTTAACACGTTGACCGTGATGGATCCCAAAGAGGTAAGATTAGCTTATACGGGTAGTAGATGTTATGAACGACTTCCCTACGTGTTAAAGCTATGAGAGCGATATCTAAATAAAACAAAAAACACCGAAACAGTAGGGATCTATTATTTGAGAATATCGGTGTACCATATATGGCCCAACTCGTGGTCAACGCGTTAAGGGGGAGGTGGCCAAGCGAAGGAATTACTGAGAAGCTCTACGAGGGAGTCCAAAGCTCTCCTCACTCTTTCGCTCATGAGCGATCGACAAATTCAATCCGTCGCTCCATCCCCGAGAAGGAGTCGGTTTAAAGTGAGGCGAGAGAGATCCAACACTTCCTCACATGCGTTTATTTACACACAAATTAATTATTGAAAGCGAAAAAAAACAAGGATATCGGCCAGAAAGTTTGAGGTTCCTGGTAAATGTGGTGAAGTTAGCGGGTGTGGAGATGTATGGAAGAAACCTAAACCGTATTAGCGAAAAGAAGGGGCTGATATGAGTTATTAGGGACCGGGGATAGGGCGCACAACTCCCCTGTAGTTATAAACGATCAAGAGTGAAGTGCTCATCACCGAATTCAAAACGACAGCTCGTAAGAACAAACACAATGGCGTACGTGTGTGGCGTATGTATGAATCAAAACTCGGCAAGAAACGCAATAACCCAAAACGTTACACGTTGCATGCCAACAGGTTGGGGGGGAGGGAAACGCGGGGGAATATGCTCGGTAGGAGACGGGGGCATCACCCCACCAAAATGTACCCCAAGCTTAAGCGCCCAAGGCAAGACGGATGGAGATATCCCGCGTAAAATTTGGCGCGAAGTCGCGTTGCAAGGATCACCAGATCACATACTGGCTGATCCTGGGGGGTCAAAAAGGTCACTACCCTTGTCAGTGTGCCCCCCCCTACACCTAAAAGAGGCAAAGGTCTCTAACCTTTACTGTCGGCATCGCCCCCTCTCGTCACTGTTGAGAAACCCACACTCGAAACCCCCTACATAAGTGAACAGCCGCTTTGTTGCTATGGCAGTCAGTCCCTTTGCTGTAATCGATCACGCGAATTAGGAGGGGGGGGGGGGGCACCACATGATCATGACTTCACTGAGTTTTCTCCGAAATGTTATTTTAAGAATGTGTATAATCCGACGAAGTCGCACACCAAATCACAGAAAAGAAGCCAACACACAATGACTCAATTCCAAATGAACGAACAAGGAACACAGCCACGAACAATATGGGCGGGAGGGGGGGGTAGGAGCTCCTCTTTCTTAAATTTAAGACAATTCGGTGAGATTCGACCGGAGACACAGAATGGACCAAAAACATCCCCACCACCAACGGGCGAAAAATAACACGAACAAATAAAAATAATAACAATAATTATACTAATAACAGCTATAATAATAATTATCATCATTATTATTTTCAGCATTGTTGTTATTATTAATGTCTTTCGTGATTAAATCTTTCATCTCCCGTGACGCTATACCTTTACAAAATGATACCAATATTCTGCCTTCGCGCAAGGTTTCGGTCGTACTTTTGAGATCCTGTATTTTTTAAAGTACGAACTGTTTCATCATAAGTTTATAATACGCTTGGTCGACCCCGGTGATTAGGGTTGACAACTGCTACCGAACTCGTCACCATCGTATAGACCATCCTCTCCTAGGGGAATGAGAATTGGGTGTGTACCACAGAATACAGACTCGGAAATGCGAACACGGCCCGCGCCAATCAACCACTACCCTGATCGCGGGGTAGTGAAATACTCCTCTCCCACACAAAAATACCCCCCCTTACACCCTGCCTGGGGGAGGCACGGGATAATGGAGGTATTGACCCAAAATGCCCCCTCATATAAGGGGGGCGTGGGAGAATGGAGGCATTATCAGACACTATGTCCTACCTCTGGTAAAGTGCCCAGTATACCTGGTTGGCACTGGCACCTGTACAATCGGCACTGATTCGCTAGCGACCGACATGGACGGCAAGAGTAATCACCCCACATACCCACCCCGTAAAGGGTAATGGGAGTAATAACCTCTCCAGCAAAACCAGGGCCAAATACTTCGTTTTCCCAATTTAAAACCAACGTAAAAATACCCCAATAGGATCATACCCACGTATTTCCGGCTCTCTTTGGCTACTTATAAAGATATGGCGTGATGGGGACCCGCCTGACAGAATACACAGCGCTCAATCAATGGAACCAGGTGGATGGGGGGGGCAAGCAGAACAAGGTGGGGAGGACAGGCAGAAGAAGAATTGCATGAGGATTACAGGGATAAGAAACCAGATGGGGAGGACAGACAATAGGAGAACCAGGTAGGGAGGACAGGAAACAGAACTGGGTGGGGAAACCAGGTAAAAGAAGAAGAACCAGATAAGGAGGAGAGGAAAGAGAAGAACCAGGTGAGAAAAAACAAACCCTCGTTTAAGACCCTTCCTGCCATAAGAGTTGAAAACCACCGGGCACATTTCGGACAGAAGGTGGAGCATGAGAGAGGGTGTGATGGTTGTTATGGTCTTGCAATCGGGAGGCGGATGATGGCCAATTGACGAGGCTGTTCGACGTCAAAGAAGTGTAGAAGGGGAAATAAATGGGCGCCTGAGAGCCGGGATGAGAACCGCTGCGCAATTATATGGCGGCAGAAGTCGAGTGGCAGAGAGCATATTATTTGGGGAGGAGAAGAGACCAGAGACCAGGATTAAACATATTTGCTGTGGGTGAGAAAGAGAGAAAAGGAAAGAAAAATGTAAGGGAAAAAGAAAGGGAAGACGAAGGCGAACGAGAAAAGGAAGGAAATGAAGAGAAAAGGAAAGAAGACTGATGTGACAGAGGTCACTTACAGACGGGAGGGAGATCGCGGGATATAAGGTTGTTGAAGTACCAGATTTATTGAGGGAGTTTGAGAGTTATTAATTACCTATGGTTTATGACGATACAACCCCCAAAGTGTCTCTAAGTTCTAAACTATCACTTAGTCATAGCAAATTTCACATTTAGGTGAAATTTATGTTTAAATTGCCAATTTTACTAAATTCAACACAATTAAACAAAATAAAAAATAAACCAAATGAGGGGAAAACTTCACAGGCCTCAGAGGGAGGACCGTTCCATCATGGGCGCGATCACGACCAAAACACCAAATAACTAAATAGTATTAAAGAGGATCCCCTCTTTATCCAGGAACAAGACACTGCCACAGTCGGGTGTAGAGCTTCCCCCCCCCCCGCGCACAAGGGAATAGCGGTAGCGACCCGACTCGGCACAGAACCGCGAGAGCGAAGTTCCTCGAGACTGCGACACTCAACCAACAAAAATGCGCTGGAGGGGCAGTCAGGGAGAGCAAGAAGCCGTGACAGTAAGATGCAGGGGAGCCCTCCATCGGGCAAGTGTGCTGGATTCGGGGACGGAAAAAAAAGACCTGAAGCCATTTTCCGTCGTTTGCCATGCAACCAACAATGGCTGAGCGGATTCCTGCCATGTAGGCAGAGTGGGGAAGAGCGAAACGTTGGTCCGGTCACCCGGTCAGTCAAAGTGTTTGACGCCCTCATTTCAAGAAATCCCTACATGTCCAAGAAAAGCTCCTGCGTCACACGACGTGTGGTCCGAGAAATGCGAACGCAGTACACACGGAACTGTAGAACATTTGGGGCAGAGGTGTGGCGCCAAACGTTCAGAGGTGGTACTTTAAGGCGCGTCTGGGAAAGAACCAGCGGGGTCATAAGATAGAGTTATATCGAGCTATATGAAGCTCTCAAAGGGGTTTCCATTCCTTCAACACAAAAGGATTAAGGTAAGGTTGCCGCCTCATAGCTGTATAGGCACCGTCGAGGTCGGCCACGCACGAAATAAAGGCCGTTAGAGAGGGGTTTTTTTTTAGGAGCCCATCTGGCGACTGCCTAGTTGGGCATAAGACGCGGTACTCACGAAGCGTAGTAACAGGCTACATTAAAATAAGAATATGCAAAACAAAAAACAATAAAAAAAGGGGAAGGGCAACAGGAAGAAGCACGCTCCGACGTCAGGAGGAGGCTTCCCTCTCCCCGGTGCAGGAACGTGCAACTACAAAAATACAACAAAAAAACAAGTTAAATAAACTGGAGGAGGCCAGCCTCCTACAAAAAGGCATAAAGTCCACAAGTAAGCGTGTACGAACGTCCCCGAGTACAAGGGACAAGCGGTAGCGACCCCGCTCATCTTGGTACCGGGACAGGTAACGTGAGCGAAAATCACCCAGACTGGGACATTCAACAAGAATGTGCTGAACATTCTGGGGGACAACGCAGTCATCACAATATGGCGAAGGCAAGCGCTCCATCAAATGGCGGTGCGTCCTGCGAGTGTGTCCGATTCGGAGATGACATAAAGCAACCTAAAACTTTCGCGGGGCCATCGCACGCAACTTTAAGTTCCCTTCGACCGTCTCCCATCTTCTTTGCCAAGCAGTCCGAAGAGCTGCCCGCATTCCTGGCATGTAGTCGGTGTGAGGAAGAGCGAAACGCTGGTCCGGTCACAGAGTCCTCACGGACTCTTTGGCACCCTCATCGGTGCGCTCATTCCCCGCAATTCCTACATGTCCAGGAACCCAGCAGAAGATAATCTCGACATCTGCCCGGCTCGCCAAAACCGTGGCGTCACGGATATCGCGAACCAGGAGATGCGGAGATTCCAATGCCCCGAGAGCACTCAAGGCGCTTTGTGAGTCACTATAGATCACAATCCGGTCTCCGAAACGGGCACGTCGCGTAATCTCCCGTACCGAGTGGTGCATTGCCACCAGCTTGGCCATGAAGACAGACGCAGCGCCTGGCAGAGCCCCGCTGACTTCAAACAGAGGGGATACAGCGTGGAAGCCGACCCCCTCTTGGGACTTGGAGCCATCCGTATACACTGGCACGGTTCCAGCGTGACACAAGGTGTGCTCCAAAAAGGTCGAACACAATACTCCCGGCGCCGTACAAGCTTTGGGAGCAGAGGCGTAGCGACAAATAGCCAAATTTGGTACCCTCCAGGGTGGCATCCTGGGCAGAACCAGGATCCGAGCCGCTTGAATGGGGACCGGTCGGCTATGGGCTGCCTGCTGGCTTTCTTGGCAGTCCCCTTAGGAAGTAAATGGGGGACTGACGATGGAGAGGGAGGTGCCCGAAGGCACCTCCAGACAAGGGGGTGAGGGGGAGTCCCCTACACCCGTAGGCGAAGGAGAGGAGTAAGTCTCCTCTCCGGTTAGAGAAATTTGGAGGTTCCCCTGCGCAAGCACAGGGGGAGGGTGGAACCTCCATTTTTTGTGGAGCTGCCCGAAGGCGGCTCCGTTGATTGTGAGGGAGAAAGGGAAATGTGTTTTTTTTTTATTTGCATCATTGGGCATGGTGAACCTAAATTTTTCACGGGATGCTCACGCTCATCACCCCTCGCAGTAGCCCGCCCTGCAAGGGGTGCGTACAGGCCTGGCAGAGCCAGGTGCCTCCATTCAAGACCACCCCTCCCGCTTGTGGCCTGGCAGTCCATCAGCATGGCGGCTCCAACTTGGACGCGGCGTAAAATTGATAGTGTGAAGTGAAAAGGAAAAGGGATGTGAGGAAGGTATGGGTGTGGTGGGGATGAAACAGGTTGTTAAAAATCCACCATCACAAACCGTAGCTCAGGGGTTAAGGAACATTGCCCCCTCCCCCCTCAGCCCTGATCCAGGATAGTTGGTGTGAAGAAACTCGGCATCTACCCTGTGAAAATACAGGCCGACCAGAGAAAGTTGTGGGAGAGGTTGTAGGGAAAGTGACGAAGTAGGGGAGAAATACAGGCTGTCTGAAAGAAGTAGAAGAGGCTAAGCAGGGGCGGGACGGGGCGCTGAGTCCTGTCAGCACGGCGGCCAGGAAGGCAAATCGCGGCGCCCCTTACGGGCCTAAGGCTCATAAAAGGACCAAAATGCCCCGGGCAGCCAGAACCTCTGTCGATACGAGAGCAAATGTGAAAGGGAGGAGGGGCTATGTAATACAGGAAAGTAGAGATAGGCGGGTCCACTAAATAGTAGGGTGGGTGATCGCCTAATATTATCATACCCTGGTGCTAGTTGATTCCAGTATGGCATCCAGTCAACCAAGGCACCATGGCTACCGGACCGAAGTCTACAGGTGGAAACTCTCCTCCTGGGGCATAGTGCTGGGAGAAAACGTCGATTGGAGAGTTGTAATGATAATAATAAATACTTAAATAAATATTAAATAATATTATTGATAACATACTAATAATAATTAATACTAATAAATAAATATAATACATAATAAATTCTAATAGTATATCAATAAATACTAATATACAAATCATACTAATAATAAAATTAATAGTGCTAAATAATAATAATAATACTAATGTTACGACTGGTATGGAAGATCACGCCAGTTTATGGCTGGTAACGTCTTCTTATACGACTGGAGGAGATTACGCCACTTTACGGCTGGTAACGTCGTCTGTTACGACTGGAGGAGGCACGATGCTCGACGGAGGAGGAGACTACCAGTCGCTCGAAGATATGAATCGGTTATGTCGAATTACACGGGACAGAGGGACGTAATGAGACAATTTCACGGCGGTGGATTTATGTCTGACAGTGTCTCTTCTCTCACAAGAGGTTTTATAATTTTTTACATGCTCACTTCAAGTAGGTGTGGTTACATAAAATATTAAACATAGTAGGAGTGGTTTTATAATAATGGTCCAGTTCTATTTGATTTAGTTACCAAGTTTTTAGATTTTTACAATTGAGCCAATAGTTATAGAGAGCATTGATCACAGTGGGATGGTTTTACAATAAGGTTAATGGGGCGGAAATTTCTTACAACTGAGCCAATGCGAATAGTATATAATTCAAGATGATCGAGAGGTGGAGCCAGACAGGGTTTACTTAAGAATGTCTTTTGCAAAAACAAACAAACAATGGAACCGGAGGAAATCAGTTGGTGATATCAAAGAAATTTGATAAGAGGGAAGATTGCTCGTCATTGCCATAAGGGTTAGCTAAAGCAGGGGGGCTGGGTCAGCAAGAAAGGGTTGGGAAAATGGAATGACTGTGTCAGATACTTCACTTTTAGCTTCGGAAGTTAATGAAAATTTGTGCGAATTTCTGAGCTCTTATTTCATGCCTATCTGATAATCTTTTAATTATTATTATCACTAGTTATTATTATTATTAGCATTATTATTAGTAGTAGGATAATATTGCAGTTGGAGTTTGATCATATGTAAGGATGTAATCCTAACACTAATAATTAATACTAATCATAAAAATATAATACAAAATAATATATAATAATACTAAAAAATAATACAAAAATCATAATAAATAATAATAAGAATGATAACAATAATAATGCTAATAATAAATCTAATAAAAAGGTAAAGTAGTGGTGAGTGTGAGTGTAGAGAAAGCGCACGATCAACTTTCCTAAGCGGCCCATCAGTGTGTTCAAGTCAACCGAGGAGTGGCGCCAGGGCCCCCTCCCAAGTGGCACTCAGCTGGGCGGACGTGCAGCTTCTCCGGCTCCCAAGATTAAGGGGCTACACTGGGTAGCAGCTCTCTGCGGGGTCGGATTGCAAACATGGTAGCGTGAAATATTTAGAGATTCTCAAGCGCCTAATGACTCCCCTTAAATTACTAAATTCTAAAAAACTATTTGATAACAAATCAGATAAAACTAATCAAATTGTTCTGAGAGATAAAAATTCATAGAACGAAAAATTACCGGATTTACTCAGCGACACAAACGAGCAATTATCTTACAACCAAATGAATAATAAAAAAGAATTTTTCAATAAAACGATCATAAACCTATTTAAACAGTCTAATCAAGACTGTTTTAAAACGATTCAAATCTACCCCCCCCCCATCACTTCCCCGTATTTATGGATGGCCAAAAACCACCAAAAGAGAACGCTCCGCCCTATCAGATCGTACATTGCCTCTTATGTGCATACAAACTATCGAATTGGTTAGCCTCTCTTCTCTCTGGAGCTTTATTAAGGTTGAACCGATCGTGCATAATTCTTCAGATTTCATAGAAAAACTGAGATATAAAATAGCCGCCATAGCTTCATTGTAGATAGCCTGTTCACCGATGTGTTAACGAAGCCTTTGATGTTCTATCTAGTGTATTAGATAATTCTAAATTAAATCTCCCGCTAAGCAAACATAAAATTGTTAACCTTGAGAAAATGTTACCGACGTGGGTTTCTTTGGACAAAAAATATGGGCTTAAAGTTCGTCATCGCTTATTCTGTCATCTTTTTCTGGAACATTTAAGTTTCCTTACAGTCTTCTATTATTCCACACCAAAAGTTTTCAGGGTTTAAGTATCTATAGGCGATGCCATATCCATTTGGCCTATAAACAATTTAAGTTCATTTTATAATTTCATGGAAAATCTCAATAACCTTGATTCTACCATTAACTTCAAAGTACATAAAATGGGAAAATGAAATTATTGAGACTTTCTCTAACTCAAAATTTTAAGTCATAAACCGACCCATTCTAATTCCTAGATCTACTTTTTATATCATGATGTTACCATTAAAAATTCCATTATAACAGCAATATCTGTAAGAGCACTTAGAATCTGCGATCCTTGTTTTTTACAAGGTGAAATTACATAAGACTTGCATTCATCAAATTAAATTATCCCCACCACATCATTAATTAACGTGAGCTTAACCAAGGCCAAATCTATATTTACTCTCCCAAGGAAAAGGAAAGTAATAGGAATTGTTTAGCCCTCTCATTTTTTCCCTTCAAGTACTGAAGCGGTCATTTTTCCCAAACGAAAAACTTATAAATACCCTTTTTTCCATCTTCAACTATTTTCCAGCGTTCAAGTCCAAGGAACAACTTAATCAAGCAGACGTATATTTAATTCACTGTAAAGCCCATCAACTGTCCCTCGTTGTACAGGGTGCGGTGGCTAATTAGTCGACGTTGGCAACTCTGAATTCCGCACATGCGAGTTGTCTGGCGTCGATTCTCTCTTTATTAATATCATAGTAGACTCAGTTGTGAATGGTATGTGAAGGAAGCAATAATAGGGCTGAATACAATCCTTCAAAAATTTGGAAAAGGCAAGATTTTGTGCTTGGTATTCACGCAGGGAGCTCCAATGCGAAAATCTGTCCCGAGTGATTAGGTGCCAATCTGAGGGGAGGTGCAGAAGACCAAGAATAATAATAAGTATTTATAATGCACCCTTCAGGGCTGTTAGCCCTCACAGAGCGCAGATGAATCAGAAGACGGATGATAAGAATGCCGATCAAGAGCTTTGGGAATGGAATCGAATCGTTGGGGCAATCGAAGACGCTCAAGCTGTGATTACAAAATACGGCGACTCGGAAACCTGACCCTAAGCGTTCTAATATGAAAGGAAGCCATCAGTGACAACGATCCCAGCGAGTCAATGAGCCAGGGACAGGGGAGTGGCCGTCTCCCATCAAAGAGTTAGTGCATGAGGACATCCGCTACTACTCACCCAATGAAGGATAAGCGGAAGGAACGTGTCGCGAACAAACCCAAGCATCGCCTCAAACCTGACATGCTTTGGTTCTTCTCAGATGAGAAGAATTCGTCCCATGAGCAGGTGGTGGTGACCTCGCAACACCACCGCTGGCTCGCTGTGTCCACCAAAGATGTACCGAGACTCATGAAGACAAAGTTCCCGGTCCACATCAAGATATTTTAGGTGGTCAGTAGCGAGAGCCAACATTATGCATCTTCCCGAAGGTCCTCACACTCAATACGAATGGTGACAACAATTGCCTGGAGGAGTTGGTGTTACCCTGGATCCAGAGGGTGGACGCTGGAAGGCCGTGCGTGTGCCACACAAGCAGGAAGACCCAGTCTTAGCTGTCAGACAATTTATTTGACTCCATCACCTCAGACATCTGTCCTAACTCCCCAGAATAAACCCCCTTCGCCCTGGATTATGATGTGTGAGGCTTGGTTAAGAGAGACCAACGAGTCCCCGTGCACTACCAAGGTGGAATATTTAGGTCATGAAGGCCTGCGACATGATCCGACGCCGCGTGGAGGCCTTGATTGAGGCTGACGACGATTTCATTGAATAACATGAATAGTCCAGCAATTCTTCAAGTCTTTAACATGTAACTTTGGTAAATATATCTATATAAAAGAACTTATTTTCTTTTATATTAAAGTTAGACGACTAATTACCCATCCCCCCCCCTGTATATAGGAGACTGGAAGATCGCTAGAATTTTTTTTTTAGGATCATAAGGGTGAATGATGTCAGGGAGCTCCCCCATGGGAAGAATGTATTTATATACCATTTGCAATCTATGTCAAGTATGTCTCTGTAGAAAAACCTCGAAGATTTATAATTCCAAACCCGTTATTTGGACCAATTGCTTCCTATCTTTTTCCTTTATCACGGAAGAGTTCTTTCCCGTGCTCCCCCAACCCCGCCCCCGACAAGAACAATAACGGAAATAAAACGATTTTGACACCTCGAACCCTGGTACAAGTCTGGAAGCTTCGACACAAATCCTAATTTCTGGCGTCAGGATAAATAGTCCACCGCCTCAGATGAGATCAATCGGAACATAGGAACGAGGGATTATAGGTAGCCCCCCCCCCCATTTTACCCTCTCTTACGTCATTATACAATTTTCCGGCAAATTTGGGCAATGAGGCATATTACGCTCGAAAAGGTGTGCGGGGGGGGGGGGATAGAGCTGGGGAAGGGTTATTATCATGTACAAAAAAAAGTCAACATGGCGGCACAAACAAAGACCAATTACGGGCCGAAGAGCGGGAAAGGGGGGGGGGGAGAAAGGGGGAATAAGGATTACTTACCCCTCCCCTGGAAAAGAATAAGAGTGGCAAAATGTGAGGCTCAGGAATTGCAGTGAGGGCACAGACCAACATACGAGAATGAGAAGAGACAGATGAAAAATTGCATGGCTGAGGTTTCTAGAGCATCCACATTCTTTCAGAAATGGGTTTGTATATAGATCAGAATCATGTCGCTCGCCCCCCCCCCCCCCCCCACACACCACCACCATATGGCAATTAATACTATATTTCAACCAAAATTTCATTTTGAACAGAAATATATGGAAAAAAACGAGACAAATGGAGCAGTGAGTATATAGCAAATTTGACAACCGACACCGATTCAAGCAACCTGGGAAAGAGCATCGTCCTTGCCAGAAAAGGTATTTGCAAAGGACTTTTCTAACATTACTAAAAAGGAAATGTGTCAATTAATCATGATATTATATACATTTTGCTGTCGCCGAAAAGGGAACTATTTCTAATTATTTTCAGCGTCATCTTCGCTAAATAATTTTTAACAGATGGGTCCATCCGAGCCAAATGGTGCGGTTAGTATATAGCATAATTTGATGACAACACTGTTTCAAAGTATACATACTATATAAGGACTAATTGACACTCATTTTTAGCTATGTTAGAAAGGCCCAATGATCATACCTTACCAGGCGAGAACGATGTTCGTCCTCCTTTTTTTTTAAGATCTCATCTGACGACAGCTTACTTGGGCATTGGTCGCCGTATTCAACATTGCCTAAAGTTAGGCATCTTTAAAAGAGGATGCTAAAAAAACCCCAATAAAAATAAAACAAAGAAAAAGGTAATAAGCAGGAAGCAAGCTCCGGCGTCGGGGGGAGATACGCCTCCCCCCGACCCAGGAACATGCGACCTACTAAAATAAGAAAAAACAACAACTATTTAAATAAAGGGGAGAAGGCCAGCCTACTCCAAAAAGTCTTAAAGTCCAAAGATCGGTGTGGACGAACCCGTCCTGAGTACAAGGGACAGGTGGTAGCGACCCCGCCCATCCCGGTACCGGGACAAGTAACGTGCGCGGAGATGGCCCAAACTGGAACATTCAACAAGAATGTGCCCAACAGTTTGGGGAACAACGAGGTCTTCATAGTAAGGCGCAAGCGAGTGCTCCATCAAATGGCGGAGCGTCCCGCGAGTGTGCCCAATTCGGAGACGACAAAAAGCAACTTGAAGCCTTCGCGAAATTGGGAGGTAGGTCCGTGGGAACAGTCGTGGCGTAATGGCACGCAACTTTACGTTCCCTTCGACCGTTTCCCATTTTCTTTGCCAAGCAGCACGAAAAGCTGCCCGTATTCCTGCAATGTAGTCGGTGTGAGGAAGAGCGAAACGCTGGTCTGGTCGCAGAGTCCTCGCGGACTCTTTGGCGCGTTCATTCTCCGAAATTCCTACATGTCCAGGAACCCAGCACAAGATAATCTCGACATCCGCCCGGCTTGCGAAAACCGTGGCGTCACAAATATCGCGAACCAGGAGATGCGGAGATTCCAATGCCCCGAGAGCACTCCGGGCGCCTTGTGAGTTACTATAAATCACAATCCGATCTCCGAACCGGGCACGTAGTGTAATCTCCCCCACCGAGTGGTGTATTGCTACCAGCTCAGCCGTGAAGACAGACGCAGCGCCTGGCAGAGCTCCGTGACTTCAAACAGAAGGGATACGGCGTGGAAGACTACCCCTTCTTGGGACTTAGAGCCATCCCTATACAGTGGCAGGGTCCCAGCGTGACACGAGGTGTGCTAAAAAGAGGTCGACCGCAATACTCACGGCGCTGTAGAAGCTTTGGGAGCAGAGGCGTGGCGACAAATAGCCAAAAGGCTCCCGTCCGAGAAACGGGTCACCTTCGGCTCTCTACCAATCACATTAGCTAAAGTTCTCCTCTGATGGATCATGTTGCCCTTAGCCAACATGGTGCCATCAGTGGAGCGAATAACGCGGAAGCATTTGAAGCCAGCAGGCTCGAAAACGCCGGGTAACATCTGAATGAGGGGCCCCGATGTAATCGAGGCTCCGCTCTGCGCCCTAGCACTTTTGGTCTTAGTCAGGGGCTCTGCACCCGGAGGAGGGGGCAGAGGGGCCGGATGTGCCAATCTTGGCTTGGTTGCTTACAGAAGTGGCAGCAGACCCATCTGTCCCAGCCGCCTCTGCGGATGGAGAGGAGGTTGTCTTTTTTCTTTTTAGGAGAGGATGGAGGGAAATGAACCCTCATCTCCTCTCCGCTGACAAGAGCCCCCAGGCTAGATGGAACGGACTCACTAAGGTCCTTCTCCTACATGGAGAAGGTCCTGGTAGTCGTAGGAGCACCGACTGGAGAGGCACAGGTCTTGACCCCGGCAAGGTTCAATATTTTCGCCAGCAGGTCTTTTGATGGAAGCGACCGATGGGGCCTGGCTTCCCTCTACCCCTAAGGAGGTTTACCCTACCGAGCCGCTTCAATGGAGAGCGATTGGCTATGGGCTGCCTCCTGGCTTTCTTGGCACTTCCCTTGGAAAGTAAAGGGGGGACTGCCGCTGTGAAGAGGGAGGTACCCGAAAGCACCTCCAGACAAGAGGGTGAGGGGAAGTCCCATAGACCCGCAAGCGAAGGTAGGAGTAGGCCCAATCTCCGCTTAAAGAGATTTGGAAGGTCCCCTGCGAGAGCACAGTAGGGAAAGAGACCTCCATTTTTTTCTTTGGAGCTGCCCGAAGGCGGTTCCGACGATGGACAAGATAAAATTGAGGAGAGATTTGGAGGGGGGGGGGGAAATCACCATTGGGCAGGGTGACCCTATTTTTTTACGGGAAGCAATAGCCCATCACCCCTTGCAGTAGCCCGCCCTGCAAGGGGTGCGTACAAGGCTGGCAGAACCAGGTGCCGCCATTCAAGGCCACCATTCCCAACTGGTGGCCTGGCAGTCCCTCAGCATGGCGGCTCCACCTTGGACACGGCGTAAAATGTATAGTGTTTGAAAATAGAAAGGAAGAGGAGGTGAGGAAGATGTAGGTGGGGATAAAGCAGGTTATTTAAAAACCCACCATCCCAAAATCAAGCTTCGGGGTGAGGGATCATTGCCCCTCCCCCTCCCCCCTCAGCCCTGATCCAGGATAGTTGGCTGATAAGGTCAGCATCTACCGTGTGAAATTAGAGGCTGGCCAGAGAAAGTTGTGGGGAGGTTGTGAAAAGAGAGGAAACGAAGGAAACACAAGTGTCTGAAAGAAGGAGAAGAGGCTAAGCTGGGGTCGGACAGCGTGCTGAGTCCCGTCAGCCCAGCCGCCAGGATGGCAAATCGCCGCGCCCCTTACGGGGTGTTCGTCCTCCAGTGGCGTGAAGCAAGGAGTGTTGGTTGCCATTTTTTTCTATTTACTAACGGCCGCCTGATATATATATATATATATATATATATATATATATATATATATATATATATATATATATATATATATATATATATATATATATATATATATATAGTAAAATGAACGTTTATTTGCAAGCTGATTTAATTTCTGCCAACACTGACGTTGAAAGTAAATAATTGCAGCCAATAACTCGGGCTCCTTTTATTGAGCCTGGTCGCAGTTCATATATTTTCGTTTAGCGTCTGGCGGTCGTATTAAAGGTGTCATGTGTCAAAAAAAATATCATTCGTAGCAGACGTTATCTCGACACCGTTCACATGCGCTTGACTCGGGCTCAGAAGTTACAGCCCGAGTTGTTATCTATAATCGTAAAAATTAAAAGTAATTAAAATTCAATGTTTGCTTAAAACAATAGATATCTATATAGATTAGGATTTAAATTCCAATCTATGAAAGGTTTCCGTTCTAAAATATTCTTACAGGAACGAAAAATTGCCCACCAATTCGGGCTAATACGAACGAGCCTGGCAGGTATAAAAGACTAACTTGCATATCTTGGCAAGAGTACAGTACAGGAGACAGTCACATCAGTCTCTGGCTAATGTTGTTAAATTACCAGTGCACATATAAGTCTGAAGTGCGCATTACGTCTCTTACTTTTATACATGTGTCTTATGCAAAATTTGTGAGGAGCCCGAGTGACGTTGATGACCTGGAGTCGCCTCTGATATATATATATATATATATATATATATATATATATATATATATATATATATATATATATATATATATGGATCAAACCACAGTAAAAGGATTAATTATATATGCGAAACCAGGTTTCGACAGAAACATCCGTTATCGTCAGTCGCTGGTGGACAAGTGAAATACAGAAGTTGCTTAATGTACAAGCCCACAAATCAGTGGGGCTAAGGTGGATGATGCGGGACTGTCGCGGCATTTTTGAGAAGAGGAAGTATGAATTTCTGGCATATTTGGGTATTAGTATTAAATTGGCCGTCGGGAGTATTTAAGTTGGGAATTTCTTTTATAAGTGCCGATTCAATTAAGCGTCGATGTATACGAGTGTGAGACTTATAATATCAATTTGATGATTTTCATTAGACATACGAGGGGCGGTCAATAAGTTTTGCAATTCGGATATAAGGAAAAGTGTTTTATTATTTTTCAATATAACTACCCTCGACTTCAATGCACTTGCGCCACTTGGCCCTGAGGCTTCGAATTCCCGCCAACCAGAAATCTCCCGACAGCTGTTCAATCCACTCCTGGACGGCGAGCTGGACATCTTCATCGTCCCCAAACCGGCGTCCACGCAGTGCAGCCTTGAGCTGGCGGAATAAAAAGTAGTCGCTAAGGGCGAGATCTAGACTGTAGGGGAAAAGGGGGAGAGGATGGTTGAGCTCCTCGAATCCGCACTCGCGGGGGGCAGCTTGTGCAACTCTGGCCTTGTGGACTTTGACGACGTTGAAGTCGATCGTGGGGCGTGAGGTTTCTAGGGACCCAACGGCCAGAGACCTTGGTCATAGCCAAATTGTCGTGGATAATGTTGATAACACTTCCATGTGATATTCCAAGTTGTCGCTCGATTTCTTCGACTTTCACCCGTCGATTTTCGAGGATCATCCTCTCCACACGGGCCACATTGTCGTCGTTGGTCACGTCTGACGGGCGTCAACTTCAAGGGACTCACGACCATGGCGGAACTCCTTATTCCAGCGAGCAATGGTTGCATAGGAAGGGGCGGTGTCGGTGTACACTGTAACCATGCGTTCATGGATCTCTTTTGCATTCTTGCCTTCCTTGGTCAAAAATTTGATCACTGCGCGGTGCTCAGCCTTCTCCATTGTTGAAAAAATTGTGACTGACGATCTGCGATCAGCTACTGCTTCTTAAATAGACGAGGCAGGAGTGTGCGGCTGCAGGTCCTGACTTGTCATAACTTGTCGTAACATCCCCACAAACAGCCATCCCCCTACCTCTGTTTTGCCCTACCGATTCGCAAAACTTATTGACCGCCCCTCGTATGTAGAAATAAACTCGAGGAGGGGGCACCACGTCGCATATCGCATTCATATCCATGCATTATCTTGGAAAATCTGCTGCTTTCACCGATATATACTTCATTACATGATTTGCAATGAACAAAATAAACTCCGTTCTTTATCGATCTATCTATTTTGGGGATAAGCTATTTCGGATCGTATTCTCGTACTGAAAGGCAACATTGATGTTGTTGGTCGGTGCCAACTTTTTGAAATTGATTAACTGGGGGAAGTATAGGGAGGTAACAATATTTGTCACATCTGCTTTCCTTATAATTAATTAGCTGGGGAGTAATAGATGGTTCTGGCTTTATAGTGACACTTTTCTATGAACCAAAGGGATATTGCAGCTCAATTAATGTTTTGATGATTGTATTAATTTCGTCGTTCAAGAAACAAGGATCACAAATGCTATATGCTCTCAGGAACATGGAAGAAACTACAGACCTTTTGACGGATACATCGTGACACGAGAAATAATTAATATAGGCATTAGAATTAGTTGTTTTCCGTAAGACGGAACAATATGCTTTGTCGTTTATTTTAGATAATTTTACATCCAGAAACTTTAAATGTAATAGTTGGGTGGATCTTATTCAATTTTTCAAAGAAAGAATCGAATCTGTTTACATTGATAGGCCATGTGGCACATATATCGTCTACATAGCGGAACCACGTTATGGGATTGGGTAAAATGGGAGGAAGGAGGTGCTTTTCAAAATCCTCCATAAACAGATTGCATAATATCGGGGAAAGAGGATTACCCATACTCATGCCATATTATTAGAAATAACTTTGATAAAAAACATAAGTCATAATCAAGCTAAGATAAAATTATTATTAAAATACTCAAAAAAATCTCCTTAAATTATAGTTAGTGATGAGATATATATATATATATATATATATATATATATATATATATATAAATATATATATATATATATATATATATGATTAGAAGATATCACATTAACATTAGCATGATATATATTCGTGAGAAGATGAATATAATAGTAAACCACAATATTTGAATCAAATTTATTTATAACCACAGAACTAGTTTCAGCTAAGTTATAATTGCCATTTTCAACTAAGTAATGAAAAAAGCTAAGCAAGGAACCCAATATATATAATGCAAACAAAATACTAAACAAAATACTAAACAAAATACTAAACAAAATTAAAATGCAGGAAACAATCTGGAAAAACACAAGGATTTTAGGCGGAGTCAGGGGAAGTTACTAATCTCCGAGAGCAATTGCTTCCTGGGATTTATAAATACGATTGGCTACTTTATTCGATATATATTTGTTGAATTTGTATCTCCCTTCGGATACATCGAAATTATCGACTTTGTTAATGATGATAAATTCCGCAATTATAATTGTTTGATTATAAATGATTTTTGCTTGGTTGAAATCGATTCTATGGTCGTACTTTTGAATGTGCCTAAAAAGACTTGAATAACTTGTACACCTTCTCATATCGGCTTGATGTTCTTATATCCTCTTATTAAAGTGGCCCGACTCTCTGATGTATGCCAAATTGCAATTATGGGATGGTATAGGGTATACCCAGCGTCGTGAATGATTGGACGCAGTCTAGTCAAGGATTTTCGTATGTTGTTAGAATATTTAAATGTGATATTTATGTCATTTCCGTTCGCATACGATTTTAAGGGGGTTACTATTATCTTCTCACGTATATATATATATATATATATATATATATATATATATATATATATATATATATATATATATATATATATATATATATATATATATATATATATATATATATATATATATATATATATATATATATAACAGGTTCGATGTATCTGTAAAAAAAAATGATTTTCAAAAAATGCACATATAAATAAGTTTATGCAAGTTTTGTAAATAAATAAAGTTGTATTCTTTATCTATGTACATTTTATTAAACTATGCAAAATTATGCTTTATGAGTATATCAATCCTTTTGTCTTAAATACTTAAAAACAAGTTTGAATTTTTATTGTTTTATAAAGGAAAAAGCTTTTATATTTTTACGATATAATTTTTCTATGTTAATCCAAAATATGTACCAATATTTTGACAAAACAAAAATAGTATTCTATATGTCTCTTTTACTTTATGTACACCTATTTTCAACTTAACTTTATATTTTCTTTATTTAGGAGTGCGTTATGAGAGAATATTAATTTACTTTGATAAGATTCCTTGCAGCCAGGAAAAAACAATGACTGAAAATTGGCACTGTGAATGAACATCACATTCATTCATAAATCAAATATTACTCAGAAGCAAAATAGTTATTCAAATTATCGGGTGTCAGGCTATAACAAAAATGAGGGCTGTGGAGTCGGAGTCATTTGTGGTGGAGTCAGTTAAAAACATCTGACTCCTGTTTTTATAGACAATCCTAGAAAGTTGTGTTTTTGAAATTTTCTTACAGTCGAGAGTTATATAACAATCTTTCACATTTTTATCTAAATTATATCACTAAATACGTTTTGTAGCGTTGTACGCACAGACATTATATGTACACATACACTATCAAAGTCTTTTCAGAATCTTTCAAGAAGATTCTTGGAAGAGCTTCTAAAAGTGTTTCTGAAGAATGGACAATCAACACATAACTGGATTTTGTTTGTAAACAACATGGCTGATTCAATATCAAATGCATCGTTTCAATAAATTCCATGGAAAAGAACTAAATGGCAACTTTCAATACTAAAATTACTGATATATATATATATATATATATATATATATATATATATATATATATATATATATATATATATATATATATATGTAGGGATACGCATGTTCCTAAAAAATATATTGATTCTTCCTCTTTCAAAGATGAATTAAATTTTCAAACATTTAAATCAGAAAGAAGAAGAAAAGAAAAGACAAAGCGAATGAAAAATGAGAGAATGAACCTTTTGATGCAAACTTTGAAAAATCTAAAAAAGATTTTTATTCACCTGTTCAAGAGATAATCAAATATAATCGATCTTGTAAAATACCCCTACATGAGCGTATCCAAACCTACCCTGAAGTTATAAAACCTGCAGCTATGATAGTAACTGCGTTTCCCTAGACTCAAGTCAGTGTTTAAAGATTGTTTTCTGCAGTGAAATTAATAAAATCAGATCTTAGAGCTTCAATTAAGCAAGATAAGATTATTAGATAAAACCAAGAGTTTGAGTCGGAATCGAACTATTCAAAATCTAAGGCGTGGGAGTCGGGGTTTTAGCCTATCGACTCCAGGCCCTGAAAAAAATACCTTATTTGGTAATTAGCATTGTTACAGGCCTATTTTTTTCACTACAATTACCACGTACTGTACTGCTTTTGCCAGGTTAATATGTGACGGTGTGTTTAATATCATTTGTATACCTCAAAACCAATAAGCTTAACTTCTCTAATTAGAAACATTCTTATGATGGTAAAAAGCGGGAAAAAGACTTTGGGGCTTTTTCTTTAGTTCAGGAGTTAATTCAAAATATTTAACATAGTGAAGTGGAAGGGAAGCGCTCCGTCCGGCGAATGGTCCCGAAGAAAAAGACTTAAAGCCGTCGAGGCATTAGGAGTAGGACAGGAAAAAGTGGTAACGTCGCGTAAATTTAGATTCCCCGGTCACCGTCTCCCATCTTCTTTGCCACGAAGCGTGATCGTTAATTCTGTACACCGTCCTTGCAGGCGTGTTGTGATTGGCTGTGCAACATCTCCCCAGGGTGATGATAATAAACACAGCGAATGCGCCAATCGTTAGCAGAGCTGACTGAACTCGGTACCTCGACGTTAGAAAATCAGCGCCGTGTCGACTAGGCTAGCGGGCGCTCTTCTTTGTATAAGTTTAAATTAAAAACATTCTTCGCATTAATTACAACTCGACAAAAATAATCGGGTTTTTTTTTATTTTCACGGTGAAAACTTGTGAGAGAATCGCTTTGAGAGTAGAAGCAAAATGGATTGCGACTTTCAACTTAGAAAATAACACATGACGTTTTGAGGTTACAAGCTCAACCATTCTCTTTTCACCAAATTTCTGCATTTGAGTGCGACTCGAAACTGGAATTTGGGGGATCGTGGAAAATACAGTACAAGGCCCTTAAGGCGAATTACCTGGTACCACATTCCTCATTCTCCCTTCCACGCATATCCCCCACTAGGTACCGACGAAGGTATAGGCACAAAAAATTGCGTTCGCAATGAGATCGAGGGGGGGCGTCGGGGTAACCCCCTCCCCCATTCTCGAGCACTCCACCGCCACCCATATCGACCGGGCACCGAGCTCCTGCATAGCGCCCCAACGTCCCTTGGTCACGAGAAGGTCAACAGTCAATGCGGAAGCCAACCATAAAAGCAGACACCTTCGCCGGGTCGCACACACGCACATGACACGAGCAAGCACGTGCGCGTACACACCAGCACCCGCATGTTCCAAGCTAGGATGAAGCCTGGCTCACTTCTCGTCGGGGGCAAACGACCCACCCGGCTGAAATCGAAATGTATGTCCCGCATGGCGAACCCCGGGGGGTCCTCCTCGCGTAAGGGGGCTCAAATGGGGGAACTGTGAGTGTTTGGGCGGCGTGTACGAACCCGTTGCTTTATGCCCACTCCACCTGCTTGCTTGCGCATCAAAACTTCGTGCGTTGAGTGAAAAGACCCTCGTTGGTTACACAAGCTTCTCATTCTTCTCATACTAATATAATGTAAAGCTCTCGCTCGCCTAGTGACTAAGATTCCTAATTTGGCGCTGTATCTTTGTTCTCATTCACCCACACACACATCACTCTTCCGCCTACGGAACACGCCGAAGGGATTCCTATATCGACTCACTCCTAAGATAGGACGAATGGTTCTCTTCTGGGTTACGAAGAGCTCCAACCCTCGTTGATTGGCAGATAGAAACAGTACCACCGTTCTTTCCTTGTCCCTTCCTTACGACGAGGAATCGGCGGCCCGCTTTGCCCACGGGCAGGTCAGCCATTGTCATTTTGATCTTTATGAGTTTTATAATCCAAACGGGGAGCTCGGCCACAAATGGAAGCGATGGGTGGCGCATTAACATAATAAAAAGTCTGCAAAAGGCTAACCAATAGCCTATACGAAGCAACTCCAGTTCCCATCACCAAGTTCAGTCCTCCCTCGCATCCTCATCCATAAATCTTTCCAATTTATTCTTAAAACTCTGCATGGAGGACGCTTCTATCACACGGCTAGTGAGCCAATTCCATTCATCTAACACTCGATTTGTAAACTTAATTTCTACCAATTTCTTTCCTAAACTTAAATTTTTCCAGCGTAAACCCATTGCTACGTGTCCTATCCGGTTCACTGAAAACAACCTTTGCATATAAAACGGGCCAGCCAGAATCGTTTGTTGCCAGAGACTAATAGTGAGAGAACCTGTTCTTAAAATTTTTTGAATCCCACCACTGCCTATGTCTCCTTTATTATAACC
This sequence comes from Ceratothoa steindachneri, assembly GCA_963969495.1. Classification (NCBI taxonomy): domain Eukaryota; kingdom Metazoa; phylum Arthropoda; class Malacostraca; order Isopoda; family Cymothoidae; genus Ceratothoa; species Ceratothoa steindachneri. The sequence goes on along the minus strand of OZ018323.1, from coordinate 139,414,134 downwards.
TTTTAACCACTTAAAGACCTCGTTCAAGTCCCCTCGAGCTCTTCTTCTTTCTCACGTATGTAGATTTAGTCTCTTAAGCCTTTTACCATAAGGTAAGCTCCTCAGCCCATGAATCATCTTAGTCATCCTTCTTTGCACAGACTCATGCAAACCAATATATATCCTATAATACGTTTTGTTGTTGTTTTTTTAATGTTAAAATCAAGAAAGAAAAATACAGCCAGGAGATTTTCTGAAAAAGGTTCCCAAAAGACGGGGAGTGAAGTTGGGGAACGTGCAAATGAATAGAGAATATAACCCAAGTATCCATAGCAAATCTTTTGGGTGAATCTGCTTGCACAAGGAGTCTGAGGGTGGCGACCATCATATTGGGTACAAGCAAAAACTAATGAAGACCCATTATGGACGACACCAGATACACATAAAATTCGAAAATCTCCAAAAACAAGTTCGTAAAAGAAACCCAAACATACGAACTTGATTCTCCATTTCTTATAGGTTTAACCCCATTCCAAAGCCTCAGGGAAACCTTAAACCTTAAGATCCTTCGAGAAGCTCTAGCGGTTAAAGAAGTGCCACGCATCTACCACCATGGAATAGGGATGGGTACAGATAGAATAAAGACTGATCGAGATAACAAAGTATATATATATATATATATATATATATATATATATATATATATATATATATATATATATATATATATATATATATATATATATATATATATATATATAGGAGCAGCCTGAACAAGTTGAAGAATCGGTAGCCATTGTGTTAACTGATTTAGTTTCAATTCATATTTAATATTGCTTAAAAACAGGGGAGGGTAATTTAGAGACTTTTTTCTTGGGTCATAAGGGGCTTGGGACGAGAAAAACTAGCGACTACAGCTTGGAACGATATTATTTTCCCTTTTGATTGACGATTCGTTCAATCAGCAATCATGGCGGACAATATTACAGGTAAGAAGACTTATGTACAACATTATAGCGTGAAGAAGCATTTACCCAAGGTTTGAGAGCTCGTCTCGAGCTAATTTGAAGTTGAGTAACAATATATAACTGAAAATTGCGTGGGCTTGGCCGGTTATTTAACGAACATGTACCGAGGAAGCTCCTATAACCAAAACAAACGGACAGCGCCGCTGGATACATGCAATCCCAAGATGGCTTGAAATAGATACGTGACATCGAACTGGCAAAACCGCGACACGATGCCCCCTCCACACCTCTCCAGTCGCACACTATAAAAAAAATGACTAATAATGACAAACAAAGGATGATGAGTCGGATCAGAACGCCCCCAATTCATCGTAATGCTACCTGTCCTCTTTGACTACTTCCCCGGGTGGTTTAGGCAGTAGGCTCACTCTTCTTTACCATTTGGGGTTGATTTATTATAGAGCCTCCACCCATACAAGCCCTTTTACATTCTCTTTTCTACTCCGTTTTCACCACGTCGATTGGAATACGCAATGCTGAACAGTAAACTAGAAAAAAAAACAAACAAAGCAACTCGTAAACAAGAACTCATACACCCACACAAGGGGGTGCTGTGACTCCCGCGAAAAAAAAAACGAGTTGGGGACCAGTTTGGAACCAACCTCAGGGGTCGTTGCCAACCGCAAATGGGCAACCTTGACAATGACGTCACCAAGGCCAAGGATGTGAAGAGTGTTGACCTCTTTTAGCTCAAATCCGAGGTTCAGTTCACACCGGCCAATTTACTGAACTTGTTTACCTATTCCTCGACCCTATACGGTAATCCTATTCAGCTTACATATTAAAAAAGGGGCAAACCAACAGGAGGATCGCCATATTTTGCAAAGGAGGTTTGATATAAGGCAAAATAAAAGTAATCAAAGATGTGCAGAAGCTCCGCAACCTCCTAAGTATCACAAGAGGAGACAACCTAGAGCGCCGCGACAGGTCTGGAGGACGGCAGATCTCCTGGACACCGAAAGCAAACCCTATCCGGGGTCACCCCGACAACGAAAAGGCAAGATGCAACAACGATTCGTAAGGAAAACCAAGACATGGAATATAGCAAATATGCCAGGGTAAAAAGTCAAGAACGCTTATGACAAGAACAAAAACAAACCCCAAGGGCCTATGGGTAAGATCTCAGGGGGAGACAGGTTCGACACAGATGCATCCGGGGGATGAAGAAGGTATTAAGTCGTTTGTTTACATTGCCACCGTCTTCATTCAGTCTATATCAACGGGGACCTGCAGTTTAAGATGGGATCAGAACCACGGTCATGGGCCCCGGTCACAAAGTGGGCCAGAATCAGACTCCACCGAGCTAGCCTTTAGTCTCCTTATAACGTAGGGGTGGTTGGGGTAAGGGGATCAGGGATGTAACACCAGCTTCTCATAGGACTTACACTCTCGATTATTATTGTGCATAAAAGGCGATGAATGAGGATCTTTTTTTAGGAAACTTGTATAACCGACGGTGGCATTTTCATTAAGCGGACTCAATCAGGCCAAGCAAGGAGATAAAAAAGGTTGAATGATTTCAGACTCCGGTGATAAACGTCATCAACGCTGCTCCATACTAGGGTGGAGAGGGCTCATTATAAATGTCTATTTTGGGGAGTATTGAGCGATTTGATTTTCTTTCAGCGCTGATCTGGCGGCTGCCTACTAGGGAATAAGTCGCCGGGACTAGCGAGTCACGTCAGGTCAGGTAATGTGAGGTCAATGAGAGCAGTCGATGGGGAAGATATCCCTCAAGTAAAGAAAAATATTGTAGATCAGGAATATGAGACAATGATTAAGCAGTTAATTGCCGTACAGAATATGAATATTCAATATAGGGAAATTAGAACCAAGGCTGTTGAACCTAATTGTATGTCAGATAGAATTAAACATTATATCAGCATTAAAAGGGGCATTTAAAGAAAAATAACAAAACAGTGAAAGTCAATTAAGGCTGATATATAATGAGCTAACTTGAGACATTAAAAAGTGAATTAGGGTAGCAAAGAGAAATTTTGAAATTAAAGTGGCAAATAGGGGAAAAGAAGATCCCAACGGTTTCTTTCAATTACACAGGATTGATTGACTAGATATAAAATAGGCCCACTTAAAACTACAGATGGAGAGTTAGCGAGTAATAGTGATGCAATGGATAAGATGTTAAATGAGTATTTTTATTTCAGTATTTACACTCTAGGATAGTCTAATCCTACCTGAGTGAACCTTGATATTTAGGAGGAATGACGAGAAATTAGAGGATATTTTAATTACAAAGGAAATAGTCTCAAAAGATAAGGATGGACTTAAATCTAATAAAGCACAGGCTCCTGATGAGATTTTTCCTAGGATTTTGAATGAATGTAAAGATGTTTTAAGTGAATCCCTAGCATGCTTATTTAGAAAATCGTTAGAGACTAGCATTGTACCATCGGCATGGAAGAAAGCTAATGTGATAACTATATTTAAGGGGCAAAAAACGATTATATCTAATTAACGACCAGTGAGTGACATCAGTGGAGGGAAAAATGATGGAATCTATAATAGTGATATCTATTAGGGATGACTTAGATAACTTATAGATAAACATGAATTCATTAAGGATTCTCAACACGGCTTTACTAGAGGCAAATCATGTTTGACTAATTTATTGTCTTTTTATAGAAGGGTGTAAGATACAGGTAATAGAGATGAGAATTACGTATTGTTTATTTGGATTTTAGTGAGACTTTCGAGAGGGTGCCACACTTACGACTTTTGAATAAAGTTAAAGACCATGGGATCGATAAATGGATTTTTGGGTGGATATGGTTGTGGCTTAGTAACACAGCAGAGTATGATGATGGGATTAAATCTGAGTGGGAGAATATTACCAGTGGGTTCCACGGAGTCGGTGTTGGGGCCGTTGTTATTCTTGATTTATATTAATGATCTTGACTTGGGTATAAGTAACGACCTGAGCAAGTTTGCTGATGATACTAAGTTAGGTAGGATTATAAGGTCTGACTCTAAAGCTGAGGTATTACAAGATGAAGTGACCAATCTATCCCAATGGGCAGAGAAATGGCAAATGGAATTTAGCATAGCAAGTGTACTGTACTTAATATAGGTAGGTCTAATCAATTGAATAATTATAAACTGAATGGGAGAGTTTTAGGAAGGTCAGAATGTGAAAGAGACTTAGGTGTCCTAGTAAATTCAAACCTCCGGCCTAGAAAGCCAGTGTGTAGGTGCTAGGAACAGAGCTAATAGGTTATTAGACTCTAGTGGGAGGGGTGTAAGAAATAGGAATGGTGATGTAATTCTGAAACTATACCTGGCATTAGTTGGGCCTCATCTTGACTATGCGGGGCAATTTCAGTCGTCATATTATAGGATGGATATTGGTTTGTTCGAGTCTGTGCAAAGAAGGATGACTAAGATGATTCATGAGTTGATTGAAGCCTTGAAGTGGATAAAAGGTTATAATAGGGGAGACATATGTATGATTATTATTTTTAGTCAACAGGATAAGACACTTGGATTTAAATTGTACAAGTTTAGGTTTAGGAAAGAGATTATTAGAAATTGGCTTATAAATCGAGTGGTAGATGAATGGAATAGTTTCACTAGTCATGTGATAGAAGCGTCGTCAATGCGAGTTTTAGGAATGGATTTATGGATGAGGTGCTGCGAGGTGGGACTGTACTTGGTGATGGCAACAAAGGATGCCTCGTATAGACTATTGATTAGCCCCTTCTGCAGACTCCTTTTTATTCTTATGTTCTTTAAGAACAAGTTCGCATGAAAATGAGTAGTAGTAGATTTTTTTTCCCCCAGGGCCGCCAAACTGGTGAGTGTCTAGTAAGGCTTAAGTCGCCGCAATTGTCCACAGCCAAGAGGGAAAACAAACAAACGTGCACAAGACACTGAAACGCTAAACAAAGTGAAAAGTAAGAATCCCCATTGCGGGTCTAAGATGAGGAAAGTCATTCGCCCCCGCGGCGCCCCCCCCCCCCGAAGCATTCTAGGCAAGTTGCCAACCCAACCATGCAGGACACGTGGACAACTCAACCACGTGAAAGGTGGCAGCGACGCTATGCCAAGAGCCCTAGAAACAAAGGATGACGCGTCCTCACGGTACCTCGGGTTTTATTAAGTAGGCTACTCTGGTTACTAGGGTTTTGTTCCTTTCACACATTTTCACTTTCTTCTCCGAGATCTTTTAAAAAGACTTGCTGCAATGATACTTCGGTAGGTTTTCATCTTTTTTGAATATAAATGCCGACGTCCGCCCAACCCCAACCCATCCCTGATTGCTGCGGAGACGTGGTCAGTTGCTTGAGTTGAGAACTCCCATGGGTACTGGGACGAAGGAAACCTTCGTCGCGAGACTAAATGGAGACGAGGGAACAAGAGTAGCAGGAAAAATTGGCGGCATGAATCAAGTGACGTTCAGAGCAAAAGTCTCGAACCTCGTAGAACGAACGAACGAGAAACATGCCACCAAGGTCACACGAGTGGATGTCCAGAACACAAAACCCCAGATTATAGCCAGGAATGGATACAAAAAGAAACAATCTAATGCCCACGTCACGAAGAGGGAAGTAGAGTAAGTGGGAGAAAGAGGCAATCTCAAACGCCCAAAATTATATGAACACAAGAAATAGGAGTCTGAAGAGGCTAATCAGTAGCCCGTGATGGGATTCAAAACATAGGGCAACACGCTTGCTTAATTAAGTCAAGGGGCGCTCTATATTTTCACCGTCAGTATTGGTAAAGATTAACAAGTCTAGATGGGTTACGTCTCTCTTAGGCAAGTCCACTCATCCATGGTTTGAGTCTATAAGTTATGGTTAACAGTTTCAAGGAAGTTTCATTGTACTCCACTTATAACGTTATTGTTCTCGTATAAAATATTACCCTAGTTTGGTATTTGTACATTATTCAGTTAGCCTAACGAGATAACACAACTTATCAGTGTTCTCTCCTGGGGAAGAGGGATCTCTGTAAATTGCCTCAAGAACCTCATTTTTCCCCTCCATCATTTGTACTCCCCACCAGATTTTTATGTCTCCAATGTCTAAAAGATTCCTCACCGGTGTTATGCCCGCATTCATTTCTTTTCTCACCATTATCGTAACTCCTTCCTCTTTGAAAATTCTGGAATTGTCTATTCTTATCATTGTTTAACTAGAAGTGTTAAAGAACTTCCTACTTAACATTTCTTTATTACACTTACAGAGAGTGGCCAAATTATTAGAGCCACGTCAATAAAATTGCCTATCAATAGTAATCGCGACACTTTCACCTTAGCAGAACAACATTCCACTCTCACTGCCACATGCGCACTGAGATTGGCGGGGCAGCCACGCTTTGGATACTACTCATTATCCCCCCCCCTCCTCTGACTGCATATCTTATCGCCCCAAATGACTACCATCACTGAAACTACTATTAAATCCCTGTATGGTTAACTAAACTTTTTTTTATCTCACATGAGGAAGTCATATTTCAAATTCATTTTTTATTCCTGCCTCTAATAATTTGGCCATCTTCTGTAGTCTCACTTAAGAATATGTAGTCTGGCTTCGTTTCATTGACTAACATTTCTTATTACTAATTCCAGCCAAAATAGTTTAGAGGCACTTAAACGTCAATGTGAATGAGTGGGGTTTGTTGTCTACTTTCTTTTGACACTAATCACTTTACCATTTCTATGATCCAATACCCATTTAAACCCTGTCGTTCTTCCCGTTGTTCTTAGCCACAACTAGTGCAATTAGGCTTTCTTCTAAACTTTGGACTTGACCTTGATGATTCTCACTTTGCTGGCAACTGTATTTTCAACAGAATCAACTTTTGGTGTAGCTCTCGCCCTCATACCACCATCTGCTTAGTCTCAAACCTATCTCTGAAGTCTTGGCTCCTCATCGTTCTGTTGCCGCACCTATACAACCCTATAGTATTGTCATTTTTTAACCACTTCTGTCCAATTTCATGTGTATGGTAGAAAGTTGTGACAAATTCTTGGTCTACGGCACTCCTTATGTGCAGATCATCAGTATCAGGTTCTGGAGTATTTGCTTTTAAGTTTCTGGCACTAAACACCTTATCCTTCTTACTATAGAGAGCTGAATCTGTACCCCACTGCTTCACTTGTTCATTTTCTTACTAAGTACATTTTTTTTTTTTAGAGCTCATCTGGGCATTAGTCGCCGTATTAAAACTGGCCTAGTTCTAAGCTACTTTAAAATAAAATTAAACGAGAAAAAAAACACCCTAAATGGGGGAAAGGAAAAAAACAAAAACAAATTAAAAAAAAAAAAAAAAAAAAAAACCCTGCTTAATAATAGGGAGAAGGCCGGCCTCCCCCAAAAAGTCACTAAGTCCACCAGTCGATGTGCACGCACTCGTCCCGAGTACAAGGGACAGGCGGTAGCGACCCCGCCCATCCCGGTACCGGGACAGGTGTGCGCGAAGATCACCCAGACTGGGACATTCGACAAGAATGTGGCGAACAGTCTGGGGGACGACGCAGTCGTCGCAATAGGGCGCTGGCGAGCGCTCCATCAGATAGCGATGCGTCACACGAGTATGTCCGATTCGGAGACGACAGAAAGCGACCTGAAGCCGTCGCGGCATTGGGGGATAGGTCCATGGAAACAGTCGCGGCGCAATGGCACGCAACTTTAAGTTCCCTTCGACCGTCTCCCATCTTCTTTGCCAAGCAGTCCGAAGAGCTGCCCGTATTCCTGCCATGTAGTCGGTGTGAGGAAGAGCGAAACGCTGGTCCGGTCGCAGAGTCCTCGCGGACTCTTTGGCACCCTCATTCCCTGCAATTCCTACATGTCCAGGAACCCAACAGAAGATAATCTCGACATCTGCCCGGCTCGCCAAAACCGTGGCGTCACGGATATCGCGAACCAGGGGATGCGGAGATTCCAATGCCCCGAGAGCACTCAGGGCGCTTTGTGAGTCACTATAGATCACAATCCGGTCTCCGAACCGGGCACGTCGCGTAATCTCCCGTACCGAGTGGTGTATTGCTTCCTTGCGGTCCTGCATCATCGTTCTCACTTCATTATTCACAGCTTATTGTGGGTCTATCACTTGTGCATGTCGATCAGTGTGGAAGTTGACTAGATATTTTTTGTAGTCGGTGTACATTGTGGTGTCGGGTATTTTGCCAATAAAAACGCAAGCGGTTAGTGTCTCAAATAATTTACTTCTCTACTGTTGCCATAGCGATCTTAATGTCTGCAAATACCGAGCTTGATTGCATTGCGTCAAATGCGTGTTAATCGTCTAGGAACGAGTTCATACAAAGGTCATAGGTTCATTAAACTCGACTTCAATTCAATTGCGCGGCGGGAGGGGCGAGGCTCTAAGATCGTCGTTTGCGGAAATAAACGATTTCATCATTAGTTAAGAAATGGAGGGGGACATAAGTGAATATTCAATAAGGAAAATAATAATAATACAAAAGTGAAATCATTTATGCATTGATACCATCCGTCCTTTTTCAATTGTGACAAGATCCCCGACAGGATAATAAAATTAACATAAAGATCAGAATGACAATTGCGGGAAGAAGAAGGGTAGTAATGTATTTTTTACCGCAACCAGCGATCGGACAACCATAAACCCACTTCCCCCGGGAAAGAGACGCGCCTGCCACGCCAGGGGTATCTAGATATAAGTATTCCATTTGGAGGTTCCCAGACGGGGGAGATATGTTGTTCAATGAAGACCGAAAGGAAAGAGAGCGGTGCTGTGATCGGTCGTGGACAAGAAGGGTAAGAGTTCCCTACCCTCACAGGGGTATGTACAGCGGGTGGCCAAATGGCCGCACCCGCTGGGACTGAATCCGCTACCTCGGCGCCAGACATCCAACGCCGTATTAAACCTAAATGATGTTTGAAGGAGATTGGCCAAGTTGGGGTGGAGCTGGTGCGCAACTCCCCCTATCCTAGGGCAACTTTGCAATGAAGGCTTCGTAACCCTTGCCTGCTGGGTCATGCATGAAGGAATTAAGTGTGTAATCCAACGAGGGGCAATGCAATCAGAGGAGAAAACGGCTAAAGGGTCCACGAAAGCTTCAGAAGCCTGTTATAAGGCTCTAATATTATTATCATCATCCTAAAAGTGAGAAGTGAAAACCAACGTGTGCATCTTCGCTGTAAAAGTTTGGCAATGAAAGTGGTGGAGTAAATGAAAATATGAAGGTACATAATACCCGAGGAGTCTACTTATGGCACTGAGGACCGAGGGGGGTGCATTTCTCCCAACGTCCGTAATTAAGGCAGATCCCCCGCAGGATAGGCATCGGAAATACGTTCGTGCCAAAGAGACCCTCCGCTAAAATCCCCGACCTTGTTGAACCACATAGCAGAGGGAGGGGGTAGAATAACTCCCTTGAAAGAGGGGCCATCGACCTTCCCGGGGGCGATAAGACCACCTCGCTATGGGCGGGCAGCCAAGGGCGACGCTCAACGTCTAATAAAGACCAGGAGGAAAAAAAAACCCGCACCTTCATAAAAAGTTAGATAAAAATCACACCCAAATACTTAATATTGCGGGTTTCGGAGCGGCTGTGGAAGATGGAGCAGAGGGAATACCATCGAATCATCGATATATCGACAAGGGAATCATCAAATACCAGCCATTAATAAAACCATACTCTACAATTGCCAAGAGAATTCATCCAACCATTAATCTACATTCATTGGTCGCCATGGGAACAACGAAACCTCAATAAGAAATTCAGTGGGTTTTTAATTGGTTCCTATTTGAAAATATTCGTATAAGCAGGTGGAAACTCATTTATATTGCTGTTGTATTTATATATAAGGAAATTAATCACTAAAGTCAAATATAATCCCACCCCACATCCCAAAGATCATCTATCTTTGAGTCCAACATCCCCCCATCACACCTATTTCGCACCCCCACTCCAAGGTTTCAGTTATCATGGCGATCGGAGCTGAGGAGTCATCAGATTTCACCCCAACCGGTCCGAGTTATAGGACACCCAATAGGCCCCCCTTTGCAAGTTGTCTACCTCGCAGGATTCCACCCTTTCGGAACACGTGGGTTAGTCCCCTCCAACCCCATGGGTCAGTTGATGGCATTCCTGAGATTATGACACCCGAGAGCAGGTCCAAACCCAACGCATATGCCAATTTCAAGCATGGGTATCTTGTACGACACTCAACTGACACCATGGTCTCCTAAACCCTTCACCATAAGGAAACTCCTCAATCCATGAATCATCTTAGTCATCCTTTTTTGTAAAGAGTCAAGCAAACCAATATCCATCCTATAATACGGTGCCAGAATTGTGTCGCATAGTCAAGATGAGACCTAATGCCAGGTAGTTTCAGAATGACATCAGTACTCCCATTTCCCGCGCTCCTCCCAATAAACCTTGATTTCACATTAGCTCTATTCCTAGCACTTAAGCACTGCTTTCTAGTTCGCAACTTTCAGCGGATTACTCCTACCTATACTAAGTATACTACACTTGTTTATGTTGTCACGTTCCATCTTCCCTTTCTCTGCACATTGGGATAGATTGGTCAATTCATTATGTAATATCTCAGCATCGGAGTCAGTCCTTATAATCCTACTTAACTTAGTATCATCAGCAAACTTGCTCAGGTAGCTACTTATACCTAAGTCAAGATCATTAATATAAATCAAGAACGGCCCCAACATCGACCCCTGAGGAACTCCATTGGTAACATTCCTCCCAGGCGGATTTAATCATATCTATACTAACTCTTTGCTGCCTGTCACTTAACCACGACTGAATCCACCTAAAAATCTTTCCTTTAATCCCACGATGTGGCACCCATGTCGTAAGCCTTGCCATAAACACGTAATCGTATAAGAACCCTTGTCAAGAACATTACCCCCCTCCCCCCTATCCTAGAGAATCCGGAAGGCAAGACCAAAATCCCCGGACCACGCTGACACACCCCAAAAACCCACAGGTTCGCACCAAAGATAAACAAAACCATGTACGAACCCCTCCCCATATCATGGGCGTCGAGGTGGATCCAAACGCCAATGATTCGATTTTAGGACGCTTGACCTTGGACGGAGAGGAGAACTTAAGTGGCCCTTGAGTGACGCAAGGTTACCCACAACAAGGACGCGGGTGAAAACACTCCAAGCGAGGCGCTGGGGGAGGGCAGCGCATTTGCACTTAAAAAACAAAAACCAACGTGTGAATGTCTTGATTGGGACGCCGAGACGGAAGAGCCTCAAAAGACTTGACAAAGCCACGTAGGAACAGTGATAAGACGACTCATGTTGCGGCATACTAAAGGACGAGATCGGAATCATTCAGGACCCCCCCCCTTCCCAACGCCAGAGGGGTGGGTATATTAATTTCCCCACTAAATGGGGGGCCGTGGGTAATTTTGTCTCGAATATTTACGGGGAAATTACCGCTACAGTGAAAGTGGATTGGGAGTAGATCAAGCGATCTTTGCGGCGGCATTAATAAAGAAGACATGAGGCTAGGCAATGCCAACGAGGGCATCTCCCGCAAGAGACCGATAAAGAAAATGGTGAAAATGTGTAGAAGATCTACAGCAGGCATTGGTGTTGGGAGGGGGACATAATCCTTCAGATGACAGTTGCAGCATTCTCGACATTTCCTTATGGGAGTAAAACTAAAAAGATGGCAAGGGGGGGGGAGGGAGAAAGAGAAAAGCGGGAAGAATACAAAGTTAAAAAACACCACCACACCAAAACCATAACCAAGAGGGAGGGATGAGCCCATCCTCCCCCGGCCCAGATCGAGGGTCAAAGGCGATGAGCCAGTCAGCGATTAGCCTACCAACCCTAGCCGCCGGCCAAGTGGCGAAAAGGGAGGGGAATCGGAGTGTCCAGAGGGAATAAAGACCAGGTAGACTCAAACTCGTTGGAGAGTACAAGATAACAATAGGGCCGGAATGGCGTACTGCTTCCTCAGTTACCACGTGTAACAATCTTGAGTATGGAGCTAATGGGGAGTTGGCGAGTCGGAGCTGCTGGGGCCGGAAGGGTCCATTCGAAAGCTCCAGAGGCACTAAGATGGCATACCTACTAAATGGTTTTAGAAAGAGCCTTTAAAGAGGTTAAGTTAAGGGACGTGAAAATGAATGGGACCATAGCCAGATTTGGCATAAACAAAAGGCTGGGATGGCTAATGGACCTGAATGACGCGCAACTTTCCGCTACCGCCCCAAGATACCCACCTCCCCTCGCGTGGATATAACTGATAGCATTGAGTTACCTGCCCAAGGGAGGTCCTACCTCACACAAAGCGAGTCCAAGGTGAACTCGCGCCAAGTCCAGCCAGCATCGTATGCCCCTGGAGCGCGCGCCAGGGACACGACGAAAAAAGTAGTCCCACGACCGCGGCTCAACCCCGAGAGGAGGCAGCCGGGCATGACGTCATCAAGCAGGCAGTAGTCACAGGCGCACTTCCTAAATGGCGTTTGTTGCTTAATAAGCGCCGTCACCACCAAACAATTTACCCGATAAGATTGAGGGAAGAGATTGGTAGAAAGTGGTTTACAGATCGAGTGGTGGATGAATGGAATAGGCTCAGTAGTCTGGTGATAGAAGCGTTCTCCCTGGCGAGTTTTAAGAATAAATTGGATAGATTTAAGGATGAGGATGCGACGGGGGACTGAACTTGGTAATGGGAACAGGAGCTGCCTTGATTAGCCATTTACAGACGCCTCATTTTCTTATGTTAGTAATTTCAATGGGATTTTTTTGTCTTTAAAAGGGTGAAATTAAGGGAATTGATTGGTAGAGTGCACAATTCTCCCAAACCTGTAATCATTTTGGAAAAATTGAAAATTTATAATGGGGAGATGAAAGATATTAGAGTGGCAGGAAAACCAACGAGGGCATCTCAAACCAAATTTGACGATGATGGGGGGAGGTTATTAAATAAAGTGGTAAGTTAGGGAAAGTGAACATAAGGTGGGGTTAGAAAATCAAAATACTCGGGACCAATGCATTTATAGTCTTCCCGACGACATCGCGCACGACGGTGTAAGGGGAGGGGGTGGGGCTTTAACTTTAAGATTAAAGGGGGAATGCCACGTGAAAACCTCATCATCGGGCCCCAAAAGAGCGAGGACAAAAAACAAAATCCGACCTTGGACCACGCAATTACATCAGAGGGGCAGGACTCGAACCTCCGACTGAGTTCGAAGTCCGCTGCTAACCCCCCACCCCCTTACCCCGGCTCAAGATCAAATTAAGTTCCTCGTTTCAGTGTCCTTACGACTCGTTTAAAGAAGCTTACCACACGCCCTTCCGGCCCCAACATTTAATGCAAGCTAGATTTTAGACATTTCCCACGTTTCCTGCCCTTCCAGAGGAAAATTGCCCTCGTTGGTTCTTTTATTGGAAAATACAATGGCAAACATCGGCAACCCTAAAAATTGGGGGCTAGGAGCGGGGAGGCATTACAGGTCCGAATCGCCGAAACATGGGCACTGATGGCCCTGGGGACTGCAACCGCCCAACACTCCGAGCTTTTCCAACCTCCCCAATTAAAACAGACCCCTTAGCGAGTGTTGAGGAAAGAAGGGCAAGCGAATCTCCATATATGCATACTTGTAAGCCCCAACTAGTATCAACCACACCCTCCCTTGAAACCACCGTCATTTTTTCTTTTAGTGTCTTCTTATGTCTGTTTTTTTCCTCCTTAGGCTCAAAACGCCACCTAAAGGGAGAGCAAAGGGGTTTATCGACGAGTGTTCTCGATTACTCCCCTCCCCACACACACACACTCACTTGGGCCTTGACCTTACCCCCCGATTGACCCTTGACACGAGGTCGAAAATAGATGTAATTAACGAGGGTCGGTCCATCCAGCGATCGAAAATATGGGAGGGGGGAGAGACCGTGGTTTTTCATCCCCGGCAAATAACCTCAAGCCGAAATATTATTGGGTTAACTAAAACGCATTGAAAACCTCCATAAAGGAGCATTACTGACGCACAACCCTCCCCTAGAGGAACACGGACAAGGTAGGTTCAGCTGAGAGGGAGCCATGTCCTTGTGTGGCCCCACTGCGAGCCTCATGTTCATGTCGTGTGTGTACCGTGTACAATAACCTTTAGAAATGCAATTAACTCCAATGTCCCTTATTTTCGTTAGGATTCTCCTTATAATTTTATCGCTAAATTACATACGAGCAAGGAAGGCGATGTGTCCACGAGCAAAGCTTACCTCTCACGGATAATTCATGATGATTTGTCACGACTTTATAACTGCAATGCACTTTTTTCACTCATAGAAATTCACGACACAAGGCATTTATAAAATGAGACAAAGAAACTCCAGCCCAACACCACCACCTCTCAACCACAAATCTGGGAATAACCTGAAGTCGTTTCGATCACACTATACTAAACAGTAAAGGCAGTCGACGCTAACACGATATATGACAAAAACAACAAAAAAACATCAGATGAGATCGAAATGTCGTCCAGTAAAGGTGAGTTAGGGTTGTGTGGCTCATAACAGTATCAGTACGAGACAATATTAAGTGAAAGGGGAGTCAAAATTGAAAAACAACTGAAGAAAAGATGAATAATGAGAATTCTAATAGAGATACGCGAGTCCAATCGAGGAGTAGAATTTGAAATCAATGTTTTGTTTATCTTTTTGTACGTCTGGCAGGGTCCCGTCAGCTGATTTCTGCTAACCACGTTTCTACCTCGACGGAATGCAGGTATTATTTATTCCTTTTTCTATGCTATTTATTTCTACATAGTTCTCCCCGTAATAGCAACCAAAAAGATTTCCAGATTCAAGAAGATACTTAGAAAATCAATAGATAATGAGCAAAACGGAAGACGGAAAGGGAGGCCACGAACGAGTTCAAACAATACTGAACCAGAAATGCAAACGACGTACCTGGGGATTAATCTTACCAAGAAACCGCCCAAACCACGAAAAAATACAAAATTGGCACTTGTAAAAGATTTTCAAGGATTCTCAGAAATCTAGGAGGAAGGGGTTCAAATTTACGCAAACGGTTAAATTTCGGAAAGTGACCGCCCTCAATTTTTGTGGGGGCTTCGTTATAAATATCTTATTTAAAAAAAAAACGCAAATTAATGCGACTAAATTTCTAATTATGATGTTATGAGGAAAATAGATTGGCAGCCATCTTAGAAACCACATTGTTAATTGGAATTGCATAACAGTAGTGTATTTATCACTTCATTATCATCATCACTTCACTAACTCTTATAATTTAAGAAGGGGATTTTTTTTTTAGTATTTGAATAATAACACTGGGCTGCGTTCTTTTCAAGGTCAAATATATAATACCTGATTTTTGTTCAATTTTTTGCACTGAATCTGAAAATCATGCTCATTTTACCCAATCAGGTCAGGTTTTTGAAATATGAGCACATACCCAAAACTCCTATATTTCCAAATATTTGTTGTGAATGAAACACATAATAGCAAATATTGGACCGATTTACTCACAGAAGGTTTACAGAATATTTTTAATAGATAGCATGAATAGTACAAATGCACAAAATAAGCTACTCATGGATGAATGGTCTCTTCAGTGACCTCCGATTGTGCCGAGGAGACACCACATCCCTCTTAAGGCACCAACAGTAGTCAGCCAGAAAGTTCACATCCCATTGGCCTTGATAGCGTTCCTCCATGACACGGATGTCTTGGTGAAAGCGCTCACCCTGTTCTTCACTGAAGTCTCCGCAATTTTCTGGAAAATAGTCCAGATGGAACCAAAGAAAGTGCATTTTCACTGACATACACGCACCAAGTTTGCGGAAATTCTCCATTAGGTCATCAACCATCTTCTGGTACTGAGGACTTCTGTGGTTAACAAGGAAATTTGCAATGACTAACTTGAAGGACAGCCAGGCAGAGAGTTCAGTAGGATTTAATGAATCATCAAAACTAGAGTCTTTTATGAGTTCTCTTATCTGAGGACCATCAAATATACCCCAAGTTTGCGGAAATTCTCCATTAGGTCATCAACCATCTTCTGGTACTGAGGACTTCTGTGGTTAACAAGGAAATTTGCAATGACTAACTTAAGGGACAGCCAGGCAGAGAGTTCAGTAGGATTTAATGAATCATCAAAACTAGAGTCTTTTATGAGTTCTCTCATCTGAGGACTATCAAATATACCTGCCTTAAGCTTCTCCATGCTGATTCGTTTGAACTTGTGGTGGAGGAAGGCAAATCCTCCACCTTCCCTGTCCAGTGCTTTTACAGAGTTCTTCATTAGGCCGAGTTTGATGTGTAGGGGTGGAAGTAACGCCTTGCTCTATTCAATCAGAGGGTGGGACAGAACATTGTGTGACCCGGGTTCTAATCCTCGTTTTGACGGCCACTCTTGTCTGACATAATGATGGTCGTCAGCCCGACTATCCCACAAGTCCTAGGATGAGTCCAACAACTTGAAGGTCTCCACAAATCAACCATTTATGTTCCAGGTAATTGAGAACAGACAACAGACGTTCCATGCTGCTGTGGGATTCTTTCATTTCAGCCGAGTGTCCAACAGGGATTGATGAAACCTTATTTCCGTTATTCAGAAGAACTGCCCTGAGACTTCTGTTAGACGAGTCAATAAAAAGTCTCCATTTCATGGCAACATACTTCATACCCATTAATTTCATCAGTTCAGCAATATTGTTACAGTAGATCAGTGAAGACGCTTCATCGAACATAAAGAATTTTCTGAATTTGCTCTCGCGTTCCCGATACCAATAGAACGTTGTTCCTGGGGCAAGTAGATGTTTCTCCCGAAGACGAGAACCCAGCAGCTGGGCAGACTCGTTAGATAGGTTCAGGTCTCGTATGCACCACATTCACCTGTATCAGTCATGTCAGTAGATTCGGAATCAGAACTAGATTCCATGATGACATCCAGATCAGGAACAGGAACATCTTGGTCCATGGGGGATTGGCTTTATGGCAGAGGAACATCAGGGTATTGAACATGGTGCTTGTTCTTGCCATTGATGCCTTTTATATTTGCCATGCAGAAGTAGCAGTCGGTAACTTGATTTTTCCCTTCCTCCCACACCATTGGGACACCAAATTGCATACTCTTTCTTTTCCTATTCCCCCAATCCCGTAAGTTCTCCACACGTTTTGCAGCAGAAATGGGGAGCAAATGCCTTATCCTGGTCCCCTAGTTTGACTCCAAAATACGCGTAATAAGCCTTCTTCACAAAATCCGTGATTTTCGGTTGACGGTCTGGAAGAACCACGTGTCCGCAGATGAAACAAAATTTGTTAGGATGGTTCTTACACTTCCGATCCATTGCATTGCACAACTAGACCTGAAAAGAGAAAGAATAACTAGTTATTTAAGGTAACCCATGACCAGCTGTGGCAAAAACAAAGCCCATATACGCTTGGATGATAGCGCC
Organism: Ceratothoa steindachneri; assembly: GCA_963969495.1. NCBI lineage: Eukaryota > Metazoa > Arthropoda > Malacostraca > Isopoda > Cymothoidae > Ceratothoa > Ceratothoa steindachneri. The sequence continues at coordinate 139,396,715 of OZ018323.1, read as the reverse complement.
ATTTGGAAAAAAATATGCTATAATAAAAATCGAGTGTATCTTAGAAACCAGACGTGACCAAACAAAATGAATGATATTTTTGAATTCAGCACGCAAAAAGGATCCTAAATCAGTTGGAAAACTCTTGACCTTTGAAAAAAAGTTTTGAAACGCAGGCCAGTGTAATTTCATCTTAGTTTGGTTATGACTTATGTTTTTTTTCAAAGTTATTTTTAAAACCCAGACAATTACAAATGGTGAAGTTCAGAAAATTTATTTTTATATATCTTTTATAACTATATTTTAGCAACGTGATATTTTGAAAAGGGGGAAATTTAGTTTAGTGTTCCTTTTCAAAATTATTATAATTGGCGAAGTTCAGAAAATTTATAAAAATTTAACCATGGCTGCTTTTTATTAGATTTTAAATTTTAATCTTAGTAGCGAAGCGCAAGCTACCCCCCCCCCCCGTAACGGGGGGAGTGGCGAAGCCATTGCTTGGTTGATATTATAAAAGAATTATTAGAAATAACTTAGATAAAAACACCTAAGTCATAATCAAACTAAGATGAAATTATTATTCAAATACTCAAAAAAATCCCCTTCTTAAATTATAGTTAGTGAAGTGATGATGATTTTAAAACAAAATATGATTCAGTTAAATATCATTGGGGGTGAGGCTTATTTATATGTCTGAAGTCAAGAAACATGGTATAAAAACTAGAGGCCTAACGACATCTGGCAATCGCATTTGAATTCGAATCTAATGCTAGGCTTTTCGAATTCTGAACACTACGAGTTGATTGAAAAATAGCGGGGCTCACATTTTAAAGGGGGGCTTCGCCCTCATTTCAAAATTACCTTTAAAAATATATGGAATACAAAATGATACGATTGCAATAACCTAACCTCACTCCACCCACTCAAAAAAAAACACTTTGGGGGGAATTTGCCAAAGAAAAAGCTATTTAAACAAAACAAAAACACTTGTTCCTAAGCACAAATATATATGAACCGGGCAATGGCTTCGTCACTCCCCCCTACGGGGGGGGGAGCTTGTGCTTCACTAAAATATAGTTATAGAAGATATATAAAAATAAATTTTAGGAACTTCACCATTTGCAATTCTTTGGGTTTTAAAAATTGACAAAATTTCGATACTTATATTTATTTCTGAACTAAATCATTTTGTTTTTTTTAATATTATAAAAGAATTATTAGAAATAACTTTGATAAAAAACATAAGTCATAACCAAACTAAGATGAAATTATTATTCAAATACTAAAAAAAATTCCCTTCTTAAATTATAGTTAGTGATGGTGATGATAATGATTATCAAAAAAAAAAATCGAGGGCGGGCATTTTCCGAAATTTAAACACTAAAACCTACGAAGAAATCACAAGTAATTTCGTTCTTAGGTTTAACGTCCAGAGATAGCAAATAACCTGTTCCGACTAATAACTGGGAAATTAAATTCACAACTGAACCGAAGGTTTTATTCTTCATTCTAAGCTTTTGGACCCAACTTAAAGTCCTTCTTCCACGTCAATAGTTCTGAGGAAAGACTCAACTGTACCTATAAATTCACATATTCACAGAACACAAGTTAGACTGAAAATTAACTTTTCAAAGAACAAAATAATAATCACTAGTTTTGCAGTAAGAGCAACGTTCAAATTTTAGAGCAGGAACAAGATTGCAATACTTAGGGCAGTTTGTGACACCGGAGGGAAGGGAGGATGGAAAAAGAAATAAATAAAAAAGCCACACTAAGAGAACAATTTTCCCGTCAGCGGCATAGGTCGTCGTACAACCAAAAAAAAACAATGATACATGTTCGGAATCACCGGCAGAGGACATAAAAGAAGTACATGGGTAAGTACACAATTACGGGTAGCCGTTAAAGCCAAAAAGAAAAAAGAAAAAAATGGAAATGGGCAGGTTACGTTGCTAGAAAAAACAAGAGGAGATGGACGAAATAAATCGTCTCGAGTTGAGATTACGTCTCTCTGGAGCAGAGAAAATCTCTTTCTTCATCGCGAAGTAATCCAACCCCTTCTTCAAGTCCTCTGAGTCAGGACTCCCCCAAGTATCTTCTTGAAGACCTGCACCGTTGTCTTCACCCCCCCCCCCCCTATCCAATTAGCCGGCGCTTGAAGGTAAAGCGATCGTGTATGGTCATCCCCAGATTACGTCGTTAATCATCGCTTAATTTATTTAAACACCATAAGTAATTTGTTCCGCCTTTTGTATATATATATATGCATTTTAAAGGCCCAAAGAAATGAAAATTGGCATCACGACACTAAGGAAAGGTGACCATTGAAAGCTTAAGAAATAAAATGTGAGATATAGAGACGGAGAAAATCGTGAAAACTAATTTTAACCGTTATATGAAAAATAAATAAAGGAGTAGTATTCGTGGTGGCTCAGTCGATGAGCGTCGTGGTCACAATAGTGATGTACCCTTGAGGACACAGGTTCGAATCCTACTCCTTTATTTAATTTTCATATAACGGTTAAAATTAGTTTTCACGATTTTCTCCGTCTCTATATCTCACATTTTATTTCTTAAGCTTTCAATGGTCGGCCTTCCTTAGTGTCGTGCCGTGGTGCCAATTTTCATTTCTTTGGGCCTTTAAAATGTATCCATTATATCACGTATCATGTGATTTAAGTTATATATATATATATATATATATATATATATATATATATATATATATATATATATATATATATATATATATATATATATATATATATATATATATATATATATATATATATATATATATATATATATAGCCCCTTTTTTTCATATATAATAAAATTATATTTGGGGGTATTGTCTTTATATATACTTCGAACTGCAACTTGGCAAGCCATTAATCTAAACCCGGTCAACCGTAATTCGCACTCTGTATTAATCACCAGACATAACTCAAGCGACCTGTGGCCAGCTGTCTGCCCGTATTTGTGTAAGACTGAGCGCAGAGCTAGTCGACACAGGTATACCTCGACAGAAACCCACCACCCAAAACCGGAGCTAAGGGGTGAAGGGATGTATTCCCTTCCCCCTCAGCCCCGATCCGGGATGGTTAGGTGAGAGGAAGCTGGTCGGCGTCAGAAAGGAGAAGATGGTAAGCTGGGGCCGGACAGGGCAGTGAGCCCGGTCAGCACGGTGGCCAGGAAAACAAATCGCCGTGCTCCTTACGGGGTCTGTTGCGGAGTGAGTAATGGCAACCTTTATCCTCCCAGCCACTGATCCCAGGTTTCTTGGAAACCCATTTTATGAATTAAACGGACAGAACAGATCGGTAGCTTCAAGAATAAGGTACTCCAAGGTTAGCTTTCTAACATCACCTAGGTCGTATTTATTTTAACCTTGAAGTGTGAAGTGGCGAGTATTTGGGAAGATCGGTGCGTATTTCCTATTCGATACACTTCGATCAAGGTATGCTTCCGCTGTTTCTCAAACTAATTCTGCGTGTTCCTTTAAAAATCATATCAAGCTCATCTCAAAATCATCTAAATTCATTCAAACTTTCGAACCTTCAAAGACATACATATCTTTCTATCTATTTCGAACACTTGGCTAACTCCATCAAACGAGAACATTCGGGACTAAACGTAGTTTCGAATAATCTCTGGCGAGGAAATTTTCTTTCCAAAATTATCGGGGACGACCACCTTTCATCTGAGCGCCACAACTTGCTTAGTACTGCTCTACTTTCGGAGTAATAAGCTTAAGAGGCCCCAGGCAACCAAGATTTTTTTTTTTAATTTAATGAGCCTATCTGGCGACAACCCACTTAAGCATAAGTCGCCGCAATCACGACAGCCTAGTACTAGGCTATTTGAAAATAAGAATATGAAAAAAACAACAATAAAAAAGGAAAATGGCAACAATTAAGAAGCAAGCTCCGGCGTAGGGGAAGGTCCGCCTCCCCCCGGCGCAGAAGTGTGCGACCTACAAAGAAAACAACAAAAAACAAAACCAAAACCTAGTTAAATAAAGGGGAGAGGCCGGACTCCCCTAAAAAATCTATAAGCCACAAGTAAATGTGCACGAACTCTTCCCCGAGTACAAGGGACAGGCGGTAGTGACCCAACCCATCCGGTTCCGGGACAGGTAACCTCGGCGGAGATCGCCAAGACTGGGACATTCAACAAGAATGTGCCAAACAGTCTGAGGGACAAAGCAGTCTTCACAGTAGGACGCTGGCGAGCACTCCATCAAATGGCGGTGCGTCTCGCGAGTATGTCCAATTCGGAGACGACAGAAAGCAACCTGAATCCTTCGCGGCATTGAGGGGTAGGTCCATGTGAACAGTCGCGGCGCAATCGCACGCAACTTTAAGTTGCCTTCGACCGTCTCCCATCTTCTTTGCAAAGCAGCCCGAAGAGTTCTAATGCCCCACGAGCACTCAGGGCGCTTTGTGAGTCGCTATAGATCACAATCCGGACTCCGAACCGAGCACGTCGCGTAATCTCCCGTACCGAGTGGTGTATTGCCACCAGCTCGGCCATGAAAGAAGACGCGGCGCCTGGTAGAGCCCCGCTGACTTCAAACAGAGGGGATACGGCGTGGAAGCCGACCCCCTCTTGGGACTTGGAGCTATCCGTATACACTGGCACGGTTCCAGCGTGACACGAGATGGGCTCCAAAAAAGTCGAACGCAATACTCCCGGCGCTGTACAAGCTTTGGGAGCAGAGGCGTGGCGACAAATAGAAAAATGTGGTACCCTCCAGGGTGGCGTCCTGGGCAGAACCAGGGGCGCCACCGACAAGAGAGCTATACCTAGCTCTCGAAGGAGTTTCCTGGACCTAAACCCAAAGGGTTTAGGGTATGATTGGCGTCTCTCGGCAGCATAGGCACCGTCGAAATCAACTGCGGATGCAGTGAGAGCTGTTGGCGATTGAGGGAGGCGCCGAGCTCGCGCGTACAGGAGAATAATGCACTGTACACGGCATAGAGCGAGGGGCATCTTCCCAGCATCGACTAGTAGGCTCTCAATGGGGGAAGTGCGGAAGGCACCGGTCGCAAGGCGAAGGCCGGTGTGGTGGATCGAATCCACCTTCCGCAATAAACGCTCGGCTGCGGATGCATAAAACTCGCATCCGTAGTCGAGCTTCGAGCGAGCAAAGGATCGATAAAAAAGTAAGGCAGTAGCCCTATCAGCGCTCCAAGCGCTGATTTTTTTTTTTTTTCAAGGGGCTATCTGGCGACTGCCCACTTGGGCATAAGTCACCGCAAACAAACAGCCCAGTTCTAGGCTACTTTAAAATAAAAATTTTAACAGAAACAAAAATAAAAAGGGGATAACAATCAGGGAGCAAGCTCCGGCGTCGGGGGGGAGGTCCCCCTCCCTCCAGCGCAGGAGCCTGCGACCTACAAAAAAAATAAAAAACAAACAATAACAAAAAAAAACAAGTTAAATACTAGGGAGAAGGCCGGCCAACCCCCAAAAGTCAACAAGTCCACCAGTCATGGTGCACGCACTCGTCCCGAGTACAAAGGACAGGCGGTAGAGACCCCGCCCATCCCGGTACCGGGACAGGTAACGTGCGCGAAATCACCCAGACTGGGACATTCGACAAGAATGTGCCGAACAGTCTAGGGGACGGCGCAGTCGTCGCAATAGGGCACAGGCGAGCGCTCCATCAAATAGCGATGCGTCACACGAGTGTGTCCGATTCGGAGACGACAGAAAGCGACCTGAAGCCGCCGCAGCATTGGGGGATAGGTCCATGCGAACAGTCGCGGCGCAATGGCACGCAACTTTAAGTTCCCTTCGACCGTCTCCCATCTTCTTTGCCAAGCAGTCCGAAGAGCTGCCCGTATTCCTGCCATGTAGTCGGTGTGAGGAAGAGCGAAACGCTGGTCCGGTCGCAGTCCTCGCAGACTCTTTGGCACCCTCATCGGCGCACTCATTCCCCGCAATTCCTACATGTCCAGGAACCCAGCAGAATATAATCTCAACATCTGCCCGGTTCGCCCAAACCGTGGCGTCACGGATATCGCGAACCAGGGGATGCGGCGATTCCAATGCCCCGAGAGCACTCAGAGCGCTTTGTGAGTCACTATAGATCACAATCCGGTCTCCGAACCGGGCACGTCGCGTAATCTCCCGTACCGAGTGGTGTATTGCAACCAGCTCGGCAGAGCCCCGCTGACTTCAAACAGAGGGAATACACCATGGAAACCGACCCCCTCTTGGGACTTGGAGCCATCCGTATGCACTGGCACGATTCCAGCGTGACACGAGGTGTGCTCCAGAAAGGTCGAACGCAATACTCCCGGCGCCGTACAAGCTTTGGGAGTAGAGGCGTGGCGACAAAAAGCCAAATGTGGTACCCTCCAAGGTGGCGTCCTGGGCAGAACCAGGAGCGCCACCAGCCCGAGAGCTATATCTACCTCTCGAAGGAGATTCCTGGCCCTAAACCCAAAGGGCTTAGGGTATGACTGGCGTCTCTGGGCGGCATAGGCACCATCGAGATCAGCTCCGGATGCAGTGAGAGCTGTTGGCGACTGAGGGAGGCGCCGGGCTCGCGCGTACAGGCGAGTGATGCACTGCACGCGGCGCAGAGCGAGTGGCATCTCCCCAGCATCGACCAACAGGCTCTCAATGGGGGAAGTGCGGAAGGCACCGGTCGCAAGGCGAAGGCCGGTGTAGTGGATCGAATCCACCTTCCGCAATAAACGCAGGCTGTGGATGCATAAAACTCGCATCCGTAGTCGAGCTTCGAACGAACAAAGGATCGATAAAAAAGTAGGGCAGTAGCCCTATCAGCGCCCCAAGCGCTGAACGTCACGGAACGGAGAATGTCCATGGCGCGGGTACAAGAGACCCTAAGGCTGCGAATATGAGCCTCCCAGGTGAGGCGTCGGTCGAAAACAAGACCGAGGAAACGGTGCGATTCCACCACATCCAGGCGCACCCCATTAAGAAACAAGTCTGGATCAGGGAGGAGCCGTGGATGGCGGCAGAAGTGAACCACCGTAGTCTTGGCCAAAGAAAACCGAAACCTGTGCGCTTCAGCATAGCGAGAGACAAGGGTCAATGCCTGTTGGAGTCGACGCTCTAGAGTTGGCATCTGGGCCGCGCCAAATGAGATCGAAAGGTCGTCGACGTAGAGAGTAGCGAGAACATCTTCCGGCGGTACCGGGGTGATACGTTGATGTTCAGGGCAAAGACTGTGACACTGAGGACACTTCCCTGCGGGACACCTTTTTCCTGATTCATTGGGCCAGAGAGGGATCTCCCCCACCCGTACGCGGAATCGACGATCTCGCAAAAATTCAGATATAAACATTGCGAGACGTCCCCTCGCTTCCATCGTGTGCAGAGTCTCCGTGATACCGTATCGCCATGCGGAATCATAGGCCTTCTCCAGATCGAAAAAGACCGTGGCGTAGTGCTGTCTACGAAGGAAGGCCTCGCAAACGGCATGTTCCAGTCGGAGCAGAGCAGCGGACGGGGAATAGAACTTGCGGAAGCCGCACTTTGCAGAAGACAGATGGTCTCCGCTGTCCAGAAAAAAAGCTAATCTAACATTTACCAATTTCTCCATCAACTTGCACACATAAGAGGTTAGAGAGATTGGGGGAAAACTGGCCGGAGTAGAGTGATCTCTCCCCTGTTTGCGAAAGGCGAGCACAGTAGCGATTCATCAGGAATCTGGAAGGAGACCCTCCACCCAGATCCTGTTGAACAAATCTAACAGAAAGGCCATGCCTCACTCACCCAGGTGTCGAAGCATGACGTACGGGACATCGTCCGGACCATGGGAGGTGTCCGCGCACGAAGCAAGCGCGGAACGCAACTCACTCAGAGTAAACCTGTCGTTGAAAGGTTCTCCGCCTCTGGAGGTAAACTCCAGTCGGCGGCTTTCCGCGACATCACGGTGTGCATTGAATGCTGGCGGAGCAGCATCCCGGCCAGAGAATGAGGAGAAAGAGCTCGCGAAGGATTCCGCCACGGACGCGGGGTCCGAGATTGTGGTCCCATTCTACTGGAGGACAGGAGGCGCGTCCAGCGAGAAATTGCCCCGAATCCTTTTGACTCGCCTCCACACCTCTGCTAAAGGGGTCTTTCCGTTAAGTGAAGACACGTATGCCGGAAAAGAAGAGCGAAGGGCGTGCTTCGAAATATACCAGATCCTAGCCCTAGCCCGAAGAAATTCACCGACAGTGAAATCTTTCGGGCAGCGCTTAAAGCGCATGTAGGCATATCGCTTCTGCTTGAGGGTCGTTTCACACTCGGCTGACCACCACGGAAGAGGTCGGCGTGTAAAACAGCCAGACGTTCTAGGAATAATAGCCAAGCCAAGCCCGCGACGATGAGGTTGCTGGAGAAGAACTCAACGGCCTCATCTTCCGAGCTAAACTCCTCGACTGAGATCGAGAATTCAGTTATTTCTTAAACTGCCGACCACCGCGCCCGCGCCAAGCACCACCGTGGCTGGTTCTCGGGCGGCCGCGGCCCAGAAAATGATATTTTAATGGAAACGTGATCACTCAAATGGAGGTCATCGACCACTTCCCAATCAAAATCGGGCTGTGCATACCGAGAGGACAAAGATAGATCGAGACAGGAAAATGAAGCGGTTCTCGGCCACTGATGCGTAAACTCATCCACATTTAGGACACCCATCTCAAGCTCGTCGATCAGGTCGGCAAATACTGACTCCGGGGATTGATAGAGTAGTCTCCCCAGAGGGGGTGTATACACTTTAGATCTCCGAGCAAGAGATAGGGCCTCGGAAACCGTGCCACGACGCGACGGAAGTCCCCCGCGTCGAAGTCGGCTGACGGTGGAATGCACGCGGAAATAAAAGTATACCTCCTATCAAGGTGCAGCTGCACAGCTATTGCCTGAAAGTAGGTATCTAAAGCGAAGAGAAGGATGGAGACATCATGCCAGGTGTAAATCCTTATACCCCGGGAGGGTGGGCAGGGGGCATACACCCAGCATGGTCTCCTACAAAAAGATAGCTAACGGGAAACGAGATGAGACATGCCTCCGCAGCTCCTCCCAGTTGGCTCGGAGTCCGCAGCAATTCTATTGACGGAATATGCCCTCCAGGCCTAGCTCGGAGGAGACGCGAGGGCCCTCTTCGAACAGAAGACCCTCACGGGAATGGCCGTACAGTTCCCAGAGGCAGAACCCCGGGCGCTGTTGGCCGGACAATGGACTGAAGGCGCTGTCACCTTCGAGGAGTTATTGGGGGAGATTGGGCTCCCCATGCGACTTTTTTCCTCCTTCCGCCTCGAAACCTTAGGCGGGCGTTGCGGCTTCGGGGGCGGGGGGCCCATTTTCGAGGATCCACCATCTCCAGGGCCACCTAGCCAACCACTAGGCGTGGGCGAAGGAGCCGAAGCTCATTTGTTGCTGTCCTCTTTCGTAGGGCAGTACAGGAACTCCGGAAGATGGCCTAGCGACCAACTTCAGGGGTTTTGCCTCCAGTGAGTCTAACGACTCCGTGGAGGCGCGTGGCCGTTTCGCCTTACGGGAAACGGTCACGCTGGGGAAAGAGGGGGGGGGGGGTCCTAGGTTTAGCAGGGGCTGGGTGTGAACCCTTTTTGCCATCAGCTTTACCAGGGAAGCGCCCGGGTTGAGTAGAGCCCGCAAAACAGATCCGAATGGGCGCGGAAACAACCGTGCTCGTTGGCCTGGATGGGCCAGGAGCAGAGGGTGCCTTTCTAACTATTGAGGCAGATGACGTCCCAGGCAGAGCCGGGCACGTCAGGACCAAGTCCTTAGCCTCGCGGACTGAGAGTCGATCCTGGGCATCAACGGCCAGGTTTTTTTTCTCAAGGAGATAAGCACCACATTGCTTCGAAGAAGCGGGGTGCGGCTCTCCGCAATTGACACACTTGGCCACACATGATTTAGACTTATCGTGTGCGGCCTTGGAGCAATTTACACAGACTTCGGGTGACCCCGACTTTGCACGTCTACAAGAACGATTCGTATGGCCGAAGCGGTGACAGTAATAGCACCGCCGCGGCAGTAGGAGCGAATGATAAAACGCGGTAGCGTTACCAACCGGCACGCACCGACTCAGGGAGCTTGTCACCATCGAACGTGACGAAGAGTGTGGGGGTGGGTCTCGAGGCCCCTTCCTGTTTTCGCATCACACGTTCGACCTTGACCGCTCCATGGTCGGCCAGCTCTACGGTGATGTCCTCTATGGAGTAGTCAACGAGTTCCCTCGCATAAACTACTCCTTTCACAAAGTTCATGGTAGAGTGCGGCGTCACACTCACCGGGGTGCCATGAAGTGTCTGAAGAGCACTTATCTTGGCCGCTTCGGCGGGATTCGCCGCATTCGCCAGAAGGCTCCCGTCCGAGAAACGGGTCACCTTCGGCTCTCTACCAATTACACTAGCTAATCCTCTCCTCTGATGGATGATGTTGCCCTTGGCCAACATGCTGCCATCAGTGGAGCGAACGACGAGGAAGCGTTTGAAGCCTGCGGGCTCGAAAACGCCAGGTAACCTCTGAATCAAGGGCCCCGATGTTATCGAGGCTCCGCCCTGCACCCTTTTGGTCTTTGTCATATTCGGTGGCTCTGCACCCAGGGGAGGCAGAGGGGCCGGATGTGCCAATCTTGGCTTGGTCGCTTGCCAAAGTGGCAGCAGACCCATCCGTCCCCGCGGATGGAGAGGAGCCCCGAGTCTTCTTTGTCTTTTTCTTTTTTGGAGAGGAGGGCGGGGAATGAACCCGCTTCTTACCTCCGCCGGCAGAAGCCCCTAGGTCAGATGGACCAGCCTCAGCCAGGTCCTTCTCCGAAATGGAGAAGGTCCTGGTGGTCGCAGGGGCACTGTCCGGAGGAGATCCCTCCCCTCCTTGTATTGCCTCAGAAACCATAGCCGTTTGAGGAAGACCTTGCATAGGGGCGGATTCGGGTTCAGTATTTAGCGCCGGGCCCGGATTCCCCCCATGGAAGGCCCTACCGTCTGAGGCTGGGTTTACTCAAGGACCATGTCTATCACAGGAGGGGCCTCCAATTGGCCATCCCTTCCCAGGACATTGCAGGTCCCCTTGGCAGTGTCGCCAGTCTTGTGTGGGAAGGGACAAGCCTTGACCCCGGCAAGGTTTAAAATTCTAGGCAGCAGATCTTTTGAGGGAAGCGACCGAAGGGGCCTGGCTTCCCTCTCCTCCCTAAGGGGGTTTGCCCTACCGAGCTGCTTACATGAGGGGCAGTCGGCAATGGGCTGCCTGGTGGCTTTCTTGGCAGTCCCCTTGGAAAGAAAAGAAGGGACTGCCGCTGGAAAAAGGGGGGTGACCGAAAGCACCTCCAGAGAAGGGGGTGAGGGGGAGTCCCGTGCACCCGTATGCGAAGGAGAGGAGTAAGCCTCCTCTCCGGTTATAGAAACATGGAGGGTTCCCTGCGCAAGCACAGGGGGAGAGGGGACCTCCATTTTTTCGCTGGAGCTGCCCGAGGGCGGCTCCGTCGTTGTTTCAGGGGAAGTTAAAGGGGTTTGTTTTTTTAAAGATTCCTCCATGGGCATGGTGACCCTATTTGTGCTACGGGACACAATAGCTCATCACCTCTTGCAGTTGCCCGCATTTGCAAGAGGTACTTACAGGCCCGGCAGTGCCAGGCACCACCATTTGGGACCACCCCTCCCGCCTGGTGGCATGGTGGCTCCACCTTGGACATGGCGTAAAAATATATAGATTGTGAAGAGGAGAGGAAAAGGGATGTGAGGAAGGTATGGGTGGGGATGGCTCTGTGGGGAGAAACTATCTTTTTTTTAAAGAGGAGGAGGGATTATTTCCTAGGGAGACACAGGAAGGAGAAAGAAGTTTGGCTGGGGGAGGAAAAGGAAGAGTTACCTGGTGGAAAGAAATATATATTTTTAAATTTTAAGAATCTCCTCTGGAGACTACCAGAGGATGTCAATCTCTAAAACTATGCTGATTCTAATAATTCCTATTTTACCTATTCATACTTCCAAAATATACAGGGTTAGTCCACCTTCAGCAGTAATAATATCCTCAAAGCACTGAGAAAATGATTCATATAGATTTTGAACAATGTTAAATGGATTTTAAGCCATTTTTCTAGGAAACTGCCCCAGTTCTGTGACACAAAGAGTGAATCATTTTCTGACCTGATATCTATATAGGACATAAAAACTCTTTTGGAGACAATATGTACTCTTTTAAACTTTGGTGTACTGATTGTGAGGTCTTAACCAATGAAACAATATAAACTGGCGAAATGAGAACCTGAAGACTATGTAACTGATTACACAGGAAATAATTTAGAACATAATTTATGTTGAATTCAATTTTTGACTTGATTTAGACTGAAATTGACATGATGATTTAAAAATTAAACTCACTTTTCTTCTATGACCACGTTTTTTTCTGTATATCTTACTCTCTCAATAAGCACAATTGTATTATTTGCCCATAAGTAATAGGGCTGGTCAGTTGATTACTCTTGTTATTTTATTACTAATCATAAATATTTTGAAGGAAAGGAGCTAAATTAACTATATTATTAATTAATTTTATAAACACATCAACCATGCCTCATAGAAAAGGCAATATTAGCAAAATGCGGCAGTTTGTAACTTTTCTATTTGGTTATACGGGATCCAGTGCAGTGAGAGGTTGTGTGTCACTCACTCTATATAGGTGATTACTATCATATTCTGCAAACAATACATAAAAGTCTCTATACAATGGGTAGCAGACCTGATGTAGGGTTTTATTCTAAGCTTGTGCCTGTTCAACTTATTTCTTATTCACATACTTATTTCCTTTCTTTCAGATTGTGTCTGCCTCTGCTAATTTTCATATTAAGTGCCTAAACAGCCTGGACTCCTTTTGTTATATATGTTGTATTTGTGAGCAATACAAGTCTTGGGCCTCTCACAAGATATGCAAGCAGCAGGGTTGAAAAAAAAATCATATTTTTTTTAATAAAAATCCCCCAAATTCAATTTTTTTTACTAAAAAGATTTTTTAAAATTAAAATCATTAACATTAATTATTATTATATTTATAATAATTCTTAGCAATATTTCCTTTAATTTCTAGGACTTAATTTAGATTTATAAGTTCTAATTTCAGTAGCTGAAAGTTTCTCATTTAACTTGTTTATGACAGTGCCAATAAAAGTTATATGAATTACTAATTTTGTTTTAATCAAGGATTATTTGGGAAATACCAGTGTTAGTAACTGGTAACTTACATATCTTAATCAGAATAGAAGTATCACACTCTTAATTACTCTTTTACTTAGCGATGTATCATGGTTGGCAATGATTAAATCAAACTGATTTAATCAATTATTTAATAATTGATATTTTTCTGTAAAAAATCATGATTTTATTTTTTAATCTACTTTTCTTTTTTATATTTTTTTTATTTAGAAGTAAACAAACTAAAAGATATATGGTTTGAAGGTTTAGAAAAATTTATGGATGGCATTGAGACTAATTCATTCATTTTGATTTTTTATACAACTTTGAGCCTGAACTGTAATTTCTGTAAGTAGAGATATTGCATGGAATAAATATTATGTATCCAGTGGCTCATATTGCTTTTAAGGTATAATACATGTAGAAAAAATTACAAAAAAAAGATAAAAAATCAAATAAAAAAATAGAAAACATAAAAAATTAGTCATTTTTTTATCTAATTGAATTTTTTCAAATCCAAAAAATTGCCAACCTTGCCATATATGCATAATCTCTGTATATTTGAATTTTAAAAAAAGAAGATTTTAATCAATGATTTTGGGTGGTCTCATTAAAATCGATTAAAATTGCTTGGTTAAAATCATTTGATTTTAATCATGCCAACCCTGGGCCAAGAAGTATGCATAAAGTTTCTGATGTGGACCAAAGGAAAACAGGATAAGTTGTCATTTGGTAAACCTATGATTTGAAGAGAGCCAAAAGATCATTACAGAGACTGTTAGTTTTATTGAGTGAAAATTTCAGGATATAACAAGAAAAACAAATGTAAAATAGAGTATCCTAGTCTACCATCAGTTATATGTCCAGTACTCATTCAGCTAAATCCCAGGGCTAGTTTTCATTCAACTACCCTCTCTTGAAGAGCTAATCATGATGAACTCAGTGACAGCAATGATGCAGATTTTGAAATTGAAAATGACTCGGCTTATAAGGAATTTGATCAGCATGAGTTGAATGATTTGGCACAAGATTTGGGACTATCAAAAAAGGCTTCGGAACTCCTGGCATCAAAACTGAATTAGAAAAATGTGCTTGAAAAATGAACTATCCTAGCATCAAAACTGAATTAGAAAAATGTGCTTGAAAAATGAACTACTATCACTTTTAAAGTGATAGTAGTTTTGTGTTATTACCATAACATACAGGGTTTAATGGAAGAATTGGAAATTCTGATCTACAACTCAAATGAATAGCAATTGTTCATCGATAGCTCAAAACGGAGCTTGAGCTATCTGGTGCAGTCCTAGTTGGGCATTCAGTTAGTTTTTGTGAAGAACATGGAGACAAAGATAAAAGAATCATTAAAATTTGGTAGATCAAAGATGAACATTTCATCAGGACAATTTCTGAACTCAAAAAGAATGCTTGGTTATCATTCAAAGATCTTATTGAGAATTTGGGAGGAAATACACAATAAATTATACCAAAGATTTTTAGAAACTATTGGAGCTACAAAATGCTCAGATGCAAGATGAGCATCAAGTTGCATTTTCTACATAACCGGTTATCTTGCTAACTTCCAAAAAAAACTTGGTCATAGATGAGCAAGATTAATGATTTGACTAACATTTGAAGGGCATGAAGGAATGGTATCAGTAGATAAGATGTAAGTAAATATGTAAACTGACTACTATTGTAATATAAAGTGAAATTTCACACATATTGAACATTCCAGGAAAAGCAATATGTAAACTTTTGCCTTAACTACTTGCACATAATGACTTTTGATACACATGGTTGTAAACAGACAACTTCACTCAGGATGCTTATAGTTGGGAACTAAATACAGATGGAAAAAGAGGGGACTTTGAATAGTTCCCACTTAAACAGTACAAAATACTTACTGAAAAGCCTGGACCACTGTCGTGAGCTTGGAAGACTGTAAAGTACTGAAATTTCATGCCAAATGTCATCTCTGAGCTTATCTAATGATTCTTTATCTCTGAAAGGCATAGTTTAAATCATTTACAAGGACAAAGAGGAATGGATAGATAAATAAAAACAAATGAGCAAAATCATTACTTGGACCCTGTTATCAATAAAAAAAAAGCTGAAACAATAACATTAAAGAAAATTTTAAATTCTCACCCTTTTTAAGGCTGAACTTTTAATAGGGAAAAAACTAAGCCAAACAGCAGATACGAATTCAGTCAGTAAATAAATATGAGACAAAAAAAGGGGGGATAACTGAAAGAATAAAGGCAGAATAGGTCTGCAATAGCAAACTTTGTTGCCCATAAATGTTATTAGTTGATAAACTAATATGGGTTAGAAAGTACAAAGAAAGTATGGCTTCCATGAACCAATTAAAAATACATACCGGGGCAATTCTTCCAGAAGATCCTGGAAATTTTCAGTCTGGTCCCAGGATATAAGGGTAGAGGAAGACTCAAAAAGGTCACTAAGAGAAACTATATCCAGTGACTCCAACCTAACAAGAAAAAGCAATAGAATTAGAAATATCATGAAAAAGTAATCATAAAGAGACGCCTCCCTGTGGTTTCAGTGAGCAGGAGACAATGCTGAGGAGAAGACTATTTTATATCAGGACAAGTACCAGAATAAGAAATCATCCCCTCATTTGTTGCCTCTAGTGAAACCACATTCTCCCACCCTTCTTCCAAGGACTACTTGAAGGGGCATAATTTTGAGAACTGCTAGATGGAATGGGCTATCCCATATATGCCCAGCACCACACAAAACAAGCGCTTGCAGCTCCTTTAGGTGAGAGGTACAAGTCTAAAGAGGGCTCCCTCTTGCAGGGAGATGAAGTATTTAACTTGATCATACATAACACCCACAAATGATCATTTCACATTGCAACCATACTCTCTCCAGTATTATAAAAGTTAAAGTTAAAGTTTGCTGGTTTCAATCCTCCTATCAAGCTATGTTGCTTCTCCTGTGGACATCACCCAGGGCAAGCCCCAACTCCCCAGCATGTGATGCCCAGTCACAGTGGTAACCTCCTAGTAAATAGTGTCAGCTTAAAAAGAATCTGGATGGAGATTCAAAGTGCCAAACCAGTGATTGATTGCTGGGCAAGCGCGATAACCACCATAGTGTGTATGTGTATATATATATAATATATATATGTGTGTATGTGTGGGTATATGCACATGTGTGTGTGTATGTATGAATCCAATATCCTGCAAAGCAAATTCCTTTGGTGCCCTTCAATGGAAAATGGCCATTATGGCTGAATTATTTGGTGGAGTCCTAATAAAGATCATATTTCAGCCATTCTTTATATTTATTTACTCAAATTTTAAAAATCAGTTAAGAACAATATCACGCAGGGTCTAAATCTAAATTACCTTAAGAAAATGATGATTCAAATATGCTAGAAGTATGTATATGAATATAAAAGGTATCACCAATAATACAACCAATTGAAAAGAAAAGGAAAATTCACATACAAAAAAGTATGTAGCAAACTCATTTATCTGGGAAGGGATCATTAATACCTTGAAAAAAGAGAATCTAACTCATAATTTTGAAGAAAGCGTTTGAAGACCAAGCGTTGCTTCAGATCTGAACAAAGTTGAGTGAATCTTTCTTGTTCCTCCTCTGATACATCCAAATAGGGCTTAAGTTCAACCATATCCACCAGTCGAACATTCCCTAAAAAGAAATGGAAGAAATTAGAAGGAAGGGTATTAGAGGAAGCATGAGTGGTTTGGGGATTGAAATGGAAGAGCTAATGTGAAATGGGATGCAAAATTAAAATGAGCAAATAAAAATGAAATGTTATGAGCTTTTAACAATTTAAGTCGCTGCTAAATATGAATTCTCACATACTAGGCAAAGCAACCAGGCTTGCCAGTTGAGAAGATTCATAGTTCTTTAATCAGATCAGATCAGTGCATAAGTTTGCAGTTTTGATGTATTAAAGAATAATCATTAATTCTTAACTTCAAGAAATACCACTTTTCCACAATAGAGCAGACAATATGCATCCATGTAGCCAATCATATTTACATTTGCATCATCTTCTATACCCCCAATATATAACAAAGTATTATCAGTTCTCACCATATACTTTTGATCCCAATGCTCTCAGTTAACTGTAGTCTTATCCTTGATGTCCTTCTCTTTGTTTCTCACCCTTCCCTTCCTGTTCCTATCTGGATCTTCATTCACCTTCTCACTTCATTCAAGAATAGCTTCCTATTCCTATCTAGATCTTCATTCACCCTGTGACTGTTTCATTTAGTGTATTCTGACACGGTTTAATCCCTCTCTCTTATCTTTTTTGCCTCCTTTTATGCACTCATCAACATTTCCCTGAGATTCTTATCTGCACCATTGAGCATTTGCAAGTAAGCCTACTTTTTGCTTTGCACTGCACGTTTCACATCTTGCTATGAGAAACTTGTCCATCTTTCAACCCTTTAAGAGTGTATGGCCTTTAGAAGGGCCAAGATTGAAATTGCTGAGTGTGTGTGGCATTTTGTAAGCCACACAAAATATTGCACTATATGCCAATTACTTTATGGATCCATACACACTCAATTTGATATATATATTCACTATAAGTCTATATAGATACTTTTACCTTTTTCACTCTATAAATGCAGGCCATTTATATGGCTTGCATTTATAAAATTCCATGCAAATCTTGTCTTGGTTTTTAAATAGGCCAGTCAACAAAAAGCCTAGATGTGAGAATTAAACAATATAAGTATTGTTGTCAAACAGGGGCACACTTTAAATGTACTGATTATTCATCAATCTACTTTGAACCATCAAATAGATTGGTCTAATGCGAAATCCATTATTTTTGTGCCTAATTTTATTCAAAGAAATATAATGGAATCAGCAATGATCAAATTCACCCATAACATTAATTTCAATCTAAGTGAGGGTCTATTTAAATTAGATAATTGGATCATGAATAATATTTGTTTGCAATATAAATTTAATTTGTTGAATTGATTTGTATATTGTAATTCCACGGGTGGGTTATTCATTTGTTTATCAGTTGTTTTTCACCCCCTAAATGATTGTCTTTGTTTGTCAGTATGTTTGAATGACGTCACATTTCTCTGTTTATTTACTGTTACCCTATTTTATTGTTTTTTCTGCCCCTGATGATGTAAACACAAAAGCGCTTGGGCTTATTCTGTGTATTATTTTCCTTTGGGATATTTCAAGCATCTTAGATCACGTGTTTTGGGGTGATTATTTTTGCATACATATATATGTATATAATACCTCCCATACACACACACACACACAGATTACAGTCATCAGCTCCAATTCTGTGTTTACGTGATGCAGATCACCCTGCCATGCTTATCAAAACTGGCATTATTTTACTTATTTAGGCTAATATACATGGTCAGTAAAAAATGCAGTTGTCATACTGTAATATGCTATAATTTGTTATTTATATAGTTTCTATTACAGTAAGCCCTCGATATAACAAACTATATGGGGGGATGTGGGATCATTCGTTAAAGCTGAAAGTTTGTTAAAGCCGAAAGTTCATTAAACCCAATGGGTGTTAAAAGCAATGGAAATAACAAACCAAGTTCATTATGGAATGTAATACGTATGTAATTACTAATAAAGTTAAGTGGACTACACAACATAGTATTGATAAGAACCTTGCACTGTAGGAGACAATGTGACACACCAACACTCACTCAGGCTGGTCGTAACGCTTGCCTGTTAAACCCAATGGAGTTCGGCCAGGAAATTTGGTTTGTTATATCCGAAATTCATTATATTGAGGTTCATAATATCGAGGGTTTACTGTATATACATTAACATAAAAAATTTGATAAAAAAATATTAATACGTAATAGAATAACTGCTCTTGGAGCAAAAAGTTAATAGATTGCATTGTTTAGACTGTGAGAGTGTTGAAAATCCAGTTTACAATAGATTTCCAAACTAAATAGTTTCCCATTAAAAGAAACCAAATAAAGAAAACTTTTTATTGGATGGACTAAACTAAATAGGATTAAATTAATAAGTATGAGTGTTATGCGAGTTTAAAAATAGCTAATTTTGAATTCTTTTTGCAATGTAACAAGAGAAAGGAATGTGGGGCCATGCACGCTTAAAGGGTTAAGGAACTTTATAATAACAACAAAGAAAAAGAAACTAATTTCATTAATCTTTGAAATTATAATTTTATCTCTCTTGTTGAAAGCTTTTGTAAACTGCAAAATGTATGATAATTATTGAGGCATAAGTTCTCAATCTAAGATATAAATTCGGCCAAAGCTTATATTTTATTGTGATTCTGGTTAAAGAAAATACCTTTTCTAGCAAAAACAGATTGTGCTATAAATTGGAAGTATTTTCCAGGAAAAAGTGCTGCATTCATCCATAAATGAAAGTTTCCACCACTGTACCAGAAAAGGAAATGGCCCAAACATACCTTTCTTTCATACAACAATGGAAGCAAATCAAATGAGGCCTAACAAACTGCCTCCCTAAATGATGACAATTTATGCCAAAATCTAAAACTTTAATTTTCTGTCATCTATCCCCATTACTTCTCACCTGATCTTATGAACTAGGTAGTTTGCTATTGCTTCACTTAAAGCCCCACTCTCCATGAAGTATAAACCTTTTTTCATCTGCCATTATCACTCCTTTTCTTTTAACTTCTCACAATAACAGAATTTCACTGCTTCATCTTTTACTATCTATCTGCTGCCATTATTATCCCCAGTTTAATAAGAAGCTTCTATCTAATATACTCTTCTCCTGTAAGCATTACTAATTTTAATATGGTCAATGATAACATTCCACATTATCTGATTGCAAAATAGTAAAATTGACAGCTAACTCAATTGTATTCATTTCTGTTCATTTATAACCTGCTACTATTTATTGTACTAATATCAATATGCACCTCACAATCTTTTAACTTTTTCATAACTATCTTAACTTATCTTAAAATTAAAGTTCTTCTTATAGAAAATATAAAATAATAGCTTACATATAAAAGTATTTATTTGAAGGTATAATTCAATGATATTTGTAAGTAGTTTGAAGCAGAGATGGGTTTTTGTTCAAAATTACAGTTAAATTTTCTTACTTTCACATCTAATATTATTTATACCAACCTTAATAGCCAAATGCCTTCTTCTAAATAGTACAGCCTATTATATTTTTCATTAGACAAGATAGAATAAATTTTTAAAAGATGGCTAGTCAACTTAGGGAGACAGTAGTAAAATTTTAACTGATTAGTAAAAAAATAGCCAAAGGGTTAGTTCTCCCTAAACATCTTCCTTAACTGAAAAGATGCCCCAAAAATGTTTAAAACTAAAGGGTAATCTTAAACTCCTTAGCATTTTTTTAATTAGTCCTTTAAATATTCTTCCTGAAATTGTGTTATCAACATTTTTTCCTTCCTCATTATAACTTAGCTAATATCATCAACATATAAAAGGATAGGCATGAAAAGGCTAAGAAGTGAATCTCTTAAGAGAAATTGATTTAAGAATTCTATACCCTATTCTCCTGATAACTTAAGAATATAATATACAAAAAATAAGAAGCAGCCATTAATTCCTAAATAAATAATTAAAAGAAAATACTAAAATATACCAATAATGAATAACTAGTTATCTTTAAAAATACTAACCTGATTTGGCAAAATATGATGCTATATGTTCAAAATTATTAGTTGTTAGCCACTGTGCCAATTCTGGCTCCAACTGAGAAAGAGGGGCATGAAAGGCTGGAAGAAATAACTGCGTGACCACAGCTATGCAAATTAAAACTACAAAGCAAATATTTGACCAACTTGTCATGTCTATGGCACTGGAAAGACAAAAGATTGTTATTCTTTCATGTTTTTTTGTGGAAATCAAACTGCTCTACTCTGCTTACTTTCTTGGCCCAGGCAGTCTTTATCCAGTTATATTGCTCTGTCTTAAAATATATTTTATACATATGTAGTCATTAGTGGAAAAAAGGTTCCCACATATGAATTAATTTTTTAAACTAAAATAAAAATAACAATGGATATGGGAAATATATAGTGAGTATGAATAGTTTAGTAAATTAACAAAAGAATGCACATAAAAAGATTTTTATTTCAAAAATTACATGCTCATAATCAAATGAATAGATTTATTAAAAGATTTTTTTTAAACAGTTATTGAAAGGAATTAAGATAGTAAAGAATGCAATGAGTTTTAATGAATATATGGCAGAAATAATGTACTAGTAGAGCACTTGAATGAAAGGTTTTTCCTCTGCTGGCTGAGTGAGGACACAGCAACTGAAATTTCAAAAATCCTATCTTTAGACTAGTTTAAGAAAATTACCAAAAATGAGAAAAGGAAAATAATAATTAACTATAACAATTAAATATTTACTCAGTGCCATAATACTTAGTACAACGTTTTCCCTTCCTCAACTTTGAGGGTCGCAATCAGAAAAATAAAAGGTAAAATTGTTAGTGAAGACTTACAGAGGGATTAATACTTGGTGAGGTGTCCTTTCCACTTGATACACTTCTGGAGGCCAATTGAGACAGACTCCACAAGTTTCTGTATCAAGGATGGCTCAAAACCGCTCCACAACTCTTTTAAGATGATGAATGAGCTTAGGCACAGAGGTGATGCAGCCCTGTAAATCCCTCTTTATGATGGGCTAGAGGTTCTTAATGGGGTTCAAATCTGAGCTATTCCTGGCCCAGTCCTCTATGTAATCTAACTCAGATATCAAACCACTCCTTAATGAGTGTAGGTGCACTGTCATGCATAAGCACCTCACTCTGGCAAGTGTCAAAACAATCCTCCCGGTGCACAGAGCAGCTCCAAGTACCTCTCCTTATTCACAGTAACATTCCTCTCCCAGACCACAAGCTTGCCTGGCAATACTGCGATACCCAAAAGCACCCCAAACCATAACACTTATCAGGGTGTTTCATGGTGGCCTGAGTGTACCTAGGATTCATCCTGACCTTACCTTTTTGGTTCCAAGTGAAAGTAAACATAGCCTCATCACTTCACAACACCTGCTACTTCATTGGGTCCCAAACAAAGTACTTATCAAATGCAACCTGCTTTTCATTTGGGAGTAAGTCAAAATCAGACATGGGCATGCCCCACCCCTGAATGCTAATTAAATTATCATATCTCCTTTAATATTAAAAAATTTCCTTCAAAATGATAATACAATATGATGCATTTCAAATTGAGTAAGTGACTGTGTATTCCATATTTAGCAAAATTAGTTTAATAAAGCTATTTTGAATGAGCAGAGTTAAAGGTATTAATGATTGCCAGATCTGCAGTAGTTAATACTCTTAACACAGCCTCCACAAATTACCTCAATCAACTTTCTAATTACAAAAGGTTTAATTTTGTCAATTATATGGCACTTTAAACATACATATAGGATGCAAACCAGGGTGGGCAAATCAAAAAACCCAACCCTAAAAAACCTGGGTTTGGGGGGGAGGGGTTCAAAATTACTCTTTTTTTCAAGAAATGAATGCTACTTATCATTATTTTATTCAAAATTCATATTTGTTTATAATTTCAACAAATATGTATCAAATTAAGGTTATTTCTCTGATACTGACCCATAATAATTCATCTCTCCTTGTACAGGTTATGGCTATCATAGGTACCCACAATTTTCGATCAGTGATCTGTTCTTACTATAATATAATTATTAATATTATACAAAAATAGAGATAGCTATTCTTTTTCTATGTTATTCTAGTGCTTGTAGCATTCGTTTTTTGAAAAAACCCATAATAAAACACAGGTGTGGGTTTTTTTTTTCAAAATTTGTTGGGGTTTTTTTTTTCAAGAAATGAATGCTACTTATTATTTTATTCAAAATTGATAATTATATTTATACTTTAAACAAATATCATGTTTCAAATTTAGGTTATTTCTCTAATACTGATTCATAATATTTCATCTCTCCTTCGACAGGTTATGGCTATTATGGGTACTCACAATTCTTGATCAGTGATCTGTTCTTACTATAATATAATTATTAAACTAAGTAATTATTAATATTATATAAAAATAGAGATAGCTATTCTTTTTCTATGTTATTCTAGTGATGGTAGCATTTGTTTTTTGAAAAAAAAAAACAATAAAACCCAGGTTTTATTGGGCTTTTTCAAAATTTCTGGGTTTTTGCCAACCTTGATGCAAACTCTGGTAAGATGTTAGAATTTGTTAAGTTTGCTAATAAATGCCTCGTTTCTCAGAGTCTAGTGTAAGGTAGTAGAGCCTCTGCTATGGCCAGTAAATTTGAGAGCCTTGCAGAATGTATAAACTGCTTGTTCAATTTCAGTAGATTTTCAAAAAAAAACATTCTATTATCTTTTTCTTCCATTATATTTTGTTGAGTATTTTTTTGTTGGTGAAGTATTTGGGGTGAGGGGGGGGATTCTTTACCCCCTTTACAGTAAATGAGAATTATGAACCATTTGCATTTAACTTTTTTTTAACTTATAACAAAGGAAAGTAAATATGTGAAAAAAAAGTTAATTGTGAAAGCAAGTTTATGATCTTATTTATTACTCATATAGGCTATGTCCCATTTTAGAATATGCTTTCCTCATTTTGGCACCTGGCTATATTGGGGATTTGAGGCAGCTTGAATCTGTTTAGAGATGGTGGACAAAAGAGAGCCCTGAATTTATTCTCTGTTAAAGGGGGGTTGTTGAGGCATGACATTATTAAATACTGGCATATTTTTTATGACAGCACTTCCGTGTCTAGGGAAGACTTGTTTCCTCGCCCATCCCTGGGTTCCACAAGAGGCTACAAAGACAAAATTGCCCTTTCCAGGTCACAGCTGGAGGTCAGGAGATATTTTAGCTTAAGACATGTAGGAATGAGGATTTTAAATCTGCTCTTATACAGAGCAGAACAAGAGGGTGCAATGTTAGAATGAGTCTGTATGAGTCTGTGATTTGATATGTAGTATCAAATCACAACACAATGCCAGAGATAAACAAAGAATCACGATTCACTTTAAGAGAGAGAGATAGAATCATTCATTCATATTTGCTTTATATATACAGTAGTGTGCAAATTAGTTCGAACAGTACCAAATTTTGGACTATTTCATAATGTCTTAATTTTTGACAACACTAATGAATTTTTTTTTTTTTTCAGGCATAATAATGTACTGGTAACATTTGGTAACTGTTTTGTTTGTGCCCTAGCTACATTAAGCCCAACAGTGCTACACCAGAGCTTGTCATGGATGATTATTGCTGGGAGCATGCTCTGTGGTGTACTTGATTCTGCCTGAATATTCACCTTCCAATCATTATTATAGCTCTTAGAAAACACGCCTGTTTTAACATCAGATGGATTTCTGAGGAAATGAAGGTAGCAAAGTCAACTGTTGGCAACATTGTGAAAAGAGCTGAAGACATTGGTGAACATTCAACACTGTGACAAGGAAAATATGGAAGAAAATGAAAAACACTTCAAGATGACAAGGCTCTCATAAGAAATAGTGTGAAGGATCCCAAGAAAACCAGTAATGACCTCGAGAGAGATTTGTCTTTAGCTGGTGTAAATATTTCTTCTTCAACCGTCTGGCGAAGGCTCATTGAAGTTGGCAGATTTGCTAAAAAACCAATACGTAAACAGTTATAGACTTCTGCTATGAAGACAAAACATCATGCAAGTATGATGGATGGAAGGCAGCTGACTGGAAGAAAGTTATGTTTCAGACGAATCGCATTTTGAAGTACATGGGTATAGGTCAGTGGTAGTAAGACAAAGTAAAGATGAATCACTTCAGCCAGGATACATTCAACAGGTACTAAAATACCCAGCTAGGAAGATGTTTTGGGGTTATTTTAGCACTAAAGTCCTAGGGTGGCTTGTTACTATTGAAGGAATGATGAACAGTGTTAAATACAAGGCAATCCTAGACTCACTTGCTTCCCGCGATGCAGAAAGACTTTCCTGATAAGAGGTGGCATTTTCCAGCAGGATCTGGCTCCATGCCATACTTCCCAAATAATGCGCACATTCTTTGAAAAAATGGACTTACCATTATAGATTGGCCTGGGAATTCTCCTGACCTTAAACCCCATCAAGAATCTATAGGCTATAATTAAACATAGAATCAAGAGAACCAACAGTTCAACAATGCAGAAGATGATTTATCTGTTATAAATGCCTGATACCATAATGAAGAACTGGCTTATAGGAATCAACAGGCCCCACAAAAAAATACAGACTCTGACAAACTGTTCCAAATATTAATGAACCTGAGAGAAGAACCATGCTCTAACCTTGGTGTTACACCGCTGAACAACTAATTTCTCCGAGTGGCCCCTAGTTATACCATTCAAATTTTTAACCAGTAGATGCTCTAAATGGGGACAAAGGCCTTTCAAAATTTTGAACTCCATAATGAGATCAGCTCTAATTAAACGACCCTTAATTGATAGAGATTAAATATAGAAAGATGTTCACCACACAGCAAATTCTGAAATCCCATAAACCTTTTTGTCCATCTCCTTTGAACCGCCTTCAATAAGTGAGGCTGGCCCATCTTGGCCTCGCCACCTTGGAGGAGAGGAGAGTATGTGGTGACATGATTCAGACTTGCAAGATACTCAACAGAATTGACATGGTTAAAGATGGTAAAAAGTTTTTCAATACAAGGATAGTGAATCATTGGAATAGTCTCCGGGAGGAAGTAGTCGCAAGCCAGAGTATAAATTCCTTCAAAAATTCATATGATGGGTATATTGAGACTGTAAAACAGAGAAGAGGCACCTTTTATGAGCTTTGACTCCCATGCCTCTTGACTATCACTAAAGGTAAGCACCCAAATAACCACTAAACCAAACTACAGAGGCATCTTACCTGGACAGGTTCCACCAGAGGGAAACCCCATAAGTGCCGACACGCCAGCAGAATGAAAGTTAAGAATTTGCTATTGTATTAAAACATATGAGCATCTGCTGGAAGGTGTGTTGATTGCACTAAGTAATGACTAGGGTAATACTTCATTTTAGGGGCACTGTTTCTGAGGTACAATTTTGGGCTACAATCTAGAGCTTATGACATCAGACAGTAGCTTCAAAGGGGCCAATCATGGCGTATTTGTTTTGTTTTGTTGTTTTTCCTTTCTTCTTTATTATTTAGTAAATATCTGCACTTCTACTTAATTATATTATTTAGTAATGCAGTTTTTTTTTATAATTACTAATGTATTAAACTTTGTATGTTTCGTTTAACTATTTTTGTGAAATTAAACCATTAATTTCACACACTGGCAACCCTTAATTCAACCTTATTTCAAACATTGGCAATCCTGAAACCAAGCAGTTAAAAGAGCGCGATACCTGTGAATACAGTTTGCTCAATTTCAATACAACTTGTGTTAATTCCTAGGTCAATTTAATAGACTTTTCTATAGATTGTGGTATCATTTAAAAGAAGCGTGGCTCAATTATAATAGTGAAAGGTAGAGATAGGGTAAACCTGAACATCTGCCTCTGCTGATCCCCAGTCCTGGCCGCACAATATTTTGTCCATGTTCCAATATGTTTCACCTTTTTTGACTAATTTCGAGTTACGGCTTGTGAAGGGGATCACCCTGCGATAACCCTGAGATTTCAATCAATTGGGGGCTGGGGGCGCAGGCCCCCAGTATATAATCATAATTGTTTATAGAATAATATTCTCACATTTTTTTTTTTTTTTAAACGTTTCTGCGCATCGGAACAAAATATAAAAGCAACTTGGTCCCGATAGATTTTGGCTGAAATCTATTTCCAAAGTAACAAAAAAAAATTTATTTTGGTGGCAATAGCCTAAATTAGGCAGCGCTATGGTCTTTGTTATTTTGATAAATGTGCTATCGGCTCTGCACATTTATCGAAATAATAAAGACGATAGTTCACCTACTTTCGGCTATTTACAGCAAAAAATTAACATTTTTAGTTACTTTCAAAATGAGGGGCTTTGCCTTTTGATGTCATAAGGCCCAAATTGTCGCACAGAAACAGCGCCCCCTATCGTGCACCCCTAAACTGAAGTATTACCATGACTAGATTATAGTAATACAATTAGGATAGTTAATTATGAATATAATATGTGAATACATTATTGCTGTGTAGGGGGTTAATATTCATATAGATTTTGACCGAGGTGCACCACTAGTTTACTCTTGAATACAGTTAAGGATGGTGACAGGATAACTGCATCTGGCAGGGTATTCTACAATGCAATCACTCTTACTGTGAAATATCGCCTGCATAATTCTGTGTTACTGTGGGGCAGGAATATTCTGTGCAAATTACCGCAGTTCCTAGAGGAGGTCTGGAGGAAGAACTCAGAAGGTTTCAGAGGAGAGAAGTCATTGAAAATCTTCCAGACTTTGATCATGTCAGCTCTGAGCAGCCTGCCACACACAGAGAAGAGACTCAAGGCATCGAGACAGGAAGCATAGTCAATATGCAAAAGTCAAAAAATTTCCTTAGTCCATCGTCACTGCACTCTCTCAAGCATGTCAGTAGAACCCACATACCCAGTATGCCAAACAACAGAGCTAAATTCCACACAGGACGGATATGGGAGGTGAGAAGAGATTTCATAAATTCAGGCTCTCGGTTAACTGTGCTCTTAAGTAAGTTTGACGCAATGCTGCAGCTTTATTTGCAAGAGAGCATATGTGGAGATGAAATTTTAGAGAAATATCCACTTGAACCCCCAAATCAAATGCAGATTGTACAAATGGTAGAGGGTTACCTCTAATGTAGTAGTCAGAGTATGGGCCAAGATTAGGAGCAGATCCCCAGCAGAACCTAAGAACACAAGTCTTGTCTGAGTTGAGTCTGAGACCCCATGACTTCGCATGTGAAACCAGTAAGTCTACATCTCTCTGCATGGAAGTAATATCTAACAGAGTAAGAGAAGGTCTAATTACGAGGGACGGTCAATAAGTTTTGTGAATCGGTAGGGCAAAACAGAGGAAGGGGGATGGTTGTTTGTGAGGCTGTTAGGACAAGTTATGACAAGTCAGGACCTGCAGCCGCACGCTCCTGCCACATCTATTTAAGAAGCAGTAGCTAATCGCAGATCGTCAGTCACAATTTTTAACAATGGAGAAGGTTGAGCACCGCACAGTGATCAAATTTTTGACCAAGGAAGGCAAGAATGCAAAAGAGATCCATGAATGCATGGTTGCAGTGTCCACCGACACCGCCCCTTCCTATGCAACCATTGCTCGCTGGAATAGGGAGTTCTGCCATGGTCGTGAGTCCCTTGAAGATAACCCCCATCCAGGACACCCATCAGATGTAACCAACGGGACAATATGGCCCGTGTGGAGAGGATGATCCTCGAAAATCGGCGGGTGAAGGTCAAAGAAATCGAGCGACAACTTGGAATATCACATGGAAGTGTTATCAACATCATCATCCACGACAATTAGGCCATGACCAAGGTCTCTGCCCTTTGGTTCCCTAGAAACCTCACGCCCCATGATTGACTTCAACATCATCAAAGTCCACAAGGCCAGAGTTGCACAAGCTGCCCTGCGCGAGTGTGGATTCGAGAAGCTCAACCATCCACCCTACAGTCCAGATCTGGTCCCTAGCAACTACTTTTAATTCTACCAGCTCAAGGCTGCACTGCATGGATGCCAGTTTGGGGACAATGAAGATGTCCAGCTCACCATCCAGGAGTGGATTGAACAGCAGTTGGGAATTCAAAGCCTCAGGGACAAGTGGCGCAAGTGCATTGAAGTCGAGGGTAGTTATATTGAAAAATAATAAAACACTTTTCCTCATAATCTCATTTCTTTATATCCGAATTTCAAAACTTATTGACCGCCCCTCATATATTAATCTTTTGATATATTTTTAGGTAATCAGAATGAGAAATAGGGTTGGTCTAAGGAGAGACTCCTGGGAAACTCCACTAATTACACGAGAAGAATCACTCTCAAAACCCCCAACCATAACCCTCATTACTCTACCACTCAGAAATCCATATATCCAAGAGAGTAAGGGATCCCCTATACCAAGTTGGGAGAGCGTGCTGATCATGAGGTCATGATTGACAAGGCTGAATGCCTTACTAAAATCAAACAATATGAGGTCGACCATGTGCCCATGGTCAAGCCAGTAGGTGGCATCATTGTACGTTAAGAATTGGTCTTATGTGGGTAATAAAAGGTCTCATAAACTCTGGTGAATGACAAACAGTACATTTTAAAATACTGCAAGAAAGTCCACCTGCTTTAGCAGCAGTTTTTCTCACATGTAAATGGAATTTAAGAGAGGAGTCTATATGAATACCTAGATCTTTATAATTGTCAACAATTTCAATTGGATGCACACCATTTAAGTACTGTTGGAAAACTGGTCTATCATAAGGTCTACAGAATATCATTACAGCACATTTACCAACCGAGAAAGACAAGCCCCATGAAAGGCTGGTTTCATATAACAAAGTACAGTAAACCCTCGATATAACAAACTATATGGGGCGGGGGGGTCATTTGTTAAAGCCAAAAGTTCGTTAAACCCAATGGGCGTTAAAAGCAATGGAAATAACTAAGTTCATTATGGATATGTAATACATATGTAATTACTAATAAAGTTAAGTGGACTACACAACATATTATTGATACAAACCTTGCACTGTAGGAGACATGTGACACACCAACACTCACTCAGGCTGGTCGTAACACTTGCCTGTTAAACCCTAAGGAGTTCAGCCAAGAAATTTGGTTTGTTATATTGAGGGTTGACTTTAATATCATTCTGCAGACGATTATGATAAGTCTCATAATCCAAATTTGTAGTACGCCACTGTAACCTCACCACATTCAATACAACTCTCTGTTTCTGTCCTTCAGCCATTCAACTATCCAGTTCAAAACTTTTCCTCATATCATTATCCCATACATTTTTAGTCGTGTCTGAGTCTAGTCTCAGGAGTGAATGATGTGAAGAAAGTGGGTGCATGTGAGTTACGTGAGAGGTACAAGAGGTTGATTGAAAAGGTGAAAGAAAGTAGAATGAAAGGTGTTGTGACAGGTGTGCTTCCAAGAATGGATGTTGGGGTAGAATGGATGTCTCGTGCGATTGGGCTGAATGATTATGTGAGGAGGATGTGCGAGATGGAAGGTGTCATGTTTATGGATGTGTGGGATAGGTTTGTTGGAATGAAAGAAATGTATGCGATGGATGGACTGCATTTGAGTAGGAGGGGGGTAGATGTGTTGTGGGGGGAGTATGATCTTGTTATTAGGTCTTTGTGGGCGGGAAACTAGATGCTAATAGTGGTCAGGGAATTATGAGAGGACATTTTAGTACTGAAAGTAGAATGGACTTGGCAGATAACAGAAATAGGTTCCAAGGCGATAGAGGTGAGGTCATTCAGGTTTCAAGAGGTGCTTCAGGGGTAGGGGGGTTAAATTGTTTCTATACAAATGCTTGTAGTCTTAGAAACAAAAAGGATGAGCTATTTAGTTATATTAGCAATTAGGATATAGATATATTATGTGTTACTGAATCATGGGTTAATGAAATAGAATTTAGTGACACTATAAGTGAATTTGATTTACAGGGATATAATATGTACATTAGTCAAAGGACAGGTAGGATTGGTGGAGGAATAATTATCTATATAAAAAACAACATTGTTTCAAGTTTAAATGCTTCAATAAAGCAGGATGGAGTTGAGTCACTTTGGATAGATATTAGGTTCAGTGAAAATAGAATGGTGCATGTGGGAGCTTTTTACAGGCCACCTGGGCAGACTGATGATATGGATGAACTAATGATAAGGGAAATAAGTAAGGGATGTGAAACAGATGCAGTTATTATTGGGGACTTCAACTTAAACTCTGTGGACTGGGAAAATATGATAGGTAGGGATAGAACAAGTGGCAGGTTCATAGAATGCTTTGAGGATAATTTTTTGAATCAATTTGTTAATGTAATGAGCCAACGAGGGGAAACAATATATTAGATTTAGTACTTTCTAACAGTGATCATTTAGTTCAAGAATTGACTGTTGGGGAAGCATTGGGAAATAGTGACCATCAGATAGTTTGTTTTAACTTGGAAATTGAGAAGGGAAAAATAACCGAGAATGCTGTAAAAGTTCCAAATTTTCATAAGGGAGATTATGTAAAACTCCGAAGCTTGCTAAATTTGGTAGACTGGGATGTAGAATTCAGAGGTAAAAATGCTTATGGGATGTGGGATAAGATCATAAGATCATAAGATGATTTAAAGTGAGATCACAGAGGCCTCCAGGGCCCTTCCAAGTGATGTCACTGCGAACAATAGTACTTAGATCAATTTACATCTGATTTTTTATGCATGTCATATTAAATATGCGAGCAAGTCAGGAATATCAGAAGTATAGCCAAAGAATTGGCACTTCCTTGTTATATGAATAATTATTATCAATACAAATAGTATATATCGTCAAAATAAGTACTAACTATACATAAATTATACAAATTCATATATATACCCACACATATATAAGTGGTCCTTATTATACAAGGCCTTTACTGTCCATATATTTATCCAGCTTCAATTTAAAGGACTTCAAGGTTGCTGAATCTACAATTGTTTCTGGCAACTCGTTCCAAAGATTTACAATACGATTCCTGAACGAGTGTTTACCAATGTCGCTATTACAGTGGATTTTCTTTAATTTGAAGTAGTGGCCTCGAGTTCTATTGTCATTATCAAAATTGAAAAAGTTGGATAATCTTACTTTATCCATACCTGTTATCATTTTGTAAACCTCTATTAAATCACCTCTTACGATCCGCCTTCTCACTGAGAACATTCCCAGTTTCTGCAGTCTTACAAAGTAAGGGAGTTTATGCAAACTAGGTATCAATTTGGTTGCTCTACGCTGTACACCCTCCAACATATCAAGGTCACGCTCATAGTGCGGTGACCATGCCTGAATGCAATATTCTATATGTGGACGAACATATGAGGTATACAATTTTTTAATGACCTCCTTGCTTTTATAAGCAACATTTCTCTTAATTAGCCCCAACATTCGATTTGCCTTGTTCTTTGATTCTATGCAATTTGTTTTGCATTTTAGGTCATTTGTTATAATTACTCCCAAGTCCTTTTCTTCCTTTACTTTTTGCAACCAATGACCTTCAATTTCATAGGAGAAGTTTCTATTATTTTTACCAATATGTAGTGATTTACATTTATTATGGTTTAGCTTCATCTGCCATTTGTGGGCCCATGCAACAATTCTGTTTAAGCTTCTCTGGAGTGTTATGTTTCCATCCACATTACCTACTGGAAAGTATAGTTTAACATCATCAGCAAACATTTGAGTTTTGCAGCCAAACCCAGTATCTATATCGTTAATATATAGGATGAAAAGCAGGGGTCCCATCACAGATCCCTGGGGAACACCGCTCTCAACCAGTTTCCATGTAGCCCAAGAACAATGTATCTCAATGAAGGCCATTAGGAACAAAAGTAGGAAACCATTATGCTGGAATCAGGAGATAGCTAGAAAAATTTCAGAGAAGAAAAGGGCATATAAAAAATTACAGGTACAAAATAATATTCAAAATTTAAGTGATTATAGAATGGCTAGGAATGAGTTAAATAAGATTATAAAGAAGAACAAAAGGGTGTCAGAAATTAAATTAGCTCAGGATAGCAACAAAGATCCTAGAAAGTTCTTTAGTTACTATAAAATTAATAATAAGTCTGGCAGAGTTAAAATAGGGCCTATCAAATATGAAGGAGTTGTGAGAGAAATTGATGAGGAAATAGTTGAGGTACTAAATGGTCATTTTGCATCAGTATTTACAAAGGAGAAACTAAATAGTCTCATGTATAGTACTCATGGGTCAGGGAAAGAGGTGTTTACTACCATTAGTGTGGATTGGAGGACGATAAAAGAACTAATAGGTGAGTTAGATACTACCAACGCCTCCGGCCCTGATAATATTAATTATAGGATACTTAAAGAAGGGGTAGAAAGTACCTCAATAGCTCTGGAGAAGTTGTATACTAGGTCACTGGAATATGGAAAAATACCCGATGATTGGAAGAGAGCGAATGTAGTCCCCATTTTCAAGAAGGGTAGTAAAGAGGATCCAAATAACTTTAGACCGGTTAGCCTAACTCCTGTAGTCTTTAAAATTCTGAGAAAATAGTTAAAAAAGGGATTTGCCAACATCTAGAGAGGGAGGGGTTAATCAGCGATGCTCAGCATGGGTTTAGATCAGGTAGATCATATTTGACTAATTTACTAGACTTTCTGGAGTTTGTAACAGATCAAGTAGATAAGGGAGAGAATGTAGATATAATTTACTTAGATTTTAGTAAAGCATTTGATAAGGTACCACATAGGAAACTAGTTCATAAATTAAAAATGATTGGGATCTGTGGGGGTGTTTCAAATTGGATAGCTGAGTGGCTGAAAGACAGGAAGCAAAGGGTAGTGCTAAATGGTGTAAAGTCAGAGTGGAGGGATGTTATCAGTGGGGTTCCTCAGGGATCAGTTCTCGGTCCATTATTACTTGTCATCTATATAAACGATCTTGGGGAGGCAGTTAATAATAAAGTGTCAATTTTTGCGGATGATACCAAATTAGCAGCTGTAGTTAAAGATATTGATGATAATTTTAAAGTGCAGGGGGATTTAAATAAATTGTTATCCTGGGCACATAAGTGGCAAATGACTTTCAACCTTGATAAGTGCAAAGTTATTAACATAGGAAAAGATAATAGAGAATTTAACTATGAAATGGATGGGCATTGGCTCAGCTCAGTAGAGGATGAGAAAGATCTAGGAGTAGTAATAGATAAGTCATTAAGGTTTTCTAAGCAGTGTATTGAAGCAAGAAATAGGGCAAATAGAGTGCTGGGTTTCATTAAGAGTAATGTCAGTTACAAAAGTAAGGAGGTTATTCTTAAACTCTATAACTCTTATGTTAGGCCACATCTAGAGTACTGTATACAGGCATGGTCCCCACATTTTAGACATGATATTAACCTTCTCGAGTCAGTGCAACAGAGGGCAACAAAGATTATTCCTTCCCTGAGGCACCTTGAATATATAGATAGACTGAGGGTATTAAATATGTTATCGTTCGAAAGGAGGTGTGTGAGAGGGGATATGATTGAGCTCTTTAAAAAAATTTCTGGGATAGATAAATTGGATGTTAGCAAGTTTTTTGAGTTAGATGATGGAAATCGGACTAGAGGTCACCACTTGAAAATTAAAAAGCAAGGGTGTAGGTTGGATTTAAGAAAATATTTTTTCACCAATAGAGTGGTAGACTTCTGGAACAAATTGCCACGGAGGGTAGTAGGTAGTCCAAATTTAAATGTATTTAAGAGTAGGTTGGATGAGTTTATGGAGAGGGAAGGTTGTGATGGTTCCTAAGTTTTGTATATAATATTGTTTGTATATATCTATAGCTGCATGATTTAGTTCTTGACAAGCCTTGATTGGTGATACCCTTGTTTCTGGATGCAATCCTCTGGATATAGTTTTCCTGGGAGTTTGGGTGCCTTAAAAAAGAGGCCGTTTGACTTGGATCACCTATGATGAGCCCTTGTGGCTTTTGTCATCTGTTATATTATATTGTGGGGGACTTTGATTTTGTCTTCCCCTGGTGATGGTGCTTTTTGTGGGTGGGTTTTGACAGATGCGGATGACCTTTGATTGGCCCTTGTGGCTTTTGTCATCCGTGAAATTATGTTATGTTACATCTCACTATGTCGGTCGGTCCCCGTTTTGCTTCTTTTTTTTGTAATAACATTGTAACTATTCGGCCGATTCTAGCAAAACTTAAAACCTTTATGTTGTTTCACATTCTCTTACGAATGATATAATTGCTGAGGTCCCCCCAAAGTTAGCCAGAGAATTATTTTTATTCAGCCGATTCTAACAAAATCTGAAACCCTTATGTTGTTTTACATTCTCTTTCAAATGATAAAATAGCCAAGGTCTTCCCAAAGGTTAGACCGGGAATTGTTGAAAGTTTTAAAGGTCGTAGTCATAAATTAGAATAAATGAAGACGCAACTTTTTGGTCAACAGACCTTTTAATTTTCAAAATAGTCCCCTATGTGGAACCTTATCAAAATCTTTGCTAAAATCTAAGTAAATATCATCAACATTCACTCCAATCTGAGCGCTGAGCTTGAGCTGAATCCAATTTTACACAAGATTATCCTTTCACTTGATTTTTGTTATGTAGGCTGGGTAAGAGGACAGGCTGATTACCTGCAAGGAAAAGAATCTCAGATGGCAGATTCAAGGACTCTTTATTGGGCAGAGAACTCTGTAGGCTTAGGCACAATTAATTTGATTGGACATATATCGGGGTATTTGAGCCAGGCCTACTGCTTAACTTAGTGAAAATAAAAGAGGCAAGGGAGTCAGCTCATATAAAGTGCCTCTTCTCTGATTTTGAGTCTCATATTGGTCATAGCTATTTTTAAAGGTGTTAACACTAGGGCTACTAACTATATACTCGGTGAGACTATTTCACTCGTTTGTAATCCTCACATTGAAGAATTTATAGTAAATATGTAGATTATCGGCGCGAACGATGGGGGTAAATATGTAGATTAGCGGCCCGGCCGAAAAAAAAATTGTGTAAATATTATCGTTCACTCGTGTCGGAATATTCATGCGCGTCTGAGTCCTTTTCGAATTATTATTCTATAAACAATTAGGATTATAAAGTGGGGGGCTGTGCCCCCCCCCCCAATTTAATGAAACTCAGGATCATCGTAGTGTAGTTCCCCCATTGTGTTTACCCCCACACGAGCCGTCAACTTAACTGTACTCCAAAAACGTGAAACATTTTGGAACACGGACGAAATAGTACGTCCCATCGTGGTAATTGTGTAGACGATGGCCGGATCCTAGGCCTAGCTTTTTGGGGACTATTTTGGGCTACTTTTCGTTGTTACTTTTTTAGAGATTAAATCGAAGAATTTTATAGCTATTTTCGTTTTTATACTGGGGGGTTGTGCCCCCCAGACTCCCCCCCCCCCAAGGATTGAAACTTAGGGTCATCGCAGTGTTATCCCCGTGGCGAGGCGTACCCAACAACGAGCCGAGGCTCAAAATAATCGCATCCGGCCATCGTCTACACAATTACCATCGGTAATTGTGTAGACGATGGCCGGATCCTAGGCCTAGCTTTTTGGGGGCTATTTTGGGCTACTTTTCGTTGTTACTTTTTTAGAGATGAAATCGAAGAATTTTATAGCTATTTTCTTTTTTATACTGGGGGGCTGTGCCCCCCAGACTCCCCCCCCCCCCAAAGGATTGAAACTTAGGGTCATCGCAGTGTTATCCCCGTGGCGAGGCGTACCCAACAACGAGCCGAGGCTCAAAATAATCGCATGCGGCCATCGTCTACACAATTACCGAATTTATTTCTCTTTGTGGTCCTGTACCGTGGTTTCTTCAACTTCAGGCTGTGTCCCCTGGTCTCTGGGTGATCACCTCTTGGAGCAAGTTGGAGAAAGTTCCCGTCTCTCAGTTTAATCACACCCTTAAGTATTTTGAGGGCCTCGATCATGTCAACTCGGACCCTCCGTTTCTCAAGTGTGGTAAGTACAAGGTGGGCCAACCTATCCTGATAGGGCAAGTCTGCAAGTTCTGGCACTAGCTTGGTAGCACACGGCTGGACCTGCTCTAGCTTCTTCATGTCCCTTTTGATAAGACTTCAGATTAGGGGCGCACGGTAGGTGGCGCTGTTAGTAGGCTACAATTTTGGGCTACAATATATCTCTTATGACATCAGACGGTAGCTTCAGATGTGACCAATCACGGCGTTATATTTTTTGTTGTTTGGGGGATTTGTAACTTTTAGTCTGTATTATTTACTAAATATCTGCGCCTCTGCTCGTTTATAGTTTTTTTCTAAGTTAGGTAAGGTTTCTTGATGTCTTTTATTGTTTTGTTTTTGTTTTTTTCGTATTTTTTTGTTTCGCAGTGAACGATAACAGCTTCTTACTGGCAACGTCGTAGCTATAAATAGAACTCGCTTAGCATTTGTTTCTGCTTCGTTATGGCTTTTTCGTGCTCTAGTTGTGCTTCTTCGTAATTCGAATTCGGGTTTATTTTGCATGACCGCGAAAACTTTTAGATTATTTAGAGGCGCATAAACTAATCAAGAAACCTATAAAAGTAAGTATTGTTTGTCATTAGGTTATGTTTTTCTGCCAGTAAAAAGCTGTGGGAGGAAAAAAAGTAAATTCAAGGGGACTGCTCGTGGGGGAGATGTCACTGCAGGGGACCACCCTGCGATGATCCTGAGTTTCAATCAATTCGGGATGGGGGGTCTGTGGTGCGCAGCTCCCCAGTATATACTCATATAAAAAAAATATATAACGCCGTAATTGTTCACATCTGGCGCTACCGTCTGACGTCATAAGACATATATTGTAGCCTATAAACAGCGCCACCTACTGTGCGCCCCGAAACTGAAGTGTTACCTCCCTTTTGGTGTATGGTGACCAGACCTGGATGCAGTTTGAGTATTTCGACTGTCCTTGACTGACTGATTTAGGGGGCTCTAACCAGGAGGGTATATAATGTATCGAAAACAGTGGGCGTGGTGCATCGTTAGCCAATGATACAGTTCGAGTAGAGCTTACTAGACTGAATGTTCATGTGTGTGTACACGGGGATAGAGAAAATAATAGTCCGCATCTTTCCTGTCTTAAGCTCGGTGTCAATGCCTGCATATATTTTGACGTTTGTTTGTACATGTGTGGCGTTTCCCAGAAGCTTAGTGAAAAGTTTTGGACCGATATCGGGAGATGCGCCTTTCTGCGTGCAACCGCGTGTGCGCTGTAAGTGTATATGCGTGTGAGTGTGTAAGCGTGTGATAGACTCTCGAATTCATTCCTATAGCCCTTTACAAGAAGAGTATATATTATTATTTACAAGATAAAATGTTACATGTTATTATTTACATGAGAAAATATCATTATTTACATGACAAAATGTTATATATTTTTAGATTACTTTTTGCATGTGCATAATTATGTGCGTGCCCATTACAAGCCTTCATAATATTTATATGACACTCATCAGTGAGGCTTCATTGTCAATTTTATTTCGTCTTGCATTGTGGCACTACACATCTTTAGAAGTCAAAGTTTATTGGTATGCAGTTCGTTTTTTTATCACATCCTTTGTATGTTGAGTATTTTTTATTGAGCAATATAGGTTGTTAGAGGTAATGAAATAATAAATTAAACCAATTCTGATAAACAACACTAAAATATTTTAGTTAAACATAGCAATATTGATGGCTCTGACATACATAGGTACCCATTTTAACACGTGGTAAAATGTTTTCCATAAGCATGTATGATTTTCATATATATATATATATATATATATATATATATATATAATATATATATATATATATATATATATATATATATATATATATATATATATATGTATTGTGGTAATCATAATAAAGCGTCAATACCTTTCTCTAGGCCTTATTCAACTAACAAAACATCAATACAGTCTGAAAATAAAAGAGAAACAATATAAGCAAACAATTATACATATAAGGTTACATGAAGCTTAGATCACCACATTCTCCTCTCCCTTTAAGAATCATTGTTCTATATAGCGAAGAGGCTTGTGGCGTTCCCGCGTAGATCGGCGCAGTTGTTCCGGGGTAGCATACGCAGGGGTGGAGAGTTCATTCCTATGTTGGAGATTAGCCGGATCACCAGACCGTTCCCGTCTATATTGCCGCAGTTGTTCCGGGCCAGTACGCGAAGGGGTGGGGGTTCATCCCTACGTTGAAGATTAGCTGGAGCACCAGATACCCGGGCCGGAAGAGAATCAAGCTTGATATCACCCTTGATTAAT